>CM038681.1:276014713-277214713 GCA_021605205.1 Aegilops longissima
CCCCAAACACGCCAACAAGGGTTTCTGTGAATAACTTACCGCCTATTCATCAACAAATGTGGAAGTACTAGTGAACACGTAGACGTGAAAAGAATAAATCTACATCGCAGTTAGACAACCTAGTATGACTACTAGGACTAGAGCAAGCCAAAAGCGCGGCCATTACCCTCCTCCTTGCTCGGAGACGGGAAAATGTTTGTTTTACACAATGAGAAGTCATTGTGCTAAGGCCCCACATGCCGAGGCGCTGAATAGAATGTAGATGCTAGTTTACGGAAGCAAGTATCGATAATACGCTTGTATTTCCATACTTATATTTCTTCTCTTATAAAAACCGAGTTGGTGATGATGGTACGTGCCATCTGTAATATAGACCATCCGATCTATATCCGACGGATGGAAATTAAACTAAAAGATAGCCACACCCCCTCTCCACATTTTGCGACAAGGCCTTCCTCGCTCATCCTTATCTCCAACAAACCTCATTGTTGAGAAATTAAGAAAGGAAGCCTCGAACAAATCAGGCCTGGTGGCTGCCGCGCCGCTAATCCCCATGCCTCCGCCTCACTCCGCCACCAACCACCACCACACCCCACCCTCTTCACCTTATCTCATATTTCTCGAGATATCATTAGTTTTACACATGGGATTACTCCCAAGGGTCAATCACAACAAGTGTTTTATATAAAAATGCATCTTGATGTTCCGCGTAATGCACGGATCTTGCTAGTACTCCTACACAAGACTAAGTTGGTGATGCGTGTGTCTCGCCATCCGTCAAGCTTCTGACCATTAGATCTACATCTAACGATTGTGAGGTGTTGTTGCCTTTTCTCACCAACATCCCACTTGTCTACCAATTTGTAAAAACCCATAATTAGTATCTTAAAACCAACCACATCCCTCCCCGACCTCACCAAAACAGCCCAAGGAATATATTCTAATTGAAACATAATATATCTCTAGTGACATATGTATATCAAAATTAGGGTGTTTTGTACCAAGTTTGTGAATAAGTATTATTCTAATTATGATTCGCTGTAACGGACATGAACATTGCTAGTATTTCCAACCATGCATTTTTTTCCTAGTATTCCATAGTTTCGAAGTTTTCCATCAAGATATTAGTCACACATGGTTGATATTTACTTTCAATCATGTACACATATGCACTATGTAACTAGCCTTGCTTATTGGCTTCCAAAGCTTAACTTTCACTCCTACTTACAATATGAGAGTATTTAACAAAAACTGCCACTTTCAACCAGCCCTAGGAAGAATCTATTGTACAAAAATAGCAAAACATACCCAAAATTTCTTAATCCACGCCAAAACTACTACCTAGTACTCCTACCGATTAGGTTCGCTTAAACCCATTTATGACTGGTTGGCCCACACGTCTGCGTCGCCGATGAGGCAGCTTAAACCAACACATTTTGTTTGACCGCTGACACGAGGGACCCACATCCACCTTCTATCCTGTTATTCCCTCAAATCATTATTTTTCCCGAACATTACTTCAAACAAGATCGATGCATGTTCGCTTTGGCGCCGGTGATGAGCGAAGTTGGCTGCCGCCTCCACGGACGGCCGGACGCCACGCTGGCTCTCCGTGACGGTTTGGCAGGTTGCCCGAAAGGTGACCTCACGAGCGAGCAAGCCGCCGCGACTGCCTTCGCCGAGCCAGATGGCTGGCCTTAGTGCGTAGCGACGAAGCAAGCTGCCACGCTTGCCGTGCAATCTAGCTAGCAAACCTTGCCGATAAGCAATGGACGGAGCTATCTTGGCTAGCTAGCGGTCGCGAAGCGCCGGACGGAGCTGGCATCCGGTGCCGCAACATGGGCTCCGCATCACGGTGGTTTTGACTCCTGCCGCCACGGCAAGTAGCAAGGCCCCATGGCCGAGGATGACTAGGTGGACGGGCCCGAGGTAGGAGGTCACTCGAGATTTTTGTTGGTAAGAGCATGTACAATGGTTGATAAGGTAGTCTTATCTTAAGTCTGCCACGTATGAAAGTGGTAGTAGTTTCGGCATTTTAGTGGTTTCTTGCATTATTAGGGTTTCTTGTAAGGAACAATGTATGCATTACTAGCGTACAAAAGGAGATTCTAGGTTATACTTGTACCAACGAGTACTACTAGTGGTCGGGAGTGTATACCTCGCTTTGTGGGTTCGATCCGCCAAACGCACGTATGCCTTTAAAAAAAATAGTACTACTACACTTCGCAAGAGCCAATATTTTACACGGTAGTTTGAGTTTTGAAGTCAAACAGACGTGGCGGCCCCACAACTGGTGCACGGACAGCCTAGCCACGTGAACGGGTTTTCCTTCCCAAGATCCGTGGTCGAGATGTCGCCTCTAGCCGCACTCGCTTGCAGCTTCCTCATCACTAGTAGCATATTTAGGCCTTGGTTTAGAGGAATCTTGTAGGAATTTCACAGATAGGATTCTCATAGGAAAATTCCTTTAGATCCCTTTGGTTTCTAGGAATTTAATCCTATTTCTATGGAGGAATTCTTCCTATCCTCCACATTTCATAGGAAAATAAACATTAGCCTAGACTCAATGGAAAAATCCTATGATGTGAATCTAAGGGCATCTCCTTTCCTATTCCTACTCAGAAAATTTGAGATACATGTCATCTCATTTCCTATGACTTCCTATTCCTACGATTTTCCTACTCCCTGCCTTAAAACTAGCGCCCCAATTAAGCCCGAGGAGCCGGAAGTCATGGGCATTGGAAACCGTGCAATATGGCTCAGATGTAAAGTGCTCTACTACTACTCTATAGCTTGTGGCATTGCACGATGGACTTCCCTCCATTATCGGCTCTACTATAAAAGAAATTCTCTTGACGTGTTTTTTGAAACGGAGGCAAAAGCTTTGCTTCATCTCATTCATAAAGAAGGAACTACTAACAAAGTTCAATGAGATCCATTACACCTCCACAAATGGAAGTTAAAAGCCTAGTCTCGTCGTATCAAATAACTCAAATGTTCTGCCTCAAGCAGAATCGCTGCTAATAAACAGGTTGCTAGTGTGTGCGTGAGAGAGCGGCTGAGTAGGCCAACTACGTGAGAGGAGCGGCTGAATAGAGCACCGGAGTACCCACTAGGCCACTACGCAGGTGTACTTGCCGCATTGATAGTACAAAGAATGGTTCTAGAGAACAGAGTGCCTCCACTTCCAATCGTAGCTCTTGGCCCCGAGATTCAAGAGTTCAAAACTGATGCACTATACTAGACTAGACTAGAAGTATAGTACATCGCACTACTAGTTGAGAAAAGTAGTACTAGTACTACTACAAAGGCGTAGTATGCATTCTCCACCACATAATGTAAGACGCTTTTTGACACTAGTTGGCTAAAAAAATGGCAAAAACATACCCAAAATTTCTTAATCCACGCCAAAAACTACTACCTAGTGCCAAAAATTTCTTACTAGTGCTAATATTTATAGTATAATGCAATCCCATAACGCTCCATAACGCTAGTACTTAGTAGTAAATAATAGCCTCACCCTTCGCCGAGGAACGATCTACTTGAAGGGATGAGGCCTCGGTTACTACGCCTTATCTCCTCCTCGCCTCCTCCCCCAAGAGAAGGCAGTTCGTCGCTGCTCCCATGGATTCGCCAGGGTTCTCCTCCTCGCCGGGCCGAGACCATGGACGACGATCATCCGGGAGAAATCGACGCCGCCTCCGACGCCCTCACCATCAGAAGACTCTGCTTCCTCGCACCAACTTTTTCAAGACGCTTAAACAGGCTTGGGAAAAGGCCATGCTTGTTTGTCTTCCATGCCCTCGAGGAGAAGGTTCTTCTATGGGACAATCCTTCAATACCCACCGCCCCCTCGCCATGGTTGCACCTTGACTCCGCTTAGAGTTGCCGACGCTGAGAGGTAGTCGGATTTTGTCCGATGAGCGTGTCAAGAATGGAGTTTGATCATGTAGTACTTAGTTATTCCATTTCCATCCCGTAATTTCTCCGCTGCCCACCGCCTTATAATAGGTCTCGGTCGGTGCCAACAAAGATTGGCTTGCATACCGCCGGATACCACCATCATTTTGCACAACATCCACAATAAGGCGCCTGCCCGAGACCCTTCTCCACCATTGGGATCGGCCTTCCGGACGGCTGGGCTTGAATATGTATGATGATGCCTACATGAGATTGAAGAATATAGCATTGTGGACCCGCCACAAAGCGACACGCCACGACGACATTATCTCATCGCGTGTTCGACATAAGGATTGCCATCAATGCAAGAGGCAAGAACGGCAGAGGTCTGGCGATGTTGGCGGCGCAGATTTGTACCCCACACGCTCAAGACGCCGTGGCACCATCTAGGTCGATCTTCAAGGTGACAAGCCAGGGACTTGTTTCATCTGGTTGCCATCCCACGGCACGGGAGATTACAAAATGAATGCAAACCATCATTTGCATCCCTAACGGTACTCCATTATTTTGCAGGACCACCATCCCTCGATCAAAATAAGATCGCCGATCCTCGATGCATTTGCATCCGTGATTCGGTCTAACCCGAACCTTGTAGCTGACTTTGGCATATTGGGATCAACTATCTTAGCAATCTACCCATGGTACCACCGATGTGCAACATGGTCACACAATCTACCACGATCGACCGTCACCATCTAGCCGTATTCCATTTTTAACCCTCTCACCTTCTTTTCATTGTTGTACTAGTAGTATATTTAGAAGTACTAGTAGGAGTACTTTTTACCTTGAGGACGCGATAGCTAGCTAGGCCCTTGAAGACTTGAACCCACTAGCTGCCACCATTTTTGTTTTTCCATGTCTTACTATCTTATCCATGTAGCCAAGAGTGGCCGATATAATAAGCCGTTATTTTACTTCCTATACCGAGTAGTACTATTTGCTGCATGTTGTTACTCGACCGCCATATTTGAGCACAACATTATTATGCATGGACCTTGACTATGTACGCCACCATGTGTCCAGATCTGGGATGCCGTATACAGATGAACGGCGCCGAAGTTCGACTTCGTGATGCTACGCGGTGACGAGGAACACTCTTGGAGAGTACTCGCCATCGGGACAGCTACACCATTGTGAAGCGGATGCCACCTTCCGTGCACGCACATCAAGGCCTGCTGTTCATGAAGCATGGTTGTGTCTTCAAGCAGCACCGCCGGATGAACGATATGCCGACACGCTTATCCTCGATGGCGCTCGCTCAGCTTGATGAGTCTCCATCGTGGAACCGGACTAGAAAGCTGCGCATAATGATTCCTCGCTGCTCACCGCTATGGATCGCCCCATCCATGAAGAACACCTGGACTCGAACTCGAGGAGGACATGTAGCCCATCTATAACGTAAGTGGAGTACGGTAATTGTGAACGGTAGCGCTGTGAATATATGTAGACTAGTCGGCACAAATTTATCACATGAATTGGAGATGAACCTGTGGACATAATCGCATTTGTCCTTTAGAATTTATTACTAGTAAATGTGTTATGTGTACGCAGTAACTTGTGTGGTTGTTGCACGGCTCCAACACGCCTTTTGAGAAAAAAGGTGGCACAGTTTTGATATACGTGACGTATGCATCATACAAGAGCATCGTCATTATTCCTACTAGGACGATAACCCTATAAAACCTTGCTTGGCTCTTTGCCTCTTCGGGAGGTTCAATAGTTCGTACTGCGTGAACCTTGCACTTGGCTCTTCGCTTCTTCGAAGGTCCAACAATGATGATACTACAAGACAATATGCTTCTCGCAACTGACACCGATTGAACTGCTGCACATCCACCGCGAGGGCGGCAGGGCGAGGGAGAGGAGGGAGAGAGAGGCGCTGTAGTCAAAACCTCTCCTTGTCTTGTGAACCACCACGCTGCATGTAGGGAGAGGCGAGTAAGCAAGCTTCTCCTCGCTCGCATGAGTTGACGGACACATCAAAGTAGTACTAGTACTAGTAGTAGTCCATATCAAGGCCCTTTCCGATTAATATGGCTTAATTTGAAACGAGAAAATACACCGGTGGTCAACCTATGTAACAATACGCCTTTACGGTCACTATATATAGTTTTATGCCGATTATACGATCACTAGCTCATCGAGAGCACCAGATTGCACCCTCGCGACCGCCACATAGTCGACGTGGCACTTTGTTGATCGTTAAATTGTCACCTGGTTTCGGGTCCCACCGCTGGCCATGGTGAGCAAAGAAATCAGTTAAACAAAACTTCATGCAAAGCGCGACACGAGTCCAACCCTTGCGCCCGAACCGCCCTGGCTGTGTATGTGAGTGCATGCACGTGTCCTCCCTCGGTCTTCCAACAAAGAGTGTACATCGGCTATAAAACAAAGAGTGTAGTAGTACATGATGTACATCTACACTTCCAATGCATTTAGCCTTTAATCTAAATCGATATTGATTGACTAATGCACCAACTTGTGATGTTGGTATAGGCTACATGTCTATCCTTAATTACATCATGCAACGGCCTTCATTTAATCTTCTTATCTCAATGGTTGCATGCACACATAAGTCTGCTACTTTTGGGCGCTAATTATACCCTGGTCAATGTGTAAATCTCTAAATGTACAAATTTTCACTGGACGAGAGAGTAGGTTGAGCACTTGAGCGTGAGCGTGTGTTAAGGCTGTAGGCTGTGGTGCCGCATGGGTGCGTGAGTGTTATGTGAGTCCATGGAGTACGTGTGAGTGTTGCATGTTGCATGCATGCATGCATGGGGCTTACTCCTCCCATTGACATGTTCATATTTCAAGCTTCCTCTATTCCTCCATATGGTGATACTCCTCTGCTCCCAAATAGTACGGAGTAAAAGCCTCCTCCTGCTCCCAAATACGAGTATTTGTCTTTCTACAGATTTCAACAAGTGACTAGGTACGGAGCAAAATGAGTGAAGTGAGTAAAGGCATAGGATACCAGAGAAAGGAAGTCCTCGCGATCCATTATTCCCCATCTCTGTCAGAGAGAACTATTCATCTAGTCTTCGCAGTGAAGTGAAAATACACGCTGCAGCTGTCACATCCCTAGTTCTGGTATGACCTAGACTAGCTAGTCATGTGTGCATCATGTTTAAATTTCAATGAACTTGAAATGGGGACATGTGAAAGCCTCAGAAATCATTTCTGAAAAAGACCAAGATAAAAATTGCTTCAAATAGGTCCAATAAAATGTTCATGTTACTCTTTGAAAATATTGGCCAGAGCTAAAACTAAAACCACTATTTTCAGGAGCTCATAAATATTTATTTTGGGCATTTGGAATTAATTCAATAATTATTTGCATTGGATTTATATTTGATATATTTCAAATATGATTCGATAATTCTGGAAATTGTCGGGGCTTTATATTAATGTCACTAGTCCATACAACAATTTATGTAAGCTCGAAAATGATTTGGGTTAAAATCAAATCAAAACAGAGTTAAAGAAAATAGGAAAGAAAAATAAAAGAGAGAGAGGGAATCGCACTGGCCTCACTCGACACCCACCAACTGCCCAAAGATCGTAGCTGGTCGGCCCAGCCCACCAGGGCTCCTCCCTGCTGCCTTCCTCCCGCCAGAGGATTTGAGGCGCTGTGGCCGCCCCACGCCGGGCCACCTCCTCCCTCCCCCGCCTGCTCCTCCCTCGCGCCTAGACGACGCCATGCAACCCCCGACCCTCTCACTCTTCCACATGACCCCTATCCTCAGCCCCTCTCTCACCCGGCCGATCACACTGCCAGCCGACGACGAGCACCGCCGTAGGCTACGCCCACTCCCTCGCCTCGTCATGTGCTCAGAGGTCTACCGACCCCTCTTCCTCTCCACCGATCCACGAGGTCCCAAACGCGCTGCAACGCGCCACCACTGTTGCTTCCTGCCGCCACCGGAGATCGTCGCCGCCGACAGCCGCCCCGAGCTTCCCCGAGCTCGCTGACGCTCAGAACTGCTAGAGCTTCGCCCTCCTCCTCTCCGCTTTCGCTCAGACGCCTGTAGCTGCCGCTTCACCGATGACCGAACCCACCGGCCGCCTGCTTTGTTGCTGCCGTGGCCTGAGCTTGAGCCACCACGCTCGCCAGACCACATCACACTCTCGTGCCTCCAGAGGTCGCTTAGCCCTCTACGCCGCCGCTTGTTTCTAGCGCCACGCCCGCATGAAGCCGAAGCCCGGCCGCCGGCCACTTGGGCCGCTTGCTTTCCGCCGCCTACCACCACCCACCACCACCGATCAACGCTGCTTTCATCACAAGGCCTCGCAGGACTCCACCAAGACGAAGCTCGTGCGCCGAATCGGGCCGACAGTGCAACCCCGCCAGTTCTTAGGTACCGCAGCTAACCGCTGCTCGATGACGTGGACACGCTATTAGGGGCTAATGGACCACTAATTAAGCCCCACAGCCATCGACACCGGCCCCACACTTTAGTTAACCGCAGTTTATTTCTCCTGCTTAGCTTAAACTAATCACAAGGGCCCCATGCTACGGCATGACTTGCCGACGGGCTGCTGACTGTGCCCCACACGTTAGTGACCCAATCAAGTAGGTCATCATCAAAGGGCCCCACCGGTCAGTTTGACTTGGACCCCGCCTGCTGACCCACCGACGCCACCTAGATGCAATGCTGATGCAATAAGCGCTTAGAATTTTAAATAATCGTAAATGATTTATTAATTTTAAAATGTCTAAAACTTCTAAAAATCATAGAAATTAATCTATAACTCGTAATGTAATAATTTGTATATGAAAATTATCAAGAATTCAAGGAATCCATCTGTACGATTATCATGAATGTTTGAACAATGATTGTCCTCTGTTTTGGACAAAACAAATAAAGGGCATTTAAATAATCAAATATGGAGTTGGAATTTGAATCATGTAGTCAAACCAACTTCATTTAAATCATAGCTAGATGCATTAGCACAAATCACAGCATATTGCCATGTCATGATCATGCATCATATTGTGGCATTGCATTGGTTGTGTTTTTCTCTCTGCTTGGTTTTTGTCCCTCTCGATAGACGTGGTTTCGATAATGAGATCGATGACACCGATGAAGAACTATATTATCTTCGTAGTGCTGCAAGCAAAACCTCCTTGTTCATTCCGATACAATCCCACTCTCTCGCCATGCTCTCTTTTACTTCATTAGCACAACAACGATTCAACTGCTACATGCTGGCATGTAGTTGAACCCTTCTCCGCATGACCTGTCATTGCCACAAGAAATAGATGAAACCCACTAGCATGAGTAGGAGTTGTTTGAGCTCTGATGTGCCTACTCATTCATGCTTGTTTGTCATGCCTGCTACCGCTTAGAGTTGGGTCTGGTCTGATTCATCGGGGATGAATTGGAATGGTGATGAACATGTCCTACTATGTGTGAGCTAAGTGTGTGAACATGATTTGGTAAAGGTAGCAGTGAGAGGCCATGTAGGAGTACATGGTGGGTTGTCTCATTGAAACCGGCCCTCGTGAACTGAAGTTCTGTGGTTTGTGATCCATGAACAGCTACTACCACACATTGGGATCCTTAATTGACTCTCTCGCTTCTTAACCACCCTTGTCCTCCGTCCCAGAGTTGCAACTAGTTTCGTGTTTGTAGTATGTCGAGACCATGCGTAGCTGACTCAAGGGGTGGGCTGTGATGCGGTAGGCACGGCACGGTGTACGGGCGCCTGCTTGGTGTTTCGGGAACCTCGCTCACATCGCTGGGGCCAGATGTGGAAACCTCACCGACTCCTCATGGATGGAACCTGAATAGGTGATAAACCCGACTAGAGACTTGAGTGTTTAGGTAGGCCGTGGGCCGACACCCTCTGGGCTTCCGCTGAAGGTTGCCGAGTACATGTCGTGTAAACGGCAGTAAGTGGTGAGAGCGTGAAGTGGTACACCGCAGGTTAACATCATCTATTAGAATAGCCGTGTCCGCCAGTAAAGTACTTCTGCTGCCTATATCAGTTCATAGACAAGTGAAAGTGGATGTCTAAAATGCGCACGATAAGCGTGAGTGCTATGGATGGCGCTTCGAGAGGAGACGGAGCGGATCCATAGTGGTATATTGATATGGTGAATATGTGGACTCGTGTGCGCCACCTCAAAAGAGTTACTTGCAAATGTAGTTTAGGATAGCTACCGAGTCAAAGATGGCTTGCCGCAGCTAAACTCCACCACCCCTTTGTTGATACCGATGCATATGTAGTTAGTTCTGATGTAAGTCTTGATGGGTACATTTGTACTCACGCTTGCTTAATTTATGTTTTGCGAGAGACTTCAGCCTCAGTAGTAGTTCCGTGTGACTTCGACGCTTAGCTTGTTACCTCACCACGATCTTGTGCCCTCGGCAAGGTCTTGTAGATAGTCGCTTCTCAAGCCTTTTTCATTTGTAGATGTCTCAGACTATACATGTTAAGCTTCCGCATGTGCTTGTTGCTTGTATGTTTCAAGGTTGGGTCATGAGACCCATGTTTGTAATATCTCGCCTCGTGAGCCTAATGAATAAATACTTGAGTCGAGAGTTATGTTGTGATGGCATGTTGTGTTTACACATATCGGCATATTGTGTGTATGTTTTAAATGCTTGGTATGTGTGGGATCCGACAATCTAGTTGTTTATCCTTGGCAGCCTCTCTTATGGGGAAATGTAGTCTAGTGCTTCCTTGAGCCATAGTAGTCCGCCATGCCCGGTTCACCGAGTCCCGCTAGCCCAAAGACTACCGCCAGACGCTTGATCGGCCGACATGTGTTTCACTTCGTTTGTGTTTGTCCTTCGGGAAATGTCACGGGTGACATCCAGAGTCCTTAGCCTGCTCACAGCCCGGGTTCCCGTAGTCCTGTTAGCCAAGTGCTACAGCCCGATTCACATGTCACACGATCCGACATGCTCGGTTGATTCATGTATGCCTGTCCCCATGGGTTAGTGCCGCTTGGTTCGCGACTAGCCATGTCGGCCCGGTTCTTCATTATATGGATACTAGCTACACTATCATATACGTGAGCCAAAGGCTTAAATGGTCCCGGCCATGGTAAGGTGACACCTGTGGGAATACCATGCGTGAGGCCGCAGTGATATGAGGTGTTACCACTAGATCGATGTGACTTGAATCGGGTCCCGACAGCTTTGGTATCGAGCCCCACTACCTCGAGGATTACCAAGCCAAACCGGTCAAAGTTGAGTCTAGAAATGCTTTAGTTATATAAGGGAATTGATTGTGAAGGAACGTAAGGCTCTTTTTACCCTTTACCCTATGCCCTTCGATCCGAAGTCATCCTCTTCCTTTCTATGGGGATTAAGAACTAGGCCTTCTCATCCATCTATTAGGATGACGAAGTTACTATGATAGAGACTTGACTTATAGGAATGATGGATTCAAGTATCGCTCAGTTTACTACTTTTAGTATGTTCTCGCTGAACCGTAACCTTGATATGATGTTGTTAAGTGACTATGCAAATCCTTGTGAATGTCCCAAATCTTTTTCTCGAGCATTTACAGCCGTTATGCTGTCCGAGTCATCCTGTGTTTCTAAATAGTCCGATGCATTTGCAAATTCCTTCTTTCCGCTTGATGTTCCTTTTGGGCCAGATTAATCACACTAATCGCCGAAAGGTTACCCGCTGCCTCGACGTATATGTTGGACCTATTATTATGACCCTAGATGTTTTAGGAGTCACCTAGTAATCTAGCCATGTTTTCTGCTCCTCAGCAGGATCAATCTCGCCATCATTTCCTAGAGAATCCTGTGATGCTACTTAGAGTAGGTATTCTATTCCCTGGGTTTTGAACCCGAGATTCACCCTACTTACCTCATGTTGATAGTGTTTTCTAGTTCCTTTAGGATATTAGTAACTTTGCGATAGTCCTCGAGGTCCGTGGTATTTCCTTCTTCCAAATACCATGAACCATTAAGGCAGAAGTTCTTGAACCAAAATACTACAATCGAGTACTTTTGAGGAGTTCTCCATTCATAATTGTGATTCTCGCCATTTACCTTTCTCTGTGGGTTATTTGAAGAAACCTATTGAACTTAGTTCGACATATTAATCTATGCATCCACAACTCGAAAGTTATATGCCCTTTGAGTTGTCCTCTTTAATTGTATTCCAACCCTCATCTATCAATTGATAGTCAAGAGTATGTGCACTCGCTCATCGATACCTATTACTCTTGTGGTCCATCAAGCCATTCTATTCCGTAATGACTAGGAGAAACAAACTCCAAAGACTTCATCCATATCCAAGATTGGGTCAAAGTAGTTGTATTATGCAGATCAAATGCCAAACCAACTCTTGTTCTGTTTCTACCTTGAGACATTCTATTTATGTCAAGAATATCATAGGAATTGCACCATCTCTTATGAATTTTGACGTTAGTTGATACTTCTTGCCATCATTGTTCATTCCTCGCCCCGTGTTATTGTAACCGAATGTCGCAAGTGAATTGTGATGTGTGAAATCAATCTCGAGCAACTCGCTGTTTGGTAGTAAATGGACAATATTCTCATTCTTAGCGTGTTGGTTATTAAATCATCATCCTAAGATTGATCGTATATCTAGTCCTTATTTCCGTGCACTCTCGACCAATGGTTAGGTTGTGTCAATCCTCACTCTTTTGATCATATCATCTTGCCCCGAAAAGCAAGGTTGTTCTCGAGCTTAGTAACATATCGGTGGTTCGTGAGTTTCCAAGATCTTCTCGAAGTATTACCTGGTTGTCACCGACCGCTATGTTGAGTTCGTGATCAAGTTGGTTTTCTTATAAATCACCCCTTCAACAAGAATCTGTGTTGATATCTCTCGAGCTAGTTGGTTGAGCTAGACAACAACTTGGAGAGTTGGAAGAAGATTTGCTTAACTTAGTTCATCTCTAAGGGATATCTTCGTGTATGTGTTGAAGAAAGATGATATCTCCATTGATTGGTCCTCGTGATCAGTTGTTGGATCTATCGCTTTGTCAAAACTTTGACTTGAGTGTGGGCTATCATCAAGTCAAATCGAACCAACGATGTTCATAATATTGTCTTACTATGGTTGACCCTCAAGCATACACCATTACATCTTTTGGTCCGACCAATGCTATCACCGTGTTCACATGATGGTGGAAGTCCAGTTGATATGGAAATTCATGAGTTGTCATTGAGCCCATCAACAAAGATCTTGTCTCCCCATGATTCATGCGGAACATTAAAACTAGCATTGGAAACTTTGTAAGCATTGCCTTCATGTTCTGCTCATGAGGTATACGCTTGATGAAAGAAGTGAATTCCTCTAACTCACGCATTTGATGTAAGCTACCGCCGTGAGTTCGAGAAAGATTGTTCTTGCTTCCTCCGAATCATCCCAAGTTAGTCATGCACGCATGGCGCGCTTATGGTTTGATAGGTTGGCCGCCTCCACTCCATATGTGTTCCTAGCACACCAAGCCACTAATTGATTTGTTCGAGGAAAAGGAGTTGTTGTGCGAATACTAGTTCATGCACAAGATTCCAATATCCTCAATGATGGTTCCCCACCTGAACTCGGTAGTGTTTTATTATAAGACTACCACGTGATCATGCTTGTCTGGGACAGTGTGTTCACATGTATGTAGCAGAACCAGCTCATGTTTTGGATCTTGCTATCATAGTTCATCTCCCGAGAATCTCGCAACATCAACTGGTCGGTTTGTGTTGCAAACTTTCTTATTCGCATATGTGGTCTAAAATATTGCTACCAACCAGATCTGAATCTCAGTGCATATGGTTGGGTCATTCCCAGATTTGCATTTAGTTCCCAGCTTGCACCCGCCATTGTGTTAGTCTCCCATGGGTCCCATTCATTTCGATGATAAGCAAAAAATCATCCATTGTGTTGTCTTCAACAAGGTAGTCCACATCATCCATTCAACTCCGCCAAACTATCGATTGTGATTGCCTTAGGCTGGTATAAAGGGTTTCAATGATCTATGTACCAAAAGTAATTCTTTTTGCCACTTAGGGAATAATTCCACGAGTCACCCTTCCTAAGGTGCCCCGTTATGGAATCATGGCAATTTTCCTCGCTACTTTGAAACCCTCAGAAATTGTTTCTTCCGTCCTCCCCGATACATGTTTTTCCTATCAGCTTCAGAGATGTTTCAACGCCTCATTCCGAGAGTTGATCTTGTGATCATTAAGATGATCCTAAGTTGCTCAACCTCGTGAAGATCGATTCTTCTTAAATTCTCCTTTCCACTCGTTGTCATGTTGGATGTAGTTATCAAAGCAAGATGTCGAGATCAAGGTGATGCAATGAATCAACATCCTCGAGAAAGACATCCGGATCATGAAGATTGTGTTAGCTTGTGTCCCTCTGTCTTCTTACCTCACGACTAGAATCTCGGGACGAGATTCTTGGTTAGTAGGGGTGAGCTATCACATCCCTAGTTCTGGTATGACCTAGACTAGCTAGTCATGTGTGCATCGTGTTTAAATTTCAATGAACTTGAAATGGGGACATGTGAAAGCCTCAGAAATCATTTCTGAAAAAGACCAAGATAAAAATTTCTTCAAATAGGTCCAAGAAAATGTTCATGTTACTCTTTGAAAATATTGGCCAGAGCTAAAACTAAAAGCAATATTTTCAGGAGCTCATAAATATTTATTTTGGGCATTTGGAATTAATTTAATAATTATTTGCATTGGATTTATATTTGATATATTTCAAATATGATCCGATAATTATGGAAATTGTCGTGGGGCTTTATATTAATGTCACTAGTCCATACAACAATTCACGGAAGCTCAGAAAATGATTTGGGTTAAAAATCAAATCAAAACAGAGTTAAAGAAAATAGGAAACAAAATAAAAGAGAGAGAGGGAATCGACTGCCTCACTCTGCGCTACCAACTGCCCAAGATCGAGCTGGTCCGGCCCAGCCCACCAGGGGGCTCCTCCTCGCCTTCCTCCTGCCAGAGGACGGAGGCGCTGCGGCTGCCCGCCGCCGCCACCTCCTCCCTCCCCGCCTGCGCTGGCTCCTCCCGTGCGCCTAGACGACGCCACGCAACCCCCTCGACCCTCTCACTCTTCCGCGGACCCTCTCCTCAGCTCCCTTCTTCTCACCTGCTGAAGGCAGCTGCCGCCGCCGCCGAGCACCGCTGCGGGCTACAACCACTCACCTCGTCTAGCTCCAGAGGATCCGCTCGACACCCTCTTCCTTCCACCGATCCACGAGGTCCCAGACGCTGCGTGAACGCCGCCATCGCTGCTGCTTCTCGCTGCCACCGGAGATCGCCGACGCCGATTCGCCGCCTCCCGAAGCTTCCCGAAGCTCGCTTTGGACGCCACTGAACTCGCTGTGGAGCTTCGCCTCCTCCTCTCTCCGCTTTTCGCTTTAGTATCGTAGCTGCTGCCACTGATGACCGAAACTCCACCGTGAGTTCGGCTGGCTGTCGCCGCGGGCTCGAGCTCGAACCACCTGGCCCTTGCACCGCATCACGCCCTAGTGCCTCCAGAGGCCGCTTAGCCCTCTACGCCGCCGCTTTGCTCTAGCGCCACGCCTCGATGAAGCCGAGCTCGCCGCCGCCACTTCGCTGCCGCTGTTGCTTCCGCCGCCTAGCACCACCCACCACCACCGATCGATGCGCTTCGTCAGATCGCATCCGCAGGACTCCAGCTTGCCTGGAAGCTCATTGCCGGAATCGGCCAGACGGCAACCCCGCCAGGTTCCATAGCTTAGCCGGGCGCTAACGGCCGCTCGATGATGTGGACACGCCATTAGGGGCTAATGGACCACTAATTGCCCCAAAGTCACCGACACCGGGCCCTCGCTTAGTTAACCGCAGCTTATTTCTCCGCTTAGCTTAAACTAATCACAAGTATTCCATCGCTACAAATGATTTGCCGACGTGGCCGCTGACCAGCCCTACACGCCGCTGACCCAATCAAGAGCAGGTCATCGACCAAAGGCCCCATCGTCAGGTTTGACTTGGACCCCGCCTCTGACTCAACGACATCACCTAGATGCAATGCTGATGCAATAAGCGCTCGAATTTTAAATAATCGAAATGATTTATTAATTTCAGAAAATGTCTAAAACTTCTAAAATCATAGAAATTAATCTATAACTCGTAATGGAATTATTTATATATGAAAATTATCGAAGAATTCAAGGAATCCATCTGTACCATTTTCATGCATGTTTGAACAATGATTGTCCTCTGTTTTGGACAAAAAATAAAGGGCATTTAAATAATCATATATGGAGTTGAATTTGAATCATGTAGTCAAACCAACTTCATTTAAATCATAGCTAGATGCATTATCCCAAATCACAGATATTTCCATGTCATGATCATGCATCATATTGTGGCATTGCATTGATTGTGTTTATTTCTCTCTTGTTGGTTTTTGTCCTCTTGATAGACGTGGTTTCACAATGAGATCGATGATACCGATGAAGAACTATATTATCTTCGTATGCTGTGCAAGCAAAACCTCCTTGTTCATTCTCGATACAATCCCACTCTCTCGCCTCGCTTCTCTCACATCGCATTAGGACAACAACGATTCAACTGTTACATGCTCATGTAGTTGAACCCCTTTCTCTCTGATGACCTGTCATTGCCACAAGAATAGATGAAACCCACTAGCATGAGTATGAGTTGTTTGAGCCCTAATGTGCCTACTCATTCATGCTTGTTTGTCATGCCTGCCACGCTTAGAGTTGGTTCTGGTCTCGATTCATCGGGATGAATTGGAATGGTGATGAACATGTCCTATTGTGTGTGAGCTTTGTGTGTGAACATGATTTGGTAAAGGTAGCGTGAGAGGCCATGTAGGAGTACATGGTGGGTTGTCTCATTGAAACCGCCCTCAGAACTGAGTTCTATGGTTGTGATCCATGAACAGCTACTACCACACATTGGGATCCTTAATTGACTTTTTGGCTTAACCGCCCTTGTCCTATGTCCAGAGTTGCAAGTAGTTTCGTGTTTGTAGTATGTCGGAGGTCGCATGCAGCACTCCACCGGGTTGGGCTGTGATGCGTAGGCACGTGGCACGGTACCGGACGCCTGCTTGGTGTCTCGGGACACTGCTCACATCGCTCGGGGTCAGATGTGGAAACCTCAGCGGACTCCTCAAATGGATGGAACCCGAATAGGCGATAAACCCGGACTAGAGACTTGAGTGTTTAGGTAGGCCGTGGGCCGACACCCTCGCTGGGCTTCCACTTGAAGGTTGGCAAGTACATGTCGTAAACGGCGTAAGTGGTGAGACCGTGTGAAGAAGTACACCCCGCAGGTTAACATCATCTATTAGAATAGCCGTGTCCGCGTAAAGGACTTCGGTTGCCTATATCAGTTCATAGACAAGTGAAAGTGGATGCTCTAAAATGCGCAAGATAAGCGTGAGTGCTATGGATGGCGCTCTCGAGGGAGACGGCAGCGATCCATAGTGGTGTATTGATATGGTCAATATGTGGACTCGTAGCGCCACCTCAAAAGAGTTACTTGCAAATGTAGTTTAGATAGCCACCGAGTCAAAGCTGGCTTGTCGCAGCTTAAACTCCACCACCCCTTTGTCGATACCGATGCATATGTAGTTAGCTCGATGTAAGTCTTGCTGGGTACATTTGTACTCACGCTTGCTTAATTTATGTTTTGCGTAGAGACTTCAGCCTTGCTAGTAGTTCCGCTGGACTTCGACGGTTAGCTTGTTACCTCAGCTACGATCTTGTGCCTCAGTGGTCTTGTAGATAGTCGATTCTCAAGCCTTTTCATTTGTAGATGTCTCAGATCGTGACATGTTGCTTTACGTGCTTTCTCGCTTGTATCTTCAATGTTGGGTCATGAGACCCATGTTTGTAATATCTCGCGCCTCGGGCCTAATGAATAAATACTTGAGTCGAGAGTTATGTTGTGATGCCATGTTGTATTTACACATATCGAGCATATTGTGTGTATGTTTGAAATGCTTGGTATGTGGGATCCGGCAATCTAGTTGTTTATCCTTGGCAGCCTCTCTTATGGGGAAATGTAGTCTAGTGCTTCCTTGAGCCATAGTAGTCCGCTACAGCCCGGTTCACCGGAGTCCCGCTAGCCCAAAGACTACCGCTCAGACGCTTGATCGGCCGGGCATGTGTTTCACTTCGCTCGTGGTCTGTCCTTCGGGAAATGACACGGGTGACATCCGGAGTCCCGCTTAGCCTGCTACAGCCCGGGTCCCGGAGTCCTCATAGCCAGCTACAGCCCGGATTCACACGCTGTCAATCGACATGCTCAAGTTGATTCATGTATGCCGTCTCCCCATGGGTTAGTGCCGCTTGGGTTCACGATTTCAGCCATGTCGCCCGGTTCTTCGTCATATGGATACTAGCGACACTATCATATACGTGAGCCAAAAGGTGCAAACGGTCCCGGCCATGGTAAGGCGACACCGTGGGAATACCGCATGGAGGCCGCAAAGTGATATGAGGTGTTACCGCTAGATCGATGTGACTTGGAATCGGATTCTCGATAACAGCAGATGGGACACGAATTAATAAGCTGAACCAGCGTGTTGGTGTTACTAAATCAGCCTTTACCCAAGATCGCCATCATGTTTGCCAAGAGAGCTTGGTTCCGCAAATACGCCCACGCACTCTCGTCTTCTATTAACTCGACATATGGGCCCACTTGTGGTAGACCCACATGTCATCGGTGTAACTATTTACACCAAGGACGGTGCCTATATCCCGGTAGTAGTACTAGTAGAATTGAGATTTAATGCACTTTCTTCCCCTGCCTTCCACTCTTCTTCTTCCTCCTTCTTCTTCCTCCTCTCTTCCCATCGCCGGCAGCACACCATTTGCCCTCGCCATCGCCGCTCGCTTCGCCTGCCATCTTCCTTGGTAGCTCGCGGTACCATATCCCCGCCATCGCCGCCACACGAGGAGAAGCTTTTCGCCGCCCGCTCAATCCACTTCTCTCTGGCTCGCAGCACCGAAACCCCAATGGTAGAACCGATCAAACGCAGAGTCGCTGATTGGAATTCCATCCTCGATGTTCTCTTGGAGCAGATATGTAGTCGATGGACCTACTCAAAGACCATCCGTCTGCCGCATGCTCGGTGTCTTTGTACCATCTACTCGCTCGCAACCGCCGACTCTTTTCAAGACACCCTGCTTGTCGATGCCCGATCCTCGCAGGTGGCCCCATACATCGATTTGACGATCCTACGGAGGTTGTCGTGGTGCCCCTCGACATGTTACCACTACACTCGCCCACTGTCCTTCATGCGCGCCGCCACTACTTGGCGGGCATGAAGGCCAACCGATCATCCTCATCCACCACACCGTAGTCCGTGGCGCCTCGTGGATATCTACACCCAGCGAGAGATCACCTTTCCATCGCTGGATACCACCACCATCGAGCCTCGCGCCCGCCGGACACTCCTCGCTTACTACACACGAGACGCCAAGCTTTTGGCTCGACCGCTTTGCGTAAAGTTGTAATCATGGCGCCCACACCATCGAAGACTACATGGATTACAAGCTCATTGCCTTGTTCAACATGGGTTTAGTCTATCTCGAATCCGTCGCCATACATGGTTATGGCTCATCATCAATCCTGTTGAGGCAACATTTTGTTCCGATACTATAGTGCACGATGGCATCGTTTACGCGGTCGCATTTACGCCGTGATTGGCTGCCTATACCGGTGGAATCTATCGTCGTAGTAATTGTTCTATCTCATCTCATCTTTACCTTATGAATACGACCGCCTGCTCATTTGTTACAAATTTAGAATGCATAGCATGTCTATAACCACATCATTGCTATATGTTCCTCTCATTTCCTAGATTTTTATGACCACACATGTTATTGTTAGAGTTGATATGAGAAAATTGGCATCTAATGATTGTTAGAATACATATTATGAGCATAACATCATGATTGCTATATGTTACTCTCGCATAAGATTTTTATAACAACGCATGTTATTGCTTAGATTTGATATGAGAATAGTAGTAGTAAGTGCTATGGTAGAATATGAGTAGGCGCTGTCATAGCTGTTTTCCTCTCATTGTTACATGATGTTTGAATCATAGTTGTTGCCATTGGCTTATTTTTTAACTTGGGGTATGATTATGATTATGACCACAACATTGCAATTCTCTGCCTATGATATGTGTCACTGTTTAATAATCTTAATTCCACACATACTCCAACATGATTGTTTATTTTGTCCTTTGGTCTCCAATTTGAATTTTTGCAGCAGACGCGAATGTGTTGGCCTTCATGATTCCGTGACCTGGAATCATACCAGCCGATGGGTGCTAGTTTATCGCCGCTCAGCCGACGGCGGTCATTTGATGCTCATTCGCACGCACTCAAATTGACCAAACCATTACATCAAACCACATGCAAGACAATGCGTATGCTCGTGACATTGATGGCTATGGCTGCTTCATGTTTGAGAAATATGCCAGCCCATGCACAGCGATTCAATCGAGGCGGGTTTACAGCCTCGCAACCACTCCTTGTCTCCTCGGCTCAATTATCCGATCATCCAACCAATCATCGATCATATCACCCATGATGATTATTGTGCTATGCAACTTCCATTCGCGAGGGGGCTTTGTTTACACATCATACAATGGGTTTCATGAATCACCATATCAGAGATTCGTCACACAGCTTGTTGCCGATAATCTTCAGCAGTGTGAAAGGCATCAAGCTTCCATGCGATGGATGGCTTTTGCAAACCCGACATGTGGCGATGTGGTTCATGCCAACAGAAATATGCACAACTTGATTCGTGCCGATATCTAGACCGAGCCATCTATTCTGCCGTAGCACCACCCTCTTTTGTTGGATATTATGTATCGTTGTTAGTTTGAAGCACTCCTCCGGTTTGAAGGATAGATACCTTCCTAGGATCAAGTGCATCCTAACTCACCGCGAGGGATGTAATCCGATAATGATGATGGAGATGTTGTGGTAAGCTATCATATATATCGCTTAGGCTTCAAGTGCGCATTTGTTAGTTAAACCTATGTACAAATAGTGACACTAGATATGACTAGTAAGTAGTACAATAGCAGTACTAGTATACGCCGGTCAAATTATTCATCATGTCCACACATTGAATTGATCGGACAACACGCCGCTGTGGAGGTGACACAAGAATCCTCATGGCGTGTTCGGGTATTCTCGACTTCAGATTTGGAGTACCACTTATCCGTCAAATCTTTCATCATTCACTTAAACAAATGATTGATCATACATTGAGTACCATATAACCGGAATTATCGATGCAAGTCGAAGAAGGATTGGCCGGTGTGCCGCCGGCGCCAAGTTCGACCCCACGGATCAGAGCTGATCGAGCACCTTGAGGCCAAAGTGAGTGCCGACAAGGCGAGATTTCAGTCTCTCATCGATTTGTTCATACCAACCATCGACAAATGAAAGCACGACATATGCTACAACCAACCCGAGAAACTTCCTGTAAGACACCGATCGGCCGCCTACTTGCACAAACATAGCCTTTCTTTATAGCTCTATTTTTCTTTTTAGACGCAGACCGGTGAAGCAATTACAATTTGGCAGTTAATAAAAAGTGAAACAAGTGACCGCAACATGCCAAAGATGTTATGTAAATGCCAACTAGGTACACTAAAACCTGTATTCCACAATACCGCAGTATCACATCGAGTGGCCTAAGGAAGCATTTCTTCCAGCCGCAATTCTGTGATCGCTCAAAAGGAGCACGGGACGCGCTGCAAGATACAATAAGTGTGGCATGCACGCTGATGTGGCACAAGACCGGCAATACCTTGCCGGTGATGGTCAACGGCCGCAGACGGGCAGCAAAGGTTCTCGTGCTGCACACCAACAAGAACTTCACCAGCAGAGGACTAATCGGGTGATGCACCAGCACCACCTCGGGACCTCGAGCAAAAGAAGGAGCAGGAGCTGGTCCTCTCGCAAGATTTTCTACCGATGAACACTAGGGCCAGGAGTAAAAAGATTATAAGTTAGTTTGGTATTGGTAGTTGTACTACCTTGTCGTCTGCAAGTTGGTATTGTCGTTAACGATCTTTTGGTATGAACTTGCATTTGCTTCCAACCATCATGCCGAGGGTCGGCGTGATAGAAAGCTTAATCATTTGTCTCAAACGAATTCTCGTGCACCTGATTTTTATTTGATGGGTAGCATAAGCACCCGCCGCATTTAATTCCTGGTCAAGCAGTTTTTTCAAACAAGTGCATGCACTTATTATCACGATAAAAAAGCAATATCCGTGTTGCATCCCAGCTTATCACCGTCTCTTGCAGAATTCTCTCGCTTATTGAGCACGATATTGTTTTTTCAGGTCGAAAGAAGTTTCAACTGGGTCTGTAGACTGCCCAGGGTTGGTTTTGTTTTTAACAGTGCCCAGCCCATGACGCATAACGGGCACAAAGATCCAACAGTATCTATCGCCTCTCGCCCGCCAAAGATTAGTTATATTTTTCTTACAACATCCGCAGCAGTTTTTTAAAGAATCAAACACACAGCCCAGTTCTATTTTCTCTTGAAACGCATGTCCTACATCCGCTTTTCTAATCTCTACCTATAGTTTTACTAGTTCATATACACGATCATTATAATGAAAACATATAAAATTCCCTTTTCATATTTACATCCTTATTTTTGTTGTTTTTTCCCCACCCATTGATTTTTTACCACGGGTTTTCCTTAAACCAACTCAATTGTCCCACGCCTTATTTGCTTACAAAACAAAAAGATTTTTTTGGCAAATCAATAAGTTCTCAAAATGTTTATCATTTCGGATTACAACAGTTTGGACTCCAACCAAATATGCAAAATAAGGTTGAACTTGTTGACCGTGGTCCCGGGCAAAAATGGGCTGTAATATATTACTTAAGAATTAGCGTAATGGGCTGCAAATTATAAAAATAGCAAATGGGCTTTATGTTGTTCCGCCATAGATTTGGAGGCTGACTCAGGGCTACACAAGGTTTCTAAAAATAAACTTAGTCAACAATCGACTTCTACCAGCACGTGATCGTTAGATGTCAATCTAACGGCAATCGTGCTTCTTCTGCCTCTCGATCTTCCCGCCCCACTACCAAACAAGCGCCATTGAACCGCTTGCCCTCTTCCGTGGCCGGGCAAGAGATGCCGCAGGCCTCACGGCCCCATCATACTCGCATCCCCGACCTGCTCATCCTCTACTCACCCACACATCCTCGTTATTTTCCTGGCGATGGCAGCCGAACCAGCCAACCTCAGATTTCCATCACAGGCAGCCACTCGCCGTGGTCTTCGCTGCCTGGTCGCTCCCTTTGTAGGCTCTCGCTGGCCGCCCACCGCCTCGTGCTCCCGGCGCAAGCGTGGTCAACGATGTCCATCCAACAACGTAGTGCTTCTTCAACCTTCTTTCTTGCCCCACCAGCCCAAAGCAAAGGCTTGCCATGCCGCATGCTCCCGCCTCCTGTGGACGGCCAGCTGCGCGAGGCCTCACTGCCCCCATACTACTCCCATCGCCGCCTGTGCCATCCTCCACTCACCCACTCCCTCGTTATTCTCATGGTGACGCAGCCTCACATCCGCAGTCAACCAAAGAACTCACATTCTTCTCAGGCATCCACCGCTGTTTTCCCCGGCCCGCCGTCCCCTTCTTAGGCTCGCTGCCCACCGACGGTGTGCTCGACGCCAAGGTCAATGTGGTCAACCATCAACTTCCATCGGAAGAGTACTATACGTGGAGAGGTCGACATCCGGTCCACGGCACGCAAGGAAGTGCCTCCTTATTACATGCAAATAATTATTCTCCACCGACAAAGAGGGACCCACCGGACGGGCCACCAGATTTCGCAGAAAAATTTTCCCGATCGCTATGACCCAATCGGACGGCCACCGATTTTGCAAAAAAACGTATCCTCGACGCGGGACCCACCTGACGGACCACCGATTTCATGAAAAACGCCCTCCGCCACTGACCCATCGGAAGTGCCTCCTTAGTACGCATAGAAAAATGAATACTCCCCTGCTAGCTGGGACCCACCATGGTGGGAGGCTGACTTAGGGCCTACTAAGTTGACGGGACAGAGGGCTTTGTCAACTTAGTCAATATGAATGATTCTAGATCCAAAGGACTGCGACGATGTCCATCCAACGGCCGGCGTGCTTTCTCATCTCTGCTTTCCCCGCCTCCAGCCTCTCAAACAAGCGCCACTGACTGCTCTGCCTCCTCCTCAAGGGCCGGGTCAGGTTGGCTGCTGCAGGCCTCACCGCCCACCATACTCCCATCGCTGGCCTAGCCATCCTCTACTCACCCACACCTGCCGTTATTCTCCGCGAGGGCAGATGAACCAAGAACCTCAGACAACAGAGATTCTCCGTGGGGGAACAACCAACGAGTCTTCCCCGCCCGTGTCGCTCCTTCCTAGGCCTCGCCACCGCCCACCGCCTGGTGCTCGCCATGCATGGTGAACGTGGTCAAGGAACGCCCATCGGACGTGGGTACGGAGAGGCTGGCTACCGGGTCCACGGCAGCAAGGAAGTGCCTCCTATTAAGCGCAAAATAAATATTCTCCACCGACACCTGGGACCCACCGGACGGCCACCGATTTCGCGAAAAAACATGCCACCCGCTGACATGTCGGACCCACAAGATATTCGCACGCAAGGAAGTGCGATCGAAAAAAACGATTCGCCTCTTGACCGCCGACCCACTCACCTACATCTTCGCACACAAGGAAGTGCGCCCGCAAAAAACGATGCACTTCGATCGCTGGGACCCACCAGCTACATCTTCGACGCAAAGGAAGTGCGTCCCCGCAAATAACGATTCGCCTTCCTCGATCGCTGGGGACCCACCAGCATTTTCGCACGCAAGGAAGTGCTCGATACCGACCCACCGGTCGCGCACGAAGCGTTGTCATCTGGTCGCGAACGGTACGCATATACCCGGTCGTTGTAGAGGCGCACGTGTCGGGAGTAGAGGCGCACACGTAGCATGTACACATACGCATAACGCCAGTGGTGCAAGAAAGAAAATACGCACCACGTAAGTACATACGGCAGGTCTCGAACGCCTACTCATGCGATACGCACGGCAAGGGCTCGTGGTACATGGCTGGGTCAAACGAGAAACAAAGCCGCTGCTGTGTTCATGGGGAGGCAATGTAACGCGCCGTGTTCATCGGGAGGCAATGGAATGAGGGAGCCAACTGGCTTGGACGGAACAAGCGATGGAAACGAGGCTCGGGCGTCATCACTAAACGGAGGAAACGGCTCTTGTGTTCGGACCAGCCATGTTTGAAACAGGTCATGTTGATTGGGAGGGGTCCGCGATCAAAAACGGAGGAAACAGACCTCCTAAGGCTGAAACGGGGTCCCGTTGATCGAGGGTGTGGCGATCAGAAAACGGAGGAAACGGACCTCCTACGGCCGTCAAACAAGGGTCCCTGCTTGATCGGGGGGGTGGCGCATCGCAAAACGGACAAAATGGACCTCCTATGGTCGTAAACGGGGTCCTGTTCATCGGGAAGGGTGTGGCGACCGCAAAACGGACTCCATGGGATATTGTTCATCTCCGCCGACCTCCTCCACCTCCACGGCTACCCCTCGACCTCCTCCATCCTCCACGGGCTCCCCGCTCATCCAGCCCTCCACCGCCTACTTCCACCGGATACTGTTCAACCACCCTCCACCGCTCACCGCTCATCCAGCCCTCCACACCACGGGTCCTGCTCAACCACCCTCCACGGGCACTTCTCCACCGCTTCATCGCTCATCCGCCTCCACTCCACGGGTCCTCGCTCATCCAGAGGCGAACACCACCGCCACTATTCATCCAACCCCTAACGCCACTGCTCGTCCTGAGGCAGCATCGATCGCTTCGCTTAGCAGCAGAGCGGCGAATCGCAAGATCGGGTTCAGGCTTAAATGCCGATTGATCGATCGCTCGGGTTCAAGAATGCGAGCCTGCAAGGTAATCGCCGGGTTCAGTTAGAGCCCAACGCCGCCTGTGTTCGCTAATGCTCGTTCAAGACACACGCATACAGACGTACGTAATGAGAAACGCTGCGATCACTGCCCCTCACCTCCCAATCAGAACCGCAATTGCTACGCCTTGAGCTTGCGCTGGTTTTCCCCAAGAGGAGAGGATGATGCAGCACAGAGCGTAAGTATTTCCTTTAGTTTTTGAGAACCAAGGTATCAATCCAAGAGGAGGCCACGCGACAAGTCCCTCAGATTCGCAGACAAACGATAGCTACTCGCAACCAACACGGTTAGGGGTTGTCAATCCCTTCACACCACTTCTTACGAGAGTGAGATCCGATAGAGATAATATTTTTGGTATAAAGATGCAAAGTGAAAAGTAAAAAGCAAAGTAAAACAAAGCAAGTATAAAAGTGATGGAGATTGATATGATGATAATAGACCCGGGGCCATAGGTTTCACTAGTGGCTTCTTCTCAAGAGCATAAGTATTCTACTTGGGTGAACAAATTATTGTTGAGCAATTGATGAATTGAGCATAGTTATGAGGTTATCTAGGTATGATCATGTATATAGGCATCACGTCCGAGACAAGTAGATCAAAATGATTCTGCATCTACTACTACTACTCCACTCATCGATCGCTATCCAACATGCATCTAGAGTATTAAGTTAAAACAGAGTAACGCCTAAGCAAGATGACATGATGTAGAGGAATAAATTCATGCAATATGATAAATACCCCATCTTGTTATCCTCGATGGCAACAATAAAATACGCGTCTTTGCAACCCTTCACATGGGTAAGGATACCGCAAGATTGAACCCAAACCCATGCACTTCTCCCATTGCAAGAACTACCAATCTAGTTGGCCAAACCAAACGGATAATTTGAAGAGACTTGCAAAGATAACTCAATCATACATAAAAGAATTCAGAGAAGATTCAAATATTATTCATAGATAAGCTGGATCATAAACCCACAATTCATCGGGTCTCAACAAACACACCGCAAAAAAGAAGATTACATCGAATAGATCTCCACGAGAGAGGGGAGAACATTGTATTGAGATCCAAAAAGAGAGAAGAAGCCATCTAGCTACTAGCTATGGGACCCAAGGTCCTGGGCAAACTACTCACACTTCATCGGAGAGGCTATGGTGTTGATGTAGAAGACCTCCGTGGATGGATGCCTTCCCATGGAGCTCCTCCGATCAGGCCCCAAGATGGGATCTCATGGATACAGGAAGTTGGGCGTGGAATTAGGTTTTGGCCACTGTTCTGATTGTTTGGGGGCATGAGGTATATATAGGAGGAAGGAGTACGTTGGTGGAGTTGAGGGCCCACGAGGCGTGGGGCGCTCTAGGGAGGCACCCCCACCTCGTGATCGCCTCCGTTCCTTGCGTAGGGTCCAAGTCTCTCGGATCATGTTCGTGAGAAAATCACGCTCAAGGTTTCATTCCGCTTGACTTCGCTTGATATTCTGCTTTTCAAATACTCAAAAAGGCAAAACACAGCATTCGCTGGGCCTCCGTTAATAGGTTAGTCCCAAAAGTAATATAAAAGTGGAAAATAAAGCCCATTATAGTCCAAAACAATAGATAAAGTAGCATGGAGCAATCAAACATTATAGATACGTTGGAGACGATCAAAGGCCCCAAGCTTAATTCATGCTCGCCCTAGTAGGTAAATGATACAAAGAGAATTTTTGATGCGGAGTGATACTTTGGCATAATTTTAATGTAAATCTTATTAATCATGGTATGAATATTCAGATCCGAAAGATTCAAGACAAAAGTTCATATTGACATAAAAATAATAATACTTCAAGCATACTAACTAAGCAATTATGTCTTCTCAAAATAACATGGCCAAAGAAAGTTATCCCACAAAATCATATAGTTGCTATGCTCCATCTTCCCACACAAAGTATTTAAATCATGCACAACCCCTCGATGACAAGCCAAGCAATTGTTTCATACTTTAACATTTTCAAAACTTTTTCAATCTTCAAGCAATACACGAAGCGTGAGACATGGAGATAGCACTATATGGAATAGAATGGTGGTTGTGGAGAAGACAAAAGAGGGAAGATAGTCTCACATCAACTAGGCGATCAACGGGTATGGAGATGCCCATCAATAGATATCAATGTGAGTGAGTAGGGATTGCCATGCAACAAATGCACTAGAGCTATAAGTATATGAAAGCTCAACAAAAGAAACTAGTGGGTGTGCATCCAACTCGCTTGCTCATGAAGACCTAGGGCATTTGAGGAAGCCCATCATTGGAATATACAAGCCAAGTTCTATAATGAAAAATTCTACTAGTATATGGAAGTGACAAATGAGAGACTTCTATCATGAGGATCATGGTGCTACTTTGAAGCACAAGTGTGGTAAAAGGATAGTAAAATTGTCTCTTTTTTCTCTCATTTTTTATATTTTTTTTGGGCCTTTTTCTTTTTTTTTTTATGGCCTTTTTTTTCGGGTCCGAGTCTCATCCCGAACTTGTGGGGAATCATAGTTCCATCATCCTTTCCTCACTTGGGACAATGCTCTAATAATGATGATCATCAACCTTTATTTTTCTTACAACTCAACAATTACAACTCGATACTTAGAATAAAATATGACTCTATATGAATGTTCTCTCATGGGTACCGGATATGCAAAGGAAACATGAGTGACATGTATGAAAGAATTATGAACGGTGGCTTTGCCACAAATACGATGTCAACTACATGATCATGCTAGCAATATGACAATGATGGAGCGGTCATAACAAAATGGAATGGTGGAAAGTTGCATGGCAATATATCTCGGAATGGCTATGGAAATGCCATGATAGGTAGGTATGGTGGTTGTTTTGAGTAAGGTATATGGTGGGTGTATGATACCGGCTAAAGGTGCATGTATTAGAGAGGCTAGCAATGGTGGAAGGATGGGAAAAGTGTGTATAATCCATGGACTCAACATTAGTCATAAAGAACTCATATACTTATTGCAAAATCTAGAAGTTATCAAAGCAAAGTATTACGACATGATCCTAGGGGATAGATTGGTAGAAAATACCATCGTCATTCCCCGATCGCCACTCATAAGGAAGACAATCAATAAATAAATCATGCTACGAAGTTCATCTATCACATAACGGTTCACCATATGTGCATGCTACAGAATCACAAACTTCAAACACAAGTATTCTTTAAATTCAAAACTACTCAACTAGCATGACTCTAATATCATCATCTTCATATCTCAAAACAATTATCAAGCATCAAACTTATCTTAGTATTCAACGGACTCAAAAGAAAGTTTCACATATCTTGAATACCAAGTATATTAACATTAAGCAAATTACCATGCTATTAACGACTCTCAAAATAATCTAAGTGAAGCATGAGAGATCAAGTTTCTTTAAAACATATCCACCACCGCGTTTCTAAAAGATCTAAGTGAAGCACTAGAGCAAAAATTATCACGCCTAAAAGATATAAGTGAAGCACATAGAGTATTCTATCAAATTCCAGTTCATGTATGGCTCTCTCAAAAGGTGTGTAAAGCAAGGATGATTGTGGTAAACTAACGCAAGCAAAGACGCAAATAATACAAGACGCTCCAAGCAAAACACATATCATGTGGTGAATAAAAATATAGCTCCAAGTAAATTACCGATGGAAGTGGATTTAAAGAGGGGATGCCTTCCGGGCATCCCCAAGCTTTGACTTTTGGTGTCCTTGATTATCTTGGGGTGCCATGGTCATCCCCAATCTTAGGCTCTTGCCACTCCTTTTGTTCCATAATCCATCAAAAGAATTCACCCAATACTTGAAAACTTCACAACACAAAACTCAATAGAAATCTCGTGAGTCAAGCTAGAGAAAGAAAACAAAAGACTACTTTTAAGGTACTGTAATGAACTCATTCTTTATTTTTATTGGTGTTAAACCTATCTGTATTCCAAATTATCTATGGATCATAAACTATTTTACTAGCCATAGATTCATCAAAATAAGCAAACAACACACGCAAAACAGAATCTGTCAAAACAGAACAGTCTGTAGTTTATGCAACTCAATGATTTTCACGAGCGAAGATAAAATGACTTCTTCAAAACATATGAAATATGAGTTGGGAGTTTTAAAAGAATTAAATTCAAAGTTCTTTTGAATTTATTTCCAATTTGAGTTATTTGAGTTTTATTCAAATTATTTTTCTCCAAAAACAAAATATATGGAAAATAGGGTAACATGATTCCCTACATCAGAAAATTGGAGAGAAATTAATTTGAAGTCATTTTGGTATTTTAAAATGACTTTTATTGGATTTTATTGGACCAGTAGCACTGTGTGAATTATTAAAATTTGTGTGGATTTTATTTGACATTAGAATAATGTTCATCTTGTAGGAAATATTTTTCTGCAAATTTTGATATATTATATGCCTATATAAAAGTTTTAATTATTTTGTTTTTGTTTTAGTTCTGTGAAATTTTGTTAAAAAAATATGCAGCGCCTTGGGCCAAAGGCCCAAGCCGCCGACCAGCCACCGGCCAAGGCCAAGGCCAAGGCCATCGCACGCACACACCTAGGGGGCCAGGGAGCCCAGGTTTTCTATTCTTTTACAAATCCTAGTAGGATTTGATCCCGTTTCGTTCTTCCGTTTATTCCGATTTGTTTCTAGATCTTTTCCTCTTTGTTTCCTAATCCTAGTCTATTTCTTGTCCCCTACCCCAAGCAAAGCCCTCCCTCCCCAATATAAATACCCAAGCACCCCCCTTCAACACATCAAACCAACACCTCTCCTCTCCTCTCCTCTCCTCTTCGCAGCAGCAGCAGTGCAGCACCACCGCCGCCCACAAGACTCGACCTCTCCCGAGGTTTATATGATCTCCTCTCCACCGTCCCGTGATCTCCTTTCCTCTAGGAGCAACCGCAACATCGGATCCGATCTTCTTCCCCAACTCCGACGACTACTCCGTGAGATCCACGAAATCCCGTAATTCATTTTTTCAGAAAATAGCAATCTTAGAAAATTCATATCTTTTAGAGTTTTTAGTATTTTTATTGATTCCAATTGCTATGTGTCAAAAATTTGCTGAAGTTTCTGTTAGTTCAATTTTATTTCACATTTGAGCAGTTTAAATTTGTGTTTGTATGAATTTTCTCAAATCACTAGATTTGAGCTATTTTGAGTTAGGAATATTATTTTTGACCGATTCTTTTGCTCCTGGTCTCTAGGACCTTTGTTTATCCAGTAGTATTTAGTATTTTATTTCTAGGTTAATTTAAATTAGGTTTTTAACAAAACAGTACCGTTTTATTATTAGTTCTGTTTTAGCTTTTTCTTTATTGTTTTTATTAGTTTTAAATTATTTCTTTTTGTCACTTTTGACAAAATTAGTTGTGTTTCTGTTAGAAAACAGGAGAAAAATTTATTTTATTTTAAAAATTTATTTTCCTTAGTTTTGTATGAAACCTTCTATAGGTCATAGTTAGAGTTTTATAAAAGCTTTTTATTTGTTTCTTTTTGCAAATAAAATTTTATGAAAAAAATACTTTCTGTTAACTTAGTTGTTTTACTTTTTATTTTCTGTTAAATTATTAGTTTAGTGTTTTAATTGCTGTTAAGTTTTTTTTTACTTAGGGCAAAACTATGTTAGATGCTTGTAGCAAAGTCATAGATTTTCGTTAGTAGTTTTTCTTTCTAGTTTTATTTGAAGCTTCTTTGGACTTTGTTGGAGTTTTATTATTGAGTTTTTTTTTGTTTTAATTGTTATTATGAGTGTTAAAATTGTTTGCTAGGATGTTTGCTTATATGAATGCTATGTTTAACTATATAGATTTTCAACAGAGTGACGATTAGTTCTACCAAGTCATTTTCTGACAGCGTTGTTATCTTCATCAAGTATTACCAGGAAAGTTCACTTTGACCATGTTTTTCATACCTATGTGTTTTATTGCATCTAGTGTCATCTTCGCAACAATCCCTCCAAAGAGTGATATTGAATCCTTGTAGTTGAGTAGTATGCATGAGGTAGGAACCCATCACCTGTTACCAAGCCCGGACGTTATTTATTTTAATGCTACGCTATAGTAGACGGGTTGGTATGAGTGCTCGGGAGTGGTGTGAGGATGGAGGATCTACGCCAATGACGACAACTCCATGATGGAATCTGCAAGGACTGCATCTTCAAGGCCTCAAGACTTCAAGACTCGAGACAAGAATTCAATACACACTCATCGGGTGAAGGACGGTTGACGGGCACCTGGAGAAACCAGTGGTTGGACGGGATGCATGGAGAAGCACCATGACATCTTGCGGAAAGCTTCACCCAGACTCAAAGAGACGGAAGAATACTTCATGCCCGGAAGCTTACCTGCAACCGCAAGTCACTATGGGCTCGGCTTGGTTGACCTTAGTTGTGACTCTGGCTGGGGCGGTGCTAGCAGATGTAGAACTACGGTAGGATTGGATGAGCACCGGACGGTGGTCGAGGAACTCTTCGAAGACCATGTTTGATCGTCTTGTTCTCAAACACCTCAAAGTGCGAGAACGTAAAAGAGGGATCGAATCTTGCGGGTAAAGTGTACAAACCTCTGCAGAGGGTTTAAACCTAATCGATTAGCTGTGTCCCGATTACGGACAATTTGAGCATCTGGACTTGGATCTATCTCGAACTCTCAACACCGGATTGATAACTTAATTGTGGGCAACATATGATGATTTTGGGCTATGAGACATCGGTTGGCGGAACCATGTCATGATAGAAAACTCCATAGTACAGACTTCATTTATTCCTTTGATGTAGGGAAAATAAAATCAGCTTTTACGCAAACAAAACTCAGATCTGAGCCACAAAGCCAAATTACATATAGTATAGTTTTACCATCTGTTTATTCATGTTGTGATCTTGCGGTACATTCAATGTAATTGACCTACACGGCTGCAACGTATCATGTTGCATGATTTTCTTCGACGAGTAAGAGTTACGATCTGGGTTACGGTCTACACTCAACCTGCCGATGGCGTTGATGGGACTCCACACCCGCTTGATTGTTTCACTGAGTATTATGAGGTATATATCATTTTACGTTATTTATACATGTGATTGCACTTTGATATATACATTGATGTACTGTGTGCCAAAGATACCGATCCGAGGATGGCACAGATAAACGAGGCTTGACCGTCCGAGGTCGGGTAGCTACTGAAATGGTATCGAGCACATGTTGATCAGAGGACGTGACCCTAGAAACCGGAAAGCCCTAGGACAGGAAATTTCTAAAACTTTGTTTTCAAAAGACTCTTACTTCTCATCTTTTCAGATTTTATCAAATAGACACTCTCACCTCAAATAGTTAGAATATACCCTTTCCTTTTTGACCACACGGAGGATCAATGAAGCCGCTCCAAGAAGTAAAGATATCGGACAACTGATGGCCATTTCAGAGTAAAGAGGATTTCACCATGCGTTGGAAGAATTGCAGCTGCAACAATTGAAGAATCTGAAGACTTGAAGAATTTGAAGTTCCTGAAGAATTATTTGACCTTTAGAAGACCAAACCCCTGTTACACACTTACGTTAGATGCGGCGATTTGTGAGCTGTCATTTGTTTGATGTTTTCCGACAGCCACAAAGTAAAACCCGTTTCTTCAAAACTATTGTTGTATTGTGTGTATCTCTCTATATCCAGCTCTCTCATATCTCATCCCAAAACTTTTGGACCCCATAGATGATGAATGAAGTTGGACTGTAATTCTCTGGACCGAAGACTCAGCCGGAGGCAGAGCTATGGATTCGGAACATGGAGAATCACTTCGGGAGCAATTTGGTTTCACGGAAGAATGAAGTATCGTACGCTCTTCAGTTCTTTGAAGGAAGTGTTGCAACATGGCGGCAGATGCATCAAGCTATCTGAGGATGGAATGGAGCAAAGACTTGGGAAGAATTCAAGAAGACTCGACAAGATCTCGTCTTACCCGGAAGCACCATGATACACCAAGAAATAAACCTTGTGCCTGCAAGATTTATGGAGAAATAGGACACACCCAGGAGGAACACAAGGATGGATGCCCTCATTGTGAGGAGAAACACCCAGCTGAGGAATGCCCAACAGTGTCACATTTACCCCATGGTGCAACAAACTATTCAGGAGCAGGAAGAAGGAATGAAAGAAGCCCTCCGAGAAGTTATGAAAGAACCTGTGATGAAGGAATGTATTGAAGACCCTGATGGAGAAGGCCTCAACAGATTTTACTCCAATGCCTGCTATACATGTGGAGAAGAAGGACATTTTTCGCAGTATTGCACCAAGGAAAGAAAAGAGTATCTGGGATATTTCCCGACAGCAGAAGTGAAGTTTGACCCTCGGAAATAGAAGCTCGATCATTACAGAGAAATCCAGGAAGAGAAAAGAAGGCAACCCCGAACAACACAATTTTCGCAGAGAAGGACCTGAGTCATATCACTTGTTACAGGTGCAAGGATTTAGGTCATTACGCTAGTAAATGTCCGAAAAGAAGCCAAGAATCCAAGGAGCCTACATAATCACAAAGAAGCCCGAGACATGTCGGAAGTCATTTGTTTTCGCTGCAAGGAAGCAGGACATTATGCTACTAAATGTCACAACAAGATGAAAGCTGGAGTTGAGTAGTTGGAATTTTAATATTGGAAACAAGAGTAGTAGAAAGCAATTTCATTTTCATGAGTCCAATGAGTTGAGTTATGTAATGGGTGCTCGAGTTTGTAATGGATTCATGAAATCAATAAAGTTAAGGTGACGTGTTTTCATATGTTTAATTGTATGAGTTGTTACTCTGTGAACAAAGATTTTGACCATTTTCGAGGATATGAGAAATATGGTCTATGGATGGATTTGTGAATTTCATTTTAAGGGTGAAAGTACCCTATGAAGAACACTAGACCAATGGAAATGGAAATGTGTCCCACAGATTGGAGTTTGGAAAAAATGAGTTGAAGTTTTATCTTTGATATGATGGTATTAAGAAATGAGATGTTATTGGATTTAAAGTGGTGTAATGTTGGAAAATGGAGCAATTGTAACTCCAAGGATGAGTGAAATTGGTACAAGTGTTGAAGTGGGCTCATAACCCACAGGCCCAGGAATTAATAAGGGTCAAGTACCCACTGGAGAAATTTTGGGAATAGACTACGATTTGATCAACCGACGATTCTGTAGGAGTTTACGCAAAACCTGAGAGTTGTTAAGGAACGATAGATGTTTGTTTGGCCTGCAGAATCAATGGATTTTCCGAACTTGGTTCGTCGACAAGAGAAATTCTGCAATGCTTGTGAGGATGACCGAGTGTTAGAATGCGAGATTCGCAAAACCATGTACAAGGTAATGATTTGGGTGCGAGATGGATTGATCACCATACCGACTTACTCTTATTATTCGCTTTGCTATATGGGATGGTAAAATCTGAGTGACTTACCTATAGTAGAGAGACGGCGATCAAAACCTTGTTTAAACCTTAGAAAGGTATAGGTATTTTTTCCCTTGTACACGGCAGTTGTTGCCAACCGTAGGTTATACGGTGAGGTTCAACCTGCACCCGTTTCTGCGGGGAAACCATAAATCGTTGACCACCATGAGGTACCGATATTTGTTTAGAATTGGCGCCGGACCGTCACTATGAAGACCCAGTCTCGGAATAACCTTACCAAGAGTAAAAGACAAAAGAATTGAGGAAAAGGTTATGCCACTACCGGAAGAGCCCAGAGAAGGAATTATCCTTAATATCTGAGAAGACCGACACTGTCAAAGAATAAGGATGGAGTATCTGAGTTTTGATCGAACCGTAACAATGCTTCTAAGGGTGGTAGCACCGAGACCCGGAGACGATCGATGGATTTTTGAGAAGACCCCAAACCCTAACCTATTTCTTGTTAGCCTCTTCAATCTCGGGACGAGATTCATTTTAAGTGTAGATTTGTAACATCCCAAAATTCTAAATTTTGGAATGTTATATTAAATAAATAGTTTTGTTTGTTTGTTTGATTGTTGTCTGAATGATTGAGTGAAATTGAGTGAAATTGAAACTTTTGAAGGTTAAATGAGAGGAATTAAAGGACTTTCCCAAACTTTCATTTTTCTTTTATGATCTCCAGAATTCAAATTCTTTTCATCACAAAACCCTGGAGAGAAGATGACATGACTTCTTCCATTTATTTAAATGACAAGGGTATTGAAAATATTTTCCAATTCTGAAACTTTATGCAACTCAATGATTTTCACGAGCGAAGATAAAATGACTTCTTCAAAACATATGAAATATGAGTTGGGAGTTTTAAAAGAATTAAATTCAAAGTTCTTTTGAATTTATTTCCAATTTGGAGTTATTTGAGTTTTATTCAAATTATTTTCTCCAAAAACAAAATATATGGAAAATAGGGTAACATGATTCCCTACATCAGAAAATTGGAGAGAAATTAATTTGAAGTCATTTTGGTATTTTAAAATGACTTTTATTGGATTTTATTGGACCAGTAGCACTGTGTGAATTATTAAAATTTGTGTGGATTTTATTTGACATTAGAATAATGTTCATCTTGTAGGAAATATTTTTCTGCAAATTTTGATATATTATATGCCTATATAAAAGTTTTAATTATTTTGTTTTTGTTTTAGTTCTGTGAAATTTTGTTAAAAAAATATGCAGCGCCTTGGGCCAAAGGCCCAAGCCACGACCAGCCACCGGCCAAGGCCAAGGCCAAGGCCATCGCACGCACACACCTAGGGGCCAGGAGCCCAGGTTTCCTATTCTTTTACAAATCCTAGTAGGATTTGATCCCGTTCGTTATTCCGCTTATTCCGATTTGTTTCTAGATCTTTTCCTCTTTGTTTCCTAATCCTAGTCTATTTCTTGTCCCCTACCCCAAGCAAAGCCCTCCCTCCCCAATATAAATACCCAAGCACCCCCCTTCAACACATCAAACCAACACCTCTCCTCTCCTCTCCTCTCCTCTTCGCAGCAGCAGCAGTGCAGCACCACCGCCGCCGCCAAGTGCCGCCGCCGCGCCCTCGACCTCTCTTGAGGTTTATATGATCTCCTCTCCATCGTCCCGTGATCTCCTTTCCTCTAGGAGCAACCGCAATATCGGATCCGATCTTCTTCCCCAACTCCGACGACTACTCCGGTGAGATCCACGAAATCCCGTAATTCATTTTTTTCAGAAAATAGCAATCTTAGAAAATTCATATCTTTTAGAATTTTTAGTATTTTTGAGTGATTCCAATTGCTATGTGTCAAAAAATTTCTGAAGTTTCTGTTAGTTCAATTTTATTTCACATTTGAGCAGTTTAAATTTGTGTTTGTATGAATTTTCTCAAATCACTAGATTTGAGCTATTTTGAGTTAGGAATATTATTTTTGACCGATTCTTTTTGCTCCTGTTCTCTAGGACCTTTGTTTATCTAGTAGTATTTAGTATTTTATTTCTAGGTTAATTTAAATTAGGTTTTTAGCAAAACAGTACCGTTTTATTATTAGTTCTGTTTTAGCTTTTTCTTTATTGTTTTTATTAGTTTTAAATTATTTCTTTTTGTCACTTTTGACAAAATTAGTTGTGTTTCTGTTAGAAAACAGGAGAAAAATTTATTTTTATTTAAAAAATTATTTTCCTTAGTTTTGTATGAAACCTTCTATAGGTTATAGTTAGAGTTTTATAAAAGCTTTTTATTTGTTTCTTTTTGCAAATAAAATTTTATGAAAAAATACTTTCTGTTAACTTAGTTGTTTTACTTTTTATTTTCTGTTAAATTATTAGTTTAGTGTTTTAATTGCTGTTAAGTTTTTTTTACTTAGGGCAAAACTATGTTAGATGCTTGTAGCAAAGTCATAGATTTTCGTTAGTAGTTTTTCTTTCTAGTTTTATTTGAAGCTTCTTTGGACTTTGTTGGAGTTTTATTATTGACTTTTTTTGTTTTAATTGTTATTATGAGTGTTAAAATTGTTTGCTAGGATGTTTGCTTATATGAATGCTATGTTTGACTATATAGATTTTCAACGGAGTGACGATTAGTTCTACCAAGTCATTTTCTCGACAGCGTTGTTATCTTCATCAAGTATTACCGAGCAAGTTCACTTTGACCATGTTTTTCATACCTATGTGTTTTATTGCATCTAGTGTCATCTTCGCAACAATCCCTCCAAAGAGTGATATTGAATCCTTGTAGTTGAGTAGTATGCATGAGGTAGGAACCCATCACCTGTTACCAAGCCCGGAACGTTATTTATTTTAATGCTACGCTATAGTAGACGGGTTGGTATGAGTGCTCGGGAGTGGTGTGAGGATGGAGGATCTACGTCAATGACGATAACTCCATGATGGAATCTGCAAGGACTGCATCTTCAAGGCCTCAAGACTTCAAGACTCGAGACAAGAATTCAATACACACTCTTGGGTGAAGGACGGTTGACGGGCACCTGGAGAAACCAGTGGTTGGCGGGATGCATGGAGAAGCGCCATGACATCTTGCGGAAAGCTTCACCCAGACTCAAAGAGACGGAAGAATACTTCATGCCCGAAGCTTACTGTGCAACCGCAAGTCACTATGGGCTCGCTTGGTTGACCTTAGTTGTGACTCTGGCTGGGGCGGTGCTAGCAGATGTAGAACTACGGTAGGATTGGATGAGCACCGGACGGTGGTCGAGGAACTCTTCGAAGACCATGTTTGATCGTCTTGTTCTCAAACACCCTGAAGTGCGAGAACGTCAAAAGAGGGATCGAATATTGCGGGTAAAGTGTACAAACCTCTGCAGAGGGTTTAAACCTAATCGATTAGCCGTGTCCCCGGTTACGGACAATTTGAGCATCTGGACTTGGATCTATCTCGAACTCTCAACACCGGATTGATAACTTAATTGTGGGCAACATATGATGATTTTGGGCTATGAGACATCGGTTGGCGGAACCATGTCATGATAGAAAACTCCATAGTACAGACTTCATTTATTCCTTTGAAGTAGGGAAAATAAAATCAGCTTTTACGCAAACAAAACTCAGATCTGAGCCACAAAGCCAAATTGCATATAGTATAGTTTTACCATCTGTTTATTCATGTTGTGATCTTGCGGTACATTCAATGTAATTGACCTACACGGCTGCAACGTATCATGTTGCAGGATTTCTTCGACGAGTAAGAGTTACGATACAGGGTTACGGTCTACACTCAACCTGCCGATGGCGTTGATGGGACTCCACACGCGTTTGATTGTTTCCGCTGAGTATTATGAGGTATATATCATTTTACGTTATTTATACATGTGATTGCACTTTGATATATACATTGATGTACTGTGTGTGCCAGCATACTGATCCAGGGATGGCACAGATACACAGAGGCTTGACCGTCTGAGGTCGGGTCGCTACAGAAATACTGAAGCTACTTTACTGCATCACCCTTTCCTCTTCAAGGGGAAAGCCAACGCAAGCTCAAGAGGTAGCACGGATCACGAACTAAAGGCGATGGACGCGCGGGAGCTCTGACGGCGACAATGGGCGAGGACGAACTCCGGCGGCTGCTAGGGTGCAGAGCTCGGGAAGGGGCGATGTGGAGCTTGAGTAGTCGCGAGGAAGAAGGAGAGCACGGGCGCGTGAGGTGAAAATGTGCCCCGGGTCTCTGCCGCCGTATTTATAGATGGGGGTGGTAAACTCGAGGCGTCATGCCGTTTTTTCAGGGATACCACTGAGATTTTGCAATATGATATCTTTTAACCTAGGTCAGAGCCTAGACTTGCTATTAGATCCTTATGTGTGTCAATAGAAGAAGATCTCGCAAGATATGCGGAATAATGCTAAGTGTGGAAAGATAAAGTCACGAGCCAGGCTGCACAAATGGACCATCAAGAAGAGCCAGGAAAATGAACGAGACATGGAGAAAGCAACTTATTGGCAAAGAAACAAAACTTGGTTTCATCCTTAATATATTTGTTTGTTATTAGTTATATGAGTTTAGCATGAATAATTTAAAGCTAGTTGATACATCTCTAACGTATCAATAATTTCTAAAGTATTGATGCCATGTTTATTATAATTTTATATGGTTTTGGTGCACTTTTATATGACTTTTATATGATTTTCATGGACTAACATATTAACCTAGTACCCAGTGTGAGTTGCTGTTTTTGCTTGTTTTTGGATTTCCAAAAAATCATACCAAACGAAGTCCAAACGCGACAAAACTTTTTTTGGAACATAAGACACCCCGAAGCTTTGAGGGAGTACCAGAAGAAACACGAGGACGTGACAAGGTATCCTGACGCGCCTGGTGGGTGGCCACGCCTAGATACCTTGTGCCCCCTGTGGTCCCTCTTCGTGTGATTCCAACGCTGAAAATTATTATATATTTCGAAACCCCCAAACGTTAACCTAGAACTTCGACTCTGCCGCCGTAAGCCTCTGTTCCGAAGAGATCCCATCTGGAGCCCTGTTTCGGCACCCTGTCAGAGTGGGAAATAATCATCGGAGGCCATCTTCATCATCTTGGTGGTCTCCATGATGAGGAGGGAGTAGTTCACCCTCGGGGCTGAGGGTATGTACTAGTAGCTATGTGTTTGATCTCTCTCTCTCTCTCGTGTTCTTGATCCGGCATGATCTTGATGTAACCACGGGCTGTGTTAAGATAGTCGGAACATATGGTGTTTCCCTCTCTCTATCTTGTTGTGATGAATTGAGTCTTGCTCTTCGACATTTCGTTATTTTGGATTGAATATTGGATTTGAGATCACTTGACATATGTCTTGCATGTGGATGCCCGTGGTGGCAATGGCATATTCTATTGAGTTACTTGATGTTTTTTTGGTATTCAACTTGCGGATTTCTATGAAGTTGGGTAATCTATGCATAGGGGTTGATACCCATTTTTGTCATATATTCTCCGATCAAAAATTTGGAGTGATTCTTTGTCGCATGTTGAGGGATTATTATATTATTCAATTATGTTGACACTATTGAGAGATTACACTAGTGAAACTATGAACCCTAGGCCTTGTTTTCCAGCATTGCAATACCGTTTGTGCTCCGTTTTATCACTTGCTACCTTGCTATTTTTATATTTTCATATTACAAAAACCTATATCTACTATCCATACTACACTTGTATCACCATCTCTTCACCGAATTCGTGCACCTATACAATTTACCATTGTATTTGGTGTGTTGGGGACACAAGTGATTTCTTATATTTGATTGCAGAGTTGTTTGAGAGAGACCATCTTCATCCTACGCCTCCCACGGATTGATAAACCTTAGGTCGGTCATCCACTTGAAGGAAATTTGATGATGTCCTACAAAACTCTACGCTTGGACGCCCAACACAAGTCTACAAGAATAAGTTGTGTAGTAGACATCAAGATCTTTTCTGGCGCCATTGTCGGGGAGGTGAGCGCTTGAAGGTATATCCTTAGATCTTGCAATTTAATATTTTGATTTCTTATTTTATCACTAGTTTGGTTTATAAAATAAAACTAAAAAATGGAATTGAATTTGCATCAAATTCTTTATCTTTATGACGTCTTTCTTGAAAATGATGGTTCAGAAAATTGTGCTCTATTGTTAGAACAAGAATTCAATAGAATGTGTGGCATTAGGTTCTCGAATGATAAGCATGATTGCAATGTTGTTAGTATGCTTGCTATGAATATCCATGATACTTATGATGATTGCACTAGTGAGGATAAAATCTCTGAAAAAATGGTTTCTTATAAGCATGTCAATTATTGTGGTGAGCATAGATCTTGTGAAAACATGCTAATAAGGGATGATAGATTTTGTAAAAATCATAAATATCAAAGAACCCAATGGTTGCTTAAGATGCTAGATGAGTATGCTAGAGAATTATGTTCCCTTATTCCCATTACTTGTGAAATTTGCAATGAAGGTGGTCATTTTAATTTTCAATGCATATAATTTTATTATCAAATCATGTACAAATATTGTGATGATATGATAACCCTTGAGCATTGTTATGAACTTACTCTATTTTGGGGGTATGAAGAAGTAGCACATAGAAGTAATTGGCTTGAAGGATTAATTCACATGAAAGTTCTTCAATTTGATCTAAAGGTAATTTATATGTATTGTGTGATAAATTGCAATGAGAATGTTTATCTTGCCAATTATATAAAGATGGGAAAACCAATGGAATATGATCAGAACTGTAAGTGCATCTAGTGCCACCCTTAGTTGGTTTTGGAGTATTGATGAAAACTTGGTTCAAGGACTAATGTGTTTGTGAGAATTGCAGGATAACACAGGTAGTAGTCCCTCGTTGATTCAGTTTATCTACCAGAGGTGACCCCTAAAAATGTATGAAGACATTGAAGACAATGGTGGTTCATGAAGACATTGACGATGAAGATAATGACATGTGAAGACATTCACTTGAAGACTATGGCGTGCGAAGACATAGTTGTTTCGTAGTTTACTTTTCTTCTTTATTGAGTCATAGGAACCATCGTACTGTTAAGTGGGGTCCAAGTGAACAAAGTCAGATGACTGATGTGATGCTCAACCAAAATCCAATGTCTTCGAGCGAAGATAATAAGAGCAAATCTTCTCCGGAGTTGGATGTGTCAGCTTTGCTTGTAGCCCAAGCCAAGCTGCTGCGTGTGTTTGAAATCCGACCGTTGGACACGTGTCGGTTCCTTAGGCACCCAGGGTCATTTCGGACATATCATGTCGGTTTGCCTCCAGGCTATAAATAGCCCACCCCCTACATATATTTTGGTGGCTTCTCAGAGTTAGTGCACGGCTTTTGTCGTTTCAGAGCAACCCACCTCCGAAGCCTTTGAGAGAGATATCCTTGCGAGGACAAAGCCCAAAACACCCAGAGCCAAAGAGTGTTAGGCATCACTGATGTCTTTCTGTCCGCGTGACCTGAAGACTTGTTACACTTGAGGACTGTGAATCCTCCAGCTGGTTAGGCGTCGCGTTCTGAGCATCCCAGAGCCATTGTGGATCGACGGTGAACGAAGTCTGTGAAGGTTTGGAAGTATACCTTGAAGACTTACCAGAGTGATTGGGCGAGGACTGGGTGTCCTTAACTCAAGGGGAATAAGGTGAAGACATGGTCTTCTGAGTTCAATCTCAGCCTCCCTAACCAGACGTACAGTTGTCACAGCAACTGGAACTGGTCTACCAAATCCTTGTCTTTGCCAAGCAACTAGTTCTATCCCCCATTTCATTTACATTTCAGTTTGTCTTCGTGAAGTCATTGCTTGCTTGCCTGATCTGATTTACTTCATTGTGTGAAGACTATTACCTGTTTTGCTTCATGTTGTCTTCCATTCTAATCCATACTACCTAGCTGCTGATACTCTTCATACTTTCACAATATTACTTACTTGACTATGGCTTGTCTAGTGTAGTCTATCTTCCGCTGCATATCAATAGGTTCATTTCATCTGTTTCTCTTCAAAGCCTTGAGTTTTGAAGACTTCCATAAAAATGTGTATTCACCCCCCTCTAGTCGATAACTAGCACTTTCAATTGGTATCAGAGCAAGGTGCTCCCTTGTTCTGTGTGATTCGGTTTAACCACCTGGAGTTTTAGCTATGTCGACTGCAGGGACAATCAAAGTCTCCAATGTGTGCCCAATCTTCGATGGCGGTGATTACCCCTACTGGAGGAATAAGATGCGCATGCATCTTGAAGCCATTGACATTGACCTCTGGTATGTTGTCAAGACAGGCGTTCCCAAGGTCGGTGAAGGTGTCACCGCTGCTGATGTCAAGAGGTTCACGAAACTGGACTCGACCGTCAAGAACATCATCTGTGGTCATCTGACCAAAGGACAGTATGGCCGTGTGAGTGCACTAGAAACTGCAAAGCTAGTCTGGGACTGACTGTCCAAGGTCAACGAAGGCGTCTCTACACAGAGAGATTCAAGGATTGATGTTCTTCACAATCTCTTCAACCTCTTCAAGAGGAACGACAATGAGAATGTCCAGCTCACATTCGACTGCCTCACTGATATCACAAATGAGCTTCACGCTCTTGGCGCCACTGAGATCACCAAGCATGAAATCGTGAAGAAGCTTCTGATATCACTTGACAACTCATTTGCCACCCTGGCCTTGATGATACAAGAATGCCATGACTTCAGAGAACTCAATCCGTCTGATATACTTGAGATGCTCAACACACATGAGTTCCAGCTATCTGAGAAGAGAGACATCTATGGCCCCAACTATGGCCGAATCCGTGCTTTGAAGGCAAAGGATGTTTCCTCATCTGAAGAAGAATCTGATTGCAGTTCTGAGGATCCTGAAGACATTGGAATGGAGCTAGCAATGCTTGTGAAGAAGTTCCAGAAATTCTCCAAAAAGAACCGCTCCGGAAAGTATTCAAGATCCAGCTCAAGGAAAGATGAGGCTTCCACTCGTGACCACAAGAAGAGAACATGGCACAAATGCAAGAATCCAGGCCACTACATCTCTGAGTGTTCTCAATGGGACAAGGAATCCAAGAAGAAGAATAAGAAGAAGAGCAAGTAAAAGTGTGTTAAGTCGACTAGAGGGGGGTGAATAGGTGATTTTTACAAATTAGTCACTGAGGAATTTCAGGGTGAGGAAATTCCTAAGTCACGAACGACTAGCAGCGGAATAAGTACTCAGATGCAAACATAAGAGAACAGAAGCACAATCATCATGATGAAATGAAAACAAGCATAGAGTACAGAAAGCGTAATCACGGGATAAGCAGACAGAAGACAAACTGACTGAAGAAATTGAATTGAGGAAATTGAGAAAGTCTTCATTCAAAGTCTTCAAACAGTAACGATCATGAACACAACACAGTAATTAGTAAATGAAAGGATTGAGGAAATAGAACCAGTTAGCTCGGTGAAGACAGTGATTTGGTAGACCAGTTCCAACTGCTGTGACAGTAGTACATCTGGTTAGAGTGGCTAGGTATTTAAACCTGAGGACACACAGTCCCGGACACACAGTCCTCACCATATTCTCCTTGAGCTAAGGTCACAGAGACCTCGCCCAATCACTCGTGGTAAGTCTTCAGGTGACTTCCAAACCTTCACAAACTTGGTCACTCAGCGATCCACAATTTCCTCTTGGATGCTCTAGACCATGAAGCCTAACCGTCCGGAAGATGCAGAGTCTTCAAAGGTAACAAGCGCCGGATCCACATAGGAACAATCTCTTCAGTGATGCTCAATCACTTTGGGTTTGTAGGTGTTTGGGTTTGGGTTTTCTTCACTTGATGATTTTCGCTCAAAGTCCTCGGAGGATGGGATGCTCTCAATGACAAGTGTCAGTTTCTCTCAGAGCAGCCAACTAGCTAGTGGTTGTAGGGGGCGGCTATTTATAGCCTAGGGAGCAGCCCGCCAGGATAAGACATAAATGCCCTTCAATGATATGACCGGTAGGTGGGTAGATATTTTGGGACAGCTGCAGCGTAGCACAACAACAGTCGGATATTAGATCTATCAAATTCCTCAGGGCTATCATGTTCCTCACTTGTAGGCAATTGCTACCTCTTGAGCATGCGTTGGTTTTCCCTTGCAGAGGAAAGGGTGATGCAGCAATGTAGCATAAGTATTTCCCTCAATTTTTGAGAACTAAGGTATCAATCCAGTAGGAGACTACACGCAAGTCCCTTGTACCTGCACAAACAATCAAGAACCTTGCAACCAACGCGATAAAGGGGTTGTCAGTCCCTTCACGGCCACTTGCAAAAGTGAGATCTGATAAAGATAATAAGATAAATATTTTTGGTATTTTTGTTGTATAGATTGAAAAGTAAAGATTGCAAAAATAAACGGCGACAGAAATAACACATTGGTGGGAGATTCATATGATGGAAGATAGACCCGGGGGCCATAGGTTTCACTAGTGGCTTCTCTCAAGATAGCAAATTCTATGGTGGGTGAACAAATTACTGTCAAGCAATTGATAGAAAAGCGCATAATTATGAGAATATCTAGGCATGATCATGTATATAGGCATCACGTCCGTGACAAGTAGACCGAAACGATTCTGCATCTACTACTATTACTCCACACATCGACCGCTATCCAGCATGCATCTAGAGTATTAAGTTCATAAGAACAGAGTAACACATTAAGCAAGATGACATGATGTAGAGGGATAAACTCAAGCAATATGACATAAACCCCATCTTTTTATCCTCGATGGCAACAATACAATACGTGCCCTACTGTCATTGGGAAAGGACACCGCAAGATTGAACCCAAAGCTAAGCACTTCTCCCATTGCAAGAAAGATCAATTTAGTAGGCCAAACCAAACTGATAATTCGAAGAGAATTGCAAAGATATTAAATCATGCATATAAGAATTCAGAGAAGAATCAAATATTGTTCGTAGATAATCTTGATCATAAACCCACAATTCATCGGATCTCGACAAACACACTTCAAAAAGAATTACATCGAATAGATCTCCAAGAGAATCGAGGAGAACTTTGTATTGAGATCCACAGAGAGACAAGAAGCCATCTAGCTAATAACTATGGCCCGAAGGTCTGTGGTAAACTACTCACACATCATCGGAGAGGCTATGGTGTTGATGTAGAAGCCCTCCGTGATCGATTCCCCCTCCGACGGAGCGCCGGAAAAGGCCCCAAGATGGGATCTCACGGGTACAGAAGGTTGCGGCGGTGGAAATAGGGTTTCGTGGTGCTCATGGATGTTTCCGGGGTATATGAGTATATATAGGCGAAAGAAGTAGGTTGGTGGAGCCACGAGGGGCCCATGAGGGTGGGGGCGCGCCTACCCCCCTGGGCGTGCCTCCCTACCTCGTGGCCTCCTCGTTGCTTCCTTGACGTCCACTCCAGATCTCCTGGATTTCGTTTTTTCCAAAAACGATCCTCGCGAAGGTTTCATTCTATTTGGATTTCATTTGATATTCCTTTTCTGTGAAACACTGAAATAAGCAAAAAAAAAACAATTTGCACTGGGCCTTCGGTTAATAGGTTAGTCCCAAAAATATTATAAAAGTGCACAACATTAATCATCCAAAACAGATAATATAATAGCATGGAACAATAAAAAATTATACATACATCGGAGACGTATCAAGCATCCCCAAGCTTAATTCCTGCTCGTCCTCGAGTAGGTAAATGATAAAAATAGAATTTTTGATGTGGAATGCTACCTAGCATAATTCTCAACGAAATTTCCTTTATTGTGGCATGAATGTTCAGATACGAAAGATTCAAGACAAAAGTTTAATATTGACATAAAAATAATAATACTTCAAGCATACTAACAAAGCAATCATGTCTTCTCAAAATAACATGGCCAAAGAAAGTTAACCCTACAAAATCATATAGTCTGGCTATGCTCTATCTTCCTCACACAAAATACTTAAATCATGCACAACCTTGATGACAAGCCAAGCAATTATTTCATACTTTTGATGTTCTCAAAAATTTTCAATTTTCACGCAATACATGAGCGTGAGTCATGGACATAGCACTATACATGGAATAGAATGGTGGTTGTGAGAAAAAAAGGAGAAGATAGTCTCACATCAACTAGGCGTATCAATGGGCTATGGAGATGCCCATCAATAGATATCAATGTGAGTGAGTAGGGATTGCCATGCAATGGATGCACTAGAGCTATAAGTGTATGAAAGCTCAACAAAAGAAACTAAGTGGGTGTGAATCCAACTCGCTTGCTCACGAAGGCCTAGGGAATTTTGAGGAAGCCCATCATTGGAATATACAAGCCAAGTTCTATAATGTAAAATTCTCACTAGTAAATTAAAGTGACAACATAGGAGACTCTTTATCATGAAGATCACGGTGCTACTTTGAATCACAAGTGTGGTAAAAGGATAGTAACATTGTCCCTTCTCTCTTTTTCTCTTATTTTTTGGGCATTTTCTCTCTTTTTTATGGCCTCTTTTCTACTCTTTTTTTTTCTTTTTGTCCGGAGTCTCAACCCGACTTGTGGGGGAATCATAGTCTCCATCATCCTTTCCTCACTTGGGACAATGCTTTAATAATGATGACCATCACACTTTTATTTACTTACAACTCAATAATTACAACAAAAATATGACTCTACGTGAATGCCTCCGGCGGTGTACCGGGATATGCAATGAATCAAGAGTGACATGTATGAAAGAATTATAAAGGTGGCTTTGCCACAAATACGATGTCAACTACATGATCATGCAAAGCAATATGACATTGATGGAGCGTGTCATAATAAAGGGCATGGTTGTAAGTTGCATGGCAATATACCTCGGAATGGCTATGGAAATGCCATAATAGGTAGATATGGTGGTTGTTTTGAGGAAGGTATATGGTGGGTGTATGGTACCGGCGGAAGGTGTGCGGTACTAGAGAGTCTAGCAATGGTGGAAGGGTGAGAGTGCGTATAATCCATGGATTCAACATTAGTCATAAAGAACTCACATTCTTATTGCAAAAATCTATTAGTTATCGAAACGAAGTACTATGCGCATGCTCCTAGGGGGATAGATTGGTAGGAAAAGACCATCCTTGTCCCCGACCGCCACTCATAAGGAAGACAATCAATAAATAAATCATGCTCCGACTTCATCACATAATGGTTCAGCATACGTGCATGCTACGGAAATCACAAACTTTAGAACAAGTATTTCTCAAATTCACAACTACTCAACTAGCATGACTCTAATATCACCATCTTCATATCTCAAAACAATCATAAAGAATCAAACCTCTCATAGTATTCAATGCACTTTATATGATAGTTTTCATTATACCTATCTTGGATGCTCATCATATTAGGACTAATTTTATAGCCAAAGAAAATTACCATGCTGTTCTATGAGACTCTCAAAATAATATAAGTGAAGCATGAGAGATCAATAATTTCTATAAAATAAAACCACCACCGTGCTCTAAAAGATATAAGTGAAGCACTAGAGCGAAATTATATAGCTCAAAAGATATAAGTGAAGCACATAGAGTATTCTAATAAATTCTGATTCATGTGTATCTCTCCAAAAGGTGTGTATAGAAAGGATGATTGTGGTAAACTGAAAACCAAAGACTCAAATCATTCAATACGCTCCAAGCAAAACACATATCATGTGGTGAATAAAAATATAGCCTCAAGTAAAGTTACCGATAGACAAAGACAAAAGAGGGGATGCCTTCCGGGGCATCCCCAAGCTTAGGCTTTTGGTTGTCCTTGAATTTCACCTTGGGGTTCCTTGGGCATCCCCAAGCTTAGGCTCTTGCAACTACTTGTTCCATAATCCATCAAATCCTTACCCAAAACTTGAAAACTTCACAACACAGAACTCAAAAGAAAATCTCATGAGCTCCGTTAGTATAAGAAAACAAACCACAACTTTAAGGTACTGTAATTAACTCATTATTTATTTATATTGGTGTTAAACCAACTGTACACCAACTTCTCTATGGTTCATACCCCCCGATACTAGCCATAGATTCATCAAAATAAGCAAACAACACACAAAAAACAGAATCTGTCAAAAACAGAACAGTCTGTAGAAATCTGATTTGTTCGAATACTTCTGGAACTCCAAAAATTCTGAAAAATAAGGATAACCTGGAAAATATTTATATTGATCTACTGCAAAAGGAATTGGCAATTTATCACGTTCTGGTGAATTTTAACAATTATTTTCGTGAGCACAAAGTTTCTGTCTTTTTCAGCAAGATCAAACAACTATCACCCAAGAAGATCCTATTGGTTCTACTTGGCACAAAACACTAATTAAAACATAAAAAACATCTAAACAGAAGCTAGATGAATTATTTATTACTAAACATAAACAAAAAGCAAGAAACAAAAATAAAATTGGGTTGCCTCGCAACAAGCGCTATCGTTTAACGCCCCTAGCTAGGCATAAAAACAAAAATAGATCTAGGTATTGCCATCTTTGGTGTTGGGAAAGAAAAGAGAAAAGTTCTTATCTATAGCATTTATCTTTCTATTTTGAGAAAGCACGTGGCCATTAATTGTGGAAGAAAGATTAAGCACGCTACAGAAATTTGCGTCTAAGCTAGCCTTCATTTCTTTGATAATTTGATTTTGATAAAAGCACAAAAGAGAGGTGGATTCAACCTTCTCACTCATGGGGTGCCCAAATATAGTTTTCAACTTTTCATAGGTATCTATGGGACCCCCTCAAGAATACCTTCTTCAAAAATAGAATCTAAAACTTGCTTGAACGAAGAGGGTAAGCCAACATAAAAGCTTTTTAGGTATATCTCAATTTGATATTGAGGCACATAGCTAGCTCGGATCCTTAATAACTTATCCCAAGCATCTTTTAAAGACTCATCAAGTAAATAACGAAAAATTTCGGGATCATCTACATAGAAATTAATCAAACCCTCACTGATAACCCCGGTAGGTCTTTCCATAGCATCATTATTTATGAGCTTAGAGAGGACAGAGGGACTATCCAAAGTATTAAAACCCGGGAGAGAACCCTTAGCCCTTTTTGATTCGGCCATGGCGAAAGAAAAACAAGCGGGAAAGAGGCGAATAAAACATCAAAGGTGAAGTGGGGGAGAGGAAAACCAGAGGCAAATGGCAAATAATGTAATGCGAGGGATAAGAGTTTGAGATGGGTACTAGGTATGTCTTGACTTGTGCGTAGATCTCCCCGACAACGGCGCCAGAAATGACTCGTTGATGGGAGATCAAATCTTGACTTGACTTCGTGCAAATCTCCCCGGCAACGGCGCCAGAAATCCTTCTTGCTACCTCTTGAGCATGCGTTGGTTTTCCCTTGAAGAGCAAAGGGTGACGCAGTAAAGTAGCGTAAGTATTTCCCTCAGTTTTTGAGAACCAAGGTATCAATCCAGAGGAGACTACACGCAAGTCCCTCGTACCTGCACAAACAATCAAGAACCTTGCAACCAACGCGATAAAGGGGTTGTCAGTTGATACGTCTCCAACGTATCTATAATTTTTGATTGCTCCATGCTACTTTATCTACTGTTTGGACTATATTGGGCTTTGTTTTCCACTTTTATATTACTTTTGGGACTAACCTATTAACCGGAGACCCAGCCCAGAATTGCTGTTTTTTTGCCTATTTTCAGTGTTTCGAAGAAACGGAATATCAAACGGAGTCCAAACAGAATGAAACCTTCAGGAACGTGATCTTCTCACCGAACGTGATCCAGGAGACTTGGACCCTACTCCAAGAAGTTCCAGAGGTGGTCACGAGGGTGGAGGGCGCCCCCCCTGGGCGCACCCCCTACCTCGTGGGACCCCTGACGCTCCACCGACGTACTCCTTCCTCCTATATATACCTACGTATCCCCAAACGATCAGAACAGGAGCCAAAAACCTAATTCCACTGCCGTACCTTCCTGTATCCACGAGATCCCATCTTGGGGCCTGTTAGGAGCTCACGGAGGGGGCATCCATCACGGAGGGCTTCTACATCAACACCATAGCCCCTCCGATGAAGTGTGAGTAGTTTACTTCAGACCTTCAGGTCCATAGCTAGTAGCTAGATGGCTTATTCTCTCTTTTTGGATCTCAATACAATGTTCTCCCCCTCTCTTGTGGAGATCTATTTGATGTAATCTTCTTTTTGTGGTGTGTTTGTTGAGACCGATGAATTGTGGGTTTATGATCCAGCTTATCTATGGAAAATATTTGATTCTTCTCTGAATTCTTTTATGTATGATTGAGTTATCTTTGCAAGTCTCTTCAATTATCCGCTTGGTTTGGCCAACTAGATTGGTAGTTCTTGCAATGGGAGAAGTGCTTAGCTTTGGGTTCAATCTTGCGGTGTCCTTCCCCAAAGGATGTAAAGGGTTGCAAGGCACGTATTGCATTGTTTCCATCGAGGATAACAAGATGGGGTATTTATCATATTGCATGAATTTATTCCTCTACATCATGTCATCTTGCTTAAGGCGCTACTCTGTTTTTAACTTAATACTCTAGATGCATGCTTTGGATAGCGATCGATGAGTGGAGTAATAGTAGTAGATGCGAAATCGTTTGATCTACTTGTCACGGACGTGATGCCTATATACATGATCATACCTAGATAACCTCATAACTATGCTCAATTCTGTCAATTGCTCAACAGTAATTTGTTCACCCACCGTAGAATATCTATGCTCTTGAGAGAAGCCACTAGTGAAACCTATGGCCCCCGGGTCTATTCTCATCTTATCAATCTCCATCACTTTATTTACTTGCTTTGTTTTTACTTTGCTTTTACTTTTTACTTTGCATCTTTATACCAAAAATACCAAAAATATTATCTCTATCAGATCTCACTCTTGTAAGTGATCATGAAGGGATTGACAACCCCTAATCGCGTTGGTAGTTACGTTTTGTGCAGGTACGAGGGACTTGCGCGTGGCCTCCTACTGGATTGATACCTTGGTTCTCAAAAACTTAGGGAAATACTTACGCTACTATGCTGCATCATCCTCTCCTCTTCGGGGAAAACCAACGCGAGCTCAAGACGTAGCAAGAAGGATTTCTGGCGCCGTTGCCGGGGAGGTCTACGCAAAAGTCAACATACCAAGTACCCATCACAATCCCTATCTCTCGCATTACATTGTTTGCCATTTGCCTCTCGTTTTCCTCTCCCCCACTTCACCCTTGCCGTTTTATTTGCCCTATCTTTCCCAATCTCCTCCTCTCTTTCCGTTGCCTTTTCCTTTGCCCTTTGTTTGCTCGTGTGTTAGTTTGCTTGCTTGTCATCATGACTAGTCTCCTATCTTCTCCGTTATCCCCCGAGAGTGAAGTTCTAAATTTTAAGCAAAGGGAAGGAGAATATTTAAAAGATGCTTGGTATAGAATTTGCAATGCTCAAAATAGATCTACCAGGAAGCAATCTACTTCTGTTCTTCTTTGTAATTTTTACGTAGGTGCTAATCCTTGGTGTAGATATATCCTTGATACCATTACCGGAGGGAATTTCTTGGGTAGCCATACTTTTGATTCTTATAATGCTTTAATAGATTTATTTGGATCACCTCCTCTTTTGGTTAATGGGACTATGTTAACTTTGGAGCATGTTATGCAAAGGCTTGAAATTATTGAAAACAAAGTTGCTACCATTGAATCCATTGAAAATCTAGATAAAAAGATCCATAATCAAATCACTCAATACACTTTGAAAAATATTAAGGAGAAGGAACCCATGGTTAATGAGAAAATAAATCTAGATTCTACTCGAATCGATAAACTTGACGGTATCATTACTAACTTGGGAACCGCTTTTTCTTCCGTAAAGAATACTCCTAGTCCTCCCACTAAAATTGCCAAGCTTATGTATGTTCCTAAAAATAAGGGTGAATCATCTAGTAAGGAAAATGCGGATCTTAAATCTATAAGTATTCATCCCGATCTTTTTACTATCATAAAGGAACCATTTGCCACAAATGAATTTTCCGATCTTATGCCTAAAAGTTTGATAATTACTAGAAAGAAAGAAATCTATAAGAAAGATAGATGCCTTATTGAATAATTGCCTACCAAAGATGGCAATACCTAGATCTATCCTTGCTTTTATGCCTAGCTAGGGGCGTTAAATGATAGCGCTTGTTGGGAGGCAACCCAATTTTATTTTTAGTTTTTGTTTTTGCTTCTGTTTAGAAATAAATAATCCATCTAGACTCTTTTTAGATGTGGTTTTATCTTTTAATTAGTGTTTGTGCCAAGTTAAACCTATTAGATCTTCTTGGGAGATAGTCATTTGATCTTGCTGTAATTTCCAGAATCTTTGCGCTCAGAGCCCGAATTGTTAAAAATCATCAGAACGTGATAAAATAGTGATTCCAATTTCTGCTGATCAATAAACAAATTTTCCAGGTCTTCTAATTTTTGTAGAATTTTTGGGTTCCAGAAGTTTGCGTTAGTTACAAATTACTACAGACTGTTCTGTTTTTGACAGATTCTGTTTTGCCTGTGTTGTTTCCTTATTTTTGATGAATCTATGGTTAGTAAAATAGTTTATAATCCATAGAGAAGTTGGAATACAGTAGGTTTAACACGAATATAAATAAAGAATGAGTTCATTACAGTACATTGAAGTAGTCTTTTGTTTTCTTTCTCTAACGGAGCTCACGAGATTTCTATTGAGTTTTGTGTTGTGAAGTTTTCAAGTTTTGGGTGAATTCTTTTGATGGATTACGGAACAAGGAGTGGCAATAGCCTAAGCTTGGAGATGTCCATGGCACCCCCAAGATAATCCAAGGACACCAAAAAGTCAAAGCTTGGGGATGCCCCGGAAGGCATCCCCTCTTTCTTCCACTTCCATCGGTAATTTACTTGGAGCTATATTTTTATTCACCAACATGATATGTGTTCTGCTTGGAGCATCTTGTATTATTTGAGTCTTTGCTTGTTAGTTTACCACAATCATCCTTGCTGTACACACCTTTTGAGAGAGCCATACATGATTTGGAATTTGTTAGAATACTCTATGTGCTTCACTTATATCTTTTGAGCTTGATAGTTTTGCTCATAGTTCTTCACTTATATCTTTTGAGCGTGATAATTTTTGCTCTAGTGCTTCACTTAGATCTTTTAGAGCACGGTGGTGGATTTGTTTTAAAGAAACTTGATCTCTCATGCTTCACTTAGATCATTTTGAGAGTTGTTAATAGCATGGTAATTTGCTTAATGTTAATATACTTGTTGTTCGAGATATGTGAAACTTTCTTTTGAGTGAATTGAATACTAAGATAAATTTAATGCTTAATAATTGTTTTGAGATATGGAGGTAATAATATCAAAGTCGTGCTAGTTGATAATTGTGAATTTGAGAAATACTTGTGTTGAAGTATGCAAGTCCCGTAGCATGCACGTATGGGTAAAGTTGTGTAACAAATTTGAAACATGAAGTGTACCTGGCTTGTGTGTCCTTATGAGTGGCGGTCGGGGATGAGCGATGGTATTTTCCTACCAATCTATCCCCCTAGGAGCATTGTGCGTACTACTTGATTTTTGATGGCTTCTAAATTTTTGCAATAAGTATATGAGTTCTTTTGACTAATGTTGAGCCATATTTTATACGCACTTTTATCTTTCCGCACTTGCTAGCCTCTTCGGTACCGTGCATTTCCCTTTCTCACCTTGAGAGTTGGTGCAAACTTCGCCGGTGCAGCCAAACCCCGTGATATGATACACTCTTTCACACATAAACCTCCTTATATCTTCCTCAAAACAGCCACCATACCTACCTATCATGGCATTTGCATAGCCATTCCGAGATATATTGCCATGCAACTTCCATCATCATTATTATGACATACATTACTTATGTAATATTGCCATTGCATGATCATGTAGGACATCGTATTTGTGGCAAAGCCACCATGCATTATTTTCCATACATGTCACTCTTGATTCATTGCACCATCGCGGTACACCGCCGGAGGCATTCATATAGAGTCATATTTTGTTCTAAGTTTCGAGTTGTAATTGTTGAGTTGTCAGAGAAATAAAAGTGTGATGATTATCAGTATTAGAGCATTGTCCCAAGTGAGGAAAGGATGATGGAGACTATGATTCCCCCATAAGTCAGGATGAGACTCCGGACGAAATAAAAAAAAGAGGCCATAAAAAAAAGAGAGAAAAGGCCCAAATAAAAAAATAATAAAAAAATGAGAGAAAAAAGAGAGAAGGGACAATGCTACTATCCTTTTACCACACTTGTGCTTCAAAGTAGCACCTTGTTCTTCATGTAGTGAGTCTCATATATTGTGCTTCAAAGTAGCACTAATATCTTCATAATAGAGAGTCTCTCATTTTGTCACTTTCATATACTAGTGGGAATTTTTCATTATAGAACTTGGCTTGTATATTCCAATGATGGGCTTCCTCAAAGTGCCCTAGGTCTTCGTGAGCAAGCAAGTTGGATGCACACCCACTTAGTTTCTTTTGTAGAGCTTTCATATACTTATAGCTCTAGTGCATCCGTTGCATGGCAATCCCTACTCCTCATGTTGACATCAATTGATGGGCATCTCCATAGCCCGTTGATTATCCTCGTCGATATGAGACTTTCCTTTTTTTTGTCTTCTCCACACAATACCGTCATCATATTTCTACTCCACCCATAGTGCTATACCCACGGCTTGCGCTCATGTATTGCGTAAAGGTTGAAAGAGTTTGAGATTATTTGAGTATGAAACAATTGCTTGGCTTGTCATCAGGGGTATAGAAGTTGGGAACATCTTTGTGTGACGCAAATGAAGCATAGTATAACCATATGATTTTGTAGGGATGAACTTTCTTTGGCCATGTTATTTTGAGATGACATAATTGCTTAGTTAGTATGCTTGAAGTATTATTATTTTTATGTCAATATGAACTTTTGTCTCAAATCTTTCGGATCTGAATATTCATATCACAAGTAAGAAGATTCATATTGAAATTATGCCAAAGTATCACTCCGCATCAAAAATTCTCTTTTTATCATTTACCTACTCGAGGACGAGTAGGAATTAAGCTGGGGGATGCCTGATACGTCTCCGACGTATCTATAATTTTTGATTGCTCCATGCTACTTTATCTACTGTTTTGGACTATATTGGGCTTTATTTTCCACTTTTATATTACTTTTGGGACTAACCTATTAACCGGAGGCCCAGCCCAGAATTGCTATTTTTTTGCCTATTTCAGTGTTTCGAAGAAACGGAATATCAAACGGAGTCCAAACGGAATGAAACCTTCGGGAATGTGATCTTCTCACCGAACGTGATCCAGGAGACTTGGACCCTACTCCAAGAAGTGCCAGAGGCGGTCACGAGGGTGGAGGGCGCCCCCTGGGCACGCCCCCCTACCTCGTGGGCCCCCTGACGCTCCATCGACGTACTCCTTCCTCGTATATATACCTACGTATCCCCAAACGATCAGAACAGGAGCCAAAAACCTAATTCCACCGTCGTACCTTCCTGTATCCATGAGATCCCATCTTGGGGCCTGTTCCGGAGCTCTGCCGGAGGGGGCATCCATCATGGAGGGCTTCTACATCAACACCATAGCCCCTCCGATGAAGTGTGAGTAGTTTACTTTAGACCTTCGGGTCCATACCTAGTAGCTAGATGGCTTCTTCTCTCTTTTTGGATCTCAATACAATGTTCTCCCCCTCTCTCGTGGAGATCTATTCGATGTAATCTTCTTTTTGCGGTGTGTTTGTTGAGACCGATGAATTGTGGGTTTATGATCCAGCTTATCTATGGAAAATATTTGATTCTTCTCTGAATCCTTTTATGTATGATTGAGTTATCTTTGCAAGTCTCTTCGAATTATCCGTTTGGTTTGGCCAACTAGATTGGTAGTTCTTGCAATAGGAGAAGTGCTTAGCTTTGGGTTCAATCTTGCGGTGTCCTTACCTAGTGACAGAAAGGGTTGCAAGGCACATATTGTATTGTTGCCATCGAGGATAACAAGATGGGGTATTTATCCTATTGCATGAATTTATTCCTCTACATCATGTCATCTTGCTTAAGGCGTTACTCTGTTTTTAAACTTAATACTCTAGATGCATCTTTGGATAGCGATCGATGAGTGGAGTAATAGTAGTAGATGCAGAATCGTTTGATCTACTTGTCACGGATGTGATGCCTATATACATGATCATACCTAGATAACCTCATAACTATGCTCAATTCATCAATTGCTCAACAGTAATTTGTTCACCCACCGTAGAATATCTATGCTCTTGAGAGAAGCCACTAGTGAAACCTATGGCCCCGGTCTATTCTCATCATATCAATCTCCATCACTTTATTTACTTGCTTTGTTTTTACTTTGCTTTTACTTTTACTTTGCATCTTTATACCAAAAATACCAAAATATTATCTCTATCAGATCTCACTCGTAAGTGATCGTGAAGGGATTGACAACCCCTAATCGCGTTGGTTGCAGTAGCTTTCGTTTTGTGCAGGTACGAGGGACTTGCGCGTGGCCTCCTACTGGATTGATACCTTGGTTCTCAAAAAACCGAGGGAAATACTTACGCTACTGTGCTGCATCTTCCTCTCCTCTTCGGGGAAAACCAACGCAAGCTCAAGACGTAGCATCAGTCCCTTCAGGGCCACTTGCAAAAGCGAGATCTGATAAAGATAATAAGATAAATATTTTTGGTATTTTTGTTGTATAGATTGAAAAGTAAAGGTTGCAAAAATAAACTGCGACAGAAATAACATGTTGGCGGGAGATTAATATGATGGAAGATAGACCCGGGGGCCATAGGTTTCACTAGTGGCTTCTCTCAAGATAGCAAATTCTACGGTGGGTGAACAAATTACTGTCGAGCAATCGATAGAAAAGCGCATATTTATGAGAATATCTAGGCATGATCATGTATATAGGCATCACGTCCGTGACAAGTAGACCGAAACGATTCTGCATCTACTATTACTCCACACATCGACCGCTATCCAGCATGCATCTAGAGTATTAAGTTCATAAGAACAGAGTAACAGATTAAGCAAGATGACATGATGTAGAGGGATAAACTCAAGCAATATGACATAAACCCCATCTTTTTATCCTCGATGGTAACAATACAATACATGCCTTGTTGCCCCTGCTGTCACTGGGAAAGGACACCGCAAGATTGAACCCAAAGCTAACCACTTCTCCCAATGCATGAAAGATCAATCTAGTAGGCCAAACCAAACTGATAATTTGAAGATACTTGCAAAGATATTAAATCATGCATATAAGAATTCAGAGAAGAATCAAATATTGTTCATAGATAATCTTGATCATAAACCCACAATTCATCAGATCTCGACAAACACACCGCAAAAAGAATTACATCGAATAGATCTCCAAGAGAATCGAGGAGAACTTTGTATCGAGATCCAAAGAGAGAGAAGAAGCCATCTAGCTAATAACTATGGACCTGAAGGTCTGTGGTAAAATACTCACACATCATCGGAGAGGCTATGGTGTTGATGTAGAAGCCCTCCATGATTGCTTCCCCCTCTGGCGGAGCGCCAGAAAAGGCCCCAAGATGGGATCTCACGGGTACAGAGGGTTACGGCGGTGGAATAGGGTTTCATGATGCTCCTGGATGTTTTTGGGGTATATGAGCATCTAAGAAGACAAACCCCAGACCAAAGGATTCATATGGTCCAAAGGCTTTATACAGACAGATGACCACACAAGGTCACCCAAACGCCAATGTTTTGTAGGGAAACCATACCAAGACTTATGAATATGAGTGTGTTTCATCAAACCGCTATGTTCATAAAACAAAGGACTTTTGTGCCTATTCTTATGAGTATTATTCATCCCCTGCAAGGCTATTTGCTAGGGCTCCAAAGCCAAAGTTTTCAGATGCTGCACTTAGACTCATTGCTTCTAAGCCACCCCTGAAGATGTGGGTGGTTCAGAAGAATTAAATTCTTTTGCATGGAAAGGTCTTTAGCCAAAAATCAAAGGCTTCTAGCTCTAAAGCTGGGGACCTAAAACATCTTGTCGGACGCAAGATAAAGTGCCAGAATGGTCTTACTATGTATTTTGTCCCGGGGTTTCTTGACAAATATCCTATCTACCCTAACAAGGATCTGAACTTTGATAGTATGCTTGTTGGTCAAATGTTTGCGCTTCACACTTCTGTTTGTGAAGCCTATCCCCCTAACTACACCGTAGGGTACGGCTCCGAAGACTAATGAATGGATTATGGACAGTGGATGCACTAACCACATGACTGGTGATCGAAGTCTTCTTATGGATTCAACCCTACGACTGTCTGGCAAGAGTCACATCATGTTCGCTGACACTGGTAAAATCAAGGTATTGGGCCTATGTAGAGTTGCAATCTCAAAGGATCAGCACATGGATAAAGTGATGCTTATTGAGTCCCTTGGTTTCAACTTAATGTCTGTCTCAATGCTTTGTAATCTAAACATGATTGTGATATTTGGGAAATATTATTGCCTTGTGCTTATGGAATCTGACAAATGTCTAGTCTTTGAAGGGTATTGTCGGGGATATACCCCGCGGTGTAAACCGGCCGGAAGTTAACCCGGCCGGACTTGGCGGTTTATTTGAGACCCCGCTGCGACTTGGCGGTTCACGACTCATTGGTAATCCGGCAGGCGGGTGCGAGGAACGACAAGACCTGGTGGCCCAACGGGCGGTTCATGAAGGCCGGTTCATACTATGGTGGGCCGGTTTAAGAGGAAAGGAATAAGGAAATTTGGCTTACAAGGAGTTAAGACCTGGACTTGTATCCGGTTTGTATTAGAGATAGACTAGTCCTAATCCTAATAGGACTCCACATGTAACCCGCCCCTTCAACATATATAAGGAGGGGCAGGGCTCCCCAAAGAGGAACAAGCTACAAGCAAGAAGAAACAATCTCTAGGGCTAGACACAACTAGAGGAGAGCCGGTTTACGGCGACTCCCTCGTGATGATAATGAGATCTAGCCTCAAACAGCATGTAGGGTTTTTACCGGATGATGTTTCCCGGGGCCCGAAGCTGTCTAAATCCCTGTCTTGTGTTGTGTCTTTCGATTCCGCTCAACCTCTCTCAAGCTACCACATAGATGCGTTGGCCTCGCGACTAAGTCCTGACACTAAGGACATCTGACATGTTAATTTCACGACAGTTGGCGCCCACCGTGGGGCTCGCGCACGGTGGTGTTGAGTTCTTGAAGGGATATTTTCTAGGGATCGAGAAGCTCAAAATTGATCAGATGAAAAAGAGCTGGCACAGAACAATCACGTGAGCCGCCGGACAACCATGGGCAGAGCCGGTAAAATTGTCGTTGGGAAATCAGAATTGTGGTTTACTTTGGAGATGACTGATGTGAGACTCATCAGAGACGGAAAGTTTTTTTAAGGGTTTATTCGCTGCTGCTACCGTCTCTGGCGACCCGTCGAATTCGAGGGCAGATCGTTTTCCCTACAGTCGAGACCGGATTGGAATCTGCCACAAATCATCACACTACAGTCACGGGCCACCCGTTGTCGTTGCTACTGCCGGATCAAGTCCCGAGGGGATATTACAAGGATACATCGTTGTTTGCATCAAACCCAATAATTATGGTATACTACCAAGGTAACCGGCCGGTCAGATTTGAGCGGATCAAATCCGATCGCTGCTGCTACGCGTGGCCGAGACCGAAAGGAATTCTGTCAAAACACTGAGTAGTCCCGAGGCGGCTCTATAAATATCTACTAAGCCACTGCTACTATTGATGGACAGTAATGGTTCTACTTCTAGTAAAAGTGTGTGTTACTGCTCGCGTAAAGGGCCAAAGGAGAATATGAGCTACTGAGCCGCCAGTTTCTATGAGTGCGCCAAGTCGCCGGGGCGCAACTCCCTATGGATGAGCCGGAGATAGGCAACCAAACCAAACATATACTTGGTGCATCTGGCAATACAGCAAAATATTTACACGAAGGAAAGTCAAAAGGTCAGTTATATTGTCAGGACATATGCATTGGCAGTTTTGATGGAATAATCAAATGCATGGCTACTAAGTACTGTATCTGGGAAGGGTGACCACCGGAGATGTTTAGATAAGCTGCCATCGGATGATTCCTACAGAGTTTATATGCAGTTTTTGCAGTCCTACCAGTCATCTGCTAAGAAAAGATAAAGCAAAGACCATGAACCGGAAACGAGTTCTGATTATGGGCGCGGCCTCGCCTTCAAGCCGGTGCTGCACCACTAGCCGGCCAAATCCACCCCGTGCCGTTTCCAACCTCGCTCTGGCCGTACCTGCTCCGCTCCGCTTCCACTTCACGCTGGTCGTACCTGCTCTGCCGGAACGCTTCCGCTGCAATACAGCCCCACAAACCGTCGCGGCCCCTGCTGAGTTGCCAGGACCGGCCCACCGCTCCACCGCTACCGTCCCGTGCTGAGTCATCGGACCGGCCCTCTATTCCCTCAGCGAGCGGTCGGCCATTGCCGCCTCGCTTGAGCCAGCTCAGCTCCACCAGTGCCTTGGATTACGGCGCCGTACTGCGCTTCGCTATTGTTTCCGCTTTGAGCTGCATGATTGTCCCTTCACGGTGCTTCCGGCTTGCTGGCTCCGCTTCTGCTGGCTGTCAAGTTGCCGTCGCCGTTTACCGCTGGCCTCCCGCGACCCACCACCACAGGCGAGCAGCCCGTCGACCGCCTCTTCGCTATGCCATGAGCCGCTGCTGCCCGCCTTTCCATCATGCCATGAGTCACTGCGTGTTGATCTGTCTTTGCCTCACGAACCATAGGGCCAACTCGCCGCTGCATTCAAAATCATTGTACCAACCTGTCGGCTGCTGTGTGACTCGCCACACTCCCATTGTCGTGGCCTCACGCAGTGTCCAAAGCCGGACATCGGTGATATTTCTAGCACGACTGTTAAAGGAAGAAGGATACAAGCTGCTCCCATGCAGGACACATTGTGAGTAATAATGGAAGTCTCGGTAGCGTGTGTGTTTGTCCACATGGCCTCTTGTTGAAAGAGAACAGTCGACGAGATTATAACAAAGTAAAAAGAAAAGGAGATCAAGTCTCGTGGTACTTGCATGTCTTGTACGGTTCAATCCGTGACTCCATAAGATGACAAGATTGCATGAAGATCAAAGCAGAGTGCCAAGATACAAAAATGCCAGCAATTCGGTGTGGTCCATATGAAATTTCAACAAAGCGTCTGTCTACATCATGCCGCATCATGGATACACGAACCACGTTCCAGCAGTTGCGGATAAAAGACAAAAACAACGCCGCCAACAAATCTAGTCAAATGCTATGAGGCGCCGGTTCGCATATGGAGTGTCGCCTAAATAAATCAGGTGTTATCCTTTCTATATATTTTGTCAAGATATATTTTAATTCCTGTGAGCACCATTACACTGCCCTATGGTGTTTTATATGCGAGTAAATTATTCATTACAAAGTGTTGTTATACGGCGGATATGGAGCATGCGCCAGCGTCATTTTTATTGGCGTTCGTATGTGTCGTGCAACTTCACAGACACGCATATAAGCCGCCGCCCCTGCAGTCCGGTCTACATCAACGCGCCAGCCAACTTGCCCATCTGCGCCGCATTACAGCGCCATGGACGACTTGCCCGTCCACCCTCGCCGGCTCACACGTCTGCGCCGGCTTACAATGTGACGGACAACTTACCCGTCCGCCCATGCGGCCGACTCTCCCGTCCACACGGCTTACCGCGCCTGCGATTGACTCGGCCGTCCGCGCGGCTTACAACGGCATGGCCGACTCATCTGTCTGCTCCCGCGGCCGACTCGGCCGTGATTGATTTCAGCTTCACCGTGGCGATCATCAACTCCGTGGTGGATAATTTCTGGCTCAGCATATCAGGTGAAATCCATCGAGTATACTTTTATATTACATATTGCTTTTTTTTAAAAGCAATTACTTTGGCTTGCAAGTTCTCTAATGTAGGACTCAAATCCGGTTTAAAAATGTCCGGTTCAAAAAGGAATTAACTTCTCGTAAGTTCGAGTTTAAAGGCCGTCAGAAAATTTCTGGCTGAAAATGAAGATTCTGGTTTAAAATCCGGTTCAAGGGAAAGATGTCTCCCACAAAGCTTTGAAGCTCTCAATATCCGGTTTAACATCCGGTTCAAGAAGGATTTATCTCTTGCAAAAAGTTAAAGGTGCCAAAGAGGACCTGCTGCCATGATGCGCGGTTCAAACATGGGTATCATGCCTTATTGGCTTATCATATTATTGATCACTTGGGGGCTTGGTCGTATCCGAACCATAGCCACGCCTCTTGATCGGCCTAGTGCCACAATATCACTTGGGGGCTTGGTCGTGTCCGAACCAATGCAACACCTTTTTATAGGCGAAAGCCACCAAATCACTTGGGGACATGGTCAAGTCTGAACCAGTCATGCCTCTTGATCGGCCTAAGGCCATAGAGTCACTTGGGGGCTTGGTCGAACCCGAACCATTGCCACGCCACTTGATCGGCACAATGCCACGGTTTCAGTTGGGGACCTGGCTGACTTGAACCATAGCTACACCTTATTGGGAGCTTGGTCGTGTCCGACCATGGTAACACCATCTGATCGGCTCAGTAAAGCCTCATTTGCAATGGTTTTATTTTGCCTTTGCTTGAATTCTGTTCTTTTTTGCTAAAGAACTTTTACTTCTGTTGTGTTTTTAAACCGACATTGTTAATCCGGTTCAAACTGTCAATTACAAATTGACAGAACACGGTCAAATCTTAATCCGGAGACTATCTGCCCGGTTTGATTTATGTTACCATCTTATTATGGAGTAAACCGGTATTCATTAACCCGGCTTGACTTTCAATTACAAGTTGTCAGTACATGATCAAATCATAATCCGGAGACTATCCGCCCGGTCTGGTTTGACTACGAGTCACCAGTATTATATATGGTTAAACCGGTGTTTATCACAACCCGGTACGGTTTCATCATAAACTGGCACATGAAAGGAGTTATCATTACTCAAGATTGGGGTTATCACCCTTACTACAGAAAATTGGTAAACCAATGATGTGATTCAATGTCACAGGTATGATATATTTCATTGATTATTCTTAAAGTGCAGCCTTGGTTATAAACCTGGGTTATATGTTGGGCATTATGACCCGTCCGATGTTAAACCGCCAGGACACTTTAAACTTGTTGTATGCAGAGACAGGTTGAATAAAGCATGATGATAAATTATCCGGTGTTTATTAAACCGGCCTGGCCTTGGGGGCTACACTGGTTGAAGTTTTTATGAGTATAAGACAATTACAAGTCCCAGGTTGCTGCAAGCATGACAACCCGGCACTTGGGGGCTACATAGTATGGAGTATTCAGTTTTTACTAGTTACTGGGATGAACAACATGGATTTCTTTGAAAGTGGCAGTATTTATATTGAAGCAAAGCCTTAAGCCACCACTTTGTTCTGCTCAAAGACTTGGGGGCTACAGGTATTATATTATTATCGAAGAAATATTGTCAAATTCTCTGATTGAGCAAACTAGGTTGACCCGGCGTCACCAATCATTATGACCCTGTGGCTGCAACCCGGCGTCATTAATAATCATGAACCGGCGTTGGCAACAATCATGAACCGGTGTCTGCAACAATCATGACTCAAAATTATCGAGTTTTATAACCCGACAGTCTTTGGCAATGATAAAACCGGCAAGTTCTGCATCTTCAAACCGGTTGAATATCAGATGAGTATTTTAAGACCAATATTTCTTAAACCGGCGCTTTGGAAGCCGACTCAAGTGGATTATTCTTCACAATATTTTTTCTATAAGAAGCCAACATCAGCAATTTGAGTATGAAGCTGGTTATTGACCCGGATTTTCTAGAAGGAGGAAATGACAAAGGACTTAAGGACGATCATGTGCCGGTCTACAAGAATTCTTAACCCGGAGCACAACCTGCCAAATTTGTTCTGGTGTTTATTTTGCAGCATAAGTTTACCATGGATAAATCCAAGCTAAACTTGGGGGCTAATGTCGGGGATATACCCCGCGGTGTAAACCAGCCGGAAGTTAACCCGGCTGGACTTGGCGGTTTATTTGAGACCCCGCTGAGACTTGGCGGTTCACGACTCATTGGTAATCCGGCAAAGGGTGCGAGGAACGACAAGACCTGGTGGCCCAACGGGCGGTTCATGAAGGCCGGTTCATACTATGGTGGGCCGGTTTAAGAGGAAAGGAATAAGGAATATTTGTCTTACAAGGAGTTAAGACCTGGACTTGTATCCGGTTTGTATTAGAGATAGACTAGTCCTAATTCTAATAGGACTCCACATGTAACCCGCCCCTTCAACATATATAAGGAGGGGCAGGGCTCCCCAAAGAGGAACAAGCTACAAGCAAGAAGAAACAATCTCTAGGGCTAGACACAACTAGAGGAGAGCCGGTTTACGGCGACTCCCTCGTGATGATAATGAGATCTAGCCTCAAACAACATGTAGGGTTTTTACCGGATGATGTTTCCCGGGGCCCGAAGCTGTCTAAATCCCTGTCTTGTGTTGTGTCTTTCGATTCCGCTCAACCCCTCTCAAGCTACCACATAGATGCCTTGGCCTCGCGACTAAGTCCTGACACTAAGGACATCTGACGTGTTAATTCCACGACAGGTATCGAAGAGACAATCTGTATATGGTGGATTTCTCCGTAGGACCACAGCTTGCCGTATGTCTTGTAGCAAAAGCTTCTGAGTGCTGGCTCTGGCATCGAAGGATAGGACATGTGGGCATGAGGAACTTGCACACTCTCGTGAAGAAGAAGCATATCATTGGCATCGAGGGTGTCAAGTTCAAGAAGGATCATCTATGTGGTGCTTGTGAATCTGGGAAGATGACAAGGTCCAAGCATCCCTCGAAGACAATCATGACTACTACACGACCCTTCAAGCTGCTTCATATGGAATTATTTGGCCCTACTCATTAATCTACCCTTACTACCACTGCATGTCTCTATGGCTTTGTTATTGTTGATGATTACTCAAGATACACATGGGTGCACATAATTCTCTACAAGACTGAAGGGTGGGATGTCTTCAGATGGTTTGCCAATCGTGCCATGACCAACTATGGCATCAAGGTCAAGCACATCTAAAAAGCGCACAGAATTCAAAAACACCGGCCTCAGCACTTATCTTGGTACATTGGGCATCACACATGAGTTCTTGCTCCATACACACCTCAGCAGAATGGCGTCATGGAGCACAAGAACAGAACCCTCATTGAGATGGCACGTATGATGCTTGATGAGTACGATACTCCAAGGAAGTTCTGGCTTGAAGCCATTGATACTGCTTGCCACATCATCAACAGAGTTTATGTTCATAAGTTCTTCAAGAAGACATCCTATGAGCTCCTGACTGGTAAGAAGCCAAATGTCAGTTACTTCAAGGTCTTTGGTGCTAGCTGCTGGATCAAGGATCCACACCACAATTCAAAATTTGCACCGAAAGCACATGAAGGTTTTATGCTTGGCTACGGAAAGCATTCGCACACCTACAGGGACTTCAACCTCTTTCACTATAAAGTGGTTGAAACTGTGGATGTGCGGTTCGATGAGACTAACGGCTCACAAAGAGAGCACTGCCAAATGTGCTAGATGACGCTTCACCAAGTGAATCTATCAAGCTAATGGGTACTGGAGAAATCATACCCGCCGACGAACAAGCTGACGAGGAAATCATCATCTCTACACCAAATCGACATGAAGGCAATGCACAGCCTGAAGCCAATGCTGAAGATGAAGACAATGATCAGCAAGGGAAAAATCTTCGTCCGCTACATCCTCGAGTTGCAAATGAAGTCCAGATTAAGAAGATAATTGATAGTATGAATGCACCTGGTCCACTCACCCGTTCAAGGGCAACACATCTAGCAAATTTCTGTGGGCACTTTGCATTTGTCTCTATATCTGAACCCAAGAGAGTTGATGAAGCCTTCATGGAACCTGAATGGATTCAAGCCATGAAAGAAGAGCTTCAACAGTTTGAGCTGAACAATGTATGGGAGCTAGTAAAGAGTCCTGATCCTCACAAGCACAACATCATCGGGACCAAATGGATCTATCGCAACAAACAAGATGAGCATGGTCAAGTTGTCAGAAACAAGGCTCGTCTCATTGCCCAAGGTTACACGCAAGTGGAAGGAATTGACTTTGCTGAAACCATTGCTCCCGTGGCTAGGCTTGAAGCCATTCACATACTGCTAGCTTATGCCAACCACAACAACATTCTTCTGTACCAAATGGATGTAAAGAGTGCCTTCCTCAATGGCAAAATTAAAGAAGAAGTGTATGCTGCACAACCACCTAGTTTTGAAGATCCAGAGCGTCCTGACATGGTATACAAGCTCAACAAGGCACTGTATGGCCTCAAACAAACACCTCGCGCTTGGTATGACACACTCAAAGACTTCCTGAAGAGCAATGGCTTCAAACCTGGGTCTCTATATCCCACTCTCTTCACGAAGACATATGATGGTGAACTATTTTTATGCCAAATCTATGTGGATGACATTATCTTCGGCTGCACTGATAAGAGATACAGTGATGAGTTTGGGCATATGATGCAAGGGCAATATCAGATGTCCATGATGGGTGAGCTGAAGTTCTTCCTTGGTCTTCAAATCCATCAGCAGAGAAATGGCATCTTCATATCACAAGAGAAGTACCTCAAAGATTTCCTAAAGAAGTTTGGAATGCAAGACTACAAGGGGTACACAACGCCAATGCCAACCAAAGGCCTTGGATGAGAAAAGGTTTTGCAGGCTGCGGTGTGAGCTAAATATCTTAGAATCCTCAAATGTCCTATGAATGGACACACATCCTAACACTTATGCATATTGATGACTTAGATGTGCAACACATAGAGTAACGTATATCTTCAATTAATGAAGACTTACCCTCTGAGTGTGAATACACTAATGTGGAATTTGACTTCGGAGCACCACGATAATTGTGCGCCGTGTCTGGGTCTAATACTTCCTATATGGTGGGTAACGCCACCACCAAACTTTCTTGAAGATTTTCATTTGGCATCATGATTGCATTATCTTTGTATTTGGTTTGTCTTCAACATTGGTTTGACACCAAAGTTTATCTTCGCAATGTTGATTTGGTCTTCATTGATATATATATACATACATATATATATATATATATATATATATATATATATATATATATATATATATATATATATATATATATATATATATATATATATGTGTGTGTGTGTGTGTGTGTGTGTTCTGTCCTCTACAACATTCACTTATAGCTCCGTTTTCAAACTTGCCTTTTTCTGAACTAAGTGAATGTGATCGGACTCTAACCCCCTCTGTGCTTTTTCCTCAAATTATTCCTGTCTCTTCATATGCATTCTATTGACACATGTTGAATATCTTCACTGTGTCCTTGTCAGCTGAATATACAGAGACACATATTGAAAACTGGTTTTAATGCCTTATCTCTTTTGCCTGAAAACCGAAGAAGCCGGAACGACCACCTGACAAATCAAGCACGCGTTGGAACGTGGCTCAACTCTCAATAAGTTGCATGCATGCCACGTGTCCTTTAGATGTGAACCACCAGGGGCACCTGCGTAATTGTGTTGCGCCGCCCTTCACCTTATAAATACTCCACCCGCGCGGTCATTATCTCTTCTCCGACCTCGCCATCTCGCTCAAACCCTAGCGCCACCGCTAGCTCCAGTCGACGCCTGAGACGGAGCGCTTAGGTGCCGTGACTTCTTCGACGCCGTCTTCACGCCGTCCGCGGACCTCGTCTTCTCCGCCACCGCCGTAGGTGTCTTTCACCGCCAAGGTAGGGCACGGGAGATTAGACTGCTCGACATCCTCTTTGCGTCGTCTAGAAGTTCTTCATGCGGTAAATAAAACCCACTTTTTACCGTCTGTTTCATCTGTTGAATCTGTCAACATCTACCAGAAGTGGTTTCTAAACTTCCAAATCCACTTCTTTCTGTTTTTGCATCTCATATCTTGCAAGTATATTCACTTATGCATTCCCAACTAGTTAGATTCCTCACTTGTACTTATTCATGGATTCGTACAATCTGGAACCAACTCACTTCAAATAAGTGAATGTCTTCGCACTACGAGGTCAATGTCTTCGAACTGATTTATCTTCAAAATCTTCTGAGAATGCATATGACCTCTTCCCCTTCCCTCGCATCTGATGCTGTCATAGGTACATGTCCATCGGAGAATCCCTTTGTTCTCATAGTTTGCATTCATTTGCAGAATTCTTACAACATCATATTGAATCTCCTGAAGCTAGTTCTTGCCGAACCAGTCGTCTGAAGCCATTCACTGTATTGAAGCCTTTTAGTCTGAATACAATGGCCACTGACAAACCTACAAGGAAAGGTGGCAGGCAACGCCGTGGCAATACTGCCTTGGATCTGCCCCCAGATCAGTTTGAACTATACAAATCTGATCCTGAAGATACCTACAATCAGTGCAAGTCCAGAATCCAATGGATCAGTAGATATTGGGCAGAGCAATGGTTCAAGTGTAACTTCGTGACTCCTGAGTATGCTGAGAAAAATGCTATCAAGTGCCCGTGGGGCGATATTATTTACAAGAAACTGCAACCTCAGTTGAAGCCTGAAGCCATTGCTAAAGGCTTCTATCCTTGTATGGTCCGAGGACCTCAGCCTGAAGCTGCCAACCCATCATCTCTTCGATGGTGTCGTGACGATGATCTGTTCAAGCGAAACTATTTGTTTGCAAAGGAGTCTGCTGCAAAGAACAAGAAAGCTTTTGGACTCAACTTCAACCCAGGTCCGTCTACTCCAAGGCCTGATGGCACTCATGACGCCAATCCAAATGTCATTGGCCCCTTCAATGGCTTCGATGGGCTTCTCTCTCATATTGCAGCACAGCGGGCCACAATTGATCATTCTGCTGATGATGTGGACTCTGAGGATGCTCATGAGCCCCCGAAGCAGAAAAATAATCCAAAAGCTTCCAAGCCCTCTGTTGCTCTGAAAGCTTCTATTGTGAAGCCATTGAAAACTGCACCTCCTGAATCCAGTGTGCAGTCTGAAGATCTATCCCACGTCTCCAAGAAGACAAAGAAGCCCAAGAAAATTTCTGGGCATGACCTTACTCCTGCCGCCATTCCACGCAATGAGGAAAACACTATTGATCTGTCAAGCGATGAAGATCTTGCAGATGATGCTCTGGAGATGTTGATCAAGAGCAAACAAGAGGCCGAAATCTTCCAGGATCTGCCTCTATTTGATGCTGACATTCTCAATAACTTCATTGATGAATGGTTTGAGGATCCCACAATCAACATTAATTATCTGGAGCTGCCCGTGGACATTAGCGTCACATTTCAAGGAGCCATAGCCAATGAGCTTGCTATTGCTCAGAAAATTGTTGAGCTGAAGAACAAGATCGACTATGAGAAGGCACAATTCAAGAAGCATATGGCCAAGCTCAGTGTTGCTGATATCCAGAACTTCAAGCAAATGATGATTGACCTCAAGGACCAGTTTAACAAGAAGCGTGAAGCAGCCAAAGTCTCCCATGAGCGCATGAAGTATTATGCGCAGAAGTGTGTCCAAGCACACAATGAGGCTGAGAAGAGAAAGGCACTTGGGCGTCCTGGCATTGACCCCAAGATTGCTACCAAGAAGAAGAAAAAGACTGTTGAAACTGAACCAGAAGCTCCAAGGCAGGACCGACCAAGCATTGTCTTCCCTGCCAGCATGACTAGCTCAAAGCCAAAGGTCCCTTCAGTAGCTTTAGAGCAAAATAAGTCACGGCAAGCTGAGGCTGAAGCCATGAAGAGGAAGCATCAAGACACCTCTGATGCTGCTCCCTCTAAGAAGAAGTTGAAGACAAGGGCTCCAAAGTCTTCAAGAAAAGAGCATGCTGCTGTCCAAGAGACGCTGAATGTTGAACCAATTTCTATTGCTCTACCTGCCTCAACCAATCGCGAGCGTCGTCTCGTTGTCCATGAGCCTGCTCCCACATAGGCTCCAGAGTCTGAAGATATCCCAGCTACTGACTCCAACACAGCTGAAGACATTGGTCATGAGGACCGTGTTGAAGATGATGAAGTCCTTCCTCAGCTCGAGCCCAAACAGGTATCATCGCCTACTCCGACGAGCAGTGAACTTATCAGTATTGGCGGTCCCACGACGCCATTTACTCAAGATGAGTTTTGGGAAGAGCAACACCCAAACACCCCCCCTCATGCATGAAGTTATTCCTCGCACTCCACCAGCTCATGCCACCACTCCGGTGCTTGAGTCCCCAGAAGTAACTCTTGAAGACATGGAGAAGACCACTTCTTCACCAATGGCGTCGCCCTCATTTCGAAGGCTTCGCAAAGGCCTTAGGCCCCAGGTCTCCATGTCGAGCATTCTAGAAGAGGATGTGCAACACACCAGCTCAGTAGCACATCAAGTGTTCTCTGACGCCATCCCTTCCGGGTCTGCTCATGAATCTAAAGCCAAGTTGGCTAAAGACATTCCGGCTGCATCAGCCGATGAAGAGAAAGAAGAAGAAAGAGAAGTCATTGCCCCTGCCAGTGAAACCATTGTGCAAGAAGAAGAAGATGTGATTGTGCCTGACCCCCTGTCTTTGAAGCCATGGATGTTGAAGCAAATGAGGCTGCCACCACCATCACCACTGAAGCCAATCATGATGTCATGGCTGAAGACAATGTGGAGCCGGAAGACAATGCTGCCCCTGAAGATAATGTGCATCCAACCACTTCTGATGCAGCCGTTTCTCCACGAGTGCCTCACACTATGGGACGCGCTTACAACCATGGTGGTGAGCTTGTCACTGTCAGGTGGCCCGTTATGGTTCCACCCACTACTCCAGGTCCACAATATGATTATCATGTGGAGCAGAGGCCTCAAACCCAGAAGCCGAAGCCAAGATTGCCAAGGCTTCCAAGTGCTTCAACTACCCAGGGCTCCTTAAGTGTTCTAAGCTTCAGAGAGCACAATACATTCTTCGACAACGCCAAGAATCCCTACAAGAAGCCAAAGATCACCTCAGACAGGTTTTTGACCCATCAGCAACGAAGCTATTACTCTTGCATTCTATACAGTCAAGACAGGATTTTTCCACATAAGCATCTAGATTGTGATGCCATTGCTGGGCTGCCATGCCTTGAAGAGGCTATAGATTGCTTCAGAGATGTTGGGCTGCTCCAATTTGTGACTGATAAGGAGCATTGGGATGAACAGCTACTGTTGCAGTTCTATGCCACTCTTCACATAAGAGGCTACAACAAGGATCCGAAGACTTGGATTCTTGAGTGGATGACAGGCGATGTACATCATGAAGAAAAAGCTCAGGACATCATCAAGCTTACTTCCGTACCCACTCCTGGTGAGTTGTTTGAATCAGGTTGTCAGCTTCATCAAAATGAACTGTAGAGAATATTTCAGAAGCCAGAGCCCAATATGAGCCAAATGCTGAGTATGATGAAGCCCTTGCCTCATGATGCTGAATATCCCAAAGAGTTATTTGTCAAGGACCTCGAGTACTTGCCCCGCACAGTCTTTCACATTCTGGGGCATACTCTGTGGCCTATCAAAGGCAACTCTCCTGATGCCAAACTCAAAGGCGCCATGAAGACATTGGTCTTATATATCATCAATGGCATCAGATTCAACACTCAAGATTTCTTCATCCGTCAGCTTGCAGCTTCTGAATTGATCTCTTTGGTCTGAAGTTCTATGCTCCATGGGTCATGCGGTTGATCAAGCTTCATTCAACTGTCAACTATCAACCTTCAGCGCACAATTGATGATGTTTGCTAAGACTACATCGGTGTTTCCCCCAAGAGGAGAGGATGATGTAGCGCAACAACGGTAGGTATTTTCCTCAGTAATGAAACCAAGCTATCGAACCAGTAGGAGAACCAAGCAACAAAACGTAATCAACTCCTGCACACAAATAACAGCCACTCGCAACCCGACATGTTAAAGGGGTTGTCAATCCCTTTCAGGTAATGGCGCCAAAAGGCACGTGACGAGAGAAAATTGTGATAGATTGAAATAATAGATCGCAAATAAAATAAAGTGCAGCAAGATATTTTTGTATTTTTGGGTTTAATAGATCTGAATAAAAATGGAAAGGAAAAGTAGATCGCAAGGCAAATATATGAAGAAGAAGACCCGGGGGCCGTAGGTTTCACTAGTGGCTTCTCTCGAGAAAAATAGCAAACGATGGGTAAACAAATTATTGTTGGGTAATTGATAGAACTTCAAATAATTATGACGATATCCAGGCAATGATCATTACATAGGTATCACGTCCAAGATTAGTAGACCGACTCCTGCCTGCATCTACTACTATTACTCCACACATTGACCGCTATCCAGCATGCATCCAATGTATTAAGTTCATGGAAAACGGAGTAATGCAATAAGAACGATGACATGATGTACACAAGATCCGTTTATCTATATGGCGGTAGATATAGATCTCGTATTTTTATCCTTAGTAGCAACGATACATACCTGTTGGTTTCCCTTCTGTCACTGGGATCAAGCACCGTAAGATCGAACCCACTACCGGGCACCTCTTCCCATTGCAGGATAAATAGATCAAGTTGGCCAAACAAAACCCAAATATCGGAGAAGAAATACGAGGCTATAAGAGATCACGCATATAAGAGATCAAAGAAACTCAAATAACTTTCATGGATATAAAAAGATATGACTGATCATAAACTCAAAGTTCATCAGATCCCAACAAACACACCGCAAAAGAGTTACATCATATGGATCTCCGAGAGACCATTGTATTGAGAGAGAGAGAGAGAGAGAGAGAGAGAGAGGAAGCCATATAGCTACTAACTACGGACCCGAAGGTCTACAAATAACTACTCACGCATCATCGGAGAGGCACCAATGGAGGTGGTGAACCCCATCCGAGATGGTGTCTAGATTGGATCTGGTGGTTCTGGACTCTGCGGTGGCTGGATGAATATTTCGACGCTTGTTCTAGGGTTTATGGAATATTGTGGTATTTATAGAGCAAAGAGGCGGTCCCGGGGGCACCCGAGGTGGGCACAACCCACCAGGGCGCGCCTGGGCCTCCTGGCGCGCTTCGGTGGGTTGTGCCCCCTCGGGCACCCCGATTACAACCAGGCCCATTGCCTTCCATCTGGCCCATAAAAAATCATCATGGAGTTTCGTGGCATTTGGACTCCGTTTGATATTGATTTCCTGCAATGTAAGAAACATGGAAAAAACAGCAACTGGCACTTGGCACTATGTCAATAGGTTAGTACCAAAAAATGATATAAAATGACTATAAAAATATTATAAAACATCCAAGATTGATAATAAAATAGCATGGAACTATCAAAAATTATAGATACGTTGGAGACGTATCAGCAACCATGTTGTATTCTTGCCTGATGTTGATATATCCTATGAAGCCATCTACCCTGAGCCTGCCAAGAAGCCACTCCACTTGCAAAATTCGGAACTTCAAAGCTTCACTCAGGCCATTGAAGGTATTCATGTGCAAAATTCTGCTGCTCCTAATTATCCTCTTTCTGGCAATTTGCGTCTGCCACATCGTGACAACATCGAAGCCACAGCCAATACTATTTACCAAAGGCATCAAAAGTGTCCCCATGTCCTCAACGACCGAGAGCTTCTTGTATCACTTCATCAGAAGCAGGATAGGCATCATGAATGCCTAAAGCGCCAAATGCAAAGTCTTTTGGTTGGTGTCAATCGCATTCGCAATCTGGCTACCAAGAATTCATTTGTTGCACATGAAGCCCGTCGGTGATCCTGGAAGAGCCTCACACTACTCTACTCTGAAGACGATCTTCGAGAAGATAGCTTCACCGAACAGTTCAAGTTTGACTCCAGGCCTCCATAATCTACGAGATGGCATCCAACTCCTTCCATTTAAGATTCCAAGTATTCATCTTCGGCTGCAACTGTTGTTGCAAGAGTCATAGATGAAGAGGACGACGCCATTTCTCCAGCGATGGCTTCACTGCACCACGACTCTACACCAGGCCCTTTTGAACCACCCAAAACAACGTCGACCCTGCTGCTCCAACATCTTCATCGCCAGAGCGTGATTAGACACTCTATGTCTTCAAACCTTTTTAGTCCTTACTGACAAAAGGGGGAGAAGCATATGAGTTGATAGTCTTCAAGCGGGTCCATATGGGGTGGTTGCCTTATTTTTGCTAAGTTCTTACAACTCTCGTTTTGAAACTTTTTAGATCTTGAGTTGTAACACTTAAACTTGATGGTCGTCCGCTACTTTTGTTGCTACTTTGTGATGCGATGATAAATTCCGCATGAAGTCATTCTGCATACGCCCGTTTCTCATTATGCATTTCCTCACCTTCATTATACTTATGTATGCATGATGAATTGTCTTCATGTGTTGAAGAGGATCTCCACAAAGTAAAACCTGCCATGTGCACTTGCATTCAAAAGAAAACTCCTTATATGCACATCTTCAGGGGGAGCCTATCACAACCTATGACAATGCTTATGATCCTTAACTTTCACATACTTTTATCCCCGTTGAAAACTTCAACCAGTTTGTCATTAATCACTAAAAAGGGGGAGATTGTAAGTTCATCTAGTGCCACCCCTAGTTGGTTTTGGAGTATTGACGACAAACTTCATTGAGGGACTAATGTGTTTGTGATAATTGCATGATAATATAGGTAGTAGTCCCTCATTGATTCGGTTTATCTACCAGAGATGACCCCTAAAAATGTATGAAGACATTGAAGACAATGGTGGTTCTTGAAGACATTCGCGATGAAGATAATGACATGTGAAGACATTCACTTGAAGACTATGGAGTGCAAAGACAAAGTTGTTTTGTAGTTTTCTTTCTTCTTTATTGAGTCATAGGAACCACCGTACTGTTAAGTGGGGTCCAAGTGAACAAAGTCAGATGACTAATGTGATGCTCAACCAAAATCCTATTTCTTCACGCGAAGATAGTGAGAGCAAATCTTATCCAGAGTTAGATGAGTTAGCTTTGCTTGTATCCCAAGCCAAGCTGGCGCGTGTGTTTGAAATCCGACTGTTGGACATGTGTCGGTTCCTCAGTGACCCAGGGTCATTTCGGACATATCATGTCAGGTTGCCTCTAGGCTATAAATAGCCCACCCCTACACCATATTTTGGTGGCTGCTCAAAGTTAGTGCACGACTTTTGCCATTTGAGAGCAAACCACCTCCGAAGCCTTTGAGAGAGAGATCCTTGCGAGGACAAATCCCAAAACACCCAGAGCCAAAGAGTGTTAGGCATCACTAAAGTTTTTCTATCCGCGTGACCTGAAGACTTGTTACACTTGAGGACTGTGAATCATCCAGCCCGTTAGGCGTCACATTCTAAGCATCCAAGAGCCATTGTGGATTGCCGGTGAACGAAGTCTGTGAAGTTTTGGAAGTCTACCTTGAAGACTTACCATAGTGATTGGGCGAGGACTGGGTGTCCTTAGCTCAAGGGGAATAAGGTGAATACACGGTCTTCTGAGTTCAATCTCAGCTTCCCTAACCTGGCGTACAATTGTCACAACAACTGGAACCTGTATACCAAATCCTTGTCTTCACCAAGCAACTAGTTCTAACCCCCACTTCCTTTACATTTAATTTTGTCTTCGTGAAGTCATTGCTTGCTTGCCTGCTCTGATTGACTTCACTCTGTGAAGACTATTACCTGTTTGGCTTCATACTATCATCCATTCTAATCCATACTACATAGCAGTTGATAGTCTTTGTACATTCACAATACTGCTTACTTGACTATGGCTTGTCTAGTGTAGTCTATCTTCCGCTGCATATCAATAGGTTCATTTCATCTGTTTGTCTTCAAAGACCTCGTGTTTTGAAGACTTCCATAAAAATCGCCTATTCACCCCCCTCTCGTCGATAACTAGCACTTTCAAGAACAAATAGTAATGAAAGGGAATATATTTCACAATTCCTTCATGTTGTTTCTCATGATGAATTAGGTGACGAGGAGGAGCTTCCTACCAAACCAATTTATTCAATAAGAAGGTCAGAAAAATTGATTGAACCCACACATAGTGTGGTGAAGAAGAAGAATAAGAAAAGAAGGAGAAGCACAAGTAAAAAGGTATCTCTCCCTAATGATGTTACCCCTATTATTGTTGTGCCTCGTGAGAATGAATCAAAAATAATTGTAGAACATGATACACTTGATGATGATATTGTTTTTTGGTCCTATGGCACAATGTCCAAAGGAACTATTAAGGATGATTTTCTTATGCCTATTACTTGTTGTGATAATTATGATCGGGAAGATAATGATACTTCTTATAATCTTGAGAATCTTTTTGGCACCAACTTGGGAAACTATGATGATAGTAATTGTTATACTATTAGTGCTATTCATACTATTAATGATAAGAGTGATTATGCTAATAATATGCAAAACCACAAGCTTGGGGATGCTATGATTGATTGGAATGACATGTTTGAGAATTTATTTGCTGCATATAATGTTTATCCCAAGCTTTGGGATGCTATGCTTAATGAATATGATCTTTTTAGTCCCGCTAATTTGAATGATCAAATTTGTTTTGATGATTGCATGCCTCTTCTTTATGATGATTGCAATATTTATGGGAGTGGGTTTGGAGGAGTCTCAACTTTAGATAATAATTATCCCACTATTTTGGAGGGTGTTGAATCTTATTACAATGATAAAAGTGGATTAGGAGAGGTCATGACTTTATTTAGTAATGATTCCACTATTCCGGAAAGGGTGACAATTGATTATGATGAGATCGAAGTTGCTACTTATGATGATTATTGTGATGATATTTATGTTATAAAAAGTAGTGATAATTATTGTCATAATTTTGAATATCCTTTTACTGAGCATTACTCTTTTAATGTGGAAACAATTTATAGTATTTGATTTTCATATGATACTCCCACTATTACGAATGAGAATAATTTTGCTTATGTGGAGAGTAATAAAAATTATGTGCTTGTGGATCATGAAAGGAATTCTTTGTGTGATAGCTATATTGTATAATTCATTCATGATGCTACTGAAAAATATTGTGAGACAGGAACATATGCTTACATATCTCAATAATATCATGTTTCCTCTCTATTTGTTGAAAGTTGTGAAGTTATACTTGTTTTGCCTTCCTATGCTAGTTAATTCGTGCTTCCATATATTGTTTTCTCACATAATCCCTATGCATAAAAAGTGTGTTAGCCTTACATGTGATTTTCCTGTGATTCATGATGCTCCCGTTGTGTTTTAATTCTTTACTTTTAGGTGAGCGTCATTGAAATCATCATGCCTAGCTAAAAAGGCATTAAAAGCATTAGTTGGGAGACAACACAATACTTATACCTACTATTTTTGTGTGTTCACATGATAGCTACTTTAGTAATCATGGTTTGTAGCTTCTGTTTCAATAAAATGACAAGTAAAGCTTTTGGGATAGTGTGGATGATAGTTGACTTGATTCTGTGCAAAAACATAAACTTTTGCGCCCGGTGCTGGAATTACTACAATTCACTGGGACCTGATAAAATTCTGAAAATTTACACATGATTGATATAAAAATTTCCTACACTTTCCTAATTTTTCAGAATTTTCAAAGTTACAGAAGTATGGTTTTTGTTCAGATCATTACAGACTATTCTGTTTTTGATAGATTCTGTTTTCAATGAACATTTTGATTGTTTTATAGTTTCTCTGGCTTATATTGGTCAATATAAATTGTAGAAATGATAGGTTACAATAGGAATTGTTTGAAAATAATTATGAATCTTGTCTTGACAGTACCAAAGTGAATGATTTGCTTTTTATCATACTAACCTATCTCACGAAGTTCGGTTAAGTTTTGTGTGATTGAAGTTTTCAAGTTTCGGGAGAGACATCGTATAAAGATAATAAGGAGTAGCAAGACCCTAAGCTTGGGGATGCCCAAGGCACCCCAAGGTAATATTCAAGGAAGACCCAAGTTTCCAAGCTTGGGTATGCCTTTCTTTCATCTACAACATTATCAGTAACCTCACTTGGAGCTATATTTTTATTCTCACATGATATGTGTTTTGCTTGGAGCATCATTTTATTTTATTAGGATTTGCTTTATGTTATTTAGGTTATTTTTTGTATCTTTTATTTCAATAAAAGTGGCAAGTGTAGCCTTTACCACGCTCAGTTTGCAAGTCTATATGTTGCTGTTCGAAAATAGGAAGTTTTTCTATTATTGTCTGAATTCTTCAGAATGTCAGAACATGACAAAATATTGAAAGTTTCACACAGTAAGATATGATACATTTTCTACTGTGTGGTAATGTTTCAGAATATTTGGATTTAAATAAGTATGAATCTTGCTTTATCCTTTACAAACTATTCTGTTTAGATAGATTGTCGTTATGTTTCCATATGTTTGCCTGTTTGATAATCTTATTTGCAGATAGGAGTATTAAATATGCAGAGGCATTTAGTATGTAATATTTAATAATAAATTTAGTGATTTGTTATAGTAGAGAATGATATGTTTTTGCATTGATTTATACTAACTTATCTCACGAGTTCTTGTTGAGTTTTGTGTGGATGAAGTTCTTAAGATTTAGGGAAACTGTGACACAAGAGGAATTAAGGAGACACAAAAGCTCAAGCTTGGGGATACCCAAGGCATCCCAAGTAAATATTCCAAGAAGTATCAAGCATCTAAGCTTGGGGATGCCCCGGTAGGCATCCCACCTTTCTTCATCAACAACTATCGGTTAGTTTTGGTTGAGCCTAAGTTTTTACTTGTTCACATGATATGTGCAATTCTTGTAGTGTCCTTTTTGTTTTGTTTGCTATTTAAATAAAATACTTAGATCTGAAAGTTTTAAATGAGAGAGAGTCCTCATATAGCTACTTAATCGTTTTACTACTCGTTGATCTTCACTTATATCTTTTTGGAGTAGTTTGTCATTTACTCTTGTTCTCCACTTGTATGCTAAGAGTAAATTGTGGAATGAATTGAATATCACAAATTTTAAATTATATGTGCTTAATATGCTTGTCTGATGCCTAGTAGTAGTTTCACTTTGGGTTTAGAAAGGACAATCTATTGAAGTTTGGCAATCACAATTTTGGTCATACAAGCAATTCATGAATGGTTAGTATAAGGAAGGGAACTTGCACATACAAATATATTATCTTGGACATATTTTATGATTGTGAATACCCATTAATTATTTTAAAACTTAATCAATTAGTTGAAGTTGGACAAGGAAGAAAACGTAATGAGTTATGAGTTATGTTTGGGCATATTTGCATAGAAGTTATATTGTTATGGATCCTCCAACATGTGCTGCTTGTTTAGGATCTTTCCTAGCCAATATTTTGTACTACATAGAAATACTAATTGTGCCTCCATAAACCCTTAAACCCAGTTTCTTGCCATGAGTGTCCACCATACCTACCTATGGATTTAATAAGATCCTTCAAGTAAGTTCTCATCAGTGCAAAAAGCAATAAAATTGCTCCTAAATATGTATGATTGATACGTCCCAACGTATCTATAGTTTATGAAGTATTCATGCCATGTTTACAACAATTTTATATGGTTTTGTTATGATCTGCATGAACTAACTCGGGCTGACGTTGTTTCCAGCAGAACTACCGTGGTGTTGTTTTTTGTGCAGAAATGAAAGTTCTCCAAATGAGCTGAAACTTTTTGATGATTTTTTTGGAACAAAAGAGACCCCCAATGCTTCGTGGGAGGGCCAGAAGAGCCATGAGGAGGGCACAACCCACCAGGGCATGCCTGAGGGGCCTGGCTTGCCCAGGTGGGTTGTGCTCACCTCGAGGCCCATCTTAGCGTGATTCCAACGCCAAAAAATCCTATAAATAGAGAAAACATCAGAAATAACCCTAGATCAGAAGTTTCACCGCCGCAGGCCTCTGTAGCCACGAGAAACCAATCTAGACCCCGTTCTGGCACTCCGCTGGAGGGGGAAATCATCATCGGTGGCCATCTTCATCATCCTAATGACCACAATTTCTTCTTATGTTCTCCGCTAGATAGGAACTTTGGAGTGACTCTTCATCGCACGTTGAGGGATGGTTATATGATCCAATTATATTTGCATTATTGAGAGATTGCACTAGCGAAAGTACGAACACTAGGACTCATTTTCAAGCATTGCAATACCGTTTGCGCTCACTTTTTTACTTGCTACCTTGTCGTTCTTTATTGTTCCTATTACAAATATCAATATCTACTATCATTACTACACTTGTATCACCATCTCTTCGCCAAACTAGTGCACCTATACAATTTACCATTGTATTTGGTGTGTTGGGGACACAAGAAATTTTTTATTATTTGGTTGCAGGGTTGTTTGAGAGAGACCATCTTCGTCCTATGCCTCCCATGGATTGATAAACCTGAGGTCGTCCACTTGAGGGAAATTCTCTACTGTCCTACAAAACTCTGTGCTTGGAGGCCCAACACGAGTCTACAAGAACAAGTTGTGTAGTAGACATCAAGTTCTTTTCTGGCGCCGTTGTCGGGGACGTGAGTGCTTGAAGGTATATCTTTAGATCTTACAATTGAATCTTTTAGTTTCTTGTTTTATCACTAGTTTGGTTTATAAAAAGAAAATTACAAAATGGAATTGAGGTTGCATCATATTATTCATCTTTATAATGTCTTTCGTGAAAACGTGGAAAGGAAAATTGTGCTCAATTGATAGTAGAAGAATTCTATAAAATGTTTGATAAAAAAATGTTTAAATGATGAGCATGATTGCAATGTTGTTGGTATGAACTCTTTGAATATCCATGATGCTAACGATATGCAAAACCATAAACTTGGGGATGCTATATTTGATGAAGAAGATATTTTTAGTCCCCCAAGTTTTGATGAGAAAGCTTATTATGATGATTGCATGCCTCCTATTTATGATTATTATATTGAGGAAAGTGGGTTTGGAAGAGTCTCAACTCTAGGTACTAATGATCCCACTATTTTGGAGGGTGTTGAATCTTATTGTAATAACTATGAAAGTGGATTTGGAGAGGTTATGACTTTATTTAGTGATGAATCCAGTATTTTGGAAGAGGATTCAATTGATGATGATAACAAATTTGCTATCTATGATGATTATGGTGATGACATGTATGGTATAAAGAATAATGATAAGAACGAAACTTGTCATCATGATTTTAATTTTCAATCCCATGATAGTTATTTTGTTGAGTTTGCTCCTGCTACTATTCATGAGAACAAATTTGCTTTTGTGGAGAGTAATAAAATTTCTTTGCTTGTGGATCATGAAAAGAAAGCTTTATGTGATAGTTATATTGTTGAATTCATTCATGATGCTACTGAAAATTATTATGAGAGAGGAACATATGCTTGTAGGTATGGCAATAATATCAAGTTTCCTCTCTATGTGTTGAAAATCCATAAGTTTTGCTTGTTTGCCTTCCTATGCTAGTTGATTCTTATTCCCATGAATTGGTTGCTAACAAAATCCCTATGAATAGGAAGTGGGTTAGGCTTAAATGTGCTAGTCATATGCTTCACGATGCTCTTGTTATGTTTCAATTCTTATCTTTTATGCGAGCATCATTGAAATCATCATGCCTAGCTAAAAAGGCATTAAAGAAAAGTGCTTTTTGGGAGACAATCCAGCACTTACCCCTACTATTTTTGTATATTCACATGATTAAGCTACTGTAGTATTCATGTTTTATTGCTTTTGCTTCAATAAAGTGCCAAGTAAAGCCTTTTGGATTATGTTTGGTGATAGTTGATTTGATCTTGTTGGAAAACATAAACTTTTGTGTCCAATATTTTTTTTCAAAAATCACAGAGGTGACGAAAGCTTCTGAATTTTTTAAACAAGATTTATATACAAATTGCTTAAATCATCCTAATGTTTTAGAATTTTTGGAGTTACAGAAGTATGGTTAGAGTACAGATTACTACAGACTGCTCTGTTTTTGACAGATTCTGTTTTCAATGCATAGTTTGCTTGTTTTCTAGTTTCTATGGCTTATATTGCTCAATATAAATTGTGGAAATGATATGGTGCAGTAGGCATTGTGTGAGAATAATTATGAATCTTGTCTTTGATAGTACCAAAGTGAATGATTTGTCTTTATCATACTAACCCATCACATGAAGTTCCGTTAAGTTTTGTGTGATTGAAATTTTGGGTGAGATATAGATATGAGGAGAATAAGGAGTGACAAGACCCTAAGACTGGGTCACCCCAAGGTAATATTCAAGGAAGATCCAAGCAACTAAGCTTGGGGATGCCCCGGAAGGCATCCCCTCTTTCGTCTCCAACAATATCGGTAACTTTACTTGAGGCTATATTTTATTCGTCACATGATATGATTTTTGCTTGGAGCATCATTTTATTTGGTTTTGATTTTCTTGCTATTATTTAGAATAATGTTTTGCATCTTTTACTTCAATAAAAATTTCAGAATGTGATAAAATGTTGACACTTTTGCATAATAAGATATGATAAATTCTCTAAAGTGTGGTAGTGTTTCAGATTTTTTGGATTTAAATAGGTATGGATACTTCTTCATCCATTACAGAGTGTCTTGTTTTGGCAGATTGCTGTTATGTTTGCATTGTTTGCATATGTTTGCCTGTTTAATGATTCTATTTGAGGATAGGAGTATTAAATATGCAGAGGCATTTAGTATGCAATGTTAAATAATAATTTTAGTGAGTTGCTACATTAGAGAATGATAAGGTTATTGCATTGATTTATACTAACTTATCTCATGAGTTCTTGTTGAGTTATGTGTGGATGAAGTTTTTAAGATTTAGGGAAATGGTGATATAAAAGGAATGAATAAGACACAAAAGCTCAAGCTTGGGTATGCCCAAGGCATCCCAAATTAATATTTCAAGAAGTCTCAAGCATCTAAGCATGGGGATGCCCAGTAGGCATCCCACCTTTCTTCATCAATAATTATCGGTTAGTATCGGTTGAGCCTAAGTTTTTGCTTCTTCGCATGATGTGAGATATTCTTAGAATGCCATTTTATTTTGTTTTTTCTTGCTATTTTAATAAAAATACGTAGATCTGAAAGTTTTTAAATAAGAGAGAATCCTCAATTAGCTACCCCTTTACTTAATTACTCACTTGATCTTCACTTATATATTTTTGGAGTAGTTTGTCGAACACTCTTGTGCATCACTTATATTATTTTGAGAGTTGATACTAGTGATGATAATTTGCACAAGCTATGAAATTGTTCCTACTATGATGAATATCCAAGAAGGATATAATAAAAAAATTCATATAGATCATCGGATATGATAAGTTTGATTCCTTGCAATAGTTTTGCGATATGGAGATAATAATATGTGAGCCATGTTGGTGAGTAATTATGATTTAGTAAGAATATTGGTGTTAAGGTTTGTGATTCCCTATGCAAGCATGAAACTCAATAGTTATGCAATGAAATTACATCCTACTTGTGGTGCATTATTCGGTGTTATTTATGCTCAATGCTCGTTTATGTGATTTTCTGTTTCTTGGTTGGTTGCTTCTCGATCTTTTTGCTAGCCTCCATTTGTACTAAGTGGGAATACTACTTGTGCATCCAAAATCCTTAAACCCAGTTTTTTCACATGAGTTCACCATACCTACCTATATGTGGTATTGCTACCTCTTGAGCACTGCGTTGTTTTTCCCTTGAAGAGGAAAGGGTGATGCAGTAAAGTAGCGTAAGTATTTCCCTCAGTTTTTGAGAACCAAGGTATCAACCCAGTAGGAGATCACGCACGAGTCCCTTGCACCTACACAAACAAATAAGAACCTCACAACCAATGCGATAAAGGGGTTGTCAATCCCTCAACGGTCACTTAAGAGAGTTAGATCTGATAGATATGATAAGATAATATTTTTGGTATTTTATGTTAAAGTGAAATAAAGATGCAAAGTAAAATAAAAGGGCAATGAAAATAACTAAGTGTTGGAAGATTAATATGATGGAAAATAGACCCGGGGGCCATAGGTTTCACTAGTGGCTTCTCTCAAGAGCATAAGTATTACGGTGGGTGAACAAATTACTTTTGAGCAATTGATAAACGGGCATCACGTTCGTGACAAGTAGACCGACTCCTGCTTGCATCTAATACTATTACTCCACACATCGACCGCTATCCAGCATGCATCTAGAGTATTAAGTTCATAAGAACAGAGTAATGCTTTAAGTAAGATGACATGATGTAGAGGGGTAAACTCATGCAATATGATATAAACCCCACCTTTTTATCCTCGATGGCAATAATACAATACGTGCCTTGCTGCCCCTGCTGTCACTGGGAAAGGACACCGCAAGATTGAACCCAAAGCTAAGCACTTCTCCTATTGCAAGAAAGATCAATCTAGTAGGCCAAACCAAACTGATAATTCAAAGAGACTTGCAAAGATAACCAATCATACATAAAAGAATTCAGAGGATATTCAAATATTGTTCATAGATAAACTTGGTCATAAACCCACAATTCATCAGTCTCAACAAACACACCGCAAAAAGAAGATTAAATCGAATAGATCTCCATGAAGATCGAGGAGAACTTTGTATTGAGATCCAAAGAGAGAGAAGAAGCCATCTAACTAATAACTATGGACCCGAAGGTCTGAGGTAGACTACTCACACATCATCGGAGAGGCTATGGTGTTGATGTAGAAGCCCTCCATGATCAATTCCCCCTCTGGCGGAGCACCATGAAAGGCCTCAAGATGGGATCTCACGGGTACAGAAAGTTGCGGCGGTGGAAATAGATTTTTGGCTCCGTATCAGATAGTTTGGGGGTACGTAGGTATATATAGGAGGAAGAAGTACGTCGGTGGAGAACCATTGGGCCCCACGAGGGTGGAGGGCGCGCCCAGGGGGTAGGCGCACCCCCTGCCTCGTGCTCTCCTGGTTGATTTCTTGACGTAGACTCCAAGTCCTCTGGATCATGTTTGTTCCAAAAATCACGTTCCCGAAGGTTTCATTCCGTTTGGACTCTGTTTGATATTCTTTTTCTGCGAAACACTGAAATAGCAAAAAACAGCAATTTGGGTTGGGCCTCCGGTTAATAGGTTAGTCCCAAAAATAATATAAAAGAGTATAATAAAGCCCATTAAACATTCAAAACAGAATATAATATAGCATGGAACAATCAAAAATTATAGACACGTTGGAGATGTATCAAGCATCCCCAAGCTTAATTCCTGCTCATCCTCGAGTAGGTAAATGATAAAAACAGAATTTTTGATGTGGAATGCTACTTAGCATAATTTTCAATGTAATTCTCTTAATTGTGGTATGAATATTCAGATCCGAAAGATTCAAGAAAAATGTTTAATATTGACATAAAAATAATAATACTTCAAGCATACTAACTAAGCAATTATGTCTTCTCAAAATAACATGGCCAAAGAAAGTTATCCCTACAAAATCATATAGTCTGGCTATACTCTATCTTCACCACACAAAGTATTTAAATCATGCACAACCCCGATGACAAGCCATGAAATTGTTTCATACTTTTGGTGTTCTCAAACTTTTTCAATCTTCACGCATACATGAGCGTGAGCCATGGACATAGCACTATATGTGGAATAGAATGGTGGTTGTGGAGAAGACAAAAAAAGGAGAAGATAGTCTCACATCAACTAGGCGTATCAACGGGTTATGGAGATGCCCATTAATAGATATCAATGTTAGTGAGTAGGGATTGCCATGCAACGGATGAACTAGAGCTATAAGTATATGAAAGCTCAACAAAAGAAATTAAGTGGGTGTGCATCCAACTCGCTTGCTCACGAAGACCTAACGCATTTTGAGGAAGCCCATCATTGGAATATAAAAGCCAAGTTCTATAATGAAAAATTCCCACTAGTATATGAAAGTGATATCATAGGAGACTCTCTATCATGAAGATCATGGAGCTACTTTGAAGCATAAGTGTGTTAAAAGGATAGTAACATTGTCCCTTCTCTCTTTTTCTCTCATTTTTTTGGGCCTTTTCTCTTTTTTTATGGCCACTCTCCCTTTTTTTCGTCTGGAGTCTCATCCCGACTTGTGGGGGAATCATAGTCTCCATCATCCTTTCCTCCCTTGGGACAACGCTCTAATAATGATGATCATCACACTTTTATTTACTTACAACTCAACAATTACAACTCAATACTTAGAACAAAATATGAATCTATGTGAATGCCTCCAGCGGTGTACCGGGATATGCAATGAATCAAGAGTGACATGTATGAAAGAATTATGAACGGTGGCTTTGCCACGAATACGATGTCAACTACATGATCATGCGAAGCAATATGACAATGATGGAGCGTGTCATAGTAAACGGAACGGTGGTAAGTTGCATGGCAATATATCTCGGAATGGCTATGGAAATGCCATAATAGGTAAGTATGGTGGCTGTTTTGAGGAAGGTATACGGTGGGTGTATGATACCGGCGAAAAGTGCGCGGTATTAGAGAGGCTAGCAATGGTGGAAGGAAGAGAGTGCGTATAATCCATGGACTCAACATTAGTCATAAAGAACTCATGTACTTATTTAAAAATCTACAAGTTATCAAAGCAAAGTATTAAGCGCATGCTCCTAGGGGGATAGATTGGTAGGAAAAGACCATCGCTCTTCCTCAACCGCCACTCATAAGGAAGATAATCAATAAATAAATCATGCTCCGACTTCATCACATAACGGTTCACCATACGTGCATGCTACGGGAATCACAAAGTTTAACACAAGTATTCCTCAAATCCGCAACTACTCAACTAGCATGACTCTAATATCACCATCTTCATATCTCAAAACAATTGTCAAGCATCAAACTTCTCATAGTATTCAACACACTCATAAGAATTTTTTTACTAATCTTGGATGCCTATTACTTTAGGACTAATTTATCAATTTAAGAAAATTACCATGCTGTTTTGTAGGACTCTCAAAATAATATAAGTGAAGCATGAGAGAACAATAGTTTCTATAAAACAAATCCACCACCATGCTCTAAAACATATAAGCGAAGCACTAGAGCAAAAACTATATAGCTCAAAAGATATAAGTGAAGCACATAGAGTATTCTAAAAATTCCTGAATCATGTGTGACGCTCCAAGCAAAACACATATCATGTGGTGAATAAAAATTTAGCTCCAAGTAAAGTTACCGATGGAAGTAGACGAAAGAGGGGATGCCTTCCGGGGCATCCCCAAGCTTTGGCTTTTTGGTGTCCTTAGATTATCTTTGGGTGCCATGGGAATCCCTAAGCTTAGGCTCTTGGCACTCCTTGTTCCATAATCCATCAAATCTTTTACCCAAAACTTGAAAACTTCACCACACAAAACTTAACAGAAAATCTCGTGAGCTCCGTTAGCGAAAGAAAACAAAACACCACTTCAAGGTACTGTAATGAACTCATTCTTTATTTATATGGGTGTTAAACCTACTGTATTCCAACTTCTCTATGGTTTATAAACTATTTTATTAGCCATAGATTCTTCAAAATAAGCAAACAACACACGAAAAACAGAATCTGTCAAAAACAGAATAGTCTGTAGTAGTCTGTAACTAACACAAACTTCTGTAACTCAGAAAAATCTACCAAAATAGTACGACCTAGACAATTTGTTTATTGATCTGCTGCAATTGGAATCAGTATTTTATCACGTTCTTGTGAGTTTTAACAATTGTTTTCGTGAACAGAAAGTTCTGGAATTTTCAGCAAGATAAAATAACTATCATCCAAGAAGATCCTATAGGTTTAACTTGGCAAAAACACTAATTAAACATAAAAACAAATCTAACCAGAGGCTAGATCAAATATTTATTCCTAAACAGAAGCAAAAATGAAAAAAATAAAAATAAAATTGGTTTGCCTCCCAACAAGCGCTATCATTTAACGCCAATAGCTAGGCATTGAGATTTCGATGATGATCACATGAAAGACAAGAATTGAAGCACAAAGAGAGCATCATAAAACACGTGACAAACACATCTAAGTCTAACATACTTCCTATGCATAGGCATCTTATAGGAAAACAAATTATCATAGAAAGCAAAAACTAGCGTATGCAAGGAAGTGGAAAGAAACAATAGCAATCTCAACATAATGAGAGGTGATTTAGTAAAATGAAAATTTCTACAACCATATTTTCCTCTCTCATAATAATTACATGTAGGATCATAAGCAAATTCAAAAATATATCTATCACATAAAATATTTTCAACACGATCCACATGCATGAGAAGTTGTCACTCTTCCAAAATAGTGGGATTATCATTAACTAAAGTCATGACCTCTCCAAACCCACTTTTATCAAGAATACCATAAGATTGAACATTCTCCAAATATGTGGGATCTAAAGTTGACACTCTTCCAAACCCACTTTCAATATTATTGCAAACACTATTATCAATCTCATATTCATCATGGGGCTTAAATAAATTTTCAAGATCAAAAGAAGAATCACCCCAATCATGATCATTGCAACAAATAGTAGACGTAGCAAAACTAGCATCCCCAAGCTTAGGGTTTTGCATATTATTAGCACAATTGACATCAAGAGAATTTACAGAAAAATCATTGCAATCATGCTTTTTATTCAAAGATCTATCGTGAATCGCTTCATAAAGTACTTCATCACAATTTTTAGATTCACGAATTTCAAGCAAAACCTCATAAAGATAATGTAGTGCACTCAACTCACTAGCAATAGGTTCATCATAATTAGATCTCTTAAAGAGATTAGAAAGTGGATGAGGATCCATAAATTTTTAGCAAGCGAAGATGCAAGCAAAAAGAAGGCACATGGTAACAGAAGATCGAACGGAAGGAGGGCGAATAAAACGGCAAGGGTGAAGTGGGGGAGAGGAAAACGAGTGGCAAATGGCAAATAATGTAATGCGAGGGATAAGAGTTTGTGATGGTTACTTGGTATGTCTTCACTTGACTTGACTTGGCGCAAATCTCCCGGCAACGGCGCCAGAAATCCTTCTTGCTACCTCTTGAGCACTGCGTTGGTTTTCCCTTGAAGAGGAAAGGGTGATGCAGTAAAGTAGCATAAGTATTTCCCTCAGTTTTTGAGAACCAAGGTATCAATCCAGTAGGAGATCACGCACGAGTCCCTTGCACCTACACAAACAAATAAGAACCTCGCAACCAACGCGATAAAGGGGTTGTCAATCCCTCAACAGTCACTTACAAGAGTTAGATCTGATAGATATGATAAGATAATATTTTTGGTATTTTTTATGATAAAGAGAAATAAAGATGCAAAGTGAAATAAAAGGGCAATGAAAATAACTAAGTGTTGGAAGTTTAATATGATGGAAAATAGACCCGGGGGCCATAGGTTTCACTAGTGGCTTCTCTCAAGAGCATAAGTATTACGGTGGGTGAACAAATTACTGTTGACCAATTGATAGAATTGAGCATAGTTATGAGAATATCTAGGTATGATCATGTATATAGGCATCACGTCCGTGACATGTAGACCAACTCCTGCCTGCATCTACTACTATTACTCCACACATCGACCGCTATCCAGCATGCATCTAGAGTATTAAGTTCATAAGAACAGAGTAATGCTTTAAGTAAGATGACATGATGTAGAGGGATAAACTAATGAAATATGATATAAACCCCATCTTTTTATCCTTGATGGCAACAATACAATACGTCCTTGCTGCCCCTGCTGTCACTGGGAAAGGACACCGCAAGATTGAACCCAAAGCTAAGCACTTCTCCTATTGCAAGAAAGATCAATCTAGTAGGCCAAACCAAACTAATAATTCGAAGAGACTTGCAAAGATAACCAATCATACATAAAAGATTCCAGAGGAGATTCAAATATTGTTCATAGATAAACTTGATCATAAACCCACAATTCATCGGTCTCAACAAACACACCGCAAAAGAAGATTACATCGAATAGATCTCCAAAAAGATCGAGGAGAACTTTGTATTGAGATCCAAAGAGAGAGAAGAAGCCATCTAGCTAATAAATATGGACCCGAAGGTCTGAGGTAGACTACTCACACATCATCGGAGAGGCTATGGTGTTGATGTAGAAGCCCTCCGTGATCAATTCCCCCTCCGGCGGAGCGCCGGAAAAGGCCCCAAGATGGGATCTCACGGGTACAGAAGGTTTCGGCGGTGGAAACAGGTTTTTGGCTCCATATCTGATAGTTTGGGGGTGCATAGGTATATATAGGAGGAAGAAGTACGTCGGTGGAGCAATGTGGGCCCCACAAGGGTGGAGAGCGCGCCCAGGGGGTAGGCGCGCCCCCTACCTCGTGCTCTCCTGGTTGATTTCTTGACGTAGACAAGTCCTCTGGATCATGTTTGTTCCGAAAATCACGTTCCCGAAGGTTTCATTCCGTTTGGATTCCGTTTGATATTCTTCTTCTGTGAAACACTGAAATAGGCAAAAAACAGCAATTTGGGCTGGGCCTCCGGTTAATAGGTTAGTCCCAAAAATAATATAAAAGTGTATAATAAAGCCCATTAAACATCCAAAACAAAATATAATATAGCATGGAACAATAAAAAATTATAGATACGTTGGAGACGTATCAAGCATCCCCAAGCTTAATTCCTGCTCGTCCTTGAGTAGGTAAATGATAAAAACAGAATTTTTGATGTGGAATGCTACTTAGCATAATTTTCAATGCAATTCTCTTAATTGTGGTATGAATATTCAGATCCGAAAGATTCAAGACAAAAGTTTAATATTGACATAAAAATAATAATACTTCAAGCATACTAACTAAGCAATTATGTCTTGTCAAAATAACATGGCCAAAGAAAGTTATCCCTACAAAATCATATAGTCTGGCTATACTCTATCTTCACCACACAAAGTATTTAAATCATGCACAACCCCGATGACAAGCCAACCAACTGTTTCATACTTTTGGTATTCTCAAACTTTTTCAATCTTCACGCAATACATGAGCGTGAGCCATGGACATAGCACTATATGTGGAATAGAATGGTGGTTGTGGAGAAGACAAAAAAAAGGAGAAGATAGTCTCACATCAACTAGAATTTATATATGAATATTACATATATTACTTCATAATAGAACCTTAAATCATCCAAGACTAATGAATTTTAATGCAAGACTAACAATGGTGCATGTACATGATAGCTACATTGGTTGTTTGAAGAAACATCACTGTAACTTTGGCATGCACAATTGAAAAGATATATTTAGAGAGAAAAAAATGTGATATGTGAGTGTCCAATCTTTATAGCGTTGAATCGATATTGTACCTTTGGCCATGATACGAAGTAGATATTGATTTATGTTCAAGCGATGCACGTCCACGATCGCTATATACTGATACGTGAATGAATTGTGCAATCTCTCTCACACGCATACATATCTCATTTCCCCGTGGGCATCGGAATGACACACGCGCACTTCGTGTATTTCTCTCCCTCTGTCAAGGTTAGAATTCGTCTTTCTACCCCATCCTACAAGTCTCTCACACAGAAACACACACGCTCTCTCTATCGAACACACCCACCCCTTTAATTCCGCCCACCCACATCCACTAATGTCTGAAAGTATAATTATGTCTCTCACACATATGCCTAAGGTTAACTCGAGTTCCGGAACCATATGAATACATACAATGGGATTCAGGAAGAGCACCTTCCGTTTTGAGATTTCGCTCTCTCTCTCTCTCTCACACACACACACACACACACACACACACAAACAAACACACACACACACACGCACGCGCACGCATAGACATTGTTTCTCGCTTCATTTTTTCCGGCACTTGCATGCACACCATTTGTTTGTCTCTGTGATGCTTTAAGTATGCCTTGCACACATGCTGTCTACCTATCCCTTAATATAGATATGTGTCACACAAACTCCTTCTCCCTACCAGCAAGATCAAGGTTGTCAGAATTGCGATTTTGAATTGGATTGCAGCTCCAATGGTAGCATCGCAAATCGTAGAATCTTCACTATCTGGATCATAAAAACGTAGATTCTAGAACTAAAATCGTAGAATAATAGTGGTTTGTTTGGATCGTAAAGTCGTAGAATCGTATAAGAGAATCGCGATTATGACAACCTTGAGCAAGATGCCCATGCGTTGCACGGAAAATCAAGATGCATTTGTATGAGTAGTTTATCTTGTGGGAGAAAAGGATGAACGAGGGAAGGCCTTATTTGCAAATGTGGAGAGGGGTGTGGGTATCTTTTTGCAAAATTTCAATAGTTTCCTTCCTATCCGTCGGATATAAATCTGACGGCCTATATTGCAGGATGGCAGGCACACCATCATCAACAACTATGTTTTTATAAAGGTAGAGATATCTAAGTGTCACTGCCCCCCACACCCACGCACCACACTTCCCGACACCGAAGGAGTAGGGTGACACCTCGATCTTGATACTAATCTATCTACTGGCTTCTCTCTCAAACACACACACACACACACACACACACACACACACACACACACAGTACCCGACACCGAAGGAGTAGGGTGGCACCTCGATCTTGATAGTAATCTATCTACTGCTTCTCTCTCAAACACACACACATACACACACTCGTTAGTTGTGCCTCTGTGCCTACCATGCACACTCTCGATACGTCTTTCTCTCTCTCCCCCGCCCCAACAATGACATCAGTAGGGTGACAAATCGATCTGATCTTAATCTGTCAATTGATTTCTCTCTCAAACATTTGTGTCTTTGTGCCTCGCTCAGACACACTCGATACGTCATTCTCTCCGTAGCCCCCCTCAATATGTAGACTTCTCGCGCGCGCACAACTATAGTGACGATGACGCTGAACCCAGTGTGCCTTGTTTTTACCGGCCTCATGTGATAGTGTTCACCTTGTTTTCTGTTAATTAATAAGGCAACCTTTTCTTTGTTACTACTAGTGAATCTGAAATCATTCGGGCAGACATAAAATATATCACTTCAACCCAATTATCGCAGTAACTCTTTTAAAAGAAACTAGCTAGATGCTCGTGCGTTGCACGAAACATGAAGATGCATTTGTATGAGTAGTTTATCTTGTGAGAGAAAAGGATGAACGCGGGAAGGCCTTATTTGCAAACATGGAGAGGGGTGTGGGTACTTTTTGCAAAATTGCCATAGTTTCCTTCCTATCCGTTAGATATAAATCCGACGGCCTATATTGCAGGATGGCACGCACACCATCATCACCAACTCTATTTTCTATTCCCTCCATTCCTAAATATTTTTCTTTTTAGAGATTTCAACAAGTGACTACATACAGAGCAAAATGAGTGAATATACACTCTAAAATATGTCTACATACACATCCATATGTGGTAGTCCATTTGAAATCTGAAAAAGACAAATATTTAGGAACAGAGGGAGTATAAGAGTAGACATGGAGATATATCTCCAGCATGGTCCACAACGAAAATGTGCTGGACTGGTTAGCGCCGGATGCTCGCAACGCGATGACCTGAGTTCGAATTCTGTCTTTAACTTTAGATTTTTATATTATATATTACTTAATATATACTTCTTTCGCTACTTTACTGACAGTGGAACCCACAGAGTACTCAGAATACAAGATTAAGGATGGACGTGTTTCTTTTTAACTTTCTGTACAAAGTTGTAGCCACCATGCCAGTCACGTGTACACTATACATGCAATTAACTTTTTTATAGAGGGAGAATCATACATGCAATTAACTTTTTATAGAGGGAGAACCCACAGAGTGACTCTATTATTTCCAGCATAAGAGCATCTCCAATGACAGCCGGCAAATTTCCTCTCGCTTCCTTCCGCGGAGGACGACATCAAATGCCAGCGGCATACATTTTCACAACTCTAACCAAGAAGATGAAATTCGTGCAAACACGGACTGATTTCATATAAGCATGAAGGATTTCGAATAAAAAAAGCCGGATCTTCATATAAACATGATGTATTTCATTACATTTACATGAACTAAGCGGTGCTAATCCGTCTCTCTTGGTATAATTAATACTCCCTCCATCCGGAAATACTTATCCTATAAATGGATGTATCTAGACTTATTTTAATTATAGATACATCCAATTTATCCATTCTTAGAACAAATATTTCCCGCCCGCCGGAGAGGGAGTATCTAATCTAAATGGCCGCCCGCGGATTCCTTTGTCTTCCTCATGTCCAGTAGACACTTGCGGGGTCGACGAAGGTCCTCGGAAGAGACAAAGCAGCAAAGAAACCACCTGAATGCGCAGTCGTCGCCTCGGCGGTGGCCTTCATGGGACCCAAGTGACGGCGGCCTCCCGTGTTCTACTGCTCCTCGATGATGGCGGCGGACACGGAGAAGCTGGCCACCGACTCGTCGCTCTCCACGCACCTGGCTTCTGTCTCTGCCCGCATGGCGCTGCCGCAGGCACGGGAGGCGCGCCCACAGGCACGGGAGGCGCGTCCATCGCAGGCACTGGTGGCGCGATACGACGCGACAGCGACGACGCCCGTACAGGTGTGCTCGCCGCCGTGCCGGCGTGGAGCAACTCACCACTCCTCATCGAGCTGAACTGGAGTGGCGAGTTGTTGAACCATGTGCCGGCTTGGGGTGGCAACTGGCTCCGTCGGGCCAAGCAAGGTTGGTGAAGCACCGAGCGGCCTCGCCCGTATCCGGAGGGCTCGGCAGGCCACCCAGCCGGGTAATATACCGGAGAACGGCTCCTCGGAAGCCATCGGAAGAGTGGAGAAAATGGTGAAGGAGGAGATGGGGGAGTGGCGGAGGGGTGCGATTCTTGCCCGCTGTCTGTTTCGCCTCGTTTAAATAGAAGGCGGACGGTACGAGCTTGGCTGACGTCTGGCCTCATTTAAACTGAGGGCGGACGGGAGGAGCTCGGCCGACGTTGCGTTTAATTCCGGCCCTCTCATGAACGGACGTGTGGCCAGAGTAGGTTTCTCGGTTTGCATGCGGGTTTAACGGAGGCGTTTGATGGAGGCGAGGAGGCGTGTTTAGCCGGGCGTGCAGCGGGTGGTGCAGCACTATTCGATTTGACAGCGGGCGGTGCATTTCCCGATACGGCTTTAATGCAGACGAGGGAGAGGGTAGCGGTTCCCGAAATGTTGAACGGCCAATGATGCATCCTCCTTCAATTAGCATTGTGAATGCATGAGGGAAGTAATGGGAGGAGGACCGGGAAAAGAGGCTGCACGATGTGAATTCAACGTAGTTTGCACTCATATAAAGGCGCCCCTCCATTCCAATGCATCTACCACATCGTACGCACCTAAGCATTTGCCTAAGCACCTAACTAAGCGCAAAAGTGCTCACTCATGACCCATGGCAGCGATGCGCGTGAGTGGCCAGCGGCTGTGCCAGATGGTCCACGACACCGGCCTGTGGCATGGCGCCGAGGATCGTCTCCAGACGGTGTTGGCGACCGGCTGGTGGATGGCCGCCGTCGACGCCAACTACGACTCTCAGTTGGACCAGATGATCGTTGCCACCACCAACAAGTTCACCGTCCTCAAGAAGCTTGCCGATGAAATCACCGTACTCCTCCAGCCCGCGCGCTCGGGATCCTCATTGCTTGCCACCCTAATCGGCCTCCATGGCTGGAACCTCTTTCAAGCACTGGTGGCCCTCCGACTGCCCGCCGACGCCACGAAGAATGTCCACCTAGAAGTCACGCTCGCCGCGAGGCGCCTCGCCCTGTAAGAATTCGTCGACCTACATATTGTCGGCGTTCTGAGAAACGGGGTCCCCAGACTTGCCTGCCGGCGGCCTGCGGCGTGGCTCAAGTGGGGGCCCAGCGCGGCCCAGCTTCATCAGCTGAAGCTCAAGATCCTCGCGAGGGGCCAAGCCTCGCGGGGTGGACGACAAGAACATTCCTCAGGAGCAGCCTCGTCAGGCAGGCTCACGAGGAGGCGGAGAGATCAAGGCAGGGTACCTCGCAAGGGTGCCCCATGACGCAAGCCATGAAAATCGAGATCAGGCGGGCGCCAGCCTGCGCAGTGTCCTCGTTTCCCCTTTGGTGCAAAGGAGGCAAGCACAGGCCAAGGCATCACGCAAAGGTTACCGCTTCGGTGCAACAAGACCAAGACCAGTAGAGCGGCAGGACGGAGGTCACCGTGGAGCCCAGGACGGCGTCACCGTCAGAGCCTTTGGCAGCCGAAGACCAACTTTAGTCAGGATAAGTGTACTAGATGTTCCCCTTCAAAATGGCCAATTGTTGGCGCCCTTCCCGCTCATCATTTGGGAAGAGGCCCAGGGCCTCCCTCTATAAATAGGACTAGCCACCACAGAGGGGGGTCGAACCTACCAGAGAGAAGAGAGGGGGGTCGAACCTACCAGAGAGAGAGAGAGAAGCGACTGGACTCACCCAAGCAGTCCATCGCACCAGCTCATGAACAGCCCCTCGCGAGGTTGTTCTTCCTTTGTACTGTTCTTCATCAGCCTCGGAGGCAATCCACCACACCACACACTGGAGTAGGGTATTACACCACAACAGTGGCCCGAACTAGTATAAATCTTGTGTCTCTTGTGATGTTCATCGTTCCTAGTTTAGATCCCTTGCAACCCATTAACGCGTGAGCTGGTAGGGGAAAGATCTCCGTGCGCACCCCAGAGTTCGAACCTCAAGGGTCTGCCGGAACCCGAAATCCGACATTTGGCGCGCCAGGTAGGGGTGCGCCGGAATCTTTCTTCCGCTGGTCGCGTGTGATCTTCCATGGCTGACGCTCGCAGAGCCCGCGCCGCTCGAGTCACCCAGACGGCTCCCGTAGGCGGACACCCCCGTCGTTCCCCGTCGCCTGCCGCTACCGACCCGGCGGGGAACGAGCAGCAGGCCTCGTCCCTGCATCCATCGGTGAGGCGAGAAGGCCGCACCGCTACTCCTTCGCTCGCCCGTGCTGGTTCTTTCGTCCCACACAAGATCAAGGCCCCATGGAGGCTCGAGCCGCGCTCATCACGGCGAACGAGCTCCTGCGCTACCGCCCTGACGACGACGTCTAAAAGGAGTGGCGCGACCGCGTCGCCGAGCTCGTCCGCGCCGCAGGGGGCTCCCCCGTGCTGTCCCTCTCGTTGCCTCGCCCTTCACCCCGCGCGGGAGGCAGGGAGCCGGAGGTGCCCCGCCCACCTCCTCCCCAAGAAGGCGCCTGCTCCAAGGCGCGTGGCCCGTGCCGAGACCTCGGCCCAGCGCCCAAGAACAAGAAAGGAGCTGCCTGAGATCCCTTGTCCCCAAGAAGGTGCTCGCGTGCTCAAAGATCGGGCGCCTCGATCGCGCTCCAGCGCCACACAGTCAAGACCCGCTGCTGCTCCAGCAGCGGTGCGCGGGAATCCACAAGAGCAAGGTCCGCATCAGCAGAGAGCCCCGGTGGCCACTGCAGGCTGTCGCGCCTTCACCGCCGAGCTACGTAGCGTCGCATGGCCTGGCAAGTTCAAGCCAGACCTGCCTCCTAGCTACGACGACACTACCAACCCCGGGGAGTTCCTTCAGCTCTACGAGCTGGGCATCGAAGCCGCCATCGGGGACGAAAAGGTCATGGCGAATTGGTTCCCTATGGCACTCAAGGACGGAGCCTGAACCTGGATCCTGAACCTGGCTCCCGGCACGATCCTGAACCTGGCTCCCGGCACGATCGCCAACTTCCAAGGCACTTGCGATCGGCCTTCGGCCATGAGCAACATGCGCCGCATCAAGCATCAGCCAGGAGAGACCTTGCAGAAGTACATCCAGCGCTTCAACAACGCCCGCCTCAAAATCCCCAGGGTGACTGAGGAAGCCATCATCTCAGCCTTCTCCGATGGCGTGCGTGGCGCCAAGATGAAGGAGGAGCTAGCAATGCATGAAGACCAAAGGCACATCCTCGAGCTGTTCAACTTGGCGACCAAATGCGCCAGGCTGTGGAAGGTGCCTCTCCCTCCTCGAGCTTTCGCTGCCGATCCGTAAGAGAAGAAGCCCAAGGTCAAGGACGTGAAGCGCAAGGGGCTGCCGTGCTCATGCGTAACAAGACACCAAGCGAGGCAGGATCAGCCCGAGTCACCCAAAGGCAGCCGATCACTGATACCACGACCTCCACACCTGAACACTAACGAATGCCAGGAGCTCAGGGCCGTGCAAGAAGGGTGTATCGGCCGACGCCCCGAGCGCAATGATCGTGGCTACGGCCGAGGAGGAGGAAGAGGCGCAGGACGCCGGGAAGACCGTGGCCTCGCCAAGGATGGTGGGACAGACTCGCGAGGACCGCCGGCAGTGACCAGCCTCGCGAGGAGGTTGAGGACCAGCCTCGTGAGGACTGCCCTCAAGGAAACACAGGACTCCCACCTCTGCCGCAGCCGCCAAGGAGGTGCGAAGACCATCATCAGGACGAGGGGGCTGGGGGCTTCCAGGAGCCGCGTGCGATCGCTTGCATCCTGGGTGGCGCTCAGGCCCCAGCCTCTCAGCGCATCTTCAAGAAGTTTGCTCGCGAGGTAAATGCAGTCCTCCCCAAGCTCGAGGCGACACGCCCTCTCAGGTGGTCATCGTGCGCTATCACGTTCAGCTCAGCGGATCAGCTCAAGAGTGCGGCAACGGCCGGAGTCCTCCCCATGCTTTGCTCACCACCATCGCGAACGCAAAGTCACCAGACCTCATCGACGGTGGAGCAGGACTCAACGTCCTATCTGTCGAGACATTCAACGATCTCCAAGTGCCATACGATCAGCTTCAGCCGACCAAGCCTTTCTCAAGAGTCACCGATGGCTCCACCATCCCGATAGGGCAAGTTCGCCTTCCCGTCACCTTCGGACAGCGCAACAACTACCGCACCAAGCTCATCGACTTCGATGTCGCCCACATTCGCCTGCCATACAATGCCATCCTCGGGTACCCAGCTTTGGCCAAGTTCATGGAGGTGACTCACCATGGCTACAATGTCCTCAAGATGCCAGGAAGCGGAGGAGTCATCACAGTGCCTTGTGAGGAAAGGGATGCAGTATGCTCTCTTGAGCGCGCCTTCCAAGCCGCATCAATCGAAGACACAGATCACAGGAGCGGGAGGCTTCGCGAGGTGATCCCTAAGAAGGAGAAGGCTTTGCCTGGTCCAAGCCCTCGCGGGGAAGGCACCTCCAGAGGCGTGGCAACAGGACCCGCGTCCGTTCAAGGGGCGCCACCCTCTGTCGCATAGGAAGGCGCGCCCGGCGCCCTCCTCAGGTGGGGCTCGGGGGCTCTTTCATGGCGAGCCACCGACCTAGCCGGGTCACGGGAGGCGCTGGGCACCACTTGGAGGCGTGCTTCAAGGCACGCTTCCCTCAGAAGGTATGAGGCAAGGAGGGCCAAACCCTCGGGAGTTCATCACGAGGAGCATCGAGGAGCCACAGAGTCAAGAGTCATGCGCGCTGCCGCCGCCACTCCGCCGTGGCCCCACATCCAAGCGAGGATGCTTTGGGCTGCGAGTCCGCATCAACATACCGTGGCTCAACCGGGCGCGCCTCGAGGCGCTTATGGCCCTCACGCTGCATGCGTTGCGAGGGTCCACCTCACAGCTATGTTCACATGCCTTCGGCCTGCCGAACGCGGGTTGCCGCCCATCAGCGCTGCTGAGGTGCGCCTGGAGGCTCAGGAGGTCAAGCAGCCACAGCTGATCCCGGCAGAGATGGAGATGGCTCTCGGAATCCCCCCCCCTCAGGCCCCGGAGCCTCCCGAGGCTCGTGTCCGGAGGACTCATGAGGGCTGGCTTCCTCATCACGCATCATCCGCTACCTCAACATCCCGCCATCTCCGACCATATCAGGTGACACCTTCCCAAGTTCCGTTTTCAGCTGGGAGCGCCCCTTGTGCTGCATCATTCCCAGGCCGCGTGGGTCCGTCCCTGCGGCATGTATCTGTTTTGCTTATGTTCTTTACTTACCTTGTTGGGGGCGCCCCTCGGGCTGCATTATCCCCAAGCTGCTCGGGCCAGACCCAGTGGCGGGTGCTTTCTCCGCACATATCTAGATGGATTTGCTCCTCCGCGCTTAACCTTATTCACGTAATTATTGCCTACTACCTGTCGCGGACCTCTCCGCCCTAATGCAAAGCGCTTGCATGTTAAAAGGGGGGTACCTGAGTATCGCGACCCATGGGCTCTTACTAGCTCTCCAGCCCTCATCCCCTGGCCTTGACCCACGGCATCGCGACCTGTCATACCAGCGACGGCTGAGCTCACTTGAGGGCCGGGACCTGAGGACGTAGAGCATTTGCATTCTAACCACCCTGCAGGAACACACCATTGATAAAGGCCCAGAGCCAGGCGCAACCCGCCTTGAGGTAGGGCCTCGTGAGTCCCGCGCTGGCTCACAGTGCCCAGATACACCTCTCCTAGCCCTACCATGCCGCCACGTGTCGTATGGGTGTAAATGCCCCATGGGCTCCTCCCGAGGGGAGCCCTCCCACGCAGTGGAAGCACCATGCTCCGCCTGGCCGACGACACCGCCGAGGAGCGGCTATGCCCGTACACATACACGGAAGCGCTTATGCTCCGCTGGTGATAAACAACCGAGGGCGGCTCACAACCAGACAACCTCAAGGAGCCCAGAGCTCGGTGTGCCGCGCCATCGCAACGCCTCCTCGGGAGTGCCGCGCGAGGGGGCTGGACACGGGGGTTGCGCCCGGGCCACGCCCGAACGTACGCCACCCAGCCAGGTCCCTCGGACCTGGTCATCGTGCGCCTCCCCGAGCGGAGCCGAGGTATGAAAATTTGTTTGAACGTCAAGGGGGACTCCTGAGCATCGCGACTCAAGAGCCTAACTGGCCACGTAGCCCCTCACTCCTTAGTCCCGTAGTGGTCTCCGGTCGGGGCTAACGGCGGTCTGAGGTATGCGCGGGGCCGGGCCCTGCCAACGTAGAACAACCAATCCACTCCTATGCCTCCCATTCCTACTTGTTGTTCGCGCATCAAGGGGGACTCCTGAGCATCGCGACTCAGGAACCTAACTTGCCACGTAGCCCCTCACTCCTTGGTCCCGTCCTGGTTTCCGGTCGGGGCTAACGGCGGCTGAGGTATGCGCGGGGTCGGGCCCTGCCGACGTAGAACACACGCAAGTAGGAGGGAAGAATGCGAATTCAAAGCAAATATAACAAGCCATAAGTCGTTTCACAACGCCAAACACAAGTTTAAACGCCTCCACGAGACATGGTGCATGTTGCAGGAGTTAAAACAGAGCGGAAGCTGCGAAGGGATGACTTTCCTGTGGCGCCTCCACCTCCCGAGGCCGCGGAGCTGGCGGCACCATGCCCAGGCAAGGTGCTGAAGGCGCGGAACCTCCCCAGCAAGGCCTCGGCTCGGCCTTTCACGGCCTTAGCAGCAGCAGCGGCAAGGTCGCCACTCACAGGCTCCAGCAGGCCGTCAAGGTCGACGCTGGGGTCGTGAAGGTAGACTTGGCTGAGGACACGCGTCAGCACTGCAGAAGACAGGGCATGCGCCTCGGCCTCGGCCGTGGGGCCAAGGCCGTCCGCGACATCTTCAAGTGCACAGACCAAGGAAGCAGCTCGGCGGGACCATCCTCTGCACCAGCCAACGGCTTCTCTAGGCCACCCTCGTAGAGCGTCTTCAACGCGGCGCGAGCCTTCTCCTCCAACCTGGCGAAGGCCACCCGATCCTCAGCCAGGATCTTTGCCTTCCTGTCTAGCTCGATCCTCTCTGTTTTCAGCGACTGTTCCAGCGTCTCCAACCGGCCACCACAGTCATCAAGCTCGGCGTCCCGGTCCCTGACGGCGGCCTCCTGAGCCTCCATCTCCTTCTCCTTCTCCTGGCGGCCGCAGACCTCCTTGGCGAGCTCGTCACACAGGCCTTGTAGCTCGACCTCCAGCGCCTTGCAGCGGTCCAGGGCGTCCGCGGCGACACCCTGGGCAGCATCCCGAGCGGCCCTGGCCTGGTAGGCGGCTTGTTTCTCCCCATCGGAGGCCGACGCGGCTTGGTTCAGCGCCGCTCGGACGGAGGCGGCAGAGCGGGCCCAGCCGTGAAGCTAGCTCAGCGCCCACCACCGACGGGGTCAGATTCCGGAGATCCTCTTGCAGCTGGCCTGGGCCACAGCAGCCTGGTCCAGGATGACAGAGGGATCAGAAGGGACTGGAGCCGGTGGAGCAGGTGTAGAAGACGGCTGCGTGATCGCGGCTTGGGAAGGAGGAGCCCCCTGGGCCTGGTGCACCTCGTGGACAACGCTGCGCAGCACCTCCAGTCGGCGGGCCACGGGGCTGACTCACTGCCAGAGTGCCCCTGCTGGGCTCCCAAGGATGACCAGGCAGGGGAGGCGCGAGCTTCGCTGCCTCCTTTCCCCACAAATGGAGCCGCAGCCCCGGCAGGCGAACCCGCCTCAAGCAGGGCCTCAAAAGTCCCCTTCGGCCTTTTTGCTGCAGGTGCCGACCTGGCCAAGAGAATACAGACGCCAAGCCTTGGCGGCAGAAGCAAAGCAAGACACGGATCGAACACTTACTGGTCGTCGTCCATGGACTCAAGCAGCCTCCGGCCGAACTTGAAGCCTGAAAGCCTGCAGCTAGGGTCAGCCTTGGGAGGCCCGGCAGCAAGAGGGCGCTGGCTGGAAGGCCGGAGGTGGCCTCAGACCATCCCGGAGCCAGAACGGACCCTGGGGGAACCAGCCCCGACCTGCCTTTCCTCGGAACCAGGGGAGAATCCTCCCCTCCTCGCCTAGCACCGGCCTCGTCGTCGTCCGGCATGGAGCGAAGGGCGGGGACCTCAAGCCGAGGAAGGAATCCCCGACTCCTTGCCGCCGCCTCGAAGTCGAACCTTCTTCCTCCACCTCCTCTTCTTCCTCCCCACTCCCGCTGGAGTTGCTGGAGGAAACGTTCACCGTCGCCAACATCGCTAGTTCCTCGGGAGCCCCGGCGGGCACCAGCCCCTCACCATTGAAGGTGGGCATGGCGTTCACCACTTGCTCCCAGTCGTCGCGAAGGAACAGGGGGACGGGGGCGCCCTACGGCCTCGCCACGTCTCCCCCGACCAAGGAATGGAGAGCCGCGACCAGATCTTCGTCAGAGAGGGCCTCGAAGCTCAGGCGAAGGGCGTCACCTGCCTCCCCAAGCCTCCACAACGGAAGCGAATGCTCCTGGAGCGGGGCCACCCGATGTTCCAGGAACTCCCTCAGGAGCGTGGCCCCGGCCAGCTTCGCCGCCCCCTGAAAGTGCGTTATATCGACTAGAAGGGGGGTGAATAGGCGATTTTTAGAGAATGTAACAAATTCTTCACTGAGGAATTTGCCGGTGAGGAAATTCCTTAGCGAAGAAATACATGCAGCGGAATAAGTACTCAGAAATAAACATAGCAGATAACAAGCATAGTCATCATGATGAAATGAAGACAATCACAGAGTACAGAAAGCGTAATCACAGGATAACACAAGATGAAGACAAACAGACTGAAGAAATTGAACTGAGGAAATTGAGAAAGTCTTCACCAAAGTCTTCAAACACGATATGACAAACACTCAACACAAGAATGAGGAAATGAAAGGATTGAGGAAATAGAACCAGTTAGGTTGGTGAAGACAATGATTTGGTAGACCAGTTCCAACTGCTGTCTCAGCTTGTACGTCTGGTTGGAGCGGCCGAGTATTTAAACTCGAGGACACGCAGTCCCGGACACCCAACATCGAAAGCACGCAGCTCAGACACCAAGTCCTCACCAGATTCTCCTTGAACTAAGGTCACGCAGACCTCGCCCAATCACTGTGGTAAGTCTTCAGCGACTTCCAAACCTTCACATACTTGGTCACTCGGCATCCACAATTCCTCTTGATGTTCTAGACCGTGACGCCTAACCGTCTGGAAGAAGCACAGTCTTCAAAGGTAAAAGCGCCGGATCCACGCTGGATCAATTTCTTCAAGATGCTCAATCACTTTGGGTTTGTTGGGGTTTGGTTTTGGGATTTTCCTCTTTTGGTTTTTCCTCACTTGATGATTTTCGCCAAAGTCCTCGGAGGATGGGTTGCTCTCAAATGACAAGTGTCAAGTTCTTCTCGAGCAGCCAACCAACTAGTGGTTGTAGGGGCGGCTATTTATAGCCTAGGAGCAGCCCGACATGATAAGACATAAATGCCCTTAAATGATATGACCGTTAGGTGGAGATATTTTGGGGACAGTGGCCAAGAAGACAAGAACGGTCGAAATTTGAATATCAAATTCTCGGGGCTATCATGTTCTCATCGTAGGCAATTCAGACTGGCGAATTCCTAACTCCTCGCCGAATAAATTCTCAAGGATCGTAAGAGCTTCGCCTCTCCATCAAGAAATTGACTGAACTGTATGAGATTTCCAAAGGCTTCACTCAAGGGATTGGTAGGTGAGGATTTTGAGTTGAGCATCAAATGGAAATTTCTCCTTAGTATTTCCTCGACCCCTTTAACAAAGACGGTGTTTCCTATGACTCAAGAAAGAGAAAATGAAACTACGAAAACAAAAGTCTTCACGCTCATATTCCTCAAGCGATTACCAAGTCTTCGAATCACACCAATTTCTTCACTTTCAAAGTCTTCGTAAAGTCTTCGTAATATCAAATTCTTCATTGAAGAAATTCATTTTAGGGTCGACTTTCTCAGAAATATCAAACTCCTCATAGACTTATAGACCTGTGTACACTCACAAACGATTAGTTACTTAACCTATAAGTCTTCAATACACCAAAATCACTAAGGGCACTAGATGCACTTACAATCTCCCCTTTTGGTGATTGATGACAATACAGTTAAGTTTTCAACGGGATAAATATATGAAGTGTAAATACGATAATGAGGATTTTGATTGCAAGATATAGAAGAACTCCCCAAGATGTGCATAGTGAGGAAATTGCTTTTGAGGCAATGCACATTTGAAGAATTGAATCATGGAGATCTCCCCTATATCTTGTAATTCATACACGATTTGACATATAATATGAGGAATTTGAAATGCATGATGAAATATGGTGCTTGATGTTATGCAATGTAACACACAAAGAGTATCGAGCCCAAGGGCCAAATTGATCAGAGCATAACAAGTATCAAAACTACTTCTAATCGTAGCATAGAGCAAAAGCATAATGCATCAAAGTATCAAAGCACCATCGGGTTTAAGATTACAACTCGATCCAATAAAAGGTTTCGTAAGAACGAGAGTTGTAACTTAATAAAATATAGTATATAGACAAAAACGAGACCCGCTTGAAGACTAACTCAAATTTCTCCCCCTTTGTCATCGAATGACCAAAAGGATCGAAACTGAGGACTAACGCTCTTGAAGAATATCAAGTTGAAGACGGAGCGCCAGCATTGTCGGGGTTGTTCGTCGAGGTAGGACCAGCAGCAGTGTCTTCCAAATCTTCATTTTCATCAGTGTCGCGAGATGAAGAATAGGAGCTGGCCACCAAGGAAGGAACTTTGACTTTCTTGAATTTCTTCGGAGGAGGTGCAGACCAGTCAAATTCTTCCTTGAGTCCCATTGATTGCGTTCTTCTTCATTGTAGACATGTGAAAGAACGCCCAAAAGCGCTTGAAGGTTTCATGAAGATAGTAGTGGTTTTTCTTCACGGCATTGTGAGTTGAGGTCATGTTGTAAAGAAGAGTACCAAACCGACGCTTGACCCACTTGTGATTGCGATCAACCTTCCGATGAAGACCGAGGAGTAACTCACGATCACCATCACCACGGGTGCGCCTTGAGGATTTTGCTTAATCGAGGTATTTGTCATTGAGTCATGAGTGGCGAGTCATCATTGGTGGAGTAAGATGTCGCTTTGCTAAACTGTCCATCCAATGGACGAATGCCTTCATCTATCACAGCAGTAGCCTTTCCTTTTCATCACCGAGGCAATTGGCCGCTTGAGGACTTCAATAGGGGCAGGTAGCTGCAGTGGTTCAAAGTGTCGACTTTGTAATTCAAAGAAGATCTTGACCGATGAATCTCATAATCCAAGGCGCATAAGGCTTCAGCTCAAAAGGTGACATGGCAATGTTAGCCGAGTCCTCATGAAGAAATCATGGAAATTGACGGAACGCCATGGATGATGTTGAAAAGCATATTCTTCATGATGCCAACGACTTCTTCATCATTCGAGTCGTGGCCCTTGATAGGACTCATAGTCTTCGCTGAATTCGATAGACTGCTCGAGGCACATATAACAATTCCTTGACGAGGAATTTGGTCCTTGAGCTTGCCTTGGTTTCAATGGCTTCATCAACACTTGCATATAGTGATTTGAAAGTTCTTTTCTTCATAGATGCGACGCACCGCCAACTGGAGGACTAAGTGGAAGGGCACGGCAATTCACTGGCTCGGAGCCTTGTAGTGAGTGTTCTCGTCATCCAATCCAAGACCCATGAAGTCACATCTTCAAAGATCTCCGTGATGTGCAAGGTTGCATAGAATCAAGAATTAGCTCTTCATTCCAATCACATATATCGCTGCAAAAGTTGAGAAGACCTGCATCGTGAAGAACACTTAGAACGGGCTCAAAGCCCGGCAATGACTCCATATCCACATGAGGAATATGAGCATGATCAAGATTTTGTCCTTGTTGAAAAGCACCGAGGAATAGAAGTTGGCTTGACCGGCAGTCCGTAAGCGCCTCTTCCTAATCCGAGCAGAGTCATAAGGATTATATTCAGTGAAGAACACATGCTCAGCAAAGAAATCCTTAGCCTTGAACTTTTGTTTTGTCGAGAACGGATTCTTCTGCTTTGGCGAGGAGTGTCACCAATTGCATCACCACCTCCGAATGGTAAGTGCAGGTTCTTCACTTGAGGAATTTCTTGGTCCTCAACTTGTGCACCGAGGAATTTCAGCAGCAGCAGCAGCAGTTTCATCAAGATCGTGGGCTGGAATTTCTTCATGCACAGACTCGTGGGTTGATTTTCTTCAGAGTCGATCCGACAGTCTTGCAGGTGGGAGTGAGGAACTTGTTGAAGGGGGTGAAGAGCGGAGTATTGGGATGTTGATCTTCCCAAAAGTCATCATTGATTACCGGAGTGGTGCATCCAATATCCACATCTTCATTTTCAATTTCCTCAAAGACCATCTTGAGGAATTTCATGGTCCGATGAGGGAATGACTGGGTTGAAGGGACAGCTTCCACTTCAATTTCTTCATCGATCTTCTCGCATACAGCGCAGAGATTGATGTTCCTCATCGTAACCGTTGGCACTTCATATTCTTCTCCAAAAGGAACCACTTCCTTTGAAGGTATAGAGGAAATTGAATAGCATCAATCGGGTCTTCAACAGAGCTGGTCATTGGCTTCAATTTCTTCGCAGTCAAGAATCTGACGCAGCTGATGCTTTTCTCTTCTTCACAGCAGCTCGCTCAGAGCCTTGGTTTTCTTCACATCCAAAGCAGATGGAAGAACTGAAACTGGGTTGGTGCAGGAGGAGCTGAGGCATTTGGAGCAGATTCTTCAGAGCAACCGATGCAGCCCCTGTCTTGAGTAATTTCTTCAGCGCACCACTAGTGGGTGCCCGCGCTTTCTTCAAATGCTGGAATTTCTTCATCAGCCCTGAATCAGCATGTTCTTCAAAGAGGTTGAGCTTCAGCGGTGCTGGCCTTTTTTCACTAGGCTGAGCAGATGCTTCACTCGAGGGTTTTCATGTTGCATCGGTGCAGCAACATTTGTGAGATTCTTCGCCGATTGACTAATTTGGTCTTGACAACTTGCCAATCAGCATAGTACGCTTCAAAATTCTTGCCGAGGTTCTGAATTTCAGTTTGTGCTTGAAGAAGTTCCTCGTGTCATCTTGACAACATTTTCTTCGTAAACCTCTCCTTCTTGTATTGAGCCTTCTTGATTTCCTTCGCTTTCTCGAACTTCCATTTTTCTTCAAAGAATGAAGTGAGTCAATATATGACTTTGACCAGGTGTCAAAGGAAGATCAGCAGAGGGTATTTGGATCACAGCGAGGTCAATGAAATCGAGGACTTTCTTCGGTCCAAAAGCATTGGCACAGCTGTTCCTTGGCTCTTGCGGCTCTAGCTTGACGGTCTCGATGATTTCTTCAAGTTCTTCATCGATGCCTCATCATCGATGGCACATGGACGACAAGCTGTTTCTTCTTCGGCTAGGCCGAGGACCACGCCCAGCAGTAGCTTTTGTCTTCAGCAGCTCGGGCCGATGAAGAATTGAAAGCAGCCGAGGAATTTGCAGAGGTGCTCGAGGCAATTGAGAATCCAGCAGTCCTTTGACAAGTGGCTAGGTGCACTGGAACTGAAGGTTTGGACGGTGCAGCTGAGGACTTTGATGGAGCAGCAGTGGTGCGAGGAATTTGCTGCTGAGGAATTTGGCTGGTAGGAGCTGCTGAGGAACTTGGCCGTGAGGGCATAGAAGAAGAAGTACTTGGCTTATTTGCGCACTTCTTTTGCATCGATTTCTTCGCTTGGCCGAGACCTCGAGGCAGCAGCGCGCAGAATCCTCATTGAATTTCTTCACCGCCTTTGCTTGCTTAGCCAACTTAGCTTGGCGCTTAGCCCATTCCTCAGAAAGTCCTCACCGCTTTGACGCTAGTGGGATCAGCTACTTGGCCTGGTGCCAAAGGAGCTCTTGGGCAAGGAGGATTTAACGCGAATTTCTTCATGTACTTGGGTGTAACATAGCGGTATTCCTTCCATTCCCGTGCCCATCTCCGTTCAATTTTCTGAAGACGCACCTTGCGCTGAGTTTTGCTTTCCTCATCCGTGTGCAATAGTCGGGTATATTTCCTCGTGGATTTCAAAGCAGTCATGACCTCGTGTTTCTTTCCTCCCTTCATGCTTTCTTACCATCTGCCATTTTCTTCGTGAGGAAATTGAACAATTGAGTTCTCTCAAGAAGTGTGCAGTTTTTCTTCGAGGAACGCTGCAAATGAGTTAAGTTGATGAGAACCTAGGGATTCAGCAGCAGACATTTGTACCGTGAACAGAGTATAGGTGCGAGGAATTTGAAGAGGTCATATGCGCTCTCGTGAGGGTTTTTCAAAAAGAACAAGTTTGAGGATTTTGACCAGATGAGCCTTGAAGAATTTCAATAAGCGTTTTTATCTTAGGTTCCAGAGTTGTATAGATCAAGATCCACACAATTGAGGAATCTTGAAGAAAATCATTGCTTAGAGAAATGAGTCAAGAGATTTGAGGTGTTCATATGTGAAGAATTTGAAATAAACACCTTTGAGGATTTTGAAGAAAATTTGAGAATCAAAGCGAGTAAATAAAAGTAACTTTTAATTTACTCAAGTGAAGAACACGATTTAACTGAGATGAACAGTTTAGAAGTTCGTCTGCTCAGATCTTCTCCGCCTAACTTGGCAGAGGAAATCAGCTACGGCGACGGCGGAGTGAAGAAATTCCACGGTCGGCGCGAGTACGCCGGCGAAGAGGTCAAGGCAAGAAGCTTTTCCTCACCGGCGACGATGGAGAAGCGGCGCGCTTAGGGTTTCGAGGAGCTCGAGCGGAGAGAGATCGAGCGAGGTAAAAGAGTGAGGAAGGGAGAGAGGGGTATTTATAGCCACGGTGAAAAACGGCTCGTCCAAGATTTAGGACGAACTTGCCCTCGACCGCTTCCCTTCTCACGACATGTGTCACCCACGACAAGGTAGTGGAGATCGTGTGCATCGTGGGTGGATATAATAATGCATCGTGGGATGCGGAACGGTTTGAGCGGTAAAATAGAGGTTTGGATAAGATTCGCTTTTAAAGTTCCGTCGCAATTTCTTCACCGTCAAGGACACAAAGAAGAATTTGAACGAGTTTCAAAGTAGAACGCACATGAAGAATTTGTGAATGGATTGGGTTGAGTATAGCATAGAGGGAAGGGTCCGATCACATTCACTTAGCGTAAAAACGACTTGAAGAAATAGCCATAAGTGAATGTCAGAGGGACATAAATCCATATATATATATAGCCAATGAAGAAAGACGACGGAAACAAAGGAAGAATTTGCAAAGTTGAAGAATTTGAAAATCAAGAATTTGAAAACTGAAGAATTTCAAAACTGAAGAATTTCAAAGATCGAGGAAAACTCAAATTGAAGAATTTCAACTTTGGTGGTGGCGTGACTCCATCAGATAAGAATGATGATTTCAGACACCGCGCATAATTGTCGAGGGTTCGAGAATCAAATTCTTCATTAATTTCTTCACATTTAGAGTGTTATTCTTCATTGATTGAAGAAAACGCTTCTTCATGTGTTGCACATCTAAGTCATCAATTTTGCATAAGTGTTAGGATGTGTGTCTTTTCAAAGAACATTCAAGATTCTAAGATATTTAGCTCACACCGCAACTTGCTAAATCTCTTCTCATCCAAGGGCTTAGTGAAGATATCAGCTAGCTGTTCTTCGCCTTCACATGCTCGATGGAGATGTCGCCTTCAACACATGATCACGAAGAAAATGATGACGAATTTGAATGTGCTTTGTCTTCGAGTGCTGAACTGGTTGTGAGCAATCTTGATGGCACTCTCATTGTCACAAGAGAGAGGCACATTCTTCACGTTGATGTCGTAGTCCTTGAGGGTTTGCTTCATCCATAGTAATTGAGCACAACACGAGCCAGCAGCAATGTATTCAGCTTCCGCAGGGATGAAGTGATACAGCCTGCTTTCTTCGAGGACCAATGCACCAAAGATCGTCCGAGGAAATGACAAGTACCAGATGTTGACTTGCGCATCCACACGATCACCAGATAGTCGAGTCGAATATCCAATGAGATCAAAAGTAGAGCCCTTGGGGTACCATAATCCTAGTGTTGGTGTGTGAGCTAGATATCAAGAATATGCTTCACAGCCTTATGGTGTGATTCCTTCGTGTAGCTTGAAATCGGGCACACATGCAAACACTAAGCATTATATCCGCCTAGATGCACATAAGTACAATAAAGAACCAATCATGGAGCGGTATACCTTGTGATCAAGTCAATACCATTTTCATCAAGGCATAGATGGCCATTTGTGGGCATAGGAATTTTGACGCCTTTGCAATCTTGCATGCCGAATTTCTTCGTGACATCTTTGAGGTATTTCTCCGAGATATGAATATGCCATTGTGTTGTTGATTTAATTTGAAGACCTAAGAAGAATTTCAACTCTCCCATCATAGACATTTGATATTCTTCACTCATCATATAAGCAAATTCATCACTATAACGCTGGTCAAGACAGCCAAAGATAATATCATCAACATATATTTGGCACACAAACAGTTCACCATCATAAGATTTAGTAAAGAGAGTAGGGTCGAGTGAACTGGTGTGAAGCCATTCTTCACGAAGAATTCCTTCAATGTATCATACCACGCCCGAGGGCTTGCTTGAGGCCATAGAGGGCCTTATTGAGTCTCAAGACTTTGTCGATTCTTGGATCTTCAAAACCTGGGGTTGAGCAACATATACTTCTTCCTCAAGCTTACCATTGAGGAATGCACTTTTCACATCCATTTGATATAAAGTGATATTGTGATGGTTAGCATAGGCGAGTAATATGCTAATAGACTCAAGTCTAGCAACAGTGCAAAAGTTTCATCGAAATCAATTCCTTCAACTCTGTGTAGCCTTGAGCTACTAGTCGAGCCTTATTCCTCACCACAAGACCATTTTCATCTTGCTTGTTGCGGTAGATCCACTTTGTGCCAATGATATTATGCTTATGAGGATCTGGACGCTTGACCAGTTCCCACACGTTGTTGAGCTCGAATCGATGTAATTCTTCTTGCATGGCCTGAATCCACTCCGCCCGAAATGCTTCATCTACCTTAGTGGGCTCTGTGATAGAGACAAAAGCATAGTGCCCACAAAAGTTAGATAAGTGTGAAGCTTTTGAGCGAGTGAGAGGACCTGGCGCTCAATGTCATCAATGATCTTGTCAACTTGCACTTCTTTTGCAACGCGAGGATGAGCTGGTTGTCTTCGAGGAATTTGATCATTTTCCTCAGACCATTTTCTTCAAAGATTATCTTCAGTGCATCACTCGACGTTCTTCACGACAGAATGAATTCTTCAGAGTTTCTTCAAGAGGAATGACATCCTCGCTGCCTTGAATCTGATAGAATCCTCAGTGCTGGTTCGCCTAACACGTAGGTAGGTGCTCTCTTTGCAGCCATTAGTTTCATCGAACCGCACATCTACAAAGGTCAACAATCTTGTGAAGTGTGATGTTGAAGACTCAGAGGTGTGCGAGTCCTTTCCGTAACCAAGCATAAAACCTTCATGTGCTTTCGCAAATTTAGAGTGGTGGTGAGGATCTCTAATCCAGCATTTAGCAATCAAGACTTTGAAATAACTTACATTGGGTTTCTTGTCGTGAGGAGTTCATAGGCAGTCTTCTTGAAGAATTTGTGAAGATATACTCTTGATGATGTGGCACGCAGTGTCAATTGCTTCAATCCGTAAACGACTAGGCGCTTTGTATTCATCAAGCATAGTGCAGCCATCTCAACAAGAGTTCTGTTCTTGCGCCCACGACGCCATTTTGCCGAGGAGTATAGGGAGCAGATAACTCATGAGTAATACCAAGTTCATCAAGATAGTCATCAAGACCGAATTTTGAACTCAGTTCCATTGTCACTTCGATGTGCTTGATCTTCACACCAAAGTTGGTTGAAGCCCTCGAGGAAAATCGCTTGAAGATTTCCTGCACTTGATTTTTGTAAGTAACAATGTGTACCCAAGTGTAACGAGAGTAATCATCAACAATAACAAAGCCATAAAGAGATGCATCATTAGTGACAAATGAGTAATGATTGGGACCAAGAGGTCCATGTGAAGCAATTCAAGGACGAGTAGTGGTCATGATAGTCTTCACTGGATGCTTGGCCTTGGTCATTTTTCCAGCTTCACAGTTCGTGATAAGTGATCCTTGAGGAATTTGACATTCTCAATGCCAATGACATGCTTCTTCTTCGCAAGCGCAGTAAATTCCTCATGCCTGCGTGACTAAGTCGTCGATGCCATAGCCAGCCTTCTGAAGCTTTTGCAAGTAGGCACACGGCTGGTTGTGGTCCTGTGGAAAAATCAACAATATACAAGTCTCCTCTCCTAAAGCCTTCGAAGACTTTGGAATTGTCAGCTTCCATAATCACAACACAACGATATTTGCCAAAGATAACAACCATATCAAGATCACAAAGCATTGAGACTAACATGAGGTTATATCCTAAAGACTCAACAAGCATGACTTTGTCCATGTGCATGTCCTTAGAGATAGCAACCTTACCAAGTCCCAATACCGACTTTTGCCTTTGTCAAGAAAGATGATATGCTTCAGATGTGACGGTGATAAGGGAGCATCCATCAATAGATTCTTGTCACCAATCATGTGATTTGTACATCCACTATCGAGAACCCACTCGGTGGTTTTGGGTTGATCATCCCGCAGATGAATTAGTATAACTTACGATCTCATATACTTCATCGCTGAAGAATATGATGTCAAGTTCATCGATGAATTTCATCACCAAGATTTAGATAAGCAAGATGAGGACGTGTGAAATGAAAGTTCATTTCATCATGATTAGCCTCAAGGCCCTTTCAGCAATTTTGTCGTGCCCCAAAGAAATTCTTCAGACGCTTGAGGCACGCCCGAGACCTGACCTCGCAGAAGAGATTAGTTCTTTTCTTCACCACCCACATCTCAAGGGGTGGCAAAGAGTTCATCATTCTGCGAGCACCATATGAGAATGGTGGCATAGAGGCCAAACCATTTCGCTTCACATAAGAGGGGTTAGGTAAGCATATGAATAAGCAGAGAAATTCTTCGAGGACTTATGAACATAATGGTTTGAAGAATAATGCACATATTCATAGCCCTTAGCTCTACCCTCAAAAATGAGTTGTTAGCACGATGATAATCATATGAGGACTTTGATCCTTTTGAGGAATTTGATCCATGTGAGGAATTTGGTCCGTATGAGGACTTGGATCCATATGAAGAATTTTGTCCATATGAAGAATTTGATCTGGGGTTCCTTTTCTTCACTGTGTGGTGTCATGAGGACATTCACCAAGACTTTCAAGACATTTCTTGGGAACCCAGATTTTCTTCATAGGGGACCGCTCCTGCAGCTTAGTGCCAACATATCTAGCAAATACTTCACCATTCTGATTTTTGAACAGTTTATAGTTTGAGTCAAATGACTCATCATCGTAATGAGGAAATTCACATGTAAAACCAGATAAGGTAGATGGATCAATCGGAGGTCCCTTTGCAGCAACCCATGAGGTTTTGGGATACCGCCAAAGCTTCCAAAGACGCTCCATCAAGATTGAGTTTCCTCTCAAAGGCAATACCTCTTTCCTAGGGTTCCTGTTGAGGATCTGCTTTTAAGCACATCACAAAGGGTCTGATGCCCTTTGAGGCTTTTGTACATGCCTCGCATGTACAATTCCTTCAATCCTGCATCGTCAAGGATACTAGCAATGTCCTCGATGAGGAATTAGTGATAGTAGAGGCAGGTGAAGAATTTGTAACAGCTTGAAGCATTTGAACATTCAGTGAAGAATTAGCGATTCACGCTCAATGCACTTTAAGCATGGAGGAACAAATTCTTCTTGAGAAGCGCTGATTTGTTGAGCAAGTAATGAATCGCGCCCTTCAAGATCTTCATAACTCGCTTAGCTTCTCAAGATCTTGCTTTTGAAGAAATTCATAAGAAAGTTTTCATGATCGATAAGAGAGTGTTATGATGACCTTGAAGGCTGTCAAGCCTAGACTAAACTTTCTCAAGATTTTCGCTAGGGCTTGAGTGCGATCCATTTCTTCACCTAACATATCATCACTTTTATCTAGCATGATTTGAACCTTTTCAAAAGCCCTTTGTTGTTTTATAGCAATCTTAGCAAGTTTAGAGTAGCTGGGCTTGAGATCCTCATCAGATTCATTTTCACTAGATTCAGAGGAGGTGTAATTGAGTACCTTGGCACCTTTTGCCATGAAGCAATAGGTGGGAGCGAGTCATCATTTTCCTCATCGTGTTTGTTGGCGGAGTCATTTTCTTCAGTGTTGAAGATGGATTTGCCGACGAAGGTGAGCAAGAGCCGACTAGCCACACCAGATTCGGATTCTTCGACACCTCCTCTTCCTCATTTTCCTCGATTCAGCTTCGAGTCCATTTCTTGCCAATGAATGCCCGAGCCTTTTTGGAGCTGCTCTTCTTGTGAGAAGAAGGCTTTGAGGATTTTGATGATGAAGATTTTGATGATTTCTTCTTCTTCTTCACGCCATCGTAACTGTAATCCTTGTGTTTCTTCTTCTTCAATTCCTTTTCCCATCGAGGACAATCTTGGATATAGTGACCAGGTTTCTTGCATTTGTGGCAAAGTCTTCGCTTATAGTCACTAGATGAGGAATCACCGCTTGAGGATTTTCCAAAACGACCACGCCTTGTGAATTTCTGAATTTCTTCACGAGCAGGCTAGCTCCTCGCCAAATTCTTCAGGGTCTCCAAGGCTACTAGCGAGTCTTCACTCGATTCAGATTCAGCCTTGGCCTTCGTGGCACGTGTTCTTCCATAGCCGTAACCATAGAGATCTCTTTTCAGCAAGTCGAACTCGTGAGTATTTAGCCTTCGAGGATATCAGCAGGATCAAGAGACTTGTAGTCAGCCTGCTCTTGTATCATCGCGCAGAGTGTCAAATGAGGAATCAAGCTATCTTAGTAATTTCTTCACCACCTCATGGTCGGTGATGTCAAGGGCACCCAAAGGCTTGAAGCTCATTTGAGATGTCGTGAGGCGATCAAGGTTTGTTGAACATTTTCGTTGTCGAGTCTTTTGAAGCGGTTGAAGAGATTCCAAGAACATCAACTCGAGAGTCACGCTGAGTTGAAACACCTTCATTTACTTTGGACAGCCTCGTCCCTGATGAGTTTAGCAGATTCCAAAGCACTCACTCTTCCATATTGACCTTTGCTCGATGGCCACATATGATATTCTTCGCTTGAGAATCGAGTTGCTTGAATCTCTTCACATCAGCATCATTCGTAGAGGGTGTGACCGAGGAAACACCTTTTGTCACAACATACCGTAGATCGTTGTCAATTGCTTCAAGATGCATTCGCATTTTGTTCTTCCAAGAGGGGTAGTCCGTCCCATCAAGGTAGGACACCCTGCCGAGACCTTGATCATACCGCGGTCGATATAACTAAAACTCCGTGGTTAAACTAAAATCACACGTAACAAGGAGTACCTTGACACACGCAAGTAGGAGGGAAGAATGCACCAAAGCAAATATAACAAGCCATAAGTCGTTTCTAACGCCAAACACAAGTTTAAACGCCCACAGACATGGTGCATGTTGCAGGAGTTAAAACAGAGCGGAAGCTGAAGGGATGACTTTCTGTGGCGCCTCCACCTCCCGAGGCAGCGCTGAGCTGGCGGCACCATGCCCGAGCAAGGTGTCAAGGCGCGAACCTCCCAAAGAAGGCCTCGGCTCGCCTTTCACGGCCTTAGCAAGCAGCGGCAAGGTCGCCACTCACGAGCTCCAAAGAGGCCGTCAAAGGTCGACGCTGGGTCGTGAAGGAGACTTGGCTGAGGACACGCACAAGACCGCAGAAGACAGCAGATGCGCCTCGGCCTCGGCCGTGAGGCCAAGGCCGTCCGCGACATCTTCAAGTGCGCACCAAGGAAGCAGCTCAAGGGACCATCCTCTGCACCAGCCAACGGCTTCTCTAGGCCACCCTCGTAGAGCGTCTTCAACGCGGCGCGAGCCTTCTCCTCCAACCTCCGGCGAAGGCCACCGATCCTCGGCCAGATCTTTGCCTTCTGTCTAGCTCGATCCTCTCTGTTTCAGCGATCGCTCCAGCGTCTCCAACAGGCCACCACAGTCATCAAGCTCGGCGTCCCGGTCCCTGACGGCGGCCTCCTGAGCCTCCATCTCCTTCTCCTTCTCCTGGCGGCCGCAGACCTCCTTGGCGAGCTCGTCACACAGGCCTTGTAGCTCGACCTCCAGCGCCTTGCAGCGGTCCAGGGCGTCCCATGGCGACACCTCTGGCAGCATCCCGAGCGGCCCTGGCCTGGTAGGCGGCTTGTTTCTCCCCATCGGAGGCCGACAGCGCTTGGTTCAGCGCCCTTCGGACGGAGGCGGCAGAGCTGGCCCAACTGTGAGCTAGCTCCAGCGCCCGACCACCAACGACGGGGTCATTTCCTCGAGATCCTCTTGCGGTGGCTCGATTCGTTGGCAGCCTGGTCCAGATGACAGAGGATCGAGGGACTGGAGCAGTGGAGCAGGTGTAGAAGACGGCTGCGTGATCGCGGCTTGGGAAGGAGGAGCCTCGGGCTGGTGCACCTCGGGGACAACGTCAAGCGCAGGCACCTCCAGAGTCGGCCTGGGCCACGGGGCTGACTCCTTTGCCAGAGTGCCCTGCTGGGCTCCCAAGGATGACCGTGCGGGGGAGGCGCGAGCCATGCCTCCTTTCCCCACAAATGGAGCCAAGCAGCCCGGCAAAGTAACCCGCCTCAAGCAGGGCCTCAAAAGTCCCTTCGCCTTTTTGTCTGCAGTGCCGACTGCCAAGAGAATCTGAGCGCCAAGCCTTGGCGGCAGAAGCAAAGCAAGACACGGATCGAACACTTACTGGTGCGTCCGCCCATGGACTCAAAGCAGCCTCGGCCCGAACTTGAAGCCCAAAGCCTGCAGCTAGGGTCAGCCTTGGGAGGCCCGGCGATGGCGCGTCGGGGAAGGCGGAGGTGGCCTCAGACCATCCCGGGCCAGAGCGGACCACAGGGAACCAGCCCGACCTGCCTTTCCTCGGAACCAGGAGAATCCTCCCTCTCGCCTAGCACCGGCCTCGTCTGTCGTCGGCATGGAGCGAAGGGTGGGACCTGCGCCGAGGAAGGAATCCCCGACTCCTTGCTGTCCGCCTCGAAGTCGAACCTTCTTCCTCCACCTCCTCTTCTTCCTCCCCTCCCAGCTGGAGTTGCTGGAGGAAGCGTTCACCGCCGCCAACATCGCTAGTTCCTCGGAGCCTCAAGCGGGCACCAGCCCCTCACCATTGAAGGTGGGCATGGCGTTCACCACTTGCTCCCGGTCGTCGCAAGGAACAGGGGGGCACTGGGCGCCCTCTGCCTCGCCACGCCTCCCCGACCAAGGAATGGAGAGCCGACCAGATCTTCGTCAGAGAGGGCCTCGAAGCTCAGGCGAAGGGCGTCACCTGCCTCCCCAAGCCTCCACAACGGAAGCGAATGCTCCTGGAGCGGGGCCACCCGATGTTCCAGGAACTCCCTCAGGAGCGTGGCCCGGCCAACCGCCGCCCCTGAAAGTCGTTATATCGACTAGAGGGGGTGAATAGGCGATTTTAGAGAATTTAACAAATTCTTCACTCGAGGAATTTGCGGTGAGGAAATTCCTTAGCGAAGAAATACATGCAGCGGAATAAGTACTCGAAATAAGCATAGCAGATTACAAGCATAGTCATCATGATGAAATGAAGACAATCACAGAGTACGAAAGCGTAATCACAGGATAACACAAGATGAAGACAAACAGATCAAGAAATTGAACTCGAGGAAATTGAGAAAGTCTTCACCAAAGTCTTCAAACACAGATATGACAAACACTCAACACAAGAATGAGGAAATGAAAGGGTTGAGGAAATAGAACCAGATTAGGTTGGTGAAGACAATGATTTGGTAGACCAGTTCCAACTGCTGTCTCGGCTTGTACGTCTGTTGGAGCGGCCGAGTATTTAAACTCGAGGACACGCAGTCCCGGACACCCGATCATTGAGCACGCAGCTCAGACACCAAGTCCTCACCGTATTCTCCTTGAACTAAGGTCACGCAGACCTCGGCCCAATCACTGTGGTAAGTCTTCAGCGACTTCCAAACCTTCACATACTTGGTCACTCGGCGATCCACAATTCCTCTTGGATGTTCTAGACCGTGACGCCTAACCGTCTGGAAGAAGCACAGTCTTCAAAGGTAAAAGCGCCGGATCCACGCTGGATCAATTTCTTCATGATGCTCAATCACTTTGGGTTTGTTGGGGTTTGGTTTTGGGTTTTCCTCACTTTGGGTTTTCCTCACTTGATGATTTTCGCTCAAAGTCCTCGGAGGATGGGTTGCTCTCAAATGACAAGTGTCAAGTTCTTCGAGCAGCCAACCAACTAGTGGTTGTAGGGGCGGCTATTTATAGCCTAGGGAGCAGCCCGACATGATAAGACATAAATGCCCTTAAATGATATGACCGTTAGGTGGAGATATTTTGGGACAGTGGCATGCCAAGAAGACAAAGAACGGTCGGAAATTTGAATATCAAATTCCTCGTGGCTATCATGTTCTCATCGTAGGCAATTCAGACTGGCGAATTCCTAACTCCTCGGTCAGAATAAATTCTCAAGTGACGTAAGAGCTTCGCTCACATCAAGAAATTGACTGAACTGTATGAGATTTCCAAAGGCTTCACTCAAGGGATTGGTAGGTGAGGATTTTGAGTTGAGCATCAAATGGAAATTTCTCCTTAGTATTTCCTCGACCCCTTTAACGAAGACGGTGTTTCCTATGACTCAAGAAAGAGAAAATGAAACTACGAAAACAAAAGTCTTCACGCTTCATATTCCTCAAGCGATTACCAAGTCTTCGAATCACACCAATTTCTTCACTTTCAAAGTCTTCGAAAGTCTTCGTAATATCAAATTCTTCATTGAAGAAATTCATTTTAGGGTCGACTTTCTCTGTAAATATCAAACTCCTCATAGACTTATAGACCTGTGTACACTCACAAACGCATTAGTTACTTAACCTATAAGTCTTCAATACACCAAAATCACTAAGGGCACTAGATGCACTTACAATCTCCCCTTTTGGTGATTGATGACAATACAGTTAAGTTTTCAACGGGATAAATATATGAAGTGTAAATACTGATAATGAGGATTTTGATTGCAAGATATAGAAGAACTCCCCCAAGATGTGCATAGTGAGGAAATTGCTTTTGAGGCAATGCACATTTGAAGAATTGAATCATGGAGATCTCCCCTATATCTTGTAATTCATACACGATTTGACATATAATATGAGGAATTTGAAATGCATGATGAAATATGGTGCTTGATGTTATGCAATGTAACACACAAAGAGTATCGAGCCCAAGGGCCAAATTGGATCGAGCATAACAAGTATCAAAACTACTTCTAATCGAGCATAGAGCAAAAGCATAATGCATCAAAGTATCAAAGCACCATCGGGTTTAAGATTACAACTCGATCCAATAAAAGGTTTCAGAAGAACGAGAGTTGTAACTTAATAAAATATAGTATATAGACAAAAACGAGACCCGCTTGAAGACTAACTCAAATTTCTCCCCCTTTGTCATCGAATGACCAAAAGGATCGGCCGAGGACTAACGCTCTTGAAGAATATCAAGTTGAAGACGGAGCGCCAAACATTGTCGGGTTGTTCGTCGAGTAGGACCAGCAGCGAGTGTCTTCCAAATCTTCATTTTCATCGATGTCGCGAGATGAAGAATAGGAGCTGGCCACCAAGGAAGGAACTTTGACTTTCTTGAATTTCTTCGGAGGAGGTGCAGACCAGTCAAATTCTTCCTTGAGTCCCATTGATTGCAGTTCTTCTTCATTGTAGACATGTGAAAGAACAGCCCAAAGCGCTTGAAGGTTTCATGAAGATAGTAGTGGTTTTTCTTCACCGCATTGTGAGTTGAGGTCATGTTGTAAAGAAGAGTACCAAACCGACGCTTGACCCACTTGTGATTGCGATCAACCTTCCGATGAAGACCGAGGAGTAACTCACGATCACCATCACCACAGGTGCGCCCTTGAGGATTTTGCTTAACGAGGTATTTGCTCTTTGAGTCATGAGTGGCGAGTCATCATTGGTGGAGTAAGATGCTGCTTGCTAAACTGTCCATCCAATGGACGAATGCCTTCATCTATCACAGCAGTAGCCTTTCCTTTTCATCACCGAGGCAATTGGCCGCTTGAGGACTTCAATAGGGGCAGTAGCTGCAGTGGTTCAAAGTGTCACCTTTGTAATTCAAAGTGAAGATCTTGACCGATGAATCTCATAATCCAAGGCGATAAGGCTTCAGCTCAAAAGGTGACATGGCAATGTTAGCGAGTCCTCATGAAGAAATCATGGAAATTGACGGAACGCCATGGATGATGTTGAAAAGCATATTCTTCATGATGCCAACGACTTCTTCATCATTCGAGTCGTGGCCCTTGATAGGACTCATAGTCTTCGCTAAAATTCGATAGACTGTTCGAGGCACATATAACAATTCCTTGACGAGGAATTTGGTCCTTGGAGCTTGCCTTGGTTTCAATGGCTTCATCAACACTTGCATATAGTGATTTGAAAGTTCCTTTTCTTCATAGATGCGACGTGCACCGTCAACTGGAGGACTAAGTGGAAGGGCACGAAGCAATTCACTTGCTGGAGCCTTGTAGTGAGTGTTCTCTGTCATCCAATCCAAGACCCATGAAGTCACATCTTCAGCATCTCCGGTGATGTGCAGTGTTGCATAGAACTGAAGAATTAGCTCTTCATTCCAATCACATATATCAGTGCAAAAGTTGAGAAGACCTGCATCGTGAAGAACACTTAGAACGGGCTCAAAGCCTGGCAGCGACTCCATATCCACATGAGGAATATGAGCATGATCGAAGATTTTGTCCTTGTTGAAAAGCACTGAGGAATAGAAGTTGGCTTGACTGGCAGTCCAGAAGCGCCTCTTCCTAATCCGAGCAGAGTCATAAGGATTATATTCAGTGAAGAACACATGCTCAGCAAAGAAATCCTTAGCCTTGAACTTTTGTTTGGTCGAGAACGGATTCTTCTGCTTTGGCAGAGGGGTGTCAGTCAATTGCATCACCACCTCTGGAATGGTAAGTTCAGGTTCTTCAGCTTGAGGAATTTCTTGGTCCTCAACTTGCGCCGAGGAATTTCAGCAGCAAGCAGCAGCAGCTTCATCGACGATCGTGGCTGGAATTTCTTCATGCACGGACTCGTGGGTTGATTTTCTTGAGTCGATCTGGACAGTCTGTGCGGGGAGTGAGGAACTTGTTGAAGCGGGTGAAGAGCGGAGTATTGGGATGTTGATCTTCCCAAAAGTCATCATTGATTACTGGAGTGGTGCATCCAATATCCACATCTTCATTTTCAATTTCCTCAGCACCATCTTGAGGAATTTCATGGTCTGATGAGGGAATGACTGGGGTTGAAGGGACAGCTTCCACTTCAATTTCTTCATCGATCTTCTCAGACAGAGCAGGAGATTGATGTTCTTCATCAGAACCGGTTGGCACTTCATATTCTTCTCCAAAAGGAACCACTTCCTTTGAAGGTATGGAGGAAATTGGAATAGCATCAATCGGGTTTTCAACAGAGCTGGTCATTGGCTTCAATTTCTTCGCAGTCAAGAATCGACGCAGTGATGCTTTTCTCTTCTTCACAGCAGCTCGCTCCAGCCTTGGTTTTCTTCACATCCAAAGCAGATGGAAGAATTGGAACTGGGGTTGGTGCAGGAGGAGCTGAGGCATTTGGAGCAGATTCTTGAGAGCAATCGATCAGTTCCCTGTCTTGAGCAATTTCTTCAGCGCACCACTAGTGGGTGCCCCGCGCTTTCTTCGGCCGGCTGGAATTTCTTCATCAGCCTCGAATCAGCATGTTCTTCAAAGAAGTTGAGCTTGAGCGGTGCTGGCCTTTTTTCACTAGGCTGAGCAGATGCTTCACTGAGGTTTTCATGTTGCAATCGGTGCAGCAACATTTGTGAGATTCTTCGTCAGATTGATTTAATTTGGTCTTGACAACTTGCCAATCAGCATAGTACGTTTCAAAGTTCTTGCCGAGGTTCTGAATTTCAGTTTGAGCTTGAAGAAGTTCCTCAGGTGTCATCTTGACAACATTTTTCTTCAGAAACCTCTCCTTCTTGTATTGAGCCTTCTTGATTTCCTTCGCCTTCTCGAACTTCCATTTTTCTTCAGCAATGAAGTGAGTCAACATATGACTTTGACCAGGTGTCAAAGGAAGATCAGGCAGAGGGGTATTTGGATCACAGTGCGGTCGATGAAATCGAGGACTTTCTTCGGGTCCAAAAGCATTGGCACAGCTGTTCCCTTGGCTCTTGCGGCTCTAGCTTGACGGTCTCTGATGATTTCTTCAAGTTCTTCATCAGATGCCTCATCATCAGATGGCACATGGACGACAAGCTGTTTCTTCTTCGGGCTAGGCCGAGGACCACGTCCAGCTGTAGCTTTTGTCTTCAAAGCGTCGGGCCGCCGATGAAGAATTGAAAGCAGCCGAGGAATTTGCAGAGGTGCTCGAGGCAATTGAGAATCCAGCAGTCCTTTGACAAGTGGCTAGGTGCACTGAACCAAGGTTTGGATGGTGCAATGAGGACTTTGATGGAGCAGCGATGGTGTGAGAATTTGTTCTTGAGGAATTTGGCTGGTAGGAGCTGCCGAGGAACTTGGCCGTGAGGGCATAGAAGAAGAAGTACTTGGCTTATTTGCAGACTTCTTTTGCATCGATTTCTTCGGCTTGGCGAGACCTCGAAGGCAGCAGCAGCGGCGTAATCCTCATTGAATTTCTTCACCTTCCTTTGCTTGCTTAGCCAACTTAGCTTGGCGCTTAGCCCATTCCTCGGAAAGTCCTCACCGCTTTGACGCTAGTGGGATCAGCTACTTGGCCTGGTGCCAAAGGAGCTCTTGGGCAAGGAGGATTTAACGCGAATTTCTTCATGTACTTGGGTGTAACATAGCGGTATTCCTTCCATTCCCGTGCCCATCTCCGCTCAATTTTCGAAGACGCACCTTGCGCTGAGTTTTGCTTTCCTCATCCGTGTGCAATAGTCGGTATATTTCCTCGAGGATTTCAAAGCAGTCATGACCTCGTGTTTCTTTCCTCCCTTCTGCGGCTTCTTACCATCTGCCATTTTCTTGGTGAGGAAATTGAACAATTGAGTTCTCTCAAGAAGTGTGCAGTTTTTCTTCGAGGAACGCTGCAAATGAGTTAAGTTGATGAGAACCTAGGGATTCAGCAGCAGACATTTGTACCGTGAATGAGTATAGGTGCGAGGAATTTGAAGAGGTCATATCGTTCTCGGAGGGTTTTTCAAAAGAACAAGTTTGAGGATTTTGACCAGATGAGCCTTGAAGAATTTCAATAAGCGTTCTTTATCTTAGGTTCCAGAGTTGTATAGATCGAAGATCCACACAATTGAGGAATCTTGAAGAAAATCATTGCTTAGAGAAATGAGTCAAGAGATTTGAGGTGTTCATATGTGAAGAATTTGAAATAAACACCTTTGAGGATTTTGAAGAAAATTTGAGAATCAAAGCGAGTAAATAAAAGTAACTTTTAATTTACCCGAAGTGAAGAACACGACGAACTGAGATGAACAGTTTAGAAGTTCGTCCGTTCAGATCTTCTCCGCCCTAACTTGGCAGAGGAAATCAGCTACGGCGGCGCGAGTGAAGAAATTCCACTGTCGGCGCGAGTACGTCGGCGAAGAGGTCAAGGCAGTGAAGCTTTTCCTCACCGGCGACGATGGAGTAGCGGCGGCGCTAGGGTTTCGAGGAGCTCGAGCGGGAGAGAGATCGAGCGAGGTAAAAGAGTGAGGAAGGGAGAGAGGGGGGTATTTATAGCCACGGTGAAAAACGGCTCGTCCGAAGATTTAGGACGAACTTGCCCCTGACCGCTTCCCTTCTCACGACATGTGTCACCCACGTACAGTGTAGTGGAGATCGTGTGCGATCGTGGGTGGATATAATAATGCATCGTGGGATGCGGAACGGTTTGAGCGGTAAAATAGAGGTTTGGATAAGATTCGTTTTAAAAGTTCCGTTCGCAATTTCTTCACCAAGGACACAAAGAAGAATTTGAACGAGTTTCAAAGTAGAACGCATATGAAGAATTTGTGAATGGATTGGGTTGAGTATAGCATAGAGGGAAGGGTCCGATCACATTCACTTAGCGTAAAAAGCGACTTGAAGAAATAGCCATAAGTGAATGCTGAGAGGACATAAATCCATATATATATATATAGCCAATGAAGAAAGACGACGGAAACAAAGAAGAATTTGCAAAGTTGAAGAATTTGAAAAACTGAAGAATTTGAAAACCTGAAGAATTTCAAAACTGAGAATTTCAAAGACGAGGAAAACTCAAATTGAAGAATTTCAACTTTGGTGGTGGCGTGACCCACCAGATAAGAATGATGATTTCAGACACGCATACAATTGTCGAGGGTTCGAGAATCAAATTCTTCATTAATTTCTTCACATTTAGAGTGTTATTCTTCATTGATTGAAGAAAACGCTTCTTCATGTGTTGCACATCTAAGTCATCAATTTTGCATAAGTGTTAGGATGTGTGTCTTTTCAAAGAACATTCAAGATTCTAAGATATTTAGCTCACACCGCAACTTGCTAAATCTCTTCTCATCCAAGGGCTTAGTGAAGATATCAGCTAGCTGTTCTTCGCCTTCACATGCTCGATGGAGATGTCGCCTTCAACACATGATCACGAAGAAAATGATGACGAATTTGAATGTGCTTTGTCTTGAGTGCTGAACTGGGTTGTGAGCAATCTTGATGGCACTCTCATTGTCACAATGAGAGGCACATTCTTCACGTTGATGTCGTAGTCCTTGAGGGTTTGCTTCATCCATAGTAATTGAGCACAACACGAGCCAGCAGCAATGTATTCAGCTTCCGCGATGGACGGTGATACACAGCTCTGCTTTCTTCGAGGACCAACGCACCAAAGATCGTCCGAGGAAATGACAAGTACCAGATGTTGACTTGCGATCCACACGATCACCAGCATAGTCGAGTCGAAATATCCAATGAGATCAAAAGTAGAGCCCTTGGGGTACCATAATCCTAGTGTTGGTGTGTGAGCTAGATATCAAGAATATGCTTCACAGCCTTATGGTGTGATTCCTTCGTGTAGCTTGAAATCGGGCACACATGCAAACACTAAGCATTATATCTGCCTAGATGCACATAAGTACAATAAAGAACCAATCATGGAGCGGTATACCTTGTGATCAAGTCAATACCATTTTCATCGATTGCATAGATGGCCATTTGTGGGCATAGGAATTTTGACGCCTTTGCAATCTTGCATGCCAATTTCTTCAGACATCTTTGAGGTATTTCTCCTGAGATATGAATATGCCATTGTGTTGTTGACGAATTTGAAGACCTAAGAAGAATTTCAACTCTCCCATCATAGACATTTGATATTCTTCACTCATCATATAAGCAAATTCATCACTATAACGTTGGTCAGTACAGCCAAAGATAATATCATCAACATATATTTGGCACACAAACAGTTCACCATCATAAGATTTAGTAAAGAGAGTAGGGTCGAGTGAACCGGGTGTGAAGCCATTCTTCACGAAGAATTCCTTCAATGTATCATACCACGCCCGAGGGGCTTGCTTGAGGCCATAGAGGGCCTTATTGAGTCTGAAGACTTTGTCGATTCTTTGGATCTTCAAAACCAGGGGTTGAGCAACATATACTTCTTCCTCAAGCTTACCATTGAGGAATGCACTTTTCACATCCATTTGATATAAAGTGATATTGTGATGGTTAGCATAGGCGAGTAATATCTGAATAGACTCAAGTCTAGCAACAGTGCAAAAGTTTCATCGAAATCAATTCCTTCAACTGCGTGTAGCCTTGAGCTACTAGTCGAGCCTTATTCCTCACCACAAGACCATTTTCATCTTGCTTGTTGCGGTAGATCCACTTTGTGCCAATGATATTATGCTTGCGAGGATCTGGACGTTTGACCAGTTCCCACACGTTGTTGAGCTCGAATCGATGTAATTCTTCTTGCATGGCCTGAATCCACTCCGGCTCGAAATGCTTCATCTACCTTAGTGGGCTCTGTGATAGAGACAAAAGCATAGTGCCCACAAAAGTTAGATAAGTGTGAAGCTTTTGAGCGAGTGAGAGGACTGGCGCTTCAATGTCATCGATGATCTTGTCAACTTGCACTTCTTTTGCAACGCGAGGATGAGCTGGTTGTCTTCGAGGAATTTGATCATTTTCCTCAAAGACCATTTTCTTCAAATTATCTTCAGTGCATCACTCGACGTTCTTCACGTCAGAATGAATTCTTCAGCAGTTTCTTCAAGAGGGAATGACATCCTCGGTTGCCTTGAACTGATAGAATCCTCGGTGCTGGTTCGTCTAACACAGAAGGTAGGTGCTCTCTTTGCAGCCATTAGTTTCATCGAACCGCACATCTACAAAGGTCAACAATCTTGTGAAGTGTGATGTTGAAGACTCAGAGGTGTGCGAGTCCTTTCCGTAACCAAGCATAAAACCTTCATGTGCTTTCGGTGCAAATTTAGAGTGGTGGTGAGGATCTCTAATCCAGCATTTAGCACCGAAGACTTTGAAATAACTTACATTGGGTTTCTTGTCAGTGAGGAGTTCATAGGCAGTCTTCTTGAAGAATTTGTGAAGATATACTGTTGATGATGTGGCACGCAGTGTCAATTGCTTCAATCCAGAAACGACTAGGCGTTTTGTATTCATCAAGCATAGTGCGAGCCATCTCAACAAGAGTTCTGTTCTTGCGCTCCACGACGCCATTTTGCTGAGGAGTATAGGGAGCAGATAACTCATGAGTAATACCAAGTTCATCAAGATAGTCATCAAGACCGGAATTCTTGAACTCAGTTCCATTGTCACTTCTGATGTGCTTGATCTTCACACCAAAGTTGGTTGAAGCCCTCGAGGAAAATCGTTTGAAGATTTCCTGCACTTGATTTTTGTAAGTAACAATGTGTACCCAAGTGTAACGAGAGTAATCATCAACAATAACAAAGCCATAAAGAGATGCATCATTAGTGACAAATGAGTAATGATTGGGACCAAAGAGGTCCATGTGAAGCAATTCAAGGGACGAGTAGTGGTCATGATAGTCTTCACTGGATGCTTGGCCTTGGTCATTTTTCCAGCTTCACAGGCTCCGATAGGTGATCCTTGAGGAATTTGACATTCTCAATGCCAATGACATGCTTCTTCTTCGCAAGCTGCAAAATTCCTCATGCCTGCGTGACCAAGTCGTCGATGCCATAGCCAGCCTTCGAAGCTTTTGCAAGTAGGCACACGGCTGGTTGTGGTCCCGTGGAAAATCAACAATATACAAGTCTCCTCTCCTAAAGCCTTCAAGACTTTGGAATTGTCGACTTCCATAATCACAACACAACGATACTTGCCAAAGATAACAACCATATCAAGATCACAAAGCATTGAGACTAACATGAGGTTATATCCTAAAGACTCAACAAGCATGACTTTGTCCATGTGCATGTCCTTAGAGATAGCAACCTTACCAAGTCCCAATACCTGACTTTTGCCTTTGTCAGCAAAGATGATATGCTTCAGATGTGACGGTGATAAGGGAGCATCCATCAATAGATTCTTGTCACCAGTCATGTGATTTGTACATCCACTATCGAGAACCCACTCAGTGGCTTTGGGTTGATCATCCTGCAGATGAATTAGTACAACTTACGATCTCATATACTTCATCGCTGAAGAATATGATATCAAGTTCATCGATGAATTTCATCACCAAGATTTAGATAAGCAAGATGAGGACGTGTGAAATGAAAGTTCATTTCATCATGATTAGCTCAAGTCCTTTCGAGCAATTTTGTCAGGCCCCAAAGAAATTCTTCAGACGCTTGAGGCACGCCCGAGACCTGACCCTGCAGAAGAGATTAGTTCTTTTCTTCACCACCCACATCTCAAGGGGTGGCAAAGAGTTCATCATTCTGAGCACCATATGAGAATGGTGGCATAGAGGCCAAACCATTTCGCTTCACATAAGAGGGTTAGGTAAGCATATGAATAAGCAGAAATTCTTGAGGACTTATGAACATAATGGTTTGAAGAATAATGCACATATTCATAGCCCTTAGCTCTACCTGCGAAAACAGAGTTGTTAGCACGATGATAATCATATGAGGACTTTGATCCTTTTGAGGAATTTGATCCATGTGAGGAATTTGGTCCGTATGAGGACTTGGATCCATATGAAGAATTTTGTCCATATGAAGAATTTGATCTGGGGTTCCTTTTCTTCACGGTGGTGTCATGAGGACATTCACCAAGACTTTCAAGACATTTCTTGGGAACCCAGATTTTCTTCATAGGGGACCGTTCTGCAGCTTAGTGCCAACATATCTAGCAAATACTTCACCATTCTGATTTTTGAACAGTTTATAGTTTGAGTCAAATGACTCATCATCGTAATGAGGAAATTCACATGTAAAACCAGATAAGGTAGATGGATCAATCTGGAGGTCCCTTTGCAGCAACCCATGAGGTTTTGGGATACTTGCTCAGCTTCGAAAGACGCTCCATCAAGATTGAGTTTCCTCTCAAAGGCAATACCCTCTTTCCTAGGGTTCTGTTGAGGATCTGCTTTTAAGCACATCACAAAGAGTCTTATGCCCTTTGAGGCTTTTGTACATGCCTGCATGTACAATTCCTTCAATCCTGCATCGTCGGTGATACTAGCAATGTCCTCGGATGAGGAATTAGTGATAGTAGAGGCAGGTGAAGAATTTGTAACAGTTGAAGCATTTGAACATTCAGTGAAGAATTAGCGATTCACGCTCAATGCACTTTAAGCATGGAGGAACAAATTCTTCTTGAGAAGCGCTGATTTGTTGAGCAAGTAATGAATCGCGCTCCTTCAAGATCTTCATAACTCGCTCTTAGCTTCTCAAGATCTTGCTTTCTTTGAAGAAATTCATAAGAAAGTTTCTCATGATCGATAAGAGAGTGTTATGATGACCTTGAAGGCTGTCAAGCCTAGACTAAACTTTCAAGATTTTCAGCTAGGGCTTGAGTGCGATCCATTTCTTCACCTAACATATCATCACTTTTATCTAGCATGTTTTGAACCTTTTCAAAAGCCCTTTGTTGTTTTATAGCAATCTTAGCAAGTTTAGAGTAGCTGGGCTTGAGATCCTCATCGATTCATTTTCACTAGATTCGAGGAGGTGTAATTGAGTACCTTGGCACCTTTTGCCATGAAGCAATAGGTGGGGCGTAGTCATCATTTTCCTCATCGGGTTTGTTGGCGGAGTCATTTTCTTGATGTTGAAGATGGATTTGCTGACGTAAGCGAGCAAGAGCCGGACTAGCCACACCAGATTCGGATTCTTCGACACCTCCTCTTCCTCATTTTCCTCGATTCAGCTTGAGTCCATTTCCTTGCCAATGAATGCCCGAGCCTTTTTGGAGCTGCTCTTCTTGTGAGGAGAAGGCTTTGAGGATTTTGATGATGAAGATTTTGATGATTTCTTCTTCTTCTTCACGCCATCGTAACTCTGTAATCCTTGTGTTTCTTCTTCTTCAATTCCTTTTCCCATCGAGGACAATCTTGGATATAGTGACCAGGTTTCTTGCATTTGTGGCAAAGTCTTCGCTTATAGTCACTAGATGAGGAATCACTGCTTCTTGAGGATTTTCCAAACGACCACGCCTTGTGAATTTCTGGAATTTCTTCACGAGCGATGCTAGCTCTCGCCAAATTCTTGAGGGTCTCCAAGGCTACTAGCGAGTCTTCACTCTCGATTCAGATTCAGCCTTGGCCTTGAGGCACGTGTTCTTCCATAGCCGTAACCATAGAGATCTCTTTTTGACAAGTGGAACTCGTGAGTATTTAGCCTTCGAGGATATCAGCAGGATCAAGAGACTTGTAGTCAGCTCGTTCTTGTATCATCGGTGCAGAGTGTCAAATGAGGAATCAAGCGATCTTAGCAATTTCTTCACCACCTCATGGTCGGTGATGTCGGTGGCACCAGTGCTTGAAGCTCATTTGAGATGTCGGTGAGGCGATCGAAGGTTTGTTGAACATTTTCGTTGTCGAGTCTTTTGAAGCGGTTGAAGAGATTCGAAGAACATCAACTCGAGAGTCACGCTGAGTTGAAACACCTTCATTTACTTTGGACAGCCTGTCCCGGATGAGTTTAGCGATTCCAAAGCACTCACTCTTCCATATTGACCTTTGCTCGATGGCCACATATGATATTCTTCGCTTGAGAATCGAGTTGCTTGAATCTCTTCACATCAGCATCATTCGAGAGAGGTGTGGTGAGGAAACACCTTTTGTCACAACATACCGTAGATCGTTGTCAATTGCTTCAAGATGCATTCGCATTTTGTTCTTCCAAAGAGGGTAGTCCGTCCCATCGAAGGTAGGACACCCTGCCGAGACCTTGATCATACCGCGGTCGACATAACTAAAACTCCGTGGTTAAACTAAAATCACACGTAACAAGGGAGTACCTTGCTCGATACCAATTGAAAGTGCGTTATATCGACTAGAGGGGGTGAATAGGCGATTTTAGAGAATTTAACAAATTCTTCACCGAGGAATTTGCGGTGAGGAAATTCCTTAGCGAAGAAATACATGCAGCGGAATAAGTACTCGAAATAAACATAGCAGATAACAAGCATAGTCATCATGATGAAATGAAGACAATCACAGAGTACGAAAAGCGTAATCACAGGATAACACAAGATGAAGACAAACAGATCAAGAAATTGAACTGAGGAAATTGAGAAAGTCTTCATCAAAGTCTTCAAACATAGATATGACAAACACTCAACACAAGAATGAGGAAATGAAAGGATTGAGGAAATAGAACCAGTTAGGTTGGTGAAGACAATGATTTGGTAGACCAGTTCCAACTGCTGTCTCGGTTATACGTCTGGTTGGAGCGGCCGAGTATTTAAACTCGAGGACACGCAGTCCGGACACCCGATCATCGAGCACGCAGCTCAGACACCAAGTCCTCACCGTATTCTCCTTGAACTAAGGTCACGCAGACCTCGTCCCAATCACTCGTGGTAAGTCTTGAGCGACTTCCAAACCTTCACATACTTGGTCACTCGGCGATCCACAATTCCTCTTGGATGCTCTAGACCGTGACGCCTAACCGTCTGGAAGAAGCACAGTCTTCAAAGGTAAAAGCGTCGGATCCACGCGGGATCAATTTCTTCATGATGCTCAATCACTTTGGGTTTGTTGGGGTTTGGTTTTGGGATTTTCCTCTCTTTGGGTTTTCCTCACTTGATGATTTTCGCCAAAGTCCTCGGAGGATGGGTTGCTCTCAAATGACAAGTGTCAAGTTCTTCGAGCAGCCAACCAACTAGTGGTTGTAGGGGCGGCTATTTATAGCCTAGGAGCAGCCCGACATGATAAGACATAAATGCCCTTAAATGATATGACCGTTAGGTGGAGATATTTTGGGACAGGTGGCGCAAGAAGACAAGAACGGTCGAAATTTGAATATCAAATTCTCGGGGCTATCATGTTCCTCATCGTAGGCAATTAAGACTGGCGAATTCCTAACTCCTCGATCGAATAAATTCTCGGTGATCGGAAGAGCTTCGTCTCTCACATCAAGAAATTGACTGAATCTGTATGAGATTTCCAAAGGCTTCACTCAAGGGATTGGTAGGTGAGGATTTTGAGTTGAGCATCAAATGGAAATTTCTCCTTAGTATTTCCTCGACCCCCTTTAACAGTACGGTGTTTCCTATGACTCAAGAAAGAGAAAATGAAACTACGAAAACAAAAGTCTTCACGCTTCATATTCCTCAAGCGATTACCAAGTCTTCAGAATCACACCAATTTCTTCACTTTCAAAGTCTTCAGAAAGTCTTCAGAATATCAAATTCTTCAGTTGAAGAAATTCATTTTTAGGGGTCGACTTTCTCTGTAAATATCAAACTCCTCATAGACCTATAGACCTGTGTACACTCACAAACGCATTAGTTACTTAACCTATAAGTCTTCAATACACCAAAATCACTAAGGGGCACTAGATGCACTTACACCCCCAAGCTGCCTGGCCTCAGGTTCGCGTCAATCCTCATCAGCACCGTCTTCGCAGGAGGGTCGACGAGCTCCACGCGAGACCATGTATCAACGGTCTTGGGCTGCCCCGACAGCAGCGCCAGTCGGGGGTGGATGCGCCCGACATCCACCAGGACCCACTTGCTCCTGAAGCCTTCGATCCTCTTCCCGGGCTTGGAGATGGAGTTGGAGCTGGAATATGCGATAAAGCTCGCACATGCAGTAATAGGGCCCCGAGAGACCCGGAGGTAAAAGTAATGGCGCAGCAATGCCACCGAGGACTTTATCCCAACATGAGCCTCACAATAATAGGCGAAAAATCGCCAGGAGAAGAACAAAGTTGGGGTGGAGATGCAGAGCTTGCAAGTTGTATTGGCGGAGAACAGCAAGGAAGAACTCGGAAAAAGGAGGGACCAGACCGGCGATGATGGCGCTCACAAAGAACGGGTAGAAGGTGCTCCCCCTGCCTTCAGGCTGATCAGAGCCGGCCTTGAGCACAGTCGCTCCCTCGTTGCCCCGCGCCACCGTCCTCTGGCGCACAAGGACGAGATTCTTCTTCAACACAGTCGCAGGATCCAGAGCCGGGAGGTACCAGGCCTCAGACGGGGTCTTGCGTGGCGTCATGGCTTGCAGGATGGGAAGGATGGAGATAGATTTGGAGGATTTCGGAAGCGAGGAGGAGAATGGCGAGAAAGGGGATCTGGAGCAAGCGAGCAAGAACGAGCACCAAGTCTGGCCCGGACCTCCTTTTTGTCAGAAGGACGGTTGCCGAGGCGTCGTGGGGAAGCGGAGACGCCCACGACCAATCAATCGCCACGCGACGCCCAAGGCCGCAGGCTGTTGGGGCCCGCAGCGCTTCGCACTTGCCCCTTCGCTTCTCTGCTAAGCCAAGTCCGGGCGCGCCTTGGGCCTGGGGGCTACTGTCGGCGTTCTGGGAACGGAAGTCCCCAGACTTGCCTGCCTGCGGCCTGCGGCGTGGCTCAAGTGGGGGCCCAGCGCGGCCCAGCTTCATCAGCTCAAGCTCAAGACCCTCGCGAGGGGCCAATCCTCATGAGGCGGACGACGGAACCTTCCTCGGGAGCAGCCTCGTCGAGCAGGCTCACGCGAGGTGGAGAGATCAAGGCAGGTACCTCGAGAGGTGCCCCATGATGCAATCCATGACAATCGAGATCGGTGAGCGCCCGACTCGCGATCCTCGTTTCCCCTTTGGTGCAAAGGAGGCAAGCACAGGCCAAGGCATCGAGCAAAGGTTACCGCTTGGTGCAACAAGACCAAGACCAGCAGAGCGGCAGGATGGAGGTCATCGCGAGCCTGGGGCGGCGTCACCGTCGAGCCTTTGGCGGTCAAAGACCAACTTTAGTCGGGATAAGTGTACTAGATGTTCCCCTTCAAAATGGCCAATTGTTGGCGCCCTTCCCGCTCATTATTTGGGAAGAGGCCCAGGGCCTCCCTCTATAAATAGGACTAGCCACCACAGAAGGGGGGGGGGTCGAACCTACCAGAGAGAAGAGAGGGGGGTCGAACCTACCAGAGAGAGAGAGAGCGAAAGCGATTGGACTCACCCAAGCAGTCCATCGCACCAGCTCAAGAACAGCCCCTCGTGAGGCTGTTCTTCCTTTGTACTGTTCTTCATCAGCCCCGGAGGCAATCCACCACACCACACACTGGAGTAGGGTATTACACCACAACGGTGGCCCGAATCAGTATAAATCTTGTGTCTCTTGTGCTGTTCATCGTTCCTAGTTTAGATCCCTTGCAACCCATTAACGCGTGAGTTGGTAGGGGAAAGATCTCCGTGCGCACCCCTGAGTTCAAACCTCAAGGGTCTGCCGGAACCCGAAATCCGACACATATCCACGTGTACGAGCAAATCATGTACATAGGTATCTACAAGGCCAGTGAGGACGCTACGATGTTGGCCTTCCTCAACCAGCCGGAAGCCTTGGATGCCTTTGCTGAGAAGCACCTTGACCTCGCCACAAAAGCCACCGCTCCTTAGCCGCCGGTCGGTCGCCCGACGCATTAAGTTGAGGAGGAGGAGGAGGTCGTACGTTGATGGATGCATCTTTCTTCTTGCCTCCGGTATCCACCACTGCCATTGCATCATCATGACCTTAATTCTTATTGTGCTATTGCATTCTCGTTCCAGTCAATACCGACATATGTGATCCCTTTGCTTAATTATATGCATCACTGTACTAGTACTCCATCCGTCAATTTATAAGTTGTGCTGACCTTTTCCATCAACTTCGTGCAACGCATGGGCATCTTGCTAGAAACACTAGAACATGTCGCACCGCATGTGACCAAACCAACGATGCGCGAACCTTGCTACTACGTACCCTGCTTATCTGGCAGAAATAGCCCCCGCCCTAGAGTTTCCAATCGTTATTTCTATCTATCGATCGTGCCAAGGAGCAGAACCAAATGTTACAATTTATACATGTTTCTCTACTCCTACTCCTATAAAAGACTCAGTTGGTGATGGTGGTGTGTATGCCATCCACCGTTTCTGACCTTTAGATCTGCATCTAACGGCTATGAGGTAAGTTGTGGCATTTTTGCAACAATAGCCCACTTCCCTGCTCCAATTTGCAGAAAACCCCTTATTATCTTGAAAGCAATCACATCCATCCCTCACCTCATCAAAGCAGCCTGATAAATATATTTTGAGTGAAAATTAATATATTTTTAGTGGTATATATGTATATCAAAACAAGAGTGATTTCTTTCAAGTTTGTGAACAAGTACTACTATTCTACTACTTTGGATCCGTTGCAACGCACGGGCACATTGCTAGTAAAAGGAAAAGGCATGTCGCGTTCGCGTCGCACCCCCACACACCCGGGAACCGGCAGTACTCAACGGCCCGTCCGGCACGCCACATAGCTAGGGAAGGCGTGTTGCCAAGCATTTTCACTTTCATGTGGGACCATCGTTGAGCAAACCGACTATTGGCAAACCGCACCCTGTCCGCCACGTTGGAAAACAAAAACGAGGGGAAGATCTAGCTGTAGCATGGAAGCCAAGAAATTTGATGTCAGATGGGGTTTGTTGATAGAGTAGGAGCATTCCGTAGTACTACTCCTACTAGTACGAAGTTGGTACTACAACTAGTACTACCACTATACAACTAGGTACGTGCACGTCATAGCATCATAGGAACAAAAAATGGGAAGATCTTGTTTTGGGCGATTTATCTTTTTCTAGTCAACGTAGTATGAATAATATGATGTGGGGGGTACCCATGAAGCTTATGTGGCTTGGTTGCATGGCTATGAAAGGTTAGAGAAAAATAAATAGATAATGTGTTTAGAGTGCACTTCACTAAATAGATATACTTTGGATCCATTGCAACACACGGGCCGGCACATTGGAAGTAGTAAGAAACAAATTCCGGGTTTGGCACGAGCTCATACTGCGGGATCACCACAAGGCCTGCCGCAGGCGTTACATTTCCCTCTTGGGGCCCACGTGACCGAGCTTCAGTGGCTTAGTGCACCGGCCTATGAGTCAATGACATGTGGACCTTAAATGCGGATGGCCTACATGTCATTCTCATGGTGGTGGTGTGGTTCGCGACTCACTCGTTCGAGATGAACCGGCCGGTGGTGGCATGGTCGTGGTGAGGGTGCCACAGCTGGGCTTCGAGGTGCTACGAGCCGTAGAAGGCCACACCGGCGGGTACTACCTGTAGTACAGAAGTACTCCAGCTGAGGATTGAAGCCTAGGACGAAATGTGTCATAGCCACTGGATGAAAATTTGATGATGCGGGAGTACGGATCGGAGCACAGGAGCGGAGCAGGCAAGCCGCGTCTAATCGGGTGTGGCTGTGGTAGAAAGTTGATGGTCGCCGCAGTTCAGCTGGCCTGCATGTCGTGCCCACAAAGGTAGAGGAGCGGTGGGGCCATGAGGGATGAGGCGCACGTCGGGGGACGTCAGGCCGTGGGTTGGAGCAGCATCGTCGGAATCGCGTGTGGCAGTGGTAGAAACAAGAAACGTGATGGTCGCCATGGTTCAACTCCCATGGACAAGCTGTCATGTCTGCTGACACATGCATTGCATATCGCTCACTGCAAGGAGCAGTAGTAGAGAAAACTTTTTCCAAAGATACCATTTTCCGATAAAATTCTCGAGATATCACTAGTTTGTACACATGGGATTACTCCTGCAAGGGTCAATCACAACAGGGGTTTTGTATAAAAAATGCATCTTGATGTTCCCTACAATGCACGGGCATCTTGCTATTTATAGAAGAAGCCCACACGGGCATCTTGACGCAGGGTGCGCCACCGACCCAAACTCACATTTTTTTCAAACGCTTAGGTGCACCGAATGCCATGCCACGCTACAAGATGTAAAAAAATAGCTCTATTTTTTTAAAAACATGTTATCTTCAAACCAGCCACACCCATCCCTCACCTCATCAAAACAGCCCGTGAACAAGTATTATTTTGTGTGAAGCATGATTTATTTTTAGTGATATATGTATATCAAAACTAGAGTGTTTATGTTTCAAGCCCGTGAACAAGTATTATTCTACTACTTTGGATCCATTGCAACGCACTGGCCAGCACATTGGTAGTAGTAGTCTCTATATCTCTACTATACACTTATGAAAACAGAGTTGTTGATAATGGTGTGCCTGCCATCCTGCAATATAGGTCGTCTGATTTATATCTGACGGATAGGAAGGAAACTATGGAAATTTTGCAAAAAGATACCCACCCCCCTCTCCACATTTGCAAATAAGGCCTTCCCCCGTTCATCCTTTTCTCCCACAAGATAAACTACTCATACAAATGCATCTTGATGTTCCGTGTAACGCACGGGCCAACACATTGGTAGTAGTAGTCTCTATCTCTATCTCTACTCCACTCTTATAAAACAGAGTTGTTGATGATGGTGTGCCTGCCATCCTGCAGTACAGACCGTCCGATTTATATCTGACGGATAGGAAGGAAACTATAGCAATTTTGCAAAAACATACCCACACCCCTCTCCACATTTGCAAATAAGGCCTTCCCTCCTTCATCCTTTTTTCCCACAAGATAAACTACTCATACAAATGCATCTTGATGTTCCGTGCAACGCACGGGCATCTTGCTAGTCTACTACTCTTATAAAAAACAGAGTTGGTGATAATGGTGTGCCTACCATCCTGCAATATAGGTCGTCCGATTTATATCTGATAGATAGGAAGAAAACTATGGCAATTTTGCAAAAAGATACCTACACCCCTCTCCAGATTTGCAAATAAGGCCTTCCCTCATTCATCCTTTTCTCTCACAAGATAAACTACGCATACAAAAGCATCTTGATGTTACGTGCAATGCACGAGGATGTTTCCTTGGGGGTCTCTCCAGCGCGGTGTTGCCGTAGTTGCAAGTTGACGCCCCTTGAGATACTGACGTTAAGGGGCAGTTGAATTTTGTCTAATGAGCAGTTAAGATGAGTTTGATCACGTAGTAAATGCATTCAAAATACTACTTCCATGTCCATTTCCTAATTCTCCCCCTGCCCATCGTTTCACAGGTTAGGCTCACTGCGAGTGGAGATTGGCTTGCATATGTACGGGAGGTTACCAACATCAATTTGCACAACATTTACAATAGTGACACCGTTCCCGTAGAACCTTTGCCCTACATTGGGATCAGCCATGCAATGGGCCACCGCCTGAATTGGTACGATGGAACCACGGTGAGATTGAAGAAGATAGCAATCATGGAAGCCCCAATAGGGTCATTCGCCAACCAAAATTACACTCTCATCACGGTGTTCGACAACGCGATTACTTTCACGAACCTTGCACATGGCAGTCAAAGGCGGGCCATGCTGTCTTCGGCCGATTTGTTGCCGTACGAGTACGAAGATGATGTGCTCCTTTCTAACTGCATCTTCGCGGTGACAAACCAGGGGACTTGTTTCGTATGGGAGACATCCTACGGTATACTCCCTCTCTTCCAGTTTATTCATTTTGAAGTTTTTCGTTTTGTAAGTTTCAAATTCAAATTTAGAGCTCCCCATCACATGTTGAGATTACAATGTCCATTAAATTGTTGCGTGCATGTATAGTAAGAAACAAATCTCGAGTTTGGCATGGGTTCGTGCCGCGGTAGCACCACAAGGCCTGGCGCAGGAGTTACATTTACCTTTTGGGGCCCTCGGGACTGAGCTTCCGTGCCTTACTACACCTGCCTTTGGGTCAATAACATGTGGACCCGATAGGTGGCCGGTCCACATGTAATGCTCCCAAAGGCAGAGGGGCAGTGGGGCCGAGAGGGGTGAGCCGCAGGTCAGGGGACGTGTGGTGTCATGGATTCGAGCGGCGTCGTGGGAATCGCGTGTGGCTGTGGTAGAAACTTCATGCTCGCCGCATTTCAGGTGGCCCACATGTCATGCACACAAAGGCAGAGGGGTGGTGCGGCCGAGAGGGGTGAGGCGCACGTTAGGGGACGTGGTGTCGTGGGTTCGAGCGGCATCATGGGAATTGCGAGTGGCAGTGGATGAAACGTGATGGTCGCCGTAGTTGAACTTCCATGGACAAGCTGTCATGTCTACGGACACATGCATTGCATACTGATCACTGGAAGGAGTAGTAGAGAAAGCTAGGCGGATAAATAGTTCCTTATAGTCAAGAGGACCCGCGATACTACTTGTTCCAAAGACATGCACACCATCGAAATAGTCCATCTATATCAATATACACAGAGAGATAATATATTTTTTACAAGAGAGGAAATAGTTCATCCATCCATAATGCCCTGCTGCAAGTGTAGCTTCTTCTTATTCTTCTTCTTCTTGTTCTCATTTTTTGTGGGAGGCGGCTTCGCAACAAGCTCTTTGGGCCTTGCAGCTATCTCGAAACTCACATGGGCATCAAAGGCGGCATATTTTATCCGCTCGTACATCAAGGGATAATTATCCTATCCAGGTGACCTTAATGCCAGCGTCTCGTCACCCTTCTGAAGATTTGTTACGAGCACAAAATTTCCTACGTTGAATAGGGATGGCGTCGGTTTATCACAATCTTCTAAAGGAATTTTTATTTTGGTTTGTACGTTAGCGATGCTTTTCAAATCAAGGTTGTATGGCTCCAACTTCTGTTTGTCTCTCCACAGAAGTATATGTTCTCCCGAGACAAGAAATCGTGAAGCTCACCTCATATGGAGGGCTCGTGAATGATGTGATACACCAAAACATCATCTTCAAGGCACAGCTGAAGGACGGCGGCGCATTGGATCTTCCCAGTGGCACCCTCCATGCACTCTGTGTTGAGACCGATGACCTTCATATCCACCTTTTGGAGGGAGTTAGATACATTGTTGATCCACTTCTGAACAACCCTTGGGTGGTTGATGACGGTGGCAAATATGCTCAACGAGCCCTCGACGAGGACATGTTGGATGCTAAAAACCTGCATCTCAATCTCTTTCGCCATTTGGAACCGCTGGACCGGAGGGCTATGGTTTGGAGAATTAGGATTAGATGGCTAGTCTAACTAAAGAAGATGATTATTTACAGGGGCTTCGGAATTAATCCAGGAGTATGTGAAGAGGTTAAAACATTGTGAATGCAGTGTGGTTTGGATGCAAATGAAGATTAAGGAGAGGTGAAGAAGCCGAGGAAAATCGGTTCCTGATAGAGAAGTAAATGGGAGAAGTGGCCTGCAGGCAGTTGATTAGACGACTAGGTAGACTAAACGAAAATGCTATGCGGGTAGACTGAGGAGGGGTACCTATCCATGTACGTGCCCATCCTTCTAGCACTACATGTGCCACTTGCTAGTTGAGATCACTCTTTCGAATCACCATGGCGAGACATTTTATGATTCCTTTTTATTTTTGCACCCCTCCTGACAGGTGGAACCTATGAAAACAGATAAAAAAATGTGTCGTAGCTGGTTCGGATGGATATTGGCGCGTGTGTGGGAGACACAACATTATCTAGTTAAGGAATAAGTATGCAGTTATCCTCAAAAAGGAAAATGCCTTCTTCGCACTTCCGCATGCACGAGAATTTGGTTCTGCTCGCAATATGGATGATACCTAGAGGATGAAGTGAAACCAGAGGCATGCTAGCATGGGAGTACTACTCATGTTCCTACTACTCTTAGTAGTAGTAGTAGCAGTAGCAGCAGTAGCAGTGGTGGTACTGGTAGTGGTAGTGGTGGTGGTGGTGGTGGTGGTGGTGGTGGTGGTGGTTGTGGTAGTGGTGGTGGTCGTGGTAGTGGTGGTGGCAGTGGTGGTGGTGGTGGTGATGGTGGTGGTCGTGGTGGTAGTGGTTGTGGTAGTGGTAGTGGTAGTGGTAGTGGTAGTGGTAGTGGTAGTGGTAGTGGTAGTGGTAGTGGTAGTGGTGGTAGTAGTAGTAGTCGTAGTGGTGGTACTAGTAGTGGTAGTGGTGGTAGTAGTAGTAGTAGTAATAGTAGTAGTAGTTGTTGTAGTAGTAGTTGTAGTAGTAGTAGTAGTAGTAGTAGTAGTAGTAGTAGTAGTAGTAGTAGTAGTAGTAGTAGTACAACTGTAATACACTTGATGGTCAAAATATTATTCATCCGGTCCTCATAATGAAATGACAAGACCCTGCGCCCAATGTGACACAAGTCCAGGCGGCGTGTTCGGGTTACCAAAGTCAGCCTCACCTTGTGCACTGTGCAGTCACTGTCACCGCCTTTGTATAGCATGCATCGCCTCGTCTCCCTTTCCCCTAGCACCACTCCATCTCCATCACCATCTCCATCTCGCCGGAGATCCTGAGGTCACTCTTCATCATCTCACTATGCCCCCGAGTACCCTCGCCTCGCTCGCCTCCCCCAGTACCACTATCCCCTCACTAGCTGCTCCAGCACCAAGAGCCTTCTCCCCCGTAAATCAAGCCCCCCAAAACCCCACCTTCCAAACTCCACCAGGGCCGAATGCGAACCGCACAGCATCCATATGAGCCGCGATTGGAGCATCGAAGCGAGGCCTAAGCTTTTCAAGACTTCCTGCTTGCTGCTATCTGATCTTGCAAGTTTTGCTCACCATGATACGAAGGCGTACATGATGCCCCTTGACTTCAATCCGACCTCCATTAGCCGAAACTTCTTTATAGGTATGTAGTGGGTCGCCATACATCATTTCCCTCGACTTTGATCCAATCACCATCGGCCAAAACTTCTTGGCAGGTATGTACTGAGTTGGCATGAGCTCCCACTGGATGGCTGCCGTCAGACAAGGCCGGAAAAAGTTGGTGCTCGTGAACTTCCACACCTCCCATGAGATTATCCTTCCTACGTTGGATTATATAGGGTTTTAACGTCGTGGTCCAAGTCATCTAGATTACAAAGTCAGTTGGACGCAACTTGTTTTGCAGAAGATTGTAATCTGCCAAGTGCCCACAGGAGATGCGAATTACGCAGACTTCAAGCTAATTTCCTTGTTCCAGCGCAGTCTCGCCTATATTTCTGCTAGTGCCTTCTTTAGCTGGAGATAGCGCACCTCGCGGTCTCGCCTATATTTTCCATCCCAGTATAAATTTCCCTCTATTTTCCTCCCAGTTCCAATAGGGACATATCAATGTTTTTTCTTGCATTATCCTACTCATACTCTAAACAATGCTGATCTTACATTAACAATGCCAGTCCTTTTTTATATGATGCAGTGTCCCTACAGTTAATGCCCTTTGTAATCACACCACCTTTGCCAAAAACAAGGAAGCACAACTGGTTCCTCGCTCAATCAGATGACGACAAAAGACTGATGATCATACAGACACATGAGCCGGAAAAGTTATATTGCAAAAACCCCTGTATACAAGCACTGTGAAATACGTGAGATCCGGACATTGGCATTTACGTCTATGAGAAGGATACCAGCTTGTTGGGACCTTTAGGATTTTTGAGTTGGAGGCGGGTAAACAGACTTGGTTCGTTCAAGATTTTTTTCCTTGTTTATCATATTAATCCATTCGTTCCTTTCAATCCTACCGGTGGTTCATGAAGTCCTTCTCAAGTTTGTGATATGTCACTTCTCAATTCTTTTTCAAGAAGAATAAGTAGTATGCAAAATCCATTGCTTGTCATCAATTTAATTTGATGAAGGATAAGCATACAATAAATCTTATTCTTATTTCATCAAAGTGATTAACCTTTTTCTTCGGAGTTTGTTCTTGAGGAATAAATTCTAGTTCCAAGTCTTTCTATCTTTTCTTTTCCGGAGTTCAAATTCCCTAGGCCATTTCGTCGGAACCTCCATCTAAATCATCGCAATGCTCATCCTATTCTGTCATCCTTCATTTTATCTCGTCATTCTTTTGTTACCGGAGTTCTTCATGGTGGTTCTTCATGATTTAATTCATTCGTCAAGAGTTCATCAAGATTTCATTGGTGGAGCTCAAGTATCTTTTCTTCTTGCATCTTGAAGTGCAATTAATTCTCCGTATTCTTTTGAAGTGGAGTTTTGCATTTCTTTGTTCTCCTCAACTATCCAATCATTTCCGTGTGTGGGCGGTTATCACCTGATGATTTTGAGATGTTATCCATAAGTCCACAACAAGCTTATTCTTTCGTTGTTGATTTTCTCAACAACTTCAGTTCAAACCCTCCTTCTAAATTCTTTTCATTCCATTCTTCAATTCTTCCGGAGGCTTTGCGTTGTTTATCTCGTCAAGTGTCATCCCATCTTGTGAAGCTCATGTTCTATTCTTTCCTTGCTCAGTCGGAGTGCTGCCTAAATCCTTTCAGTCTTATTCGTTTCTTTTTCTCATGCTAACCACTCCGGTTAGAACGAGTGGTTTCATAGTCTATATGATTCCGTGAGCTTTCGATTCTCGTCATTCTCATCATTCCTCTCTTCTTCTCAAGTGCTCTCGATTCTTTGCTTCTCCTCTTGAGTTCTTGCTTCACCTCTTCCTCTTTCTCTTCCGTCTCGGTCCTAAGATCTCGGGACGAGTTCTCTTGTTAGTGGAGGAGAGTTGTAACGCCCCGGATTCGATGCGCCAGGTGTCTGCCAGTTATTCGCCGTCGTTGCCATGTCATGTGCTTGCGTGTTGCATTTTGCCATGTCATCATCTGCATTTCATCTGCATGTTTTTCAAAACTTGCATCCGTTCGGGTTCTCCCGGTTCTCTCCGTTGTCCGTTCGGAGTCCGGACCTTTCGCGCGCGCCCGTCGCCCCCTCTCAGACCTTGTTTCATGTGCGGGTGTTAAACTTTCTCGGAATGGACCGAGTCTTTCCAAGCGGCCTTGGTATACCACCGGTAGACCGCCTGTCAAGTTTCGTGCCATTTGGAGGTCGTTTGATACTCCAACGGTTAACCCCGTAGCCCGAAACCTCCCTTTTCTCTTGCAGACCAACACCCCTTCCAAACTAGCCCAAAACCCATCTAAGTCATCTCTATGCTCTCGGTCGTTCGATCACGATCGCGTGGCCGAAAACCGCTCCTCATTTGGACTCTCCTAGCTCCCTCTACCTATAAATATGTGCCCCTCCCGTATATTTCGCGCAGTCCAAACCCTAGCCATCTTCCACCTCCCGCAGCCGGACATGTCCGTTCCGCCGCCGGACGTGTCCACCGCCTCCAGCCACCTCACTCCGGCGTATCACAGGCCGCCACGTCATCGTCACCGCCGTCCCGGCCAACCCGCCGCCTCCACGTCGCCCCCAACCAGCTCCCACCGTCGCGGCCCGCGAAGCCCACGAGAAGCCCGCCCTGGGCCGCGACCGGGCCCCGAGCAGCCCGTGCGTGCCGCCGCCCGTCTTCCTCGCTCCCCGAGCACCCGCTCCTCCCACAGCTCGCTCGATCCCGAGCTGGATCGGGGCGCCGCCCGCTTACCGCCGACTTCGGGCGTCGCCGGAGCCCGTCGCCGAGCCCGCCGCCCGGCGCGCCCGCAGGCGGATCCGCCTCCTGCTCCTCCCTCGTTCCCCTGCCTCTCCTTTCTCTCTCCCCTCACGAACTCTCTCTCTCCTGTTGTCTACAGGGAGCTGCCCCTCCATGGCAGCCATGGATCTCCGCGCTCGTGCCGCCCCAAGCCTCCTCTCTGCCAAAAATGGATTCGCCATGGCCAACTCCGTCGGAATCCGGCCGGGCCCCGCCGGATCGGGCCGTCCCCTCGCCCCCATGTCGCCAGAACTGCCGCTGCCATGGCCTGCTTCTTCCTCCAGCGACATGGATCTCATTTTCGTGCTGGGTAAATTCCACCAAGTCCTTCTCACCATAACATTTTCATGCCCTGTTTGACCTGCCATATCGCCTAGAATACTGCTCCGTTTCGTGCATGTAATATGTCAAATTGTTCGCCTCGAAGAGTATATCATTTCATCTCATTGCATCATTTACATTTGAGCTCATCTTGATGCCCGAAATGCTGTTGGAAGAGGGCTATGTGATGTTAGTTTCAGATTCTTATCAGAACATGCACTTTTGTCATTTTTGCCATGATTGATGTGTGCACCCTATGAACTTTAGTCCTACATGTGTTTTATAATATGCCATGCCATATTTACAGGGGTGTATGCCATGTATTTTTGTGATCTCTGTGGTGACTAGCACAAGCATGCAAACAAGGCTTCATGATGTTGCTGATTTCAGCCCCTGTTCTGCTGATATTTTTATGCCATGTAAACTTGATGCTACCGAGAGATCCATGCTTATTTTAAGATACTTCAGTAAGGATGTTTTGAACATATGGTTATGATTTATCCATCCATGCCCTTGTTTGCAATTATGGAGTGCCATAGCTTGAGTCAATCGAGCTCTACTTTTGCTATAAAATGTTTCCTGGCAGGTTGTTTACATGTTATTCAATTTTGCGAAGGTTGTTGTAGTTGATACGTGTATGCTATGATGTTGTTCTTGCCATGTATAGCTTCTATGCCATATCTTCTTACTGTGAGTTGCCTTGCCATGCCATTTATTGCTCTGTGGTGAGTGGTTCAAGCTCACCAACATGCCTACTTATTGTTGTTCCTGCCATGTATGAATCTGTCATATCATTTGCCATGTTTACATGGGTGCCATCATATTTTCTGATCCTTTTTGGCTTATGGTCAGTAAAGGACTTTTGTTCTATGCATCTAGTAGATTCATGCCATGCCTTTTTTTGCCATGATAAGTTCCTGTAACATGTTGTTTGATAGCTCTAAACATTGTAACGTGATGTTATTTTCTGCAAAGTCTGATACTCTTATTAATTGCAATCTTGCCATGTCATTTCGAGCATGTTCTAGTGATTTCTGGAGATAGCTCAGTGTTCATGTTTTGTCATGCTTTACCTGTACATCATGCCCATGTCTTTTGTTATTACGTTAGGATGCTGTAGCTTGTTGTTTTGATGCTTGCAATATGCCTAGTTGCTGTTTTGGACAGATTGTTGCTATATCTTGTATTGTGTGTATGTGTTGAACCGTTGCTCCGTTTTGAGTGTGCTCTATATGAAACTTGCTTGATTTTGCATGTAGTTTCATATTATCATGCTGCATCCTTGTTTTGAGGTGTTTGCTTGATGTTTGTATGCATTTTGCATCAATGCCATGTTTAACTTGTTTTGCTCATATCTTCTAGGCCGTAGCTCCGAATCTAATGAACTTCATATGTAACTTGACTAGAATTTCGTGTAGATCATCTTGGTGCATCTTAACTTGCTGTTTAACCACTTGAACTTAAGGTTTATTCAGATCTGGACCAATTTCGAAATTTGCATATGAGGACTTACCGGAATTGTTATATGTTGATCCCGGCCTCATTTAAACTTGCTTTGATGTGTTGGTCTTGTATGCATCATCTTTTTCCATGAGTAGCTTCATGTAGCCTTGTCATGCATCATGCTTGGTTGTGCATCATGCCTTGTTCATGTGTGGTGTGTTTACTTTGTTGTGTGCTTCTTCTTGTTAGTTCCTGTTTCGTTGCGATCGTGAGGATTCGTTCGTCTCACGCTTGGTTAAATCTTCATGGCTTCATCTTCTTCATGGACTCGTTCTTCTTCCTTGCGGCATTCCGGCAAGATGACCGCTACCCTGGATCTCACTACTATCATTGCTATGCTAGTTGCTTCGTTCTATCGCTATGCTGCGCTACCTATTACCTGTTTATCAAGCCATCCCAAATTGCCATGTCAGCCTCTAACCTTTGTCACCCTTCCTAGCAAACTGTTGTTTGGCTATGTTACCGCTTTTGCTCAGCCCCTCTTATAGCGTTGCTAGTTGCAGGTGAAGATGAAGATTGCTCCATGTTGGATTATGTTTATGTTGGGATATCACAATATCTCTTATATTTATTAATGCATCTATATATTGGGTAAAGGGTGGAAGGCTCGGCCTTATGCCTGGTGTTTTGTTCCACTCTTGCCGCCCTAGTTTCCGTCATATCGGTATTATGTTCCCGGATTTTGCGTCCCTAACGCGGTCGGGTGATTTATGGGACCCCCTTGACAGTTCGCTTTGAATAAGACTTTTCCAAAGAAGGCCCAACATTGGTTTTACCATTGGCCTCACCTATTACCTTTTCCCCTTGGGAGTCGCGCATCCCAAGGGTCATCTTTATTTTAGCCCCGGGCCAATGCTTGTCTAAGTGTTGGTCCAAACTAGAAACCCTTTGCGCAACCTCGGGAAACTTGAGGGCTGGTTTTAGTTATACGGACTGCTCATCCGGTCGTGGCACGAGGCGAGATCTGTGGGCTACTATCGGGGTGTCGGCACGCCGGGAGGTCTTGCTGGTCTTGTTTTATTGCTGTCGAAATGTCTTGTAGCGGGATTCGAGGCTGATCGGGTCTTCCGGGAGAAGGAATATCCTTCGTGATCGCGAGAGCTTATCATGGGCTAAGTTGGGACACCCTGCGAGGTATAAACTTTCGAGCCGTGCCAGCGGTTATGTGGCAGATGGGAATTTGTTAATGTCGGTTGTAGTAAACTTGAAGCAAACTCTTATAAAATACACCAACCGTAAAGCGTAACCGTGAGTGTATCTTTTAGGGGTTGATCGAGAGGAGAACACGGTTACGGGTTATGTCGGCGTAAGTAGGAGTTGGGATCACTTCTTGATCATTGCTAGCTTCACGACCATTCCTTTGTTTCTCTTCTCGCTCTCATTTGCGTATGTTAGCCACCATATATGCTTAGTCGCTGCTGCAACCTCACCACTTTACCCCTTCCTTTCCTTTAAGCTTTGCTAGTCATGATACCCATGGTAATGGGATTCTGAGTCCTCGTGGCTCACAGATTACTACAACACCGATTGCAGGTACAGGTTATGCGATGGTCATGGCGCGAGAGCGATGTTTGCTTGTTTTGGAGTTCTTACGCTTCTTCTTGATCGGGGATAGGTTCGGTCGGCAGCTGGGGCTAGCAGGTGGATGTTGTTGGAGTTTCTTTTATGTTTCATCCGTAGTGGGATGTTGATCTTATATATGATGTTGATGTATTCTTGTGGCATTTGTGCCTTATGTATGTATCCCCACTATTATGTAATGTTGATGTAATGATATCCACCTTGCAAAAGCGTTTCAATATGCGGGTCTATCCTTGGTGGGACCTTCGAGTTCCTTTTGGATAGGGTCGCATATTGGGCGTGACATCACCATTGGCAAGGACCTTGATGGCAGAGAGGCTCTGTTTGCTATGGATAACTGTGTCTACACGGCGAGCCCTAGGAGTTCGTGAGCAAACTCCCTTTATTGTCAACGATACAGCTAGAGATTCTGAGGTCACTCTTCATCATCTCACTGTGCCCCCACGTACCCTCGCCTCGCTCGCCTCCCCCAGTACCACCAATCCCTCGCTGGCTGCTCCAGCAGCGAGAGCCTTCTCCCCCATAAATCAAGCCCCCAGAAACCGCACCTTCCAAACTCCACCACGGCCGAACATGAACCACGCAACATCCATATGAGCCGCGATTGGAGCAATCTCCCCAGTGACATCCTCGACCTCTGTTGTTCGTGTATGGATATGTTGAGCGTCCTGCGGCTGGCTGCATGCTCGAGGGACATGCACACGGCCATCATCGAAGTGAGGCCTAAGCTTTTCAAGACATCCTGCTTGCTGCTATCTGGTCTTGCTAGATTTGCTCACCATGATACAGAGGCATACATGTTGCCCCTCGACTTCAATCCGATCTCCATTAGCCGAAACTTCTTTGCAGGTATGTAGTGGGTCGCCGTACATCATTTCCCTCGACTTCGATCCGATCACCATGGCCAGAAACTTCTTGGAAGGTATGTACTAGGTCGGCATGAACTCCCACTGGATGGCTGCCGTCAGAGAAGACGAGAAAAAGTTGGTGCTCGTGAACTTCCAGACCTCCCATGAGATTATCCTTCCTCCGTTGGATTATATAGACTTTTACCATCGTGGTCCAAGTCATCTAGATTACCATGTCAGTTGGACGAACCTTGTTTTGCAGAAGATTGTAATCTGCCAAGTGCCCACACGACATGCAGATTACGCAGACTTCAAGCTAATTGCCTTGTTCGACCGTGGACTCGCCTATCTTTACGCTGGTGCCTTCTTTAGCTGGAGACAACTCAGCTCGCAGTGGATCATCGTCAAAGCTGATACACACTACGTGATGCTATTGAACACAATGGCATCATCTCGCGATCGACAAAGCAGATGGCACCACGTATTGCTGGGATGGTGCATGTAAGTTGTTTACATCGATGTTAATGATGACGCCATGACACTGCTTGAACATTTTGTGATGATTGGCATATCCTTGTTTGAGCAGAATTTGAGTAGAACTATGGCAATGTATTAGAGACACCGTAAATTAGGTATATTTGGAATGAATTAATTCATGCGATTGTGACCATGTCTGTCGGCGAGGCTGATCGTAACCCACAAACACCTATGAGGCCATGGTGAGTCACTACCATGAACTTGGCCAAAGCTGGGTACCCGAGGATGGCATTGTATGGCAGGCCAATGTGGGCGACGTCGAAGTCGATGAGCTCGGTCCGGTAGTTGTTGCGCTGTCCGAAGGTGACGGGAAGGCGAAATTGCCCTATCGGGACGGTGGAGCCATCGGTGACTCCTGAGAAGGGCTTGGTCGGCTGAAGCTGATCGTATGGCACTTGAAGATCGTTGAATGTCTCGTCAAATAGGACGTTGAGCCCTGCCCCGCCGTCGATGAGGGTCCTAGTGACTTGCGCGTTGCTGATGACTGGTGAGCAAAGCATGGGGAGGACTCCGGCCGTTGCCGCGCACTTGAGCTGATCCGCTGAGCTGAGCGTGATAGCGCCACGGCGACCACGAGAGGCGTGTGGCCTCGAGCTTGGGGAGGACTGCATTCACCTCGCGAGCAAACTGCTTGAAGATCTTGTTGAGAGGTGGGGCTGGCGCCACCCGGATGCTGGCGATCATCGCGGCTCTGAAGCCCCCAACCCCCTCGTCCTGATGAGTGCCTTCATAACTCCTTGGCGGCTGCGGCAGAGGTGGGAGCTCTGCGTTGCCTTGAGGTGGTCCTCGCGAGGCTGGTCTCTCAACCTCCCTCGCTAGGCTGGTCACCGCCGGTCTCATGAGTCTGTCATGCCATCCTTGGCGAGGCGGCCGGTCTTCCCGGCGTCCTGCGCCTCTTCCTCCTCCTCGGCCGTAGCCCGATCATTGCGCTCGGGCGTTGGCGATCATCTCTCGCCGACCACGAGCTCCTGGCATTCGTTGGTGTTGTGGGTGTGGAGGTCATGGTACCGCGATACGGCTACCCTTGGATGACTCGGGTTGATCCCTGCCTCGCTTGGTGTGCGGTTGCGTTCGAAACACTGCAGCCCCCTTGCGCTTCACATCCTTGGCCTTGGGCTTCTTCTCTTCTGGATCGGCAGCCGGAAGCTCGAGGAGGGTGGGGGGAGCCCAGCATCAGGGGCAAGAAAGGGAACCACAGCGACAGGGTTCTCTCGAGGCCCCTCCAAGCCGGCCGGTCGCAACTCCAATTCATCGAAGAGAGGCATGGCCTTCACAAATTCGTCCTTATTCTCATAGCGGTACAATGAGCAACTATTCTGGGCAGGTCGGTTTGGAGAGGCATCGCCAGGGACCTTGAGCCTTGTCCCCGCGTCCCAAGGAGGAGCCCGGACTCCTGGAACCTCATGTGGTCCTGGCTTCTGATTAAGGACCACATTAAGCGAGAATGGCGCTGAAGCGGAGCGACCCGGCATCAAACGAATTCCTTCACCACCATCGGAGCAGTTACGCTGCGATCCTTCAGCAACATCAACCTGATCCAGACACGGGCAAGGCCGGGGCTCGCGAGCTGTTGATGGCCCGGCGAGGTTAGGAGCAGCGGGCTAGCGAACTGAAGTAGAGGACTATGCACCCGGCGTCAACAAACACCCATTATATCCGGAAGTCACTCATGGATGGAGGAAGCTCAAAATCGATCCCCTCACCTGTTGTCGCAGCCACAGCCTGGAAGCTCATGCACCCAGAACACTGCTGAGGGTCGGCCGGATGCAGCGAGAAGAAGTGGCGGAAGAGCCCTTTGAAGGGCAATACCCACCATGGCCGCTGCGAAGGGAAGACAGCAAGTAGTGTCACAGACTAAGGGTCGAGATGCAACATGTGGATCTGATAGTGCTCAAGCACAGCGTTGAAGAAGGCGGAGAAGGGAGGAATCAGGCCCGCCCAAAGGGCATCAATGAAGATTGGGATCTTAGTGGCCGTCTGAACCGAGAGAGAGCGGGACGCGGGCCAAGCCACCGTCTCCCCCCACTCATTGAAGCTGGAGGCAAGCATCGGGCGCACCTTGTCCATGGCCTCGTCGTTGACCACCTTGAGACCGGCCGGCGCCGGCCGAAGAAGCGGAGGCAAGGCGAGAGAGGCAAGGGCTCTTCCCTTATCATCTTGCTTAGGCGCCATGGCTATGGAGCAGGCGGGCGCATGTCGATTGGGAAAAAAGCGAGTCGCAAGGAAGCGGAGGAATTGGGGAAGCAAGGCACAAGAGGCGGAGGAATAAGCATGTAAGCAGCGGGGCAGCGTGGCAGGCGGATTCAAAGGCAGCATGGGGAAGCGGAGGCGCCCGTCCAATCAACCGCCACGCGTCGATCGAGGCGGAGGCTATTCGAGACTGTGGTGCTCTGAACTTGACCCTTGGCCGCCCATGAAAGCCAAGCCAGCGCCTGGGCCGGGGGCTCTGTCGGTGTTGCAGGGCAGGGGTCCCAGACTTGCCTGCGGCCTGGCGTGGCTGGGCAGCGGGTCGTCTGCCCATCTTCATCAACAAGGCATCAAGACCTTCGCGAGGTCCAAGCCTCATGGCGAGACGGCATAAGACTTCCTCAGGTGGCCTAGCCAGGCCCGCTCACGAGGAGGGGAGATATCAAGGCGGGGCAAACCTCACGAGGCACTCGTGACGTGAGCCATGACGAACGGCGCCACGCGGGTGCCAGGCAGGTGCCAGTGCGTGCAGCGTCCCTATATCCTCTTTGGTGCTAAGGAGGCAAGCGCAGACAAAGAGTACCGAGGCATCAGGCAAAGGTTGCCATATTGGTGCAACAAGACCAAGACCAGGAGGACGGCAAGGCGGAGGTCATTGTGGATCCCAAGACGGCGTCATCCCAGGGCTTTTCGCAGGCGAAGACCGCTTTTGTCAGGATAGCTTGTACTAGTTGTCCCCCTTCAAATTTTCCCGCCGTTGTTGGCTCCCTTCCCGCTCAACATTTGGGAAGAGGACCAGGGCCTCTATAAATAGTTCTAGCCACCACAGTAGTGAAGACAACTCGGACAGATCGAGAAGCCAACGCTCCCACAAGAACACCCGACCTCGGTGGCTGTTCTTCCCTTGTCTTATTCATCATCAGCCCAAGAGGCAATCCACCACCGCCACCTTTGGGTAGGGTATTACACCACAACATGGCCCGAACGATATAAACCCGTGTCTCTTTACGTGTTGTGAGTTAAATCGAGTTAGTCCATAAGATCTTAGCGAGCTAGAGCATAAATCGGTAGGAGGGAAAGACTTCACGCGAACCCCGGTGTTCGAACCTTAAGGCTTTGCCGGAACACCACATCCGACAATGTAGAAGCCCTCCATAATCGAATCCCCCTCCGGCAGGGTGCCAGAAAAGGTCCCCACATGGGATCTCACGGATACAGAAGGTTGCAGCGGTGGAAAAGTGTTTTCGTAGATGTCTCTATTGGTTTGTGGATATATGGGAATATATAGGTGCAGAAATTAGGTCTGGGAGTGCACGAGGAGCCCACAAGGGTGGGGTGCGCGCCCTACCCCCCTGGCCGCGCCCTCCGTCCTTGTGGCCACCTCATGGCTCTTCCGACTTCATCTTCAACTCTCCTGGTTGTCTTCTGGTCCAAGAAAAATCATCGCGGAGGTTTTATTCCGTTTGGACTCCGTTTGGTATTCATTTTCTGTGAAACTCAAAAACATGGGAAAAGCAGGCGGCCTTTGGGCTCTAGGTTAATTGGTTAGTCCCAAAATAATATAAAATAGCATATTAATGCATATAAAACATCCAAAACAGATAATATAATAGCATGGAACAATCAAAAATTATAGATACATTGGAGACGTATCAAGCATCCCCAAGCTTAATTCATGCTCGTCCTCGAGTAGGTAAATGATAAAACAGAATTTTGATGTGGAATGCTACCTAACATATTTATCCATGTAATTTCTTTATTGTGGCATGAATGTTCGAATCATTATGATTCAAAAGAAAAGTTTAATATTGACAGAAAAAATAATACTTCAGGCATACTAACAAGGCAATTATGTCTTCTCAAAATAACATGGCCAAAGAAAGCGTATCCTGACAAAATCATATAGTGTGGCTATGCTCCATCCTCATCACACAAAATATTCAAATCATGCACAACCCTGATGTCGGATCTCGGGTTCCGGCAAAACCCTCAAGGTTCGAACACTGGAGTGCACACGAAGATCTCCCCCTACAAATCCACGTCCTAGCTTCGCTAAGATCTCAAGGACTAAATCGACGAACTCGCAACACAAAGGACACAAGATCTATACTGGTTCGGGCCACCGTTGTGGTGTAATACCCTACTCCAGTGTGGTGGTGGTGGATTGCCTCTTGGGCTGAGGATGAACAGTACAAGGGGAAGAACAGCCTCCTGAGGCAAGGTGTTCTTGTGCTTGGTGGGTGTGAGGATGAACAGAATGAGTTCGAGACCAGTTGCCTCCTACTGTGGTGGCTAATCCTATTTATAGAGGCCCTGGTCCTCTCCCCAAATATTGAGCGGGAAGGGAGCCAACAACGGACCGTTTGAAAGGGGACAGCTAGTACAGCTTATCCTGACAAAAGCAGTCTTTGCCTGCAAAAGGCTCTGGTGGTGACGCCACCTTGGGCTCCATGGTGACCTCCATCTTGCCGTCCTTCTGGTATTGGTCTCGTTGCACTGATATGGAAACCTTTGCTTGACACCTTGGTACTCCGTGCCTGCGCTTGCTTCCTTAGCACCAAAGAGGAAACAAGGACACTGTGCACGCTGGCATCCGCCTGGAACCTGCCTGATCTTGATCGTCATGGCTCATGTCACGAGAACCTCATGAGGTTTGCCTTGCCTTGATCTCTCTGCCCCTCGCGAGCCAACCTGGTGAGGCCGCTCCTGAAGGGGTCTTGCGCCGTCTGCCTCGCGAGGCTTGGCCCCTCGCGAGGGACTTGAGTGCATGTTGGTGAAGATGGGCCATACGAGCCCGCTCGCAGAGCCACGCCATGGGCATGAGCGAGCAAGTATGGGGACCCCGTTCCCGAAACGCCCGGCAGTAGCCCCGGGCCCAAAGGCGTGCTCGGGCTTGGCCCGGCGACCAAAGGCCAAGTCTTGCGGGCGCCCTTGAGCCCCAATAGCCAGCGGCCTTGGTCGATGCGTGGCGGTTGATTGGATGTCAGCGTCTCAGCTTCCCCATGCTGCCTCGGCAACTACCCGACTGTCAAAAGGCCGGCGTAGACAGCGCGTGCCTTCACTACCTCCTTACGCCTTGCTCAGATCCCATTTCTTGCGCCCTGCTTCCAAAATCTCCAAATCTGCTTCCTTCCTCTATCGCATCAACGACCAATGGCGCCTCGCAAGGTCAAGCCTGCCTCGTCGCCGGCCTGGTACGAGCCGGCTCTCAATGCCCCCAACATTTCGGAGAAGAGCCCCGCCGCCACTCGCCTGCTGACGATGGGGGAAAGCAACAAGAGTTGGAAGACGGGGCTCCGGGTCGCCTCCGACCTGCCAGAGCCTGAGGGAAGCACCTTCTTCCCCTTCTTCACGAGCAGCATCGCCGCAGGGTTGGTCCCCCCCTTCTCTGACTTCTTCTACGAGGTCCTCGGCCACTACGGGCTGCAAGCGCTGCATCTTCATCCCAACTCCATCCTTCTCTTGTCCATCTTCGCCTACTACTATGAGGCGTACCTCGGCGTGATGCCGTCCGGGGCTCTTCTTCGCCACTTCTTCTTCCTCCGCGTCAAGGAGGGTCACACCTCCGGGTGTGCCAACTTCATCGCGGCCGGCAAGGCCAACTTCGATGTCGAAGGCGGGGAAGAAAGCGAAGGCTTCGAACATGTGGGCCATGATGGGCCTTCATCGTCCACCAGCGCTTGACGCTGCCGATGGAGATGCCCCAGTCTGACAAGGGGTGGTCTTGTGCGAAGCTCACCGACAAGCGAGTGATGTTGGTGCTGGAGCAGATGAAGACCGACCTAAAGCCAGGCAACATGAAGGCGGCAAAGGTGGCTGGGGCCATGCTCCCGAGGAATTCACGGGCTGCGCGTAACCCGCTTGAGCTCGTCTGGCGCCCTTGTGGGAGCTTGGGGATGAAGAGGACAAGGTTCGCCTAAGCCCGAAAGCCTTGTCCGACGGTGAGTTGGCCGCAGTTCTCCGCCTCTTGGATGGGGCGACCAAGAGTACCCATGAGCATCTTCACCTTGTTTCATCATGAGGGCCAGGCGCAGTCACGGCTTCGAGCCGACTTTGTGAGGCGCGGGCTGGTGCCACCAGCGCCTACTGGAGCCCCTGCTGCGCCGAAGCTGGTGGAGCTTTCTTCTGATGAGTCCCACGTGGAGGAAGAGGGGGAGGAGGAAGACTCGGAGGTGACTCCCGAAGAGATGGGGGAGATCTCCCCCTTGAGCAAAGCTGACATCCTTCGCGCCTTTCCAGGGCGATGGCCGAGGCCGGCGCCCGCCCGGGAGGAGGAGCTGCCGTCATCCCGATGAGGAGCAGATCGTCGCTGGTCTCTCGAGTGTTACTCCGCCTTGGCGCCATATGAAGCTGCTTCCGGCCCTTACTGCTGCGCCATTTTACTGCTCCCGGTCTGCCGCCCTCCTTAGGCCTCGGCTCTCGGGCTTCAAGCTCACAAAGCGGAGGTGGACTACACTCATGGACCAATAAGTGCTTGAGCTTCATCTTGTTCTTGCTTGTCTGCTGCCTCGGCGTTCGTCCTTGTTTGACCAGGCCACCGCCTTCGGCGAAGAAGAGGAAGGAGGATGCACTGCCCACGACTGGGACTAAACCATCTGCAGTGGTTGCGCCCCCCTCCGCGGAAAAGGGAAACGTCAGCTCCCATACCTCTCCGGCCTTGTCGCCCTCGCGAAACCTGGAGGGTGTCGTCGAGAGCCCGCCTCCTCCGAGGCCCAGCTCGGAAGTGCGATGCCGGTTAAGGCTTTGGGGTCCCAGGCTCGAGAGCCCTTGGTCTCCGAAGCCCTGGTGACGACGTCGCCTCCTCCTCCTGCTGCGACATTACTCCCAGGTTCTTCTGCCTCCTCTGCTATCTTGGAGTGTGCCCTTTCAGAGATGACTCAGCTGCGGGAAGATCTCTGGGCCGGGATCCGCGCCTGGTAGTCGGGCTCCTGGAGCTAGCCTCCGGCTGGCTTCATCGGCCTGAGAAATCTGGCGCTGAGCCAGGCCCAGCGACCTCGAGAAGGAGGCGGGCCGCCCGCTCAAGATCTGACCGACCACGGCGGTCTTGAAGGATGCAAAGCCGCCCACAACCGCTGCTGGGCGCTGGAGGACGAGCTGAAGAGTTTGTGTGATGAGCACATAGAAGAAGCTCGCGGTCGCCAGGCGAAGGAGGAGGAGATGAGGGCCCGGGAGGACGCCATGAGGAACCGCGACGCCGAGCTGGGGGAGTTGGCGAAGGCGCAGCCACTGAACATAGCCGGCTGGAGGAGCTGGAGAAGAAGGTGGAGGCGAAGGGGATCGATCTTGACGCCAAGGCGAAGGTCCTGGCCAAGGACCGCGCAGCCTTCGCGCTTCTTGAGAAGAGGTCCCATGTGGCGCTGAAAGCACTTTACGAGAAGGGCCTGGAAAAGCCGCTGACCACCAACGAGGATGGCCCTGCCCAGCTGCTTCCCTACTTGGTTGCCGCGCTTGAGGAGGTTGTGAGCGGCATCGGTCCTATGGCCGAGGCGGAAGCCCGCATTCTTTCCTCAGCTTCACTTACGCATGTCTTCAGTCACCTCCATCTTCGTGATCCAACCGCCCGCCTTGACGAGCTGCTGGAACCTGTGGACAAGGAGCGTTGTGCGGCTGCTGCCGCAGCCGTGAAGGGCTAGGTGGAGGCCCTGCTGAAGAAGTTCCGCGGCTTCGCTCTCGCACCTTCGACCGATGGTACCACCGATCATGCAGCTCCGGCTACAGGTGCAGGCGAAGGCGACGCCACCAAGGGAGGAGCACCTTTTGTGGGCATCAGAAGTGTCCAGGGGCGACCTGCTCGCAGCAGCTTTCCTGTTTTACTCCTGCAACCTGCATCATGCCTCGTGGAGGCATTAAAACTTGTGCTTGACATTTGAGGAAACAATATGTCTTGTAATATTTGTCTTGAGATTTTGCGATTTTCTTCCTTTTTGCTTTATGTTCTACATCGGCAAAGCCCGGCCCCGCGCATACCTCAACCGCCGCTGGGCCGACCGGAGACCAGGACGGAACCAACGAGTGAGGGGCTACGTGACCAGTTAGGCTCCTGAGTCGCAATGCTCAGGAGTCCCCCTTGACGCACAAACAGCTTATAGGAAGGAGACACGAGGATAGTATTAGTGTTCTACGTCGGCAGAGCCTGGCCCCATGCATACCTCAACCGCCGTTGGACCTGTCGGCGTTCTGTGAACGGGAGTACCCAGACTTGCCTGCCTGCTGTTGGGGAACGTAGCAGAAATTCAAAATTTTCTATGCATCACCAAGATCAATCTATGGAGATTCTAGCAAAAAGAGAGGAGAGGATGAGCATCTTCATACCCTTGAAGATCGCTAAGCGGAGCGTTACAAACGAGGATGAAGGAGTCGTACTCATGGCGATTCAGATCGTGGTTGATTACGATCTAAGCACCGAACAACGGTGCCTCCGCGTTCAACACACGTACAGCCGGGGCGTCTCCTCCTTCTTGATCCAGCAAGGGAGAGGAGAAGTTGAGGAGAACTCCGGCAGAGACGGCGGCATGGTGGTGATGGAGCTCGTGGTTCTCCGGCGAGGGCTTCGCCAAGCACTAAGGAGGAGGAGGAGGTGTTGGAGGAGGGAGAGGGCTGTGCCGAGGGAAGGTTCGGCTGCCCTCTCTCTCTCACTATATATAGGGAAGGGAGGAGGGGCGCCCTAGGGTTCCCTAGGGAGGCGGCGGCCATAGGGAAACCCTAGATGGGTTTGGTGCCCCCACCCCTAGGAAACTTGCCCCCAAGCCGGGAGGGTGGCTGCCCTAGGGGTGGCGCCCCACCTCTCAGTTTCGTTATATGGGGTGGGAGGGCGCTCAGCCTTGGTGGGCTGATGTGCCCTCTCCCTTGGCCTCGAAACCCCTTTCGGACCGCTGAGTCATCACAGTACCCCGGAACAATTCCGGACTCCAATACCCTTCGTCCAATATACGATCTTCACCTCCGGACCATTCCGGAGCTCCTCGTCATGTCAGGGATCTCATCAGGGACTTGAACAACAAGGTAACCACATACTATTTCCCATAACAACTCTAGCGTCACGAACCTTAAGTGTGTAGACCCTACGGGTTCGGGAACCATCTGAACATAACCGAGGCGTTCTCGGTCAATAACCAACAGCGGGATCTGGATACCCATGTTGGCTCCCACATGTTACGATGATCTCATCGGATGAACCACGATGTCAAGGATTCAAGCAATCCGTATGCAATTCCCTTTGTCTAGCGGTATTGTACTTGCCGAGATTCGATCGTCGGTATGCCGATACCTTGTTCAATCTCGTTACCGGCAAGTCTCTTTACTCGATCCGTAACACATCATCCGTGATCAACCCCTTGGTCACATTGTCCACATATGATGATGTCCTACCGAGTGGGCCGGAGATACCTCTCCGTCACACGGAGTGACAAATCGATCTCGATTCATGCCAACCCATGAGACACTTTACGAGATACCCGTAGTGCACCTTTATAGCCATCCTGTTATGTTGTGACGTTTGGTACACCCAAAGCATTCCTACGGTATCCGGGAGTTGCACAATCTCATGGTCTAAGGAAATGATACTTAACATTAGAAAAGCATTAACGTACGAATTACACGATCTTTGTGATAGGCTTAGGATTGGGTCTTTTCCATCACATCATTCTCCTACTGATGTGATCCCGTTATCAACGACATCCAATGTCCATGGTCAGGAAACCGTAACCATCTATTGATCAACGAGCTAGTCAACTAGAGGCTTACTAGGGACATGGTGTTGTCTATGTACCCACACATGTATCTGAGTTTCCTATCAATACAATTATAACATGGATAATAAACGATTATCATGAACAAGGAAATATAATAATAATAACTAATTTATTATTGCCTCTAGGGCATATTTCCAACAGTCTCCCACTTGCACTAGAGTCAATAATCTAGTTCACATCGCCATGTGATTAACGCTCACAGGTCACATCGCTATGTGACCAACATCCAAAGAGTTTACTAGTGTCACTAAACTAGTTCACATCATCATGTGATTAAGACTCAATGAGTTACGGGGTTTGATCATGTTTGCTTGTGAGAGAGGTTTTAGTCAGCGGGTCGCAACATTCAGATCCGTATGTACTTCATAAATCTCTAGGTCATATTGTAAATGCTGCTTCCACGCTCCACTTGGAGCTATTCCAAATGGTTGCTCCACTATCGTATCAGGTTTGCTACTCGAGTCATTCGGATAGGTGTTAAAGCTTGCATCGGCGTAACCCTTTCGCCGAACTCTTTATCACCTCCATAATCGAAAACATGTCCTTATTTACTCCAAGGACAATTTTGACCGCTGTCAATGATCCATTCTGGATCACTCTTGTACCTTGCGGACTTATGGCAAGGCACACTTCGATGCGGTACACAGCATAGCATACTATAGAGCCTAAATGCGAAGCATAGGGGCGACCTTCATCCTTTCTCTCTCTTCTGCCGTGGTGAGCATTAAGTCTTTAACTTCATACCTTACAACTCGAGGCAAGAACTCCTTCTTTGACTGATCCATCTTGAACACCTTCAAGATCATGTCAAAGTATGTGCTCATTTGAAAGTACCATTCAACGTTTTGATCTATCCTCATAGATCTTGATGCTCAATGTTCAAGCAGCTTAATCCAGGTTTTCTATTGAAAACACTTTTCAAATAACCCTATATGCTTTCGGAAATTCTACATCATTTCGATCAACAATATATCAACAACATATTCTCATCGGAAATTATATAGTGCTCCCACTCACTTCTTTGGAAATATAAGTTTCTCATAAACTTTGTATAAGCATAAAATCTTTGATCAACTCATCAAAGCGTATATCCCAACTCCGAGATGCTTACTCCAGTCCTTAGAAGGACTGCTGGAGCTTGCACACTTGTTAGCATCTTTAGGATTGACAAAACCTTACGGTTGTATCACACACAACCTTTCCTCAAGAATATCGTCGAGAAACAATGTTTTGACATCCTATCGCAAGATTTCATAAATCATGCGATAATTGCTAATATAATTCCAACAGACTCTTAGCATCGCTCTGAATGAGAAAGTCTCATCGCAGTCAACTCCTTGAACTTGTCGGAAAACATATTAACAACAAGTCAAGCTTTCTTAATGGTGACACTTACCATCATTGTCCGTCTTCTTCTAAAATCCATCATGCCCAACAGCCTTCGACCATCAAGTAGTTCTTCCAAAGTCTACACTTTGTTTTCATACATGGATCCTCTCTCGGATTTTATGGCCTCAAGCCATTTTGAATCCGGGCCCACCATCGCTTCTCCATAGCTCGTAGGTTCATTGTTGTCTAGCAACATGACCTCCAAGATAGGATTCTTGTACCACTCTGAAGCAGTACTGTCCTTATCGTCCCTCGAGGTTTAGCGATGACTTGATCCGAAGCATTATGATCACTATCATCGCTTCCACTTCAATTGGTGTAGGTGCCACATGAACAACTTCACATGCCTTGCTACACACTGGTTGAAGTGATGGTTCATTAACCTCATCAAGTCTCCACCATCCTCCCACTCAATTCTTTTGAGAGAAACTTTTCCTCGAGAAAGGACCCTGTTTCTAGAAACAATCACTTTTGCTTCCGGATTTGAAATAGGAGGTATACCCAACTATTTTGGGTGTCCTATGAAGATGTATTTATCCGCTTTTGGTTCGAGCTCATCAGGATGAAACTTTTTCATATAAGCGTCGCAGCCCCAAACTTTCAAGAAACGACAGCTTAGGTTTCTCTAAACCATAGCTTTTACGGTGTCATCTCAACGGAATTACGTGGTGCCCTATTTAAAGTGAGTGCGGTTGTCTCTAATGCCTAACCCATGAACGATAGTGGTAATTCGATAAGAGACATCATGGTACGCACCATATCCAATAGGGTGCAACTATGATGTTCGGACACACCATCACACTATGGTGTTCCAGGCGGTATTAATTGTGAAACAATTTCCACAGTGTCTTAATTGCGTGCCAAAACTCGTAACTCAGATATTCATCTCTACGATCATATCATAGACATTTTATCCTCTTGTCACGAAGATCTTCAACTTCACTCTGAAATTACTTGAACCATTCAATAATTCAGACTTGTGTTCCATTTCACAGCAGGCTTTTAGGTCATCTTGCCCATGTGGTATGATTTGCATGTCTCAAGTGATTCAAAATCAAGTGAGTCCAAGCGATCCATCTGCATGGAGTTTCTTCATGCGTATACACCAATAGACATGGTTCGCATGTCTCAATCTTTTCAAAAACGAGTGAGTCTAAAGATTCATCAACATGGAGCTTCTTCATGCATTTTATACCAATATGACTTACATGGCAGTGCCACAAGTAGGTGGTACTATCATTACTATCTTATATCATTTGGCATGAACATGTGTATCACTACGATCGAGATTCAATAAACCATTCATTTTAGGTGCAAGACCATTGAAGGTATTATTCAAATAAACAAAGTAATCATTATTATCCTCAAATGAATAACCGTATTGCGATAGACATAATCCAATCATGTCTATGCTCAACGCAAACACCAAATAACAATTATTTAGGTTTAACACCAATCTCGATGGTAGAGGGAGCGTGCGATGCTTGATCACGTCAACCTTGGAAACACTTCCAACACATAACGTCAGCTCACCTTTAGCTGGTCTCCGTTTATTCCGTAGCTTTTATTTTGAGTTACTAACATTTAGCAACCGAACCGGTATCTAATACCCTGGTGCTACTAGGAGTACTAGTAAAGTACACATTAACATAATGTATATCCAATATACTTCCGTCGACCTTGCATGCCTTCTTATCTACCAAGTATCTAGGGTGGTTCTGCTTTAGTGTCCGTTCCTCTCATTACAGAAGCACTTAGTCTCGGGTTTGGATTCTACCTCGGGTTTCTCCACTAGAGCAGCAGCTGATTTGCCGTTTCATGAAGTATCCCTTCTTGCCCTTGCCCTTCTTGAAACTAGTGGTTTCACTAACCATCAACAATTGATGCTCCTTCTTGATTTCTACTTTCGCGGTGTCAAACATCGCGAATATTTCAAGGATTATCATATCTATCCCTGATATGTTATAGTTCATCACGAAGCTCTAGCAGCTTGGTGGCAATGACTTTGGAAAAACATCACTATCTCATCTAGAAGATTAACTCCCACTCGATTCAAGTGATTGTGGTACTCAGACAATCTGAGCACAAGCTCAACGATTGAGCTTTGCTCCCTTAGTTTGCAGGCTAAGAGACTCGTCGAAGGTCTTATACCTCTTGACGTGGGCATGAGCCTGAAATCCCAATTTCAGCCCTCGAAACATCTCATATGTTTCCGACGTTTCGAAATCGTCTTCGGTGCGTCAACTCTAAACCGTTTAACATAACTGAACTATCACATAGTTATCAAAACGTGTATGTCAGATGTTCGCAACATCCAGAGACGACGTTCGAGGTTCAGCACACCGAGCGGTGCATTAAGGACATAAGCCTTCTACGCAGCAATGAGGACAATCCTCAGTTTACGGACCCAGTCCGCATAATTGCTAGTATCAACTTTCAACTAAATTTTCTCTAGGAACATATCTAAAACAGTGGAACTAAAGCGCGAGCTACGACATAATTTGCAAAAACCTTTTGACTATGTTCAGGATAATTAAGTTCACTTATGAACTCCCACTCAGATAGACATCCATCTAGTCATCTAAGTGATTACATGATCCGAGTCAACTAGGCCGTGTCCGATCATCACGTGAGACGGACTAGTCATCATCGGTGAACATATTCATGTTGATCGTATCTACCATACGACTCATGCTCGACCTTTGGTCTCTTGTGTTCGAGGCCATGTGCTGTACATGCTAGGCTCGTCAAGTCAACCTAAGTGTTTCGCGTGTGTAAATCTGGCTTACACCCGTTGTATGTGAGCGTTAGAATCTACCACACTCGATCATCACGTGGTGCTTGAAACAACGAACTTCGCAGCGGTGCAGTTAGGGGAACACTTTCTTGAAATTTTAATGAGGATCATCTTATTTACTACCGTCGTTCTAAGAAAATAAGATGCATAAACATTATAAACATCACATGCAATCAAATAGTGACATGATATGGCCAATATCATTTTGCTCCTTTGATCTCCATCTTGAGGCTCCATGATCATCATCGTCACCGCATGACACCATGATCTCCATCATCATGATCTCCATCATCGTGTCTCCATGAAGTTGTCTACGCCAACTATTACTTCTACTACTATGGCTAACGGTTTAGCAATAAAGTAAAGTAATTACATGGCGTTGTTCAATGACACGCAGGTCATACAATAAATTAAGACAACTCCTATGGCTCCTGCCGGTTGTCATACTCATCGACATGCAAGTCGTGATTCCTATTACAAGAACATGATCAATCTCATACATCACATATCATTCATCACATTCTTTTGGCCATATCACATCACATAGCATACCTGCAAAAACAAGTTAGGCGTCCTCTAATTGTTGTTTCCATGTTTCACGTGGCTGCTATGGGTTTCTAGCAAAACGTTTCTTACCTACGAAAAACCACAACGTGATATGTCAATTGCTATTTACCCTTCATAAGGACCCTTTTCATCGAATCTGATCCGACTAAAGTGGGAGGCGGCACCGCTAGCCACCTTATGCAACAAGTACATGTCGATCGGTGGAACCTATCTCAAGTAAGTGTGCGTGTAAGGTCGGTCCGGGCGCTTCATCCCACAATACCGTCGAAACAAGATTGGACTAGTAACAGTAAGCATATTGAACAAAATCAACGCCCACAACAACTTGTGTTCTACTCGTGCATAGAATCTACGCAATAGACCTAGCTCATGATGCCCTTTGTTGGGGAGCGTGGCAGAAATTCAAAATTTTCTATGCATCACCAAGATCAATCTATGGAGATTCTAGCAACAAGAGAGGAGAGGATGAGCATCTTCATACCCTTGAAGATCACTAAGCGGAGCGTTACAAAAGCGCGGATGAAGGAGTCGTACTACAGGCGATTCATATCGCGGTTGATTCGATCTAAGCCTTTGAACAACGGTGCCTCGCGTTCAACACACGTACAGCCAGGGGCGTCTCCTCCTTCTTGATCCAGCAAGGGAGAGGAGAAGTTGAGGAGAACTCCGACAGCATGGCGACATGGTGGTGATGTAGCTCGTGGTTCTCCGGCGAGGCTTCGCCAAGCACTCGGAGGAGGAGGAGGTGTTGGAGGAGGAGAGGCTGCGCCGAGGAAGGTTCGGCTGACCTCTCTCTCTCTCACTATATATAGGGGAAGGAGGAGGGGCGCCTAGGGTTCCCTAGGGAGGCGGCGGCCATAGGGGAAACCCTAGATGGGTTTTGGCGCCCCCACCCCCTAGGAAACTTGCCCCCCAAGCCGGGAGGGGTGGCTACCCTAGGGGTGGCGCCCCCACCTCTCTAGGTTACGTGAGATGGGGTGGGAGGGGCTCTCAGCCCCTTAGCGGACTGATGTGCCCTCTCCCCTTGGCCCATAAGGCCCCCCAAAGCTTGTCGGGGCCTCCGAAACCCCTTTCGGACACGCTGGTCATCACCTGGTACCCCCGGAACAATTCCGGACTCCAATACCCTTCGTCCAATATACCGATCTTCACCTCCGGACCATTCCGGAGCTCCTCGTCATGTCCGGGTTCTCATCCGGGACTCCGAACAACGTTCGGTAACCACATACTATTTCCCATAACAACTCTAGCGTCACCGAACCTTAAGTTTGTAGACCCTACGGGTTCGGGAACCATCTGAACATGACGAGGCGTTCTCCGGTCAATAACCAACAGCGGGATCTGGATACCCATGTTGGCTCCCACAAGTTCCACGGTGATCTCATCGGATGAACCACGATGTCAAGGATTCAAGCAATCCCGTATGCAATTCCCTTTGTCTAGCGGTATTGTACTTGCCGAGATTCGTTAAATCGGTATGCGATACCTTGTTCAATCTCGTTACGGCAAGTCTCTTTACTGTTCCGTAACACATCATCCGTGATCAACCCTTGGTCACATTGTGCACATTATGATGATGTCCTACCGAGTGGGCGGAGATACCTCTCCGTCACACGGAGTGACAAATCCGATCTCGATTCATGCCAACCCAGACACTTTCGGAGATACCCGTAGTGCACCTTTATAGCCACCACATTACGTTGTGACGTTTGGTACACCAAAGCATTCCCTACGGTATCCGGGTTGCACAATCTCATGGTCTAAGGAAATGATACTTAACATTAGAAAAGCTTTAGCATCTGAACTACGATCTTTGTGCTAGGCTTAGGATTGGGCCTTGTCCATCACATCATTCTCCTAATGATGTGATCCGTTATCAACGACATCAAATGTCCATGGTCAGGAAACCGTAACCATCTATTGATCAACGAGCTAGTCAACTAGAGGCTTACTAGGGACATGGTGTTGTCTATGTACCCACACATGTATCTGAGTTTCCTATCAATACAATTATAGCATGGATAATAAGCGATTATCATGAACAAGGAAATATAATAATGTAAGTGCATCTAGTGCCCTTAGTGATTTTGGTGTATTGAAGACTTATAGGTTAAGTAACTAATGCGTTTGTGAGTGTACACAGGTCTATAAGTCTATGAGGAGTTTGATATTCTGAGAGAAAGTCGACCCTAAAATGAATTTCTTCATCTGAAGAATTTGATATTACGAAGACTTTACGAAGACTTTGAAAGTGAAGAAATTGGTGTGATTACGAAGACTTGGTATTACTTTGAGGAATATGAAGCGTGAAGACTTTTGTTTTCGTAGTTTCATTTTCTCTTTCTTGAGTCATAAAACACCGTCTTTGTTAAAGGGGTCGAGAAATACTAAGGAAAAATTTCCATTTGATGCTCAACTCAAAATCCTCACCTACCAATCCCTTGAGTGAAGCCTTTGGAAATCTCATACAGTTCAGTCAATTTCTTGATGTGAGAGGCGAAGCTCTTACAGTCCTTGAGAATTTATTCGGCGAGGAGTTAAAATTCGCCATCTGAATTGCCTACGATGAGAACATGATAGCCGAGAATTTGATGTTCCAACTTCCGACCGTTCTTTGTCTTCTTGCGCTTGTGTCCAAAATATCTCCACCTAACGGTCATATCATTTAAGGGCATTTATGTCTTATCATGTCGGGCTGCTCCGAGGCTATAAATAGCCGCCCCCACAACCACTAGTTGGTTGGCTGCTCGAAGAACTTGACACTTGTCATTTGAGAGCAACCCATCCTCTGAGGACTTTGGCGAAAATCATCAAGTGAGGAAAAACCCAAAGTGAGGAAAATCCAAAACCAAACCCCAACAAACCCAAAGTGATTGAGCATCATGAAGAAATTGATCCAGCGTGGATCCGGCGCTTTTACCTTTGAAGACTGTGCTTCTTCCAGACGGTTAGGCGTCACGGTCTAGAAACATCAAGAGGAATTGTGGATTGCCGAGTGACCAAGTATGTGAAGGTTTGGAAGTCGCTGAAGACTTACCACGAGTGATTGGGCGAGTCTGCGTGGCCTTAGTTCAAGGAGAATACGGTGAGGACTTGGTGTCTGAGCTGCGTGCTTTCGATGGTTGGTGTCCGGGACTGCGTGTCCTCGAGTTTAAATACTCGGCCGCTCCAACCAGACGTACAAGCCCAGGGCAGCAGTTGGAACTGGTCTACCAAATCATTGTCTTCACCAACCTAACTGGTTCTATTTCCTCAACCCTTTCATTTCCTCATTCTTGTGTTGAGTGTTTGTCATATCTGTGTTTGAAGACTTTGGTGAAGACTTTCTCAATTTCCTCGGTTCAATTTCTTGATCTGTTTGTCTTCATCTTGTGTTATCCTGTGATTCGCTTTACGTACTCTGTGATTGTCTTCATTTCATCATGATGACTATGCTTGTAATCTGTTATGCTTACTTACGAGTACTTATTCCGCTGCATGTATTTCTTAGCTAAGGAATTTCCTCACGGCAAATTCCTCGATGAAGAATTTGTAAAATCATAAAATCGCCTATTCACCCCCCTCTAGTCGATATAACGCACTTTCAATTGGTATCGAGCAAGGTACTCCTTGTTACGTGTGATTTTAGTTTAACCACGGGTTTTAGTTATGTCGACCGCAGGTATGATCAAGGTCTCGGCAGGGTGTCCTACCTTGATGGGACGGACTACCCCTCTTGGAAGAACAAAATGCGAATGCATCTTGAAGCAATTGACAACGATCTCTGGTATGTTGTGACAAAAGGTGTTTCCTCAGTCACACCCTCTATGAATGATGCTGATGTGAAGAGATTCAAGCAACTCGATTCTCAAGCGAAGAATATCATATGTGGCCATCTGAGCAAAGGTCAATATGGAAGAGTGAGTGCTTTGGAATCTGCCAAACTCATTTGGGACAGGCTGTCCAAAGTAAATGAAGGTGTTTCAACTCAGCGTGACTCTCGAGTTGATGTTCTTGGAATCTCTTCAACGCTTCAAAAGACTCGACAGCGAAAATGTTCAACAAACCTTGATCGCCTCACGACATCTCAAATGAGCTTCAAGCCTTTGGGTGCCCTTGACATCACCGACCATGAGGTGGTGAAGAAATTACTAAGATAAGCTTGATTCCTCATTTGACACTCTGCACCGATGATACAAGAGCGAGCTGACTACAAGTCTCTTGATCCTGCTGATATCCTCGAAGGCTAAATACTCACGAGTTCGACTTGCTGAAAAGAGATCTCTATGGTTACGGCTATGGAAGAACACGTGCCACGAAGGCCAAGGCTGAATCTGAATCGAGTGAAGACTACTGCTAGTAGCCTTGGAGATCTGAAGAATTTGGCGAGAGCTAGCCTTTGCTCGTGAAGAAATTCCAGAAATTCACAAGGCGTGGTCGTTTTGGAAAATCCTCAAGCGGTGATTCCTCATCTAGTGACTATAAGCGAAGACTTTGCCACAAATGCAAGAAACCTGGTCACTATATCCAAGATTGTCCTCGATGGGAAAAGGAATTGAAGAAGAAGAAACACAAGGATTACAGTTACGATGGCGTGAAGAAGAAGAAGAAATCATCAAAATCTTCATCATCAAAATCCTCAAAGCCTTCTTCTCACAAGAAGAGCAGCTCCAAAAAGGCTCGGGCATTCATTGGCAAGGAAATGGACTCGAAGCTGAATCGAGGAAAATGAGGAAGAGGAGGAGTCGAAGAATCCGAATCTGGTGTGGCTAGTCGGCTCTTACTCTGCTTACGTCGGCAAATCCATCTTCAACGCTGAAGAAAATGACTCCGCCAACAAACTGATGAGGAAAATGATGACTCGCTCCACCTATTGCTTCATGGCAAAAGGTGCCAAGGTACTCAATTACACCTCCTCTGAATCTAGTGAAAATGAATCGATGAGGATCTCAAGCCCAGCTACTCTAAACTTGCTAAGATTGCTATAAAACAACAAAGGGCTTTTGAAAAGGTTCAAAACATGCTAGATAAGAGTGATGATATGTTAGGTGAAGAAATGGATCGCACTCAAGCCCTAGCGAAAATCTTGAAAGTTCGGTCTAGGCTTGACAGCCTTCAAGGTCATCATAACACTCTCTTATCGATCATGAAAACTTTCTTATGAATTTCTTCAAAAGCAAGATCTTGAGAAGCTAAGGCGAGTTATGAAGATCTTGAAGGGCGCGATTCATTACTTGCTCAACAAATCAGCGCTTCTCAAGAAGAATTTGTTCCTCCATGCTTAAAATGCATTGAGCGTGAATCGCTAATTCTTCACTGAATGTTCAAATGCTTCAATTGTTACAAATTCTTCACCTGCCTCTACTATCACTAATTCCTCATCGAGGACATTGCTAGTATCCTTGACGATGCAGGATTGAAGGAATTGTACATGACGAGGCATGTACAAAAGCCTCAAAGGGCATCGGACTCTTTGTGATGTGCTTAAAAGCAGATCCTCAACAGGAACCCTAGGAAAGAGGTATTGCCTTTGAGAGGAAACTCAATGCTGATGGAGCGTCTTTGGAAGCTTTGGCGGTATCCCAAAACCTCATGGGTTGCTGCAAAGGGACCTCGATTGATCCATCTACCTTATCTGGTTTTACATGTGAATTTCCTCATTACGATGATGAGTCATTTGACTCAAACTATAAACTGTTCAAAAATCAGAATGGTGAAGTATTTGCTAGATATGTTGGCACTAAGCTGCGAGAGCGGTCCCCTATGAAGAAAATCTGGGTTCCCAAGAAATGTCTTGAAAGTCTTGGTGAATGTCCTCATGACACCACACGTGAAGAAAAGGAACCGAGATCAAATTCTTCATATGGACAAAATTCTTCATATGGATCCAAGTCCTCATACGGACCAAATTCCTCACGTGGATCAAATTCCTCAAAAGGATCAAAGTCCTCATATGATTATCATCGTGCTAACAACTCTGTTTGCGAGGTAGAGCTAAGGGCTATGAATATGTGCATTATTCTTCAAACCATTATGTTCATAAGTCCTCGAAGAATTTCTCTGCTTATTCATATGCTTACCTAACCCCTCTTATGTGAAGCGAAATGGTTTGGCCTCTATGCCACCATTCTCATATGGTGCTTTCATGAGAATGATGAACTCTTTGCCACCTTGAGATGTGGGTGGTGAAGAAAAGAACTAATCTCTTCTGCGGTCAGGTCTCGGGCGTGCCTCAAGCGTCTGAAGAATTTCTTTGGGGCGACAAAAATGCACGAAAGGGCCTTGAGGCTAATCATGATGAAATGAACTTTCATTTCACACGTCCTCATCTTGCTTATCTAAATCTTGGTGATGAAATTCATCGATGAACTTGACATCATATTCTTCAGCGATGAAGTATATGAGATCGTAAGTTATACTAATTCATCTGCGGGATGATCAACCCAAAACCAGCGAGTGGGTTCTCGATAGTGGATGTACAAATCACATGATTGGTGACAAGAATCTATTGATGGATGCTCCTTATCACCATCTCATCTGAAGCATATCATCTTTCTTGACAAAGGCAAAAGTCAGTATTGGGACTTGGTAAGGTTGCTATCTCTAAGGACATGCACATGGACAAAGTCATGCTTGTTGAGTCTTTAGGATATAACCTCATGTCGATCTCAATGCTTTGTGATCTTGATATGGTAGTTATCTTTGGCAAATATCGTTGTGTTGTGATTATGGAAGTGACAATTCCAAAGTCTTGAAGGCTTTAGGAGAGGAGACTTGTATATTGTTGATTTTTCCACAGGACCACAACCAGCCATGTGTCTACTTGCAAAAGCTTGAAAAGCTGGCTATGGCATCGGCGACTTAGTCACGCAGGCATGAGGAATTTGCTGCGCTTGCGAAGAAGAAGCATGTCATTGGCATTGAGAATGTCAAATTCCTCAAGGATCACTTATGCGGAACTGTGAAGCTGGAAAAATGACCAAGGCCAAGCATCCAGTGAAGACTATCATGACCACTACTCGTCCTTGAATTGCTTCACATGGACCTCTTGGTCCCAATCATTACTCAGCTGTCACTAATGATGCATCTCTATATGGCTTTGTTATTGTTGATGATTACTCTCGCTACACATGGGTACACATTGTTACTTACAAAAATCAAGTGCAGGAAATCTTCAAGCGATTTTCCTCGAGGGCTTCAACCAACTTTGGTGTGAAGATCAAGCACATCGAAGTGACAATGGGCCTGAGTTCAAAATTCGGTCTTGATGACTATCTTGATGAACTTGGTATTACTCATGAGTTATCTGCTCCCTATACTCCTCGGCAAAATGGCGTCGTGGGCGCAAGAACAGAACTCTTGTTGAGATGGCTGCACTATGCTTGATGAATACAAAGCGCCTAGTCGTTTACGGATTGAAGCAATTGACCTGCATGCCACATCATCAGCAGTATATCTTCACAAATTCTTCAAAAAGACTGCCTATGAACTCCTCACGACAAGAAACCCAATGTAAGTTATTTCAAAGTCTTGATTGCTAAATGCTGGATTAGAGATCCTCACCACCACTCTAAATTTGCACGAAAGCACATGAGGTTTTATGCTTGGTTCTGGAAAGGACTCGCACACCTCTGAGTCTTCAACATCACATTTCACAAGATTGTTGACACTGTAGATGTGCGGTTCGATGAAACTAATGGCTGCAAAGAGCACCTACCTTCGTGTTAGACGAACCAGCACACGAGGATTCTATCAGGTTCAAGGCAACTGAGGATGTCATTCCTCTTGAAGAAATTGCTGAAGAATTCATTCTGTCTGTGAAGAACGTCAAGGTGATGCACTGAAGATAATGATGAAGAAAATGGTCTTTGAGGAAAATGATCAAATTCCTCGAAGACAACCAGCTCATCCTCGCGTTGCAAAAGAAGTGCAAGTTGACAAGATCATTGATGACATTGAAGCGCGAGTCCTCTCACTCGCTCAAAAGCTTCACACTTATCTAACTTTTGTGGGCACTATGCTTTTGTCTCTATCACAGAGCCCACTAAGGTAGATGAAGCATTTACAGCCGGAGTGGATTCAGGCCATGCAAGAAGAATTACATCGATTCGAGCTCAACAACGTCAGGGAACTGGTCAAGCGTCCAGATCCTGCAAGCATAATATCATTGGCACAAAGTGGATCTACCGCAACAAGCAAGATGAAAATGGTCTTGTGGTGAGGAATAAAACGCACGACTAGTAGCTCAAGGCTACCGCAGTTGAAGGAATTGATTTCGATGAAACTTTTGCACTGTTGCTAGACTTGAGTCTATTAGCATATTACTACGCCTATGCTAACCATCACAATATCACTTTATATCAAATGGATGTGAAAAGTGCATTCCTCAATGGTAAGCTTGAGGAAGAAGTATATGTTGCTCAACCCCGGGTTTTGAAGATCCAAAGAATCGACAAAGTCTTGAGACTAAATAAGGCCCTCTATGGCCTCAAGCAAGCCCCTCGAGCGTGGTATGATACATTGAAGGAATTCTTAGTGAAGAATGGCTTCACACCAGTTCACTCGACCCTACTCTCTTTACTAAATCTTATGATGGTGAACTGTTTGTGTGCCAAATATATGTTGATGATATTATCTTTGGCTGTCTTGACCAGCGTTATAGTGATGAATTTGCCTATATGATGAGTGAAGAATATCAAATGTCTATGATGGGAGAGTTGAAATTCTTCTTAGGTCTTCAAATTAAATCAACAACACAATGGCATATTCATATCTCGGAGAAATACCTCAAAGATGTCTGAAGAAATTGGCATGCAAGATTGCAAAGGCGTCAAAATTCCTATGCCCACAAATGGCCATCTATGCCTTGATGAAAATGGTATTGACTTGATCACAAGGTATACCGCTCCATGATTGGTTCTTTATTGTACTTATGTGCATCTAGGCGGATATAATGCTTAGTGTTTGCATGTGTGCCCGATTTCAAGCTACAGAAGGAATCACACCATAAGGCTGTGAAGCATATTCTTGATATCTAGCTCACACACCAACACTAGGATTATGGTACCCCAAGGGCTCTACTTTTGATCTCATTGGATATTACGACTCGACTATCTTTGGTGATCGTGTGGACCGCAAGTCAACATCTGGTACTTGTCATTTCCTCGGACGATCTTTGGTGCATTGGTCCTCGAAGAAAGCAGAACTGTGTATCACTTGTCCCTTGCGGAAGCTGAATACATTGCTGCTGGCTCGTGTTGTGCTCAATTACTATGGATGAAGCAAACCCTCAAGGACTACGACATCAACGTGAAGAATGTGCCTCTCTCTTGTGACAATGAGAGTGCCATCAAGATTGCTCACAACCCGTTCAGCACTTTCGAAGACAAAGCACATTCAAATTCGTCATCATTTTCTTCGTGATCATGTGTTGAAGGCGACATCTCCATCGAGCATGTGAAGGCGAAGAACAGCTAGCTGATATCTTCACTAAGCCCTTGGATGAGAAGAGATTTAGCAAGTTGCGGTGTGAGCTAAATATCTTAGAATCTTGAGCGTTCTTTGAAAAGGACACACATCCTAACACTTATGCAAAATTGATGACTTAGATGTGCAACACATGAAAAAGCGTTTTCTTCAATCAATGAAGAATAACACTCTAAATGTGAAGAAATTAATGAAGAATTTGATTCTCGAACCCTCGACAATTATGCGCGGTGTCTGAAATCATCATTCTTATCTGATGGGTCACGCCACCACCAAAGTTGAAAATTCTTCAATTTGAGTTTTCCTCGATCTTTGAAATTCTTGATTTTTGAAATTCTTGAGTTTTCAAATTCTTGAGTTTTCAAATTCTTCAACTTTGCAAATTCTTCACTTTTTTCGTCGTCTTTCTTCATTGGCTATATATATATATGGATTTATGTCCTCTCAGCATTCACTTATGGCTATTTCTTCAAGTCGCTTTTACGCTAAGTGAATGTGATCGGACCCTTCCCCTCTATGCTATACTCAACCCAATCCATTCACAAATTCTTCATGTGCGTTCTACTTTGAAACTCGTTCAAAATCTTCCTTGTGTCCTTGACAACTGAAGAAATTGCGAGCGGAACTTTTAAACGAATCTTATCAAACCTCTATTTTACCGCTCAAACCGTTCCGCATCCCACGATGCATTATTATATCCACCCACGATGCTTTACGATCTCCACTACCTTGTGCGTGGGTGACACATGTCATGAGAAGGGAAGCGGTCGAGGGCACGTTAGTCCTAAATCTTGGACGAGCCGTTTTCACCGTGGCTATAAATACCCCCTCTCTCCTTCCTCACTCTTTTACCTCGCTCGATCTCTCTCCGCTCGAGCTCCTCGAAACCCTAAGCGCCGCTTCTCCATAAATCGCCGGTGAGGAAAAGCTTCCTGCCTTGACCTCTTCGCCGGCGTACTCGCGCCGACCGTGGAATTTCTTCACTCCGCCGTCGCCGTAGCTGATTTCCTCTGCCAAGTTAGGGCGGAGAAGATCTGAACAGACGAACTTCTAAACTGTTCATCTCAGTTAAATCGTGTTCTTCACTTGAGTAAATTAAAAGTTACTTTTATTTACTCGCTTTGATTCTCAAATTTTCTTCAAATTCTTCAAAGGTGTTTATTTCAAATTCCTCACACATATGAACACCTCAAATCTCTTGACTCATTTCTCTAAGCAATGATTTTCTTCAAGATTCCTCAATTGTGTGGATCTTGATCTATACAACTCTGGAACCTAAGATAAAAGAACGCTTATTGAAATTCTTCAAGGCTCATCTGGTCAAAATCCTCAAACTTGTTCTTTTGAAAAACCCTCGAGAACGCATATGACCTCTTCAAATTCCTCGCACCTATACTGTTCACAGGTACAAATGTCTGCTGCTGAATCCTAGGTTCTCATCAACTTAACTCATTTGCAGCGTTCCTCGAAGAAAAACTGCACACTTCTTGAGAGAACTCAATTGTTCAATTTCCTCACACGAAGAAAATGGCGAGATGGTAAGAAGCCGCGAAGGGAGGAAAGAAACACGAGGTCATGACTGCTTTGAAATCCACGAGAAATATATCCGACTATTGCACACGATGAGGAAAGCAAAACTCAGCGCAAGGTGCGTCTTGAGAAAATTGAGCGGAGATGGGCACGGGAATGGAAGGAATACCGCTATGTTACACCCAAGTACATGAAGAAATTAGCGTTAAATCCTCCTTGCCCAAGAGCTCCTTTGGCACCAGGCCAAGTAGCTGATCCCACTAGCGTCAAGCGGTGAGGACTTTCTGAGGAATGGGCTAAGCGCCAAGCTAAGTTGGCTAAGCAAGCAAAGGAAGCGGTGAAGAAATTCAATGAGGATTCGCATGCTGCTGCTGCGAGGTCTCGGCCAAGCCGAAGAAATCGATGCAAAAGAAGTGCGCAAATAAGCCAAGTACTTCTTCTTCTATGCCCTCACGGCCAAGTTCCTCGGCAGCTCCTACCAGCCAAATTCCTCGTGACAAATTCCTCACACCACTGCTGCTCCATCAAAGTCCTCATTTGCACCATCCAAACCTTGAGTTCAGGTGCACCTAGCCACTTGTCAAAGGACTGCTGGATTCTCAATTGCCTCGAGCACCTCTGCAAATTCCTCGGCTGCTTTCAATTCTTCATCGGGCCCGACTGCTGAAGACAAAAGCTACTGTTGGGCGTGGTCCTCGGCCTAGCCGAAGAAGAAACAGCTTGTCGTCCATGTGCCATCGATGATGAGGCATCGATGAAGAACTTGAAGAAATCATCGAGACCGTCAAGCTAGAGCCGCAAGAGCCAAGGGAACAGCTGTGCCAATGCTTTTGGACCCAAAGAAAGTCCTCGATTTCATCGACCTCGCTGTGATCCAAATACCCCTCTGCTGATCTTCCTTTGACACCTGGTCAAAGTCATATGTTGACTCACTTCATTCTTTGAAGAAAAATGGAAGTTCGAGAAGGCGAAGGAAATCAAGAAGGCTCAATACAAGAAGGAGAGGTTTACGAAGAAAATGTTGTCAAGATGACACGAGGAACTTCTTCAAGCTCAAACAGAAATTCAGAACCTCGGCAAGAACTTTGACACGTACTATGCTGATTGGCAAGTTGTCAAGACCAAATTAAATCAATCGGCGAAGAATCTCACAAATGTTGCTGCACTGTGCAACATGAAAATCCTCGGTGAAGCATCTGCTCAGCCTAGTGAAAAAAAGGCCAGCACCGCTCAAGCTCGACTGCTTTGAAGAACATGCTGATTCGGGGCTGATGAAGAAATTCAGCCATTGAAGAAGCGCGGGGCACCCACTAGTGGTGCGCTGAAGAAATTACTCAAGACAGAGGCTGCATCGGTTGCTCTGAAGAATCTGCTCCAAATTCCTCGGCTCCTCCTGCACCAACCCCAGTTTCAGTTCTTCCATCGCTTTGGATGTGAAGAAAACCAAGGCTCTGAGCGAGCTGCTGTGAAGAAGAGAAAAGCATCAGCTGCGTCGATTCTTGACTGCGAAGAAATTGAAGCCAATGACCAGCTCTGTTGAAAACCCGATTGATGCTATTCAATTTCCTCCATACCTTCAAAGGAAGTGGTTCCTTTTGGAGAAGAATATGAAGTGCCAACGGTTCGATGAGGAACATCAATCTCTGCTCATGCGAGAAGATCGATGAAGAAATTGAAGTGGAAGCTGTCCCTTCAACCCGGTCATTCCCTCATCGGACCAAGAAATTCCTCAAGATGGTGCTGAGGAAAATGAAAATGAAGATGTGGATATTGGATGCACCACTCCGGTAATCAATGATGACTTTTGGGAAAGTCAACATCCCAATACTCCTCTCTTCACCCGCTTCAACAAGTTCCTCACTCCCTGCCAGATTGTCGGATCGACTCTGAAAAAATCAACCCACGAGTCACATGCATGAAGAAATTCCAGCCACGATCTTGATGAAACTGTTCTTGCTGCTGCTGAAATTCCTCGGACTGCACAAGTTGAGGACCAAGAAATTCCTCAAGTGAAGAACCTGCACTTACCATTCGGAGGTGGTGATGCAATTGGTGACACCCCTCGCCAAAGCGGAAAGAATCCGTTCTCGACCAAACAAAAGTTCAAGGCTAAGGATTTCTTTCTTTGAGCATGTGTTCTTCATTGAATATAATCCTTATGACTCTGCTCGGATTAGGAAGAGGCGCTTACGGACTGCCACCAAGCCAACTTCTATTCCTCGGTGCTTTTCAACAAGGACAAAATCTTGATCATGCTCATATTCCTCATGTGGATATGGAGTCGCTGCCAGAGCTTTGAGCCCGTTCTAAGTGTTCTTCACGATGCAGGTCTTCTCAACTTTTGCAGCGATATATGTGATTGGAATGAAGAGCTAATTCTTGAGTTCTATGCAACACTTCACATCACGGAGACGCTGAAGATGTGACTTCATGGGTCTTGGATTGGATGACGAAAACACTCACTACAAGGCTCCGGCCAGTGAATTGCCGTGCCCTTCCACTCAGTCCTCCGATTGGCGGTGCGTCGCATCTATGAAGAAAAGGAACTTTCAAATCACTATATGCAAGTGTTGATGAAGCCATTGAAACCAAGGCAAGCTCCAAGGACCAAATTCCTCGTCAAGGAATTGTTATATGTGCCTCGAACAGTCTATCGAATTTTGTCGAAGACTATGAGTCCTATCAAGGGCCACGACTCGAATGATGAAGAAGTCGTTGGCATCATGAAGAATATGCTTTTCAACATCATCCATGGCGTTCCCGTCAATTTCCATGATTTCTTCATGAGGACTCTGGCTAACATTGCCATGTCACCTTTTGAGCTGAAACCTTATGCGCCTTGGATTATGAGATTCATCAGGTCAAGATCTTCACTGAATTACAAGGCTGACACTTTGAACCACTGCAGCTACCTGCCTCCTATTGAAGTCCTCAAACGGCCAATTGTCTCAGCTGATGAAAAGGGAAAGGCTACTGCTGTGATCGATGAAGGCATTCGTCCATTGGATGGACAGTTTCGCAAAGCAGCATCTTACTCCACCAATGATGACTCTGCCACTCATGACTCAGCAGCAAATACCTTAGTTAAGCAAAATCCTCAAGGAACGCACCCGGGTGATGGTGATCGTGAGTTACTCCTCGGTCTTCATCGGAAGGTTGATCGCAATCACAAGTGGGTCAAGCGTCGGTTTGGTACTCTTCTTTACAACATGACCTCAACTCACAATGCGGTGAAGAAAAACCACTACTATCTTCATGAAACCTTCAAGCGCTTTGGGCTGTTCTTTCACATGTCTACAATGAAGAAGAACGCAATCAATGGGACTCAAGGAAGAATTTGGTGATCGCACCTCCTCAGAAGAAATTCAAGAAAGTCAAAGTTCCTTCCTTGGTGGCCAGCTCCTATTCTTCATCTCGCGACAACGATGAAAATGAAGATTTGGAAGACAACTGCTGCTGGTCCTACCTCGACGAACAACCCGACAATCTTTGGCGCTCCGTCTTCAACTTGATATTCTTCAAGGCGTTAGTCCTCGGTTTGATCCTTTTGGTCATTCGATGACAAGGGGAGAAATTTGAGGACTAACGCTCTTGAAACTTTGACTTTCTTGAATTTCTTCGAGGAGGTGCATCGAATTCAAATCTTCCTTGAGGTCTCGTTTTTGTCTATATACTATATTTTATTAAGTTACAACTCTCGTTCTTCTGAAACCTTTTATTGGATCGAGTTGTAATCTTAAACCCGATGGTGCTTTGATACTTCTGATGCATTATGCTCTATGCTCTGATTAGAAGTAGTTTTGATACTTGTTATGCTCGATCAATTTGGCCCTTGGGCTCGATACTCTTTGTGTGTTACTTTGCATTACATCAAGCACCATATTTCATCATGCATTTCAAATTCCTCATATTATATGTCAAATGCGTGTATGAATTACAAGATATAGGGGGAGATCTCCATGATTCAATTCTTCAAATGTGCATTGCCTCAAAAGCAATTTCCTCACTATGCACATCTTGAGGGGAGTTCTTCTATATCTTGCAATCAAAATCCTCATTATCGTATTTACACTTCATATATTTATCCCGTTGAAAACTTAACTGTATTGTCATCAATCACCAAAAGGGGAGATTGTAAGTGCATCTAGTGCCCTTAGTGATTTTGGTGTATTGAAGACTTATAGGTTAAGTAACTAATCTTTTGTGAGTGTACACAGGTCTATAAGTCTATGAGGAGTTTGATATTTACAGAGAAATCGACCCTAAAATGAATTTCTTCATCTGAAGAATTTGATATTACGAAGACTTTAGAAGACTTTGAAAGTGAAGAAATTGGTGTGATTACGAAGACTTGGTATTACTTTGAGGAATATGAAGCGTGAAGACTTTTGTTTTCGTAGTTTCATTTTCTCTTTCTTGAGTCATAGGAAACACCGTCTTTGTTAAAGGGGTCGAGAAATACTAAGGAAAAATTTCCATTTGATGCTCAACTCAAAATCCTCACCTACCAATCCCTTGAGTGAAGCCTTTGGAAATCTCATACAGATTCAGTCAATTTCTTGATGTGAGAGACGAAGCTCTTACAGTCCTTGAGAATTTATTCGGCGAGGAGTTAAAATTCGCCGGTCTGAATTGCCTACGATGAGAACATGATAGCCCGAGGAATTTGATGTTCCAACTTCCGACCGTTCTTTGTCTTCTTGCGCACTGTCCCCCAAAATATCTCCACCTAACGGTCATATCATTTAAGGGCATTTATGTCTTATCATGTCGGGCTGCTCGAGGCTATAAATAGCCGCCCCACAACCACTAGTTGGTTGGCTGCTCGAAGAACTTGACACTTGTCATTTGAGAGCAACCCATCCTCTGAGGACTTTGGCGAAAATCATCAAGTGAGGAAAAACCCAAAGTGAGGAAAATCCCAAAACCAAACCCCAACAAACCCAAAGTGATTGAGCATCATCAAGAAATTGATCCAGCGTGGATCCGGCGCTTTTACCTTTGAAGACTGTGCTTCTTCCAGACGGTTAGGCGTCACGGTCTAGAACATCAAGAGGAATTGTGGATTGCCGAGTGACCAAGTATGTGAAGGTTTGGAAATCGCTGAAGACTTACCACAGTGATTGGGCGAGTCTGCGTGGCCTTAGTTCAAGGAGAATACGGTGAGGACTTGGTGTCTGAGCTGCGTGCTTTCGGTGGTGGGTGTCCGGGACTGCGTGTCCTCGAGTTTAAATACTCAGCCGCTCCAACAGGGCGTACAAGCGAGACAGCAGAGTTGGAACTGGTCTACCAAATCATTGTCTTCACCAACCTAACTGGTTCTATTTCCTCAACCCTTTCATTTCCTCATTCTTGTGTTGAGTGTTTGTCATATCTGTGTTTGAAGAATTTGGTGAAGACTTTCTAAATTTCCTCGGTTCAATTTCTTGATCTGTTTGTCTTCATCTTGTGTTATCCTGTGATTCGCTTTACGTACTCTGTGATTGTCTTCATTTCATCATGATGACTATGCACATAATCTGTTATGCTTACTTCGAGTACTTATTCCGCTGCATGTATTTCTTAGCTAAGGAATTTCCTCACGGCAAATTCCTCGATGAAGAATTTGTAAATCATAAAATCGCCTATTCACCCCCCCTCTAGTCGATATAACGCACTTTCAAATAATAATAACTAATTTATTATTGCCTCTAGGGCATATTTCCAACACTGCGGCCTGCTGCGTGGCTCAAGGGCTGGCCCAGTACGGCCCATCTTCATCAGCACAAGCTCAAGACCCTCGCGAGGGGCCAAGCCTCGCGGGGCGGACGATAGGAAGGTTCCTCAGGCACAGCCTCGTCAGGCTGGCTCGCGAGGAGGCGGAGAGATCAAGGCGGGGTACCTCACGAGGTGCCCATGACGCAAGCCATGACGACCAAGGGCGCCAGGCGAGCGCCAGCCCGCGCAGTGTCCTCTTTTCCTCTTTGGTGCAAAGGGGGCAAGCGCAGGCGAGAGCATCAAGCAAAGGCACCCGTTTCGGTGCAACAAGACCAAGACCGTCGCAATGGCAGGAAAGAAGTCATCGTGGAGCCCAAGCCGGCGTCACCACCAGAGCCTTTGACAGGCGAGGACCAACTTTAGTCAGGATAAGTGTACTAGATGTTCCCCTTCAAAATGGCCAATTGTTGGCGCCCTTCCCGCTCAATATTTGGGAAGAGGCCCAAGGCCTCTGCCTATAAATAGGACTAGCCACCCAGAGGATCCAAGATCCGGAATCTGAGAGATATCTTAGAGAGAGATAGGGACATCTCGCCTCATCTTAGCTTGATCCAATCCGATCGAGAGCCTAGCCACAAGAACACCTCACCCTCGCGAGGCTGTTCTTCCTTGTATTGTTCATCATCAGCCCAAGAGGCAATCCACCACACCACACACACCGGGTAGGGTGTTACACCACAATGGTGGCCCGAACGATATAAACCTTGTGCCTCTTGTGTTGTTCCTTTGGTAGTTTAGATCCTAGCGAGGCGACGAGGTCCGGGTAGGTAGAGGCGAGATATCCGCGCGCGAGTTCGAACCTAGAGGTGCGGAACCCGAAATCCGACATTTGGCGCGCCCGGTAGGTGTCGCCGAGTTTTCCTTCCATGACCCGCTCTCCGCCGACATCGCGACTCGCCCTCGATGAGCAGCGCGCCCGCCCGCGGCCGCCGCGGCGCCAGTAGCGAGGCGAGGCTCAACCTTGGCCCGACCTTGCGGCAGTGTGGTGGCCGAACAAGTTCATGCCGGAGATGCCACCACGTTACAACGGCACGACTGATCCACTAGCCTTCCTGCTGGTGTACGAGGAGGCCGTCCTCGAAGCAGGAGGCGACGACAGGGTCATGGCTAACTGGCTTCCCATGGCCCTCACCGGCGCCCCACGCATGTGGCTGCTCCACCTGCCAGCGGCTTCCGTGGCCTCTTGGGAGGAGTTGCGCAACCACTTCCTCGCCCAGCACGATGCTCCGGCACCCCCGGTCGTTGCAGCTCTCCTGGGATGCTCGCAGGCGCCACCTTTAGACCGCCACATCAAGCCGTTCACACGCCAGATCGGCACTGCCTCCGCGTAGCATGGAGCTCCTCCGGGTCGGTCGGCGCCCAGGGCCGATCTGGCCTTCAGCTCGGAGGATCACCCCTCCAACCCAGCCTCCTCGGGCGCGCTCCCAATGCCGTGCACCCCCACCATCTGCCAGGTGGCCGTCACCAGGACTCTCATCGATGGCGGCGCGGGCCTCAACGTGCTCTCTGTTGAAACCTTCAGCCTCCTCCACATACCGCCGGAGCGGCTTCAGCCCAGCAAGCCCTTCTTGGGCGTCGGGGGCGGTTCATCCAGCTCCCTAGGGCAGATCCGTCTCCCGGTAACCTTCAGCACCTACGACAACTTCCGCGCGGAGCTGATCGACTTCGACATCGCCCCCACCGGCCACCCATACAACGCCATCCTCGGCTACCTAGCACTAGCCAGATTCATGGCCGCGACTCACCCAGCGTACAACCTCATGAAGATGCCCGGGAGCAACAGCGTCCTCACCGTGTCCGGAGACACCGGGGATGCGTTGCAAGTACTCAAGCTCGCCTTCAAGACTGCGGCGGCCCAGCCCGCCCGGCTCGGACGCCCCGAGCCCAAGGGGCTGCGCCCGCCAAGAAGAAGCACTGTTCACCGGACAAGGCAGAAACCAAGCAGATACTAGTCGACGAGGACAGATCCACTAACGCCACCTTCACCATAGGCGCCAACCTCGAACCCGAGCAGGAGGAGGCCCTGGTCAAGTTCTTGCGCGTGAACAAGAAGGTGTTCGCATGGGAGCCTGATTAGCTGGCGGGGACCCCTAGAGGCGTAATCGAGCATCACCTCAACGTGTGCCCCAACGTACGCCCCGTGAAGCATAAAGTGAGACGGCAGTCCACTGAAAAGCAGGCTTTCATCGTCCAAGAGACCCGCAAACTGGAAGCAGGGGTCATTCGCGAGATCCGATACATAGATTGGTTGGCTAACCCTGTTGTTGTGCCAAAGAAAGGGGGGAAGAAACGCATGTGTGTCGACTTCACCAACCTCAACAAAGCCTGCCCGCAGGATCCATTCCCGCTCCCCCGTATCGATCAGATCGTCGATTCCACCGCCGAGTGCGACCTGTTATGCTTTCTGGATGCCTTCTCTGGCTATCACCAGATCAAGATGGCGGTAGAAGATGTGGAAAATACGGCCTTCTTGACCCCGTGTGGAGTGTACTGCTACACATCCATGCCGTTCGGGCTGCGCAACGCAGGAGCGACCTTTCAGTGGCTGATGCACATCACCTTGGGCCCGCAGCTCGGGAAGAATGTTGAGGCTTACGTCGATGACATTGTGGTGAAGTCTCGTGAGGCCAAAAACCTGATACAAGACCTGGAGGAAACCTTCGTGAGCCTCAACGCAGTGAACCTGCGGCTCAACCCGGAGAAGTGTGTGTTTGGGGTCCCCTCGGGCAAGCTCTTGGGCTTCCTCGTGTCCCACCGAGGCATCGAGGCTAACCCAGAAAAGGTCAAGGCGGTCGAGGACATGAGCCCGCCAAAGACCCTCGAGAAATCTGAAGCTTCTGGGCGCGTGACCGCACTAGGGCGCTTCATCTCCAGGTTGGGGAGCGGCGCTGCCTTTCTTCGGTGATGAAGAAAAAGGGCCCTTTGAATGGTGAAGAGGCCGACAAGGCGTTCCAAGATCTCAAGAGGTACCTAATCAGCCCTCCGGTAATGGTGGCCCCACGCCCTCAAGAACCCCTGGTGCTCTACCTTGCAGCCACTCCCTACTCTGCCAGCGAAGCCCTGGTGGCGGTTAGGGAGGAGCGTCGGACCAAAGCCACGGTAGCTGCCTGGGTCAAGGCGAAGCAGGATCAAGGAAGACTCACAGAGACCACTACCACAGCCGAGAAGGATCAGCCTCCATGAAACCTTTTCGACGAAGAGACCCCTCCCCTAGCGACCAGCCGGAGGCTCCTTTGTCTTAGGAGGCCCACGGTCTCGGAGGCTCCATCGACACCGGCCTCCCAACCTCGTTGAACACCACATGTGCCATTCGGCCACAGTGTTGCGGGGCCGAGGCGCGTACCCCATGCCTCAGAAACTCCTCCTCACGCTATTTGTGGCCTCGCGCAAGTTGCGGCATTATTTTCAGGGCCACCCTATCAAGGTTGTCTCAGCGTACCCCTTGGAAAGGGTGCTCAGAGCCCCAACTCAGCTTGGAAGAGTCGCTGAGTGGAACATCGAATCGGAAGCGTTCGGCTCGAATTCAGCACAACGAGAGTCATCAAGGGGCGCATTGGCGGATTCGTGGCAGAATGGGCGGAGCGCCGGGCCTCAAGGCTGATGAGGATCGGTCCCTCTCCCGGAAGCGGGCGCCGGACGGTTGGGTCATGTACTTGACAGGCGTTCTCCGGGCATGGCGCGGGGGCTGGAGCAGTGCTTATATCTCCTACTCAAGACAAGCTCTACTACGCTGTGCAACTCTGTTTCCAGCACGGAGAAAAGGTCTCCATCAACATAGCAGAATATGAAGGCCTGATAGCAGGCCTGAAGGCCGCAGCTGCCCTAGGAGTGAAGCGCCTTACCATCAAGGGTGATTCACAACTCCTCGTCAACTTCTCCAACAAGGTATACGAGCCGAGGGATGAGCACATGGAAGCCTACCTCGCAGAGGTCCGCAGGATGGAGAAGCAGTTCTGGGGGCTGGAGTTGCAGCATGTGCCCCATGGCACCAATCAAGAAGCCGACGACATCGCCAAACGGGCATCTAGGCGGCTACCTCAGGAGCCTGGCGTCTTCAAAGAGCGGCTCTTCAAGCCCTCGGCCACGCCATACCTGTCAAGCACGGTGCAGCCTCAGGAGGAGATCCCCACCACCAGCCTCGGGGCCCGGTGCATGGCCCGGCCTCGAGGCGCTTGCTCTTGATCTTTGGAGCCACGGGAGGGATCTTTGGATCCGAGCTCGGAGCTACTGGCGCAAGGGACCTTGCGGAGAAGGAGGAGGAAGCGGGCGTGTGGCGCGGCAAGCCACATCATCTTGCATTAGGGATGGAGAGCTCTACGGAAGCGACCAAATGATGTGTCCCTGCTGCATCTCCGAGGAGCAAGGAAGGAACTGTTGGCAGATATACACGGTGGAGACTGTGGGCATCATTCATCATTGCGGACCCTCGTTGGCAAGGCGTTCCGCAGCGGGTTCTATTGGCCCACTGCGCTCAATGACGTCGTCGAACTGGTGAAGGCTTGTGAGGCCTGCCAATTCCATGCCAAGTAGATCCATCAGTCGGCGGGAGGTCCGCAGACTATACCCCTCTCATGGCCATTCGCAGTCTGGGGGCTGGATATCCTGGGCCCGTTTCCTCAGGCGCTAGGGGGCTATCGCTACCTCTACTTCGTCGTGGACAAGTTCACCAAGTGGGCTGAAGTGGAAGCCGTCCGCACCATCCCTTCAGGTTCTGCGGTCAAGTTCATCAAGGGCATCATGAGCCGGTTCGGGTGCCGAACCGCATCATCACCGACAATGGTTCGCAGTTCACCAGTAACCTCTTCAAAACATATCGCGCTAACCTTGGGGCCTTGAGATATACTACGCCTCGATAGCACACCCGAACAGCGGTCGGGCCGAAGCGGGCCAATCACGAGAGGTCTGAGGGCCTCAAAACCAGGACATTCAAGAAGAAGGCTGGAGGCTGCGGCGAGGCTGGTACGAAGAGCTTCGGTCCGTGTTGTGGTCCATCCACACAACGCGACCAAGCCATTGGCGAGACCCGTTCTCCTGGTCTATGGGCTGAAGCAGTCCTCCCTCACGAGGTCGGGCGTCGTTCAGCAGGTCTGGCGTTCGACGAGGCACAGCAGGACGCCATGTGGGGGACGGACCTCGTGCTAGGGGAGGAGCATCACCGGGAAGCCGCGCTAAGATAGCGGCAAGATACCAACAAGTGTTGCGGTGATACCACTGCCGCAACATCCGCCCCAGGACTCTTGAGGTAGGGGACCTCGTGCTCAGGCGGGTTCTCTCCAGGGAAGGACTGCATAAGCTATCTCCCATGTGGGAGGGCCCGTTCAAGGTTGTTCATGTTTCGAGGCCCGGCTCCGGCGGCTTGAGACTCGGGAGGGGGTGCCCGTCCGCGCGCGTGGAACATCCAGCCCCTCGGAGGTTTACCCTTAAAAGGCCGGTGCTGTGAAGAAGGCGAATGCCTGTGAAGCGCTGCGTTTTGGAAAAGGCCCAGAGCCTGTGAAGCAGGTGAATGCCTGTGAAGCGCTGCGTTTTGGAAAAGGCCCAGAGCCTGTGAAGAAGGCGAATGCCTTTGAAGCGCTACATTTTGGAAAAGGCCCAGAGCCTGTGAAGAAGGCGAATGCCTGTGAAGTGCTGCGTTTTGGAAAAGGCCCAGAGCCTGTGAAGAAGGCGAATGCCTGTGAAGCTGTTGCATTTTGGAAAAGGCCCGGTGCCTATGAAGAAGGCGAATGCCTGTGAAGCTGTTGCGTTCTGGAAAAGGCCCGGTGCCTGTGAAGAAGGCAAACGCCTGTGAAGTTTATCTTTCTGAGAAAGGCCCGGAGCCTATGAAGAAGGCCAATGCTGTGAAGCTCGCCGCCGTGACACTCTCACGTAATAATGAGTTGGGGCTATACACGCCCGGAGTCTCGAGGCGCGCCGGCCTCGGGCCTGGGCTCCCTCCCACGCCCATGGCAGCACTTAGCTCCGCGCTGGTGAGAAGACGTAAAAGACTAGATTAGGTGCCGGACGCAGCTTTTCTCATTTGCTTTCTGCAGTTGGCTTGTTCATTTCCATTCGAGGTTTTATTGAAGTTGTTGCCGTCTTTGGCTTGTGACTCTTTGCCTTTTCGCTCTCCTGCCTCGATTTCTCTCGCGCAAGTCTCGCGAGGGAGCAGTGCGGGCACCCTCGTGAGTGTTTTCTGCCCTTACCGTTTGAGGCTTCCCTACCCGGGTCCACTACAGGAGCACCTCTGCAGTCCGTGCCCCACGAGCACCGCGACACGAACACAAGACCTGGGTCGGTCGCCTCCACAGCTGAGGCCGGGAGCTACCTCTCCAGACTAACCTTTACAGGACATGAAGCGTTCGACGAGGCCTTGGCCTCGAAAGCAAAACCCGACAGCCCCGGGCTAAGTAATTTCCTCTGGCAGTGTGGGCACAAAGGCATAATACCGAAATAGCGGAAACAGTACGATAATTAACAGCAATAGTCCAAGCACGCCCCCGCGGGGCCCTACACTACTCTCTCCTTGCGCAGGAAAAGGAAAAAGAACAAAACAGGCGCGACTCGCCTGACACCAACTCGCGGCAAGAGCTCGGGCTGCCTCCGGAGCTCAGGCGGACTCCCTCTCGCGCTTCACCGAGGCGCGACGGCGGGCAGACCCGCTACCTCCCTCCAGGCGAGCGCGGCGGTGCGGGGGCTGGTCACGGCCACCGCTGGAGGAGCCGCTGTCCGAAGAAGAAACGCCAAAGCTCGACGAACCCCGGGCGCCGCCAATCACACGCGTGCTGCCATCTTCATCGTCGCCGGGGCTAGGCTCACGACCGTGGTCGTCGTCCTCGGGACAGCACCCAGCGCGGCGACCATCTTTCCCGAACACCCTCACGTAGAGGGTGGCATCGCCGTCGAACTTGAAATGCAGGGTGCACCGCCGGCTCAGACCACACGCGCGGGCAAACGTTTGCCAGCCGCGGGTCAGGGCCACACTCCCGGCTGCGGAGACCTCCAGCGAAGCCCAGGAGGCCCGACTGCAGCAACCGTCTGCCTGGAGCCAGAGGCCGCCCGGGGCGCCGGCCGGAAGTTCACCTAAGAAGAAGCGGGGAAGCCAGAGTCGGGTGCTGGTCGGCTCCACCGACCACACGACAAACTCCGGCAGCACCTCCACCGAGAAGAAGCGTGGCCTAGGGGGTCGCGCGGCCATAGCGCGCACCGCATCAGCAGCCTGACGCCCGTCGCCGCGCAGGGGATCGCCTCCATGGCCGCGGGGAGCCGCTACAGGAGCCACATGGTGCTTTCGAGGACGGCCTCGACCGCGCTTGGCCGGGGGAGAGTCAGGCTCTGCCTGGCGGGCCTTTCCTTTCTCTGCGGCCGAGAACCTCTTCAGCGGGGCCATGGAGAAGAAGGAGAAGCAAGAAGAGATGGGCTGGAAGGGCACGTGCCGTTCCGTACTTATAGCCGGGGAAGTCCAACCGCCGGCCTCCACGATCGCAGGTAATCATGACCCGCTTTGCATGCAGGGACTTGTTAATTCGTGCAGTTGCCAAGGCGTCGTGGGGGAGCAGGGCCGCCCACGTCCAATCAACCCCCATGCAGCGCCCAAGGCCGCAAGCTGTTAGGGCCCAAGGCGCCGCGCCTTGCTTCGCTTCTCTGCTCAGCCAAGTCCAGTGCGCCTTGGGCGGGGGCTCTGTCGGCGTTCTAGGCAGGGGTACCAGACTTGCTCTGCTGGCGTGGCTCAAGGGTGGCCAGTATGGCCCATCTTCATATGCACAAGCTCAAGACCCTCGCGAGGGCCAAGCCTCATGAGGCGGACGACAGAAGCTTCCTCGAGCACGGCCTCGTCAGGGCTGGCTCGCGAGGAGGCGGAGAGATCAAGGCGGGGTACCTCACGAGGTGCCCATCACACAAGCCATGACGACCAAGGGCGCCAGGTGGGCGCCAGCCCGGGCAGTGTCCTCTTTTCCTCTTTGGTGCAAAGGGGGCAAGCGCAGGCGAGAGAATCAAGCAAAGGCACCCGTTTCGGTGCAACAAGACCAAGACCGTCGCAACGGCAGGAAGGAAGTCATCGTGGAGCCCAAGCCGGCGTCACCACCAGAGCCTTTGACAGGCGAGGACCAACTTTAGTCAGGATAAGTGTACTAGATGTTCCCCTTCAAAATGGCCAATTGTTGGCGCCCTTCCCGCTCAATATTTGGGAAGAGGCCCAGGGCCTCTGCCTATAAATAGGACTAGCCACCCACAGGATCCAGGATCCGGAATCTAAGAGATATCTTAGAGAGTGAGATAGGGACATCTCGCCTCATCTTAGCTTGATCCAATCCGATCGAGGGCCTAGCCACAAGAACACCTCACCCTCGCGAGGCTGTTCTTCCTTGTATTGTTCATCATCAGCCCAAGAGGCAATCCACCACACCACACACTGTTGTAGGGTGTTACACCACAATGGTGGCCCGAACCAGTATAAACCTTGTGTCTCTTGTGTTGTTCCTTTGGTAGTTTAGATCCTAGCGAGGCGACGAGGTCCAGGTAGGTAGGGGGCGAGATCTCCGCGCGCACCCCAGAGTTCGAACCTAGAGGGTCTGGCGGAATCCGAAATCCGACAAGACCGACCGGAGACCAGGACGGACCCAAGGAGAGAGGGGCTACGTGACCAGTTAGGCTCCCGAGTCGCGATGCTCAGGAGTCCCCCTTGACATGAAAACACCCTTCATACCTTTGCCCTCGCCGAGGCTCGGGAGGGGCGTGCGACGACCGGGCCCGGGGGGCCCTGTTGGGGGGCGTATGCTTGGGCGTGACCCGAGCGCAGCCCCCGTGCCCAGCCCCTCGCGCGACTCTCCCGAGGGGAGGTGTTGCGGTGAGGCCGAACACTGAGCTCAGGGGCTCCCTGAGGTTGATCTTGACGTGGGGCCGCCCTCGATGGTTATCACCAGCGCGGAGCATAGCGCTTCCGCACTTGCATGGGCATAGCCGCTCCTCGGCAGTGTCGACGGCCAGCGCGGAGCATGGTGCTTCCACTGGTACGTGGGAGGGGACTCCCTACTGCGGAGAGCCCAAGGCGTGTACAGCCCCGCCCTGACACGTGGCTTGCACGGCAGGGCTTGACGGGGTGTGTCTGGGCACTCGTGAATCAGCGCAGGACTCACGAGGCCCTACATCAAGGTGGGTTGTGCCTGGTCTTGGTTTTTGTTCGCTGTGCTGGTCCTACGAGGTGGTTAGACAACCTGCGCCGAACGAATCTCCTGAGGTTATCATGTGAGAAGGCCATGCACCAACGGCCCCAGGAGGTGACGTGAACGGGGCCGACCCGCCAGACAGAGCTCAGCCGTTGGATTTATCAACGCTGCAGGGACAGGCCCGAGCACAAACGCCGTGCCTAACCCTCTCACGCGAAGGATCCTGAAGAAAGACGGCCGACGCGTGGCTCCCATGGTGGGTGACGATCAAGCAGGTGATAGTCATAGGTAGATTAAGCATGGAAAGCAAACTGGCTTGAGTAAATGCAGGGAAGATACATGCCACAGGGTCAGGCCCGAGCGGCTTGGGGATGATGCAACCCGAGGGGCGCCCCCAACATGGTAAGCTAAAGACATAAAAAAGGGATACATGCCACAGGGACGGACCCACGCGGCCTAGGAATGATGCAGCCCGGGGAGCGCTCCCAGCTAATTAAACTTGGAAAATGTCACCTGGTTCTGTTGATGAAGGGATGTTGGGGCAGCTGAAGGTACGCGGCGAAAGGGTCGCTCCTCACGAGCCACCGGGGCCCTGAGCATTGATACTTCTCCAACGTATCTCTAATTTTTGATTGTTCCATGCTATATTATATTCTGTTTTGGACATTAATGGGCTTTATTATACACTTTTATATTATTTTTGGGACTAACCTATTAACCGGAGGCCCAGCCCAGAATTGCTGTTTTTTTGCCTATTTCAGAGATTCGCAGAAAAAGAATATCAAGCGGAGTCCAAGCGGAATGAAACCTTCGGAGCGTGATTTTGAACGAGCGTGATCTAGAGGACTTGGACCCTACGTTAAGACATCAACCAGGAGGGCACGAGGTGAGGCGCGCCTACCCCTAGGCGCGCCTCCACCCTCATGGGCCCCCTGTTGCTCCACCGACGTACTTCTTCCTTCTATATATACCTACGTACCCCCAAACTACCAGATACGGAGCCAAAAACCCAATTCCACCGCCGCAACCTTATGTACCCATGAGATCCCATCTTGGGTCCTGTTTCGGAGCTCCGCCGGAGGGGGCATCGATCACGGAGGGCTTCTACATCAACACCATAGCCTCTCCGATGATGTGTGAGTAGTTTACCTCAGACCTTCGGGTCCATAGTTATTAGCTAGATGGCTTCTTCTCTCTTTTTGGATCTCAATACAATGTTCTCCCCCTCTCTCATGGAGATCTATTCGATGTAATTTTCTTTTGCGGTGTGTTTGTTGAGACCGATGAATTGTGGGTTTATGATCAAGTTTATCTATGAACAATATTTGAATCTTCTCTGAATTATTTTATGTATGATTGGTTATCTTTGCAAGTCTCTTTGAATTATCAGTTTGGTTTGGCCTACTAGATTGATCTTTCTTACAATGGGAGAAGTGCTTAGCTTTGGGTTCAATCTTGCGGTGTCCTTTCCCAGTGACAGTAGGGGCAGCAAGGCACGTATTGTATTGTTGCCATTGAGGATAACAAGATGGGGTTTATATCATATTGCATGAATTTATCCCTCTACATCATTTCATCTTGCTTAAAGCATTACTCTGTTCTTATGAACTTAATACTCTAGATGCATGCTGGATAGCGGTCGATGTGTGGAGTAATAGTAGTAGATGCAGGCAGGACTCGGTCTAGTTGTCTCGGACGTGATGCCTATATACATGATCATACCTAGATATTCTCATAACTATGCTCAATTCTGTCAATTGCTCAACAGTAATTTGTTCACCCACCGTAATACTTATGCTCTTGAGAGAAGCCACTAGTGAAACCTATGGCCCCCGGGTCTATTTTCCATCATATTAATCTCCCATCAACAAGCTATTTCCGTTACCTTTTATTTTGCTTTTATTTTACTTTGCATCTTTATTATAAAAATACCAAAAATATTATCTTATCATATCTATCAGATCTCACTCTCGTAAGTGACCGTGAAGGGATTGACAACCCCGTATCGCGTTGGTTGTGAGGATTTATTTGTTTGTGTAGGTGCGAGGGACTCGTGCGTGGCCTCCTACTGGATTGATACCTTGGTTCTCAAAATCGAGGGATATACTTATGCTACTTTGCTGCATCACCCTTTCCTCTTCAAGGGAAAGCCAACGCAGTGCTCAAGAGGTAGCAAGAAGGATTTCTGGCGCTGTTGCCGGGGAGTCTACGCAAAAGTCAACATACCAAGTACCCATCACAAACCCTTATCTCCCGCATTACATTATTTGACATTTTCCTCTCGTTTTCCTCTCCCCCACTTCACCCTTGCTGTTTTATTCGCCCTCTCTTTTTTGTTTGCCTCTTTTTGCCTGCTTCTTGTTTGCTCGTGTGTTGGATTGCTTGCTTGTCACGATGGCTCAAGATAATACTAAATTATGTGACTTCACCAATAATAACAACAATGATTTCCTTAGCACTCCGATTTCTCCTCTTACTGATACTGAATCTTGTGAAATCAATATTGCTTTGTTGAATCTTGTCATGAAAGATCAATTTGCCGGCCTTCCTAGTGAAGATGCCACTACCCATCTAAATAGCTTCGTTGATTTGTGTGATATGCAAAAGAAGAAAGATGTGGATAATGATATTGTTAAATTGAAGCTATTTCCTTTTTCGCTTAGAGATTGCGCTAAAGCTTGGTTTTCATCTTTGCCTAAAAATAGTATTGATTCTTGGAATAAGTGCAAAGATGCTTTTATCTCTAAGTATTTTTCTCTTAGAAACGATATTATGAATTTTAAGCAACTTGATCATGAACATGTTGCACAAGCTTGGGAGAGGATGAAATTAATGATACGTAATTGTCCTACACATGGTTTGAATTTGTGGATGATTATACAAAAAATTTATGCCGAATTGAATTTTGCTCCTAGAAATCTTTTAGGTTCGGCCGCGGGAGGCACTTTAATGTAAATCACTTTAGGAGAAACTACTAAACTCCTAGATAATATTATGGTTAATTATTCTCAATGGCACACTGAAAGATCTACTAGTAAAAAAGTGCATGCGATAGAAGAAATTAATGTTTTGAATGGGAAGATGGATATAAAAAAGTGCATGCGAAAGTGTTTCTTCTGATCCTAATGATATGCTTTGTCTACTTTGATTGATAATAATAACGAATCTTTGGATGTGAATTTTGTTGGTAGGAATAATTTTGGTAACAACGCGTATAGAGGAAACTTTAATCCTAGGCCTTATCCTAGTAATTCCTCTAATAATTATGGTAATTCCTATAACAATTCTTATAGAAATTTTAATAAGATGCCTTCTGAATTTGAGACTAGTGTTAAGGAATTTATGAATTTGCAAAAGAATTTCAATGCTTTGCTTGAAGAAAAATTGCTTAAAGTTGATGAATTGGCTAGGAACGTTGATAGAATTTCTCTTGATGTTGATTCTTTGAAACTTAGATCTATTCCACCAAAGCATGATATCAATGAGTCTCTCAAGGCCATGAGAATTTCCATTGATGAGTGCAAGGAAAGAACCGCTAGGATGCGTGCTAAGAAAGATTGCTTTATAAAAGCGTGTTCTTCTAATTTTCATGAAAACAAAGATGAAGATCTAAAATTTATTGATGTGTCTCCTATTAAATCTTTGTTTTGCAATATGAACTTGATAATGATGAGACTGAATATGATCCATCTTTACCTAGAAGGCGTTCCAAAAATTCGGAGTTTTTAGATCTTGATGCTAAAATTGATAAAAGTGCTAATGAAGAGGTCAAAACTCTAGATATTAATGAACCCACTATTTTGGATTTCAAGGAATTTAATTATGATAATTGCTCTTTGATAGATTGTATTTCCTTGTTGCAATCCGTGCTAAATTCTCCACATGTTTATAGTCAAAATAAAGCCTTTACCAAACATATCGTTGATCCTTTAATGCAATCTTATGAAGAAAAACTTGAGTTGGAAGTTTCTATCCCGAGAAAACTTTATGGTGAGTGGGAACCTACTATTAAAATTAAAATTAAATACCATGAATGCTATGCTTTGTGTGATTTGGGTGCCAGTGTTTCCACGATTCCAAAAACTTTATGTGATTTATTAGGTTTCAGTGAATTTGATGATTGATCTTTAAACTTGCACCTTGCGGATTCTACTATTAAGAAACCTATGGGAAGAATTAATGATTTTCTTATTGTTGCAAATAGGAATTATGTGCCCATAGACTTTATTGTTCTTGACATAGATTGCAATCCTTCATGTCCTATTATTCTTGGTAGACCTTTCCTTAGAACTATTGGTGCAATTATTGATATGAAGGAAGGAAATATTAGATTCCAATTTCCGTTAAGGAAAGGCATGGAACACTTTCCTAGAAAGAAAATAAAATTACCATATGAATCTATCATGAGAGCCACTTATGGATTGCCTACCAAAGATGGCAATACCTAGATTTATCCTTGTTTTTATGCCTAGCTAGGGGCGTTAAACGATAGCGCTTGTTGGGAGGCAACCCAATTTTATTTTTAGTTTTTTTGTTTTTTGCTTCTTTTTAGGAATAAATATTTGATCTAGCCTCTGGTTAGATGTGTTTTTATGTTTTAGTTAGTGTTTGTGCCAAGTTAAACCTATAGGATCTTCTTGTATGATAGTTATTTGATCTTGCTGTAAATTCCAGAAACTTTCTGTTCATGAAAATAATTGTTAAAAATCACCAGAACGTGATAAAATATTGATTACAATTGCTGCTGATCAATAAATAAATTTTCTAGGTCGTCCTGTTTTGGCTGAAGTTTTGGAGTTCCAGAAGTTTGCGTTAGTTACAGATTACTACAGACTGTTCTGTTTTTGACAGATTCTGTTTTTCATGTGTTGTTTGCTTATTTTGATGACTCTATGGCTAGTAAAATAGTTTATAAACCATAGAGAAGTTGGAATACAGTAGGTTCAACACCAATATAAATAAAGAATGAGTTCATTACAGTACCTTGAAGTGGTCTTTTTTTTCTTTCGCTAACGGAGCTTACGAGATTTTCTGTTGAGTTTTGTGTTGTGAAGTTTTCAAGTTTTGGGTGAAAGATTTGATGGATTATGGAACAAGGAGGGCAAGAGCCTAAGCTTGGGGATGCCCATGTCACCCCAAGATAATCTAAGGACACCTAAAAGCCAAAGCTTGGGGATGCCCCGGAAGGCATCCCCTCTTTCGTCTACTTCCATCGGTAACTTTACTTGGAGCTATATTTTTATTCACCACATGATATGTGTTTTGCTTGGAGAGTCTTGTATTATTTGAGTCTTTGTTAGTTTACCACAATCATCCTTGCTGTACACACCTTTTGAGAGAGTCACACTTGATTCGGAGTTTATTAGAATACTCTATGTGCTTCACTTATATTTTTTGAGCTATATAGTTTTTGCTCTAGTGCTTCACTTATATCTTTTAGAGCACGGTGGTGGATCTGTTTTATAGAAACTGTTGATCTCTCATGCTTCCCTTATATTATTTTGAGAGTCTTAAAACAGCATGGAAATTTGCTTTAATTAATATCATGAGAAATTTGAGGCTTGATAATTCTTTTGAGATATAAAGGTAGTAATATCATAGTTGTGCTAGTTGAGTAATTGTGGAATTGAAAAATACATGTGTTGGAGTTTGTGATTCCCGTAGCATGCACGTATGGCGAACCGTTATGTAACGAAGTCGGAGCATGAAGTATTTGTTGATTGTCTTCCTTTATGTGGCGGTCGGGATCGTGTAATGGTTAACTCCTACCAACCCTTCCCCTAGGAGCATGCGTAGTAGTACTTTGCTTCGAGGGCTAATAAATTTTTACAATAAGTATATGAGTTCTTTATGACTAATGTGAGTCCATGGATTATACGCACACTTACCTTACCGCAATTTTCTAGCCTCTTCGGTACCGCGCATTGCCCTTTCACCTTGAGAGTTGGTGCAAACTTCGCCGGTGCATCCAAACCCCGTGATATGATATGCTCTATCACACATAAACCTCCTTATATCTTCCTGAAAACAGCCACCGTACCTACCTATCATGGCATTTCCATAGTCATTCCTAGATACATTGCCATGCAACTTTCCACCGTTTCATTTATCATGACATACTCCATTATTGTCATATTGCTTTGCATGATCATGTAGTTGACATTGTATTTGTGGCTAAGACACTATTCATAATTCTTTCATACATGTCTCTCTTGATTCATTGCATATCCCATTACACCGCCGGAGGCATTCATATAGAGTCATACTTTGTTCTAAGTATTGAGTTGTAATTCATGAGTTGTAAGTAAATAAAAGTGTGATGACCATCATTATTAGAGCATTGTCCCAAGTGAGGAAAGGATGATGGAGACTATGATTCCCCCACAAGTCGGGATGAGACTTCGGACTAAATAAAAAAAGAGGCCATAAAAAAAGAGAAAAGGCCCAAATAAAAAAATGAGAGAAAAAGAGAGAAGGGACAATGTTACTATGCTTTTACCACACTTGTGCTTCAAAGTAGCACTGTGATCTTCATAATAGAGAGTCTCTCATTTTGTCACTTTCATATACTAGTGGGAAATTTCATTATAGAACTTGGCTTTTATATTCCAATGATGGGCTTCCTCAAATGCCCGAGGTCTTCGTGAGCAAGCAAGTTGGATGCACACCCACTTAGTTTCTTTTTTGAGCTTTCATACACTTATAGCTCTAGTGCGTCCGTTGCATGGCAATCCCTACTCCTCGCACTAGCATCAATTGATGGGCATCTCCATAGCCCGTTAATTAGCCTCGTTCATGTGAGACTTTCTCCTTTTTTTGTCTTCCCACATAACCCCTACCATTATACCTTATTCCACCATAGTGCTATATCCATGGCTTGCGCTCATGTATTGCGTAAGAGTTGAAAAGGCTGAAGCGTGTTAAAAGTATGAACCAAATGCTTGGCCAAAACCGGGGGTCGTACATGATATGAATATTTTGTATGGGGAAGATGGAGCATAGCCAGACTATATGATTTTGAAGGGATAACTTGCTTTGGCTATGTTATTTTGATAATACATAATTGCTTAGTTAGTATGCTTGAAGTATTATTGTTTTTATGTCAACATTAAACTTTTATCTTGAATCATATCAAATCTGAACATTCATGCCACAATAAGAAGAATAATATTGAAATTATGCCAAGTAGCAGTCCACATCAAAAATTCTGTTTTTATCATTTACCTACTCGAGGACGAGCAGGAATTAAGCTTAGGGATGCTTGATACGTCTCCAACATATCTATAATTTTTTATTGTTCCAGGCTATATTATATTCTGTTTTGGACATTAATGGGCTTTATTATACACTTTTATATTATTTTTGGGACTAACCTATTAACCGGAGGCCTAGCCCAGAATTGCTGTCTTTTGCCTATTTCAGAGTTTCGCAGAAAAAGAATATCAGACGGAGTCCAAACAAAATGAAACCTTCGGGAACGTGATTTTTGGAACGAACGTGATCCAGAGGACTTGGACCTACGTCAAGAAATCAACCAGGAGGTCACGAGGTAGGGGGCGCGCCTACCCCCCTGGGCGCGCCCTCCACCCTCGTGGGCCCCCTGTTGCTCCACCGACGTACTTCTTCCTCCTATATATACCTACGTACCCCCAAACTAGCAGATCTGGAGCCAAAACCTAATTCCACCGCCGCAACCTTCAGTACTGTGAGATCCCATCTTGGGGCCTGTTTGAGCTCACGGAGGGGGCATCGATCACGGAGGGCTTCTACATCAACACCATAGCCTCTCCGATGATGTGTGAGTAGTTTACCTCAGACCTTCGGGTCCATAGTTATTAGCTAGATGGCTTCTTCTCTCTTTTTGGATCTCAATACAATGTTCTCCCCCTCTCTGGTGGAGATCTATTCGATGTAATCTTCTTTTGCTGTGCGTTTGTTGAGACCGATGAATTGTGGGTTTATGCTCAAGTTTATCTATGAACAATATTTGAATCTTCTCTTAATTCTTTTATGTATGATTGGTTATCTTTGCAAGTCTCTTCGAATTATCAGTTTGGTTTGGCCTACTAGATTGATCTTTCTTGCAATGGGAGAAGTGCTTAGCTTTGGGTTCAATCTTGCGGTGTCCTTTTCCAGTGACAGTAGGGGAAGCAAGGCACGTATTGTATTGTTTCCATTGAGGATAACAAGATGGGGTTTATATCATATTGCCTGAATTTATCCATCTACATCATGTCATCTTGCTTAAAGCATTACTCTGTTCTTATGAACTTAATACTCTAGATACATGCTGGATAGCGGTCGATGTGTGGAGTAATAGTAGTAGATGGAGGCAGGAGTCGGTCTACTTGTCTCGGACGTGATGCCTATATAAATGATCATACCTAGATATTCTCATAACTATGCTCAATTCTGTCAATTGCTCAACAGTAATTTGTTCACCCACCGTAATACTTATGCTCTTGAGAGAAGCCACTAGTGAAACCTATGGCCCCCGGGTCTATTTTCCATCATATTAATCTCCCATCAATAAGCTATTTCCGTTAACTTTTATTTTTATTTTATTTAACTTTGCATCTTTATCATAAAAATACCAAAAATATTATCTTATCATATCTATCAGATCTCACTCTCGTAAGTGACCATGAAGGGATTGACAACCCCGTATCGCGTTGATTGCGAGGATTTATTTGTTTGTGTAGGTGCAAGGGACTCGTGCGCGGCCTCCTACTGGATTGATACCTTGGTTCTCAAAAATGAGGGAAATACTTACGCTACTTTGCTACATCACCCTTTCCTCTTCAAGGGAAAACCAACGCAGTGCTCAAGAGGTAGCAAGCCTCGGGAGGCTCTGGGGGCCCGGGCGATTCCTTGAGGACCGTCTCCATCTCCGTCAAGACGGCGTGGTGCCTGGCGTCCTGAGTCGCCAGGTCGCGTCGCAAGTTGCGCTGATAGGCAGACGCCATGCTCGGCAGGCCAAAAGGCATGTGGGCGTAGCTGTGCGGTGGGCCCTCGCAGCTTCCCACGCGCGAAGGCCAGAAGGGCTCCTGAGACGCGGCCCTGTTGAGCCCTGGGACGTCGATGCAGATGCGCAGCCCGACATCCTCGCCGGGATGGGAGGCTGCGCCAGGTGAACGGCGATCGCCTCGCATGGCCCTCGCATCTTGCAGCTCCTGGGTGGTCCTGGTAATGAACTCCTGAGCGCTGGGCGCTCCTCGTCTTGTGTCCTCCTGAGGGTGACGTGCCACAAAACATGCCTCCAGATGGTGCCCGAGCGCCTCCCTCGTAATGTTGGCAAGGTCTGAGGCCCTCTAGAAGAGAACCCCCAAGCCCTGCCCAAGAAGGGTGCTGGGTGCGCTTTCCTATGCGATGGAGGGAGGCGCCCCAGGTGCGGGCGCCGACCCAGTCGTGGCGCCGCTTGAGGCACCGCTTGCCTGAGGCCCTGCACGGAGGAGCTACTTCTTCTTCTTAGGGGTGGCCTCAAGAGGGCGTTCGCCCTTGCTGTCGGGGTCATCGATAGCTATAGCTTGGAAGGCACGCTCGAGGGAGCACACCGTGTCTCTTTCTTCGCACGGGACCATGATGACTCCGCCGCTTCCTGGCATCTTGAGGACATTGTAGTCGTGATGGGTCAACGCCATGAACTTGGCCAGGGCTGGATACCCAAAAATTGCATTGTACGGCAGATAGATGTGTGCAACGTCGAAGTCGATGAGCTTGGTGTGGTAGTTGTCGCGATGTTCGAAGGTGACGGGGAGGCAGACCTGCCTGATCAGGGTGGTGAAGCCGTCGGTCACTCCTGAGAAAGGCTTGGTGGGCTGAAGCTGATCATACGGTACTTGGAGGTTGTCGAACGTGTCGACGGACAGGACGTTGAGCCCTGCGCCGCCATCGATGAGAGTCTTGGTAACTTGCATGTTGCTAATGACTGGTGAACACAACATCGAGAGGGCGCCAGCGGTAGCCGCACACTTGAGCTGATCTGCTGAGTTGAACGTGATGACATGATACGTCTCCGTCGTATCTATAATTTTTGATTGTTCCATGCCAATTTTATACAACTTTCATATACTTTTGGCAAATTTTTATATTATTTTTGGGACTAACATATTGATCTAGTGCCCAGTGTCAGTTCCTGTTTGTTGCATGTTTTATGTTTCGCAGAAACCCCATATCAAACGGAGTCCAAACGAGATAAAAACGGACGGAGAATTATTTTGGAATATGTGTGATTTTTGGGAAGTAAAATCAACGCGAGACGGTGCCCGAGGTGGCCACGAGGGTGGGGCCCACGCCCACTCCACGCAGGCGGGCCCCTGACCCTCGTGGGCCACCCGTAAGGCGGTTGATGATCTACTTTGGCCGCAAGAAAGCTAATTTTTGGAAAAAGTCCTAGGCGAAGGTTTCAATCCAATCGGAGTTACGGATCTCCAGATATAAAAGAAACGGTGCCAGGGCAGAATCCCACAGCGCAGAAATAGAGAGAGACGGAGAGACAGATCCAATCTCGGAGGGGCTCTCGCCCCTCCCATGCCATGGAGACCATGGACCAGAGGGGAAAACCCTTCTCCCATCTAGGGAGATGGTCAAGGAAGAAGAAGAAGGAGGGGGGCTCTCTCCCCCTCGCTTCCGGTGGCGCCGGAACGCCGCCGGGGGCCATCATCATCACCGCGATCTACACCAACACCTCTGCCATCTTCAGCAACATCTCCATCACCTTCCCCCCTCTATCTACAGTGGTCCACTCTCCCGCAACCCGCTGTACCCTCTACTTGAACATGGTGCTTTATGCTTCATATTATTACCCAGTGATGTGTTGCCATCCTATGATGTCTGAGTAGATTTTCAATGTCCTATTGGTGGTTGATGAATTGCTATGATTGATTTAATTTGCCTGTGGTTATGTTGCTGTCCTTTGGTGCCCATCATATGAGCGCGCGCGTGGATCACACCATAGGGTTAGTTGTATGTTGATAGGACTATGTATTGGAGGGCAAGGGTGATAGAAGCTTCAGCCTAGCATAGAAATTGATGCATACGGGATTGAAGGGGGACCAATATATCTTAATGCTATGGTTGGGTTTTACCTTAATGAATGTTAGTAGTTGCGGATGCTTGCTAAATAGTTCCAATCATAAGTGCATAGAATTCCAAGTAAGGGATGGCATGCTAGCAGTGGCCTCTCCCACATGAAACTTGCTATCGGCCTAGTAAAGTAGTCAATTGCTTAGGGACAATTTCGCAACTCCTACCACCACTTTTCCACACTCGCTATATTTACTTTATTGCTTCTTTACTTAAGACAGCCCCTAGCTTTTATTTGCGCTCTCTTTATATTCTTGCAAGCCTATCCAAAAACACCTACAAAGTACTTCTAGTTTCATACTTGTTCTAGGTAAAGCGAACGTCAAGCGTGCGTAGAGTTGTATCAGTGGTCGACAGAACTTGAGGGAATATTTGTTCTACCTTTAGCTCCTCGTTGGGTTCGACACTCTTACTTATTGAAAGAGGCTACAATTGATCCCCTATACTTGTGGGTTATCAAGACCTTTTTCTGGCGCCGTTGCCGGGGAGCAATAGCGTGGGGTGAATACTCTTGTGTGTGCTTGTTTGCTTTATCACTAAGTAATTTTTATTTGCTATTCTTAGTTGTTTTCTATCTTTAGTTATGGGTAGGAAATGCAAAATACCAAAAAAAAAGTTGTACCTACTGAACTATTGGTTGAAGAACCACTCCAAATCTATCACACTCCTGAAGCTTATTAATTGGATCATCTTCGATCCCTATGTGCTCGTGCTGAAACCCCAACTAGCTTAGTTGAGCGCAAATCTTTAGATGAGCATACCTGTTATGTGCGACACCGTATATCTGAAAAAGGGAAACTTTTGCTGGGTCAAATTCATCATTTGCAATGCTATGCTTGGAATTTATGTTATATATATGATTTCACTTGTTGTTCTGAAAACCCTAAGAAACAGCTTCCCTACCAATGTGAGTTTAGTGATAATGGAATCATATCTTCGTAAGTTAAGGGTGTTTATAATTACTATTATGTTCAACAAATTGAAGAATTTATTGCTTTTAACAGTGCTTATGAAATTGCTTCTTTGATTGAAAAGTATGATGCTACTCTTCAGAAGTCTGAAATTTTTTCCATACTTAAATATTGCTATGATAATTATGCTTCTAATGCCTATGTTGAACCATATATTGAGGACTTCTCCGCTGTCCAAGAAGAGACTAATATTTTGCAGGAGTCTATGGAAGAAGAAATTGATGAAACTGTGAGCTCATTGGATGAAAAAGATGATGAGGAGAGCGAAGAACAAAAGGAGGAAGAGTGGATAAGCTACCCGTGCCCACCTTCTAATGAGAGTAACTCTTCAACTCATACATTGTTTAATTTCCCTTCGTGCTTACCGAAGGATGATTGCTATGATGATTATTATGATCCCGTTGATTCTCTTGAAATATCCCTTTTTGATGATGCTTGCTATGCTTGTGGACAAGATGCCAATATGAATTATGCTTATGGAGATGAACTTGCTATAGTTCCTTATGTTAAACATGAAATTGTTGCTATTGCACCCACGCATGATAGTCCTATTATCTTTTTGAATTCTCCCAACTACACTATATCGAAGAAGTTTACCCTTATTAAGGATTATATTGATGGGTTGCCTTTTACTATTGCACATGATGATTTTGATGAATATAATATGCATGTTCTTGCTGCTCCTACTTGCAATTATTATGAGAGAGGAACTATATCTCCACCTCTCTATGTTTCCCACACGCTAAAATTGAAGAAACTGCTTATACTATGCATTGGCCTTTACTAGGTGCGCATGAATTGTTCTTTTATGACATGCCGATGCATAGGAAGAGAGTTAGACTTTGTTGTTGCATGATATATCTTGCTTTGTGCTCACTACTAAATGCCAAATCATTGATAATTAAAATTGGCTTCGATATACCTTGGGATCCGGGTGGATTCACTACTTGAGCACTATATGCCTAGCTTAATGGCTTTAAAGAAAGCGCTGCCAGGGAGACAACCCGGAAGTTTTAGAGAGTCATTTGTTTCTGTTATGTGCTTTCATATAGTTTAAAAACAACAAAAATAAAGAGGGGAACCCAAAACTTTTCAAAAAGAAAAGCGAAAGTGAGAAAGACGAGCATTGTTAAAGTGGGAGCTAGCCTTGAACTTTGTTCATGCTCACGGAAACTTTGTGAATCTTGATTACAGAAACTTTTCAACAAAAATAACTATCCCCTTGTACAATTCCATTGTTTTATAAAAATAATGTGCCAAGGTTTGCCTTTAGGATGTTAACAATGCTTGATGGTTTGTGCGGTGCAGGACAGAAACTTTGGCTGTAGTGCGTGATTTTACATTTTTTTTACTGGGACGTCAAATGGTTCTGATTCTTTTTGCACTGTCTTTCTATACAAATTGTTTATTTTTCCTAATTTTGGTAGAATTTTTAAAATATCATAAGTATGGTTAATGTTCAGATTATTACAGACTATTCTCTTTTAGACAGATTCTGTTTTTTGATGCATAGTTTGCTTGTTTTGATGAAACTATTGATTTATATCAGTGGAGTAAGCCATGAAAAAGTTATATTACGGTAGACACAATGTAAAAACAAAATATGAATTGGTTTGCAACATTACTTAGAGTAGTGATTTGCTTTATTATACTAACGGATCTTACCGAGTTTTCTGTTGAAGTTTTGTGTGGATGAAGTGTTCGATGATCGAGAAGGTCTCGATGTGAGAAGAAGGAAGAGAGGCAAGAGATCAAGCTTGGAGATTCCCAAGGCACCCCTAGTAAATATTCAAGGAGACTCAAGCGTCTAAGCTTGGGGATGCCTCGGAAGGCCTCCCCTCTTTCTTCAACAAGTATTGGTATGTTTTCGGATTCGTTTCATTCATGCGATATGTGCAATCTTGGAGTGTCTTTTGCATTTAGTTTTCATTTTTCTTTTATGCACCATGCTGGTATGAGATAGCACTACAAAAAAAATACACTTCTGTGATGATACGTGTTTGTCACAGTAGGTCGCGTTTTTTGTCATGCATGTACATCCATGACAAATTTATGACAGAATCAAGATAGTCATACCTGTGCTGTCGTAGAAGTGTTCCATGACATTATGAAAATTATCATCACGGAAGTGTCCACTTCCATGACGATAAATCGCGCATAACAGAAGTACTTACATCAAGGGTGACCTACACGTAGCATCCACCGTAACGGAACGCCGTTAAGCTATCGGGTCGGGTTTTGGATCCGATAACCCGTTAACAGCCCCGACCAATGGGGATTTTCCACGTGTAAAATCATCATTGGCTGGAGGAAACACGTGTCGGCTCATCGTTGGGACAGATGTCATCCACTCATTGGACAGAAGGCGCCTATGATACGTCGACACGTGGCATGGCCCATCAAGTTTAAATGGGCCGGCCCAACTAAAGGCCCACAAGATTTTGCGGACCATAATGGGCCGGCCCAGCTAAAGGCCCACAAGATTTTGCGGACCATAATGGGCTGGACCAGCTAAAGGCCCACGAGATTTTGCGGACCATAATGGGCTGGACCAGCTAAAGGCCCACAAAATTCTTGTGTGCCATAATGGGCCGGCCCAGGTAAAGGCCCACAAAATTCTTGCGGATCATAATGGGTCGGCTCAGCTAAAGGCCCACGAGATTTTGCTGACATTAATGGGCCGGCCTAGCAGTAGGCCCACAAGATTTTGAGGACCCTAGTAGGTCGGCCCATTAACTGGCTGCCATGTTTTGGGCCAAATGCCGGCCCATATTTGATCCGGTCCATTAATGGCCTGCCACGTTCCGGGCCTAATAATGGCCCATATAAGATCCGGCCTATTAAAAGCCTCCCACTTTCTGGGCCAAATCACGGCCCAGATCAGGTCCGTCCCTTTAAGAGGCTTTGGGCTCAATTATGGCCCATATCAGATTCGCCCATTAACTGGACGCTATGCTTTTGGGCCCACTTGCTAAAGGCCCATTTAGTAATTCGGCCTGATATTAGTTTTGGCTTGTTAAGGGCTAGTTTAACATTTCGGCCCTATATTAATTTCAGCCTGTTAAAAGCCCGTCATATAGTTGGGCCTAACTACGGCCCGGTTTGCATCCAGCCTGCTCGCAGCGGATATCTGATTGGGCCAAACAAGGACCAAGACAACTTTGGCCTGTTAAAAGCCCGTGAATTGATTCGCACAATCATGGGTCGGGTCCATTTCGGGCTGCTGCCGGCCCGTGAGCTATTCGGCACGTTTCAGGCCCAACCTACTTCTCAGCCTCCTAAAAGCCCATTGAGTTTTCTTGCGAAAAGAGGGTCGGGGGTTACTCGGCCTATTAAAGGCCCGAATCTACTAGTGGGCCAGTTTGACGGGGCCCATGATGCGGATCATACATCGTGATTGCATGACGGCCCGATTATGTACCGTAATTTTACAGTTTGGCCGGTTTACTGCGAAGACAGGATATATATACAGTAAAATAACTGCAGCATCGTGAATAAGAAAAACTAGACTATACAATAAAGAAATTACGGCATATTACATCCATTGGGCATCAAAGTTCGCCACTATGATAATAAAGCACAAGCAGACAGCAGATTACATACACTGGGCATCAAAGATCGCCACCAGGCAAATAAACACGCCGACAAAATAATATACAAAACCGACAACACTTCAATAGAGTTCAAGTAAGGTTAGCCCTCTTGGGAGATGCAAATATAGCAGTGAGCAAGATGATGAGATGCGCTTGTTCAACACTTATATCTTCCTCACTCAAAGATAAACAAGCGAGCATGATGACAAGTTTTGCACATAAAAGTATCGAGGTTGACAATTCATCACATTTCTTCTCGATTTAATAAAGTGACACAGTTTAAATTTGCATTAACACAATATGGTATTGTTTAGGTCAAGACATGGCAGGCAATGATATTGTGAAGGAGTTGGCAGCTTCACCACACCACTGGATTATAGATGAAGAACTCATAAGTATCAATGGTTAGTGTGCTGTCAATTTATCCCATTTCAGATTGGCAAATAAAGAGACGGTTTAAATAATAGTAGAATGATATGACATTGTTCATAGTTAAGACATTGCAGAATATGACATTGTGCTGTAGTGGGTAGGTTCACCACACCACTGGATTACGTTTGAAGAAAAGAAGCATACATGCAGTGCAAAAGAAGATCACTTGCTCTGTATAGTTTAATTTACATGGTATGAAGAAGGAACTTGGTTGTACACCTGAAAACTTAAATTGAGAAGGAAAACTTTTGTTTATGTACATAATAAACTTTAAACATGCAATTTGATGCAAACACCAAAAATAAACAGTTGTTGCAGTCATGCCTAACCAAATATACACAACAAAGTTTGAAGGCTTGAGAAGGACAAACTTACATTATCGGTGAAGACAGGCTCTATAAAGCCCTTGTCCATGCCGATGGGGGCAATTCAAGAAGTTTAGCACATAATCTTCTTCATAAGCATTGCCTTTATTCTACATTTTGTTAAGAGTAAATATAGATGTGATAATATACGAAAAAATGGAGAATATTTAAGATAAGATGAAGAGTGATGCTACATAACCAAGTAGCTATAAATGTATGTGCAGGATACAGCAAAAGGCACAGCCAAGAGCAATGCACAGCTAAACTTCTTCAAGACCAACCTTATGGTAAGAGTAAATATAGATCCGATGTGTAGAAAATGAAGGGCAAAGGAAAATAAGCTGCAGAGTGATGGTACATGAACAACTACTGTCAATATAAGTACAATCGATAAAGGACAACATGTACTTACAAGAACAATGCGAGCTAAAAAATTCATTGGCATTGGATATATTCTACACTAATGTAACCATTCATACAGATCGATAATTTGGAGCGAACAATTGATAAGCAAGCTATCATGCATACCGATATCACATAATGAACCAGTATGTATGCAAGTACAAAGGATACAGACAACAGTACTAACAAGAGCAAAGCAGCGGGCAGCATATTTGCGATATCCTGTCGTTCTTTTCAAACCGAATTCTTCTTCGAGCAGATTTCCGCAAAAAGATCCGTAAGGCACATGCGGAAAAGTAGAAGTTTAAATTGTCATGTGATTTCATAGACAAGACCTCATCCCGGAACAAGACCAGGCATAACTAGGTTTTTCCATTCAATGTCTTCTAAATTTAGCACAGGAGACTTCACCGGAAATTTGTTTATAGACTTGCCATCAAAGTGTGATTTCCTCAGGTAACACCTATACTGCTGCAATGCTTCCTTGAAAAGCACAAGCAAGCTTTGCTCTTCATGATTATCCAGATTGACCCTCGCCTAGTTACAACAATGTAATGTAAAACATTGATGTGTTCGATCAGCAGAAAACAGGAAAATAATAACCATGAATAATAGCACTTACACGTAAGTTGGACAGGAAGATGTGAAAATGGTGTTTGTCTTCACTATAATCTTCCCATGATGGGAATATATGCACGTAGTCCCTAACAACATTGAAAGCATTGTCTTTTAAACTGGGAATAAATGGATTGGGGTTCCAATCTGCAGGAATTGGTCGTCTCTGCAGTTGGGATAGGTCTTCGGCCGGTGAACTTGCTGTAATTTTTGCTGGAGTGGGATTTTTCTGTGGTACGGCTGGTGCTATGGCAAATGAAATCGGTATACCTTTTGCTGGAGTGCAGGTCCTATGTGGTGGGGCTAGTGGTGTGGCCAATGAAGTATGGGTACAGTCTGCTGGAGTCTGTCCTATGTTTTGTGTCACTGGTTGTACAGCCAATATAAGTGGGGCGCTGTCTGATTTCTCCGGCACCACCACGTTTTTCAAGGACTTTGCTGGTGCAACTTCATGTTCGGCAATCACCCTCTTCCTTTTTGATGTCTGATGCACAAGAACAGCATTTGAGTGGAAAAACATGGTATGATGACAGATGAAATATGTATTGATAATGGATGGGCATGGCATCTCGAGTTATATGATGAGTAAACTAAGCAGATGGCGGTGCAACAAAGTAGAAGAAATGCAAGACAACATATGCAAGATACGCGCAATCAATAAAACCTTGCCAAATTAGAAAAGGCACCTTGATGGGTGAACATGACAGGCCATCTGCCTTTGACTCCTCAAGGTTAGAATAGTCATTAGGATGATATTCTGAACAAGAATCAACAGGTGGGGAGCATACGAGTTTCATTGCTTCCAGAATGGCACTCAATGCCTTGGTGCCAATTTTGTAAGTCATTGCAGTGTTCCACAATATTCTTCTGATGCGCAGATTCTGATATTCACTATAATTGCGTATAATATCTGAGAACCATGAAAACATAAATAGTTGTGAGATTATCTTTGTAATGCAGATGATATTCTAATATAGGGCGCTCAGTAAACACTTATGTGCTATCACTTTGGATTCGATGAGAGAGCTCATGTGTTCTGTAATATGGTGCGTGCATTTATATAATCCGCACAAGTACACAAAAAATAGGCTCCGAAGTAAGGATAATCGCGATGATAGGTTCATAATATACTATAGAGAGAGTTTATTGCCAAACCATGATAACAAGAGCACACAGCAACTAGGAAGATCATAGTGTACATAACAGGGGTACACCATAACCATGATATATACATCTGGAAAGTGGAACTGGCTTGAAAATACGGTGTTGTATTGCCGCTACTAATTGAAAGCCTATCGATCACGTACAGGCCAGCTCTATCGAACATGGTAAAGAAGAGCAAGCAGATTTTGGATAATAAAATGTTGGTTGCGCAGTGCCCACACATGATGAACAGAGCGCATTAAGAATGCAACTCCCAGCTGTCTCTCGACCATTTCAGGCGGTTGGATGAAGATCCTACGTCTCCTAACCCTTCTTCTTCCTCGTCTCGATTCTTCCCATCTACAGAACACACCGCACGGGCCGCCGACCGACCACCGCCCCCACCGCCTGTGTTCCTCCGCCACCCCACCCCCACCCGCGCCCCAACCGCCACCTCGCCGAGTATTCTTTGTTCGGCGAGGTCCCACAACCACCCGAGCCCCTTCGATCGCACTGGCAAACTCTGGCGAGCTCTGAAAAATCGACTGACCCAATTTTGAAATTTAGTCTACTGTAATTTAACTAGTGTGGAATATAAAAGGGGAAAACCATAAGCATTGGGAGTATAGTGTTGAGCGTGCCATGGCGGATCTGAAGGTGCAAACCGGACAAAGGCAACTTCGCAACCAAGACAAGAAATTAGAGTAAAGCATTGGCGATCTATTTTCTTGCTGTGATAAATAAGTTGAGCAGATACGAAAGAGTACCGCCTCTGGTGCGGCGCCATGTATGCATCTGCTGAGAATTTGACGGTGCTGCGGTAGCGATGGCTGTCAGCGGCGTGGAAGCAGATCTAGGAGGGTAGACGGTGGCGGCGGGGCATGGTGGACAAGACGGTCGTAGGAGCGGCGCCGACAAGGTGGACGACAGCGGGGATGACGCGAGAGGACGGGATGCAAGGATCCCGGTCCGAAGGCATGGATGAGAGAGGTCCATCTCTTGTAATGGACGGCGGCGTCGGGGTATCAGCTCCGGCATGGTGGAGGAGGACGGCGGTGCATGGGGTGGCGGACGGCGGCGCCCGGAGGAGGGTGGGGTGGAGAGGGTGTTTTGGCGCCCACGGAGTACGAATGGGGAAAAGGGAGGTAGAGAGGAAGGGGGGAACCATGTATTCAGGGCGCGCTTGTCTCAAATGCGAGGAAATTTACAAACTTAGCCCCCGTTTCAAATTTCTACTACATCACAACGACATTAGTCGGTTGGGGATAGGACGGTAATCACGCATACACCGAATATTTGCCGACGAGAGTTTGTTTTTGGCGCCCACCGTGTATGAATATGAATCGGGGAGGGAGTCGATTTTGGCCGAGGACACACTGTGTTTTGGCGCCCACCGTGTATGAATCCGGGAGAGAGGCGGTTACGTCACGTTTGGGTGAAATTACAAACCTACCCCTATCAAAACCTATAGAAATCCAACAGATAGGCTTTGCGTGGCAGGGATAGGCGGTAGTGATTTCCATCTCGCAGATTTTGGTTTCAAGATTATCGCGACTTTTCCCGCTTCGCTCAAATTTTTCATAGTGCACGCTTACGTGCCAACTCAATTCAATCCCGCTTGTATTCTATTTTTTCAAGGGATCCATTTTCAATTGGAATTACATTCTATATACATCATTTTTTATATATACTTTCAAAAGCACAACACCATTTATACATAAATATGGTTTACAAATGGCATGATCTCAGATTCATAAGGTTGTATCCATCAATTTGGATTTTCAAATATTTGAAACCACTTTATGTTGAAATCCAATGTATGCATTCCTCGCTAACTGTCTCCAATTAATGTGTGTTTCATGCGGGTTTTTTAACTTCTCAAACATGTATAATGTGTTTCACACACGCAACATATAGTGTAATCCCGTTTAGACATTAATTGCATATAAACCATGCATTGTTTGTAATTGAAGAATCTATGGATCACCAATATTGATAAACTATATAACATTACACGTGCCCAAATTCAAATGAATATGCATGTTTGATACACCAATTTATGTTATGATATTATCGATGTCGTGATCTCCGCTTTAAATATTTGAATCCCTTTAATCCAGATATTCGCCTCATATAGCTATCACTCATGCTTATATAGGACTATCTCTCTGGACCTATACGCTGCTCATCGCCTCTCATGTATCTCTCGTACACCTGTATGTCGAGAATGATCTTTTATCTTCGTAACACACTGACGGTACTCTCTCCCTCGACCTTCATCACTCTATCTCTCTCTAAGTATATCTCACTCCCTGCTATGTGTCTCTAACTATGATTCTCCATGTGGAATCTCTTTCTCTCACACAAACACAAAACTTTGTCTCCGGGGTCTCATTTCTCTCTACTATTCCCATGTGTGCCACTCAGACACCCCTCATACAGAGATGTCTTTCGCTCCTTAGATATGAGAACCTATGACTCTTCCTCTTCAATATCTCTTTCTCACACACAAACACAAACTCTGTCTCCCAGGGTCTCATATTTCTCCATTGTTCTCTTGTATGTCGGTCACACACACCCTCTCTCCCTAGAGATATCTTATGCTCCCTCATATGTCTCTCTAGCTATCACTCTCGCTAGAAATATCTTTCTCTCTCACACAAAACTCCGTCTCTCTGGATCTCATTTCTCTCTGATATCTGTTTGTATGTGACTCACATGCACCCTCTCTCTATCTCTCTCACACCCACACACATAACCCAGCCTTCTGATCCACTCGACTCCTATCTCTAATGCACACTAGCTAGCATCTTTATCTTTCTATTTATCTGTTTCTCCATCAACCTTCTTTCTCACCCTCACTCTTGATTCCTATCACACACACTACATATGTTTCTCCCTACATGCAGTCAAGTGCCCTCTCACACACATATATAACTTCACCCTTTGAACCACCCGACGGTCATCTCCAACACCCAAACTAGCGGATGTCCCTCTAGCTAGCATCTCCATCTCTGTATCTATCTGTAGTTTCTCCGTCAACATTTCTTTCTCGCACGGAGTCTTGCTTCCTATCACCCAAACTATATATGTCTCTCCATACATATGCATTTATAGGTTGATCTCTTTTGCACAATCGCTATGCCTCACCCCTCTCTCCGCCATAGATGCATGCTCCAGCCCACGCCACTATCTCTTAAAGACAAAACACATGCTCAATTGTCGGGCCTTCTTCCCTGCATTCTCACATGCATGCATATTGTCATACCGATCCGCTCTCCCATGTCGTTGATCTTATGACTTATGTCTTCTTTCTTTTATCTCGATCATGCATGCACACACACACACATCCCATGTATACATGTATACCTCTCACACATGCACGTTCAAGGTCTCTATGTCTCCATACATAGTTAATTACCCTCAATCTAACGCCACAACGAATTGTTCTCCTCTTTTGTGCACATAACTTCCGCCTGGATGGGTAAAACACACACTCACACTTAACAATCTCCTTATAGCTACCCCCCTCCGCGCCTCTCACTCTTCCCCTATATTCCCGGAACCAATAAGACCATCCCTTTGTTTAATTACCCTCATACATATGCACCATCGATATATAGTAGTCTTCCTTGGTGTCTCTCGAACAAACACGTTCTCTCGATGTTGACTCCTCTTACGCGCACGCACCTTCTCTTCCCTCTCTACGGGCATTTTCTCTTTCGCACCCCATCGTTGGTGGCCTCTGCCATACACATCACCTCTCTATGATGAAGCCATGCACACTTAAATTACATCCGCCACAGAGGACCCCGCGAACACACAGACACACACACGCACACACACACACATGCACGCACGCACCCCCCCACACACACACACACTAAGACTCCATCTCTCTCTCACACACACACACACAAACACACACATGCACGCACCCCCCCACACACACACTTAGACTCCATCTCTCTCTCTCACACACACACACAAACTAAGACTCCATCTCTCTCTCTCCTCTCTCTCTCTCACACACACACCCCACACACACACTAAGACTCCATCTCACACACACACGCTCTAGGCGGAGCATTTGTTCCTACCACCCTTCATAAAAACCTTACCCGTATGATAAACAATCACCTTTATTTACTTGCATAACATGGAAAAATTCCACTTTACTTTAGTAGTCAGCAAACTTATCATATGTACCCTTATAAAAAACGAGTTGGCGATGATGGTGTGCCTGCCATCTTGTAATACAGACCGTATGATCTATATCTGACGGATAGAAAGCAAACTATGATAATTTTACAAAATATACCCGCACCTCTCTCCACATCATTATCTCCCGCAACCTCATTGCTCAGCAATTAAAAAAGGAATAAGTCTCTGGAACAATCTAGCATGCATGGTGGCCGCTGCCGCCTGCCAGCGCCGTCCATCCCCATGCCTCCGCCCATTCCGACCACTAATCACCACCACGCTCCACTCCTCCTCGCCTTATCTCTCATCTTCCATTTTTTCGATGACATTCTCGAGATACCAGTTTTCCTATAAAATTCTCGAGATATCATTAGTTTTTACACATGGGATTACTCCTGCATGGGTCAATCACAACAGGTGTTTTGTAAAAAAAATGCATATTGATGTTCCGTGCAATGCACGAGAATCTTGCTTGTAATTATATAACGCAAATCACGAGCAGGGAGTGACATTTTTTTGACACAACCACGTTAAGATGGCCACGTAAATCACTAGCTAAAGTAAATACCATTATACTTATATCCCGATGCAAAAGGTTGAGTACATGTCCGAAGAGTAGAGTCGCACACACGCACTCTGTCTCTCAGAATCACACACACACACACACACACACACACACACACCAGTTACGTGACGCCCACTTAAGCAGACACGAGTATGTTACAATTTGTGCACCCGCGGGTACACGTGATGCTGCGCATTTATTTAAGTCGGAAGGCGAACCCAAACAGTACTTGCATTCATTCCCCTCCCGCCGCCTCTTATGTCGCCATCGCCCGGTAGCCATGGGCCGGGCGAAGGTAACAACATACGCCATACTCCCGCAGGAGCGGCGCTTTAATATGGAAATTTTAGTGGTCATGCATGCATCTTTTTGTGCTAGCACTCCTATATAAGGGTTGACTGTCGCTTCCAGCACGCGCGCGCGGTGGAAGAGGAAGGAGAAGGAAGCGGCTGTGGAGTAACATTTTTACCACAATTTCTTAGGAAACTGAGTGCAATAATTGAGTAGTTTTGCAAACTACCAAGATTACACCTGAAATGGTTCAAAACCTATACTCCCTTGCCGGCAGCGCTTCCGCGTGAAACGGTCAGCGCGCCTCGAGCGCCGATGCAGATTAATGCCCGGCCAGAGCGGAGGCGACCTCTCACCGGCGCCGGCTTTAAAGTGGTGCGACGGCCGAGAGCGCCGCTTCCTCGGCACGCGATCGCCTCTGGTCGAGATCGGCCATAGGCCCTGTTTGGATCCATGGATTAGAGTTAGTTTGAGCTAGTTAGGGCTCAAATAGCCCTAAAGTATCCAAGCATGAGGGTTTAAATTGGAGCAAGTTGCACCGAACCCACCAAAAAACTATCCCACCCAAGAGGTGCTAATCGAGATAGTTCTCATTGGGACCACTGAAAAATCACTTTTCTCTCTCATGAAGTGCGTTTATTGTCAATCTAACCCTGTCACCCAAACACCTCTTTGGCTACAGTTAGTTCAGGGTTAGTCATGAGTTAGTCTAACCTCTAGCTAAGTTAGAGTATCAAACAGGAGCAGTATAGGACATGCAAGTTGCTCAAAGCATACAGGCAAATTCGTATGTGAAAGGATTTTTTTTGTTTTTGAAAACGGAACGTGAAAGGAAAATTTTTTCGAATGCTCTTGGCATGTCGCTAACATGTGATAGTTAACCGACCTCAATAGACGGCAGAAACGCCAGCCCGCCGCACTTTGATAGAGACGAGAGGGAGAAGCGATACAGGCTGCAGGATTACTAGAGATAGGTGTCGCACGGAAGCCAAGAAATATGGTGATAGCATGGGTTAGCCATGTACTAGTATGATATAACTACACTGGGCTGTCGTGTTTCGTACTCTTCCAGTCCACTGTGGTGATGATTGGTTAATTTTATATCGCTGAATAATATTAAATATTATGAGTGCAGATGCTCCACCACGAGGTTCCTTGCTCCTTCTCGGTCGTCCGGAATCTATGTTCTTCCACTCTATTTTTTTACGTGAGCTTTGTTCATCCTTTTGCCAACACGCGAGACATCAAGGTGCACGTGTTATGCAAGGATCGCTCCATCTATATGAAGAACACGTGGACTGGAACTACGAGACGGACGTGTACCCAGGAGTGGACATACGAACCTGAGTAATGTAGCGCAGTAAGTGAAGTAGAAAGGCACAAATGGTATGAACATGCGTGGCATATAGGGTGTGTTTGGTTGCGTTCTCGACTCAGCATAGTTGTTCCCTCTTCATGCATGGTCAACTCAACACCCCTCTTCATGCATGCTTCTATGTATTTGTGCTAAACTAGTGTGGGCTCATGCACCCTCCATACACTCTACCAAACACCCAAAAGTAGGTCGAGAAGGCAACTCTTAGGCGGCATTTGTCTCTTACTACGTACTACCACTAAATGTTGGACGAGCAATGCATGGTGATGTTATGGAGTACGTGCCTAAGAACTCTACTACTACTATATTAGTTGGAGGCACATATTAACTTTTATATTTGTTTACGTGTATGCCCCGAGACCTTCCAACTAGACGTGTCTTTCTCTCCAGGTCGCACTTTGTATCGTTCATACCACTAAGTACTACTACGTGTGGTCTCCGACCCAGAAGTGGAAGAAGTGGAGACGCTCTACCACGCTATTTTTTCACGCTGGGCTCTACCACGTTGTTCATGTCCCACTCTTTCACGACGTGTGGGACATCCAAAGACGCGTCGTGTTTGGCACCCTTCGTCAGAAGAGTTGAAACGCTAGCATTCATCGTAAATAAAAAATAATTATAAGTCCGCAGTGATACTATTTTTTTGCGAACCAATCAGCAGTGATACTATACCACGCGGTTTCCTTGCTCCTTGATATCGGAAAGAATACTTCTGTTCGCCAACATGTGGGACGTCGACCATCTTGGTCCACTTGCCATGCACGCAGAACTCCAAGGGAGTCACCCAAGTCACCGCGCCGTAGTAACAATGACTAATGAGCCGTCAAATCACAGGCCCACTTCCCACTTTGAAGTTGCTCGGATGAAGGAACCATCATGACTTCATTGAATTCCGCTTCTTGAAGAAAACTACTGTACCAGCAGATCATCGCTAGCTACAGTGAGTTACTCCAACAGAGGCGCCCTTTCGCTCATAGGATAGGAATATGAAAATCATAGGAAGTGAGATGACATGCATCTCAATTCCTATAGAGAAACAGATGCCATTTGATGCTTAGGATAGGAATTTTTCCATTTAGTCTAGGCTAATGTACTGGTAATTTGCTCTAAAAACTACAGTAGTAACTAGTACTAGTATTTGTACATGCTCGTACTCAGACACAGAGACACACACACTAACTACTAGTACTACTACTTCTCACATGCTGGCCAGACGCCATCGTTCTCCTTCCCGGCTTTGTCGGTGACACCGCATCGTGCTTGGATCTCCGCCGACCTCTCCGCAGCAGTGCGTGCGTCCTTTTCTTTCTTGCGGCGGCAGGCCTCTCTTGTCTTGAGTTCTTTCTGACTTTTCCGCTCCCTCTGTGCGGCTTTGGCCGCCTCTTGCTCTACCGCCCATTCGGCCTTGGCATCTTCAAATTCCTCCCACATAGTTGTCAGGTCGCGAGCGGCGATGAACTCGGCACGGTGGGATGCCATCGCTTCCCTACCATTTTGTGTGCTGCCATAGGCGGCGAGGAACTCGGCGAGTAACTCGGCGGGGTGGGATGCCATCGCTGCCTTACCGGTTAGTGTGCGGCGCGGTGGCATGAACGACGCTTGGTGAGAGCTCTGGGGTGGAGTGGCCAGACAACCGTATAGTGCATTGGTTTGTCAAGAGCACAAGGACAGAAGACGAAGCAAATTTGAATTCCCCTTCAGTCCTGGTCATTTATTACCGAGTAAAATGCATTGGCGGTCATCGAACTTGTCTTGATAGCTCACTTTGATCATTGTATACGAGATATGGTGATTATACGGTCACTGGCTCAGCGTACAACTCCGTATTTGTCTGGTTGACCAGTCAAACAGTCCGCATGCGCCTCATCAGCTCGTGTTCTTTATCTATCTATCTATACGGGCCTACCTGTCAGTGAAGAAAGAAATAAAAACCAAAATTATGCGTATGTGACATTATTGTTTAGACGTTTGCTGGAGGCCTCCGCGAACACCGAGCATGTATTCACCTGGCTCAACACCAACGGTCATACTCGTGACTCGACGCCTTGCTCATGTATATCGTCCATCACAACGACAATTTATAAAACAGCCTAGCTAGAGAGGGTACTATGGTGCGGAGTATGTACTATCGTGAGCAACCGATCATAGTGCCACTGCACACGAGTGTGTGTCTGATCGATTCGACCATTATTCATAAGTTATGTATGGTTGTGTGGTGTCTAATGGTAGTCATCGAATGCTAGCTGGCGACAAGAGCGGTTGCTTGGACACCTGGTTGTCAATACGTGCCGCATACGCTTCAAAGGCTCGTCATCCATGAGTTCACATTTTACCACCACGCCAGCGTCTGACTGCCCTGGCCTACCGAAACCCCATCCATCGCTAGCGAGCGCTTCCCGCCTAAAACGATCACCGTCTCTCCCGAACGTCAATGCCGCATTCACCATCCTTAACTGCAGGTGCAGTTGGTGTGTCACTGACATGCGGGCCTGATGCCCGTTGGGCCCACATGTTAGTGAGACAATGCACCTGCGGTTAAGTCACTGAAGCAGCATCCGCATTCACGCCCGACGCGACCTCTCACTGGCGCCGGCATTGCAGCAGCGTGCCAGCCGAGAGAGCGCCACCCGCGCGGCATCCCGGTGCAAGCGACTGCTCCGCGTTAATGACACCACGGCTGCCAACGAACCTACTCCGCTACCAGCAGTCCATCCGTCTGCCGTGGCTCACTGCCATTCGCCCGCTATATTAACTTGAGCCCCAGCTCCTAGCCATAGCCAAAGACCCACACTCATTCTCTTCCGGTCCCTTCCTTTTGTTGGCAACACTCCAACCATGGCCTCCGGGGACTCCAAAGATCTCTTGGACGTACTGTCGCAGGAGCAGACGAAGGACATCGGTGGCTTCGCTCCGGGCGCGCTCCAAAGCTCTCTTGGACGTACTCTCGCAGGAGCAGACGAAGGAGATCGCCGGCTCCCCCCCGGCCGCCCTCCGCCGCCATTACCATGAAGACGGCGCGCGTGCGCGGGCGCAGCCGGCAGCGAGGAAGAGTAGTACATGATAGGTCGCCACCGCTCTGGTCCTAGGAAGGCCACCGCTCCTCCACTCAGTCGACGCCAAGCTTGGTGGGATGAAAATCGGCGGCCGATTAGCCGCTTGATGGCGACGTGGAGGTGGAAATCTTCATAACCTTGTGCTCCAGAGGAGGAGGTTATCGAGGCGGATAAGGAGGAGGCAAAGGCAATGGCCAGCTTTCTCGGGTTCATGGCCGGACATGGTGGTCGGGGCCCGGCGATCGTTTAGATTAGGTTTACAGTAGGTTTTAGTACGGTTTGTGCGAAATATGTAATGAATTTCATCCAGTTTATGGGAAAAGTTCTCGAAATGTAATGAATTTCATCCGGTCAATTTGAAATTTGCTTTGTTTGCACGTATTTCGTCCGGTTCGTTCATATAGTTGTCGAAAGGTATGCGGGCAGCATCGGATGGCATCCATCAGTGTCCTCGGACAGATGCCGGTGTAAATTTGTGGGCCAGTGCTGGAGATGCCCTAACTATCATGCCATAATCGCTAACAATCCTCCATTATTTGGCAGGGAACAGTTATCCCTCGACCAAATCAGATCCGCCGTATTTCTCACTCCTCCCGCGTACGAGTGTAAACTCTTGCTTACATAAAAATGGAGCAAGTGCACGGCACTGTAGCACGTCATATCACTCGAACAAGCCCACCTAACAAGCGGGAAAGCACCGCCCTCGTCATTTTGTTCTGGATTTCTATCGATCAATCGCGCGAAAATGTTACTTCGCAAGTTCTAAAGGAAAAGGCGGCACACTTACGACTCGTACGCGTCGCAACCCCGACAGTCCGGCTCGCACGCCGCTCACCAGAGGGGACACACATTGTCTTGCAATTTCACTGACATGTGGGACCGTAATTGAATAAACCGTCGATAGCCGAAATCTAATCAATCGGCGGGTGTCGGCTAAGAAGAGAGAAACGGGGGAGGGAGAAGAGATCGCCCGCCCGCCGCGCACGAACTCCAAGAAATATATGGTGATAATGTGAGGTGGGCCATGCCGAGTCCGACCGCCTCGAGCCCACTCTCACCGCCCTGGCCCCTCAAGACGCCAGCTGCCCGCCGCATGCATGCATAGCAAGTACTCCCTCTGTTCCTAAATATTTGTCTTTCTAGAGATTTCAACAAGTGACTACATACGAAGCAAAATGAGTGAACCTACACTCTAAAATATGTCTACATACATCCGTATGTTGTAACCATTTGAAATGTCTAGAAAGACAAATATTTGGGAACGGAGGGAGTAGTACTCCTTATGTGGAGGAGAGAGAGAGGCATTGACAAAGTCAAGGAGTGGGCTCTGCAAGAGCCCGTCTCTACACGTGCTCCTAGGTATAAAAAAATAATTCTAAAAAAAAGGCATACAAAATAATTGTGTCTTAAAAAAAGAAAGGTAAAAAACATTTGAGAGGAAATAGATAGAGAAAAAGTGAGAAAAAGCTGTAACTGGGCATTACATGAGGAAGGAGGAGTGGTGCACATGCCAAGTACACTGGCTGTTGTGTTTCACACTCCTCCGTCAGTAATAAAGGAGACAATAGCTTTCATCAAAATAAACAATGAATACTCGTTGCTCGTCCTCTATATCGAAAGAATACTTTCATTCGCCGACATGTGGGACGCCAACCATCCCGGTCCACCTGCCATGCACAAAATTATCCTGGTCTACCCCGGTCGTATCGCAGGCCCAACCTTTCCCATCAGAAGTTGTTCGGACGAAGGAACCATCATGACTTCGTTGAATTCTGCTTCTTCAAGAAAACTTACTGCACCCGCAATATCGCTACCACACGCCAAGACCGGACGACACTGCACCACGCCATATCACTGAAACCCACTAGGCCAAACTAGCTCGCCTAGGTCATCTATTTTGGAACGGAGGGAGTATGTCTCTGCACTGCTATGATTTTGTGTTGCACGTTCTCTGTACTTTTGCTAAGATTTTCCTACCCTATGAACCAAATGATGCCTGAATGTATGTCGACTGTCATCTGATCGATCGCTAAGCCTACAATTTTAGGAGCTAGGGCTATTGGTCGATCGACGAGGGATAAGTATAAGCGTACCACGAGCTCATCAGCCCCAACATTTCTCTTCGGTGAGTGTTTTGCAAGTACTATAGCTCGCACAGTACCTAGCCTACTAACACCAAGAATCATCAAACAAGCCCTGCTGATATGATAAATAGTTCAAACTTACATCTAAGCATGCCATATGTTACATCAAAAGCTAGTGAGGATACATCGGTTTCCATAACTCGGAGAGGGTTCGCATGATTCACTATCAAACAAAAGTAGCAAGATCTGCCCACACAAGACAGTGCACTAGCCCTAAGATGGTTTCATAACACGCATCGTTCTGGTAATTAAACACAGGGCAATGCAAACTACCCTCAAGGATTAGCGCGACCAACTATTTCTTGTCATCGATCTCTCAGGCAATGACCACAAAGACGGACAGCGGCATGGGAATCGATTTACAGGGCGATGTCTGCAGGATCGACCGTGATATCGAATCGATCTCTGGGCGATGTCCACAGGATGGACAGCGCATCGAATCGATCTCCGGGCGATGCCAACAGACGGGCCACGACATCGAATCATCAAGGACGCCCACCGCACCTGCACAACCCTAACATATTAGCAAGCACATTGCAAATAATCAAAACCACAACTATGGTAATAAGCCATTATTTTTACCTTGTGCAGCTCACCGGGGGATCTCATCCCTCCGGGGGCCATCTCCTCGTCCTCGATGGGGGCCATCACCTTGCCAGGGGAATACTGCTTCTCAACGGCGACTATCTCCTCAAACTCGGTCTTGAGGCCTCATATAGGTGGCAATGAGAGTTCCTGGGGTAGGCACGGTGGGGCCCTTGCTATTCTTCCAACTTTCTTTGAGGAGTTCATCCGCCAACGTCCTCAACTCTTGGGCCAGTGCTTGTTTCTTCGGGTTCTTCGTCTCCATGGGTTGGCCCGCCAACATGGTCAACTCGTTGGTCGGTGCTTGCTTCTTGGAGATCACTGTCTCCAGTGGGTTGTCCGCCGGCAACTCTTTGCCTAGTGCTCCAGGATCCATCAATGAACTGACAAACAAAAAGTAATTGAAACGAAACCACAATCGCAATGAAAACGGGAAAAGAATAGGATGTGAGAATCGGTCGGTGCTTCGCAAAAAGAAGATTCTTGGAATGAAAATATAGCAGCATAACTGATTCTCCCACCTTTCCTTCGTCGGTGCTGAGTAAGAAAATGGCAGAAGTGAGTAGCTTGGAGTGAGGTTTTCTTCAAGAAAGGTAAGAAAGGGCTTGAACGAGCGTTCCAGTGAAATGATGGTTGCTTCGTCCAGTCCAACTTGGAGGCCACATTACCACTGCTGGTAAAGGTGTGGGTTTTGTGATATGACGGGTCATGACGGCCACACCGGGGTGACAGGTGAGTCTCGACTGTAGCACCTCGCTGTGATTTGGTGGATGGCACGTGGGCCCGGATGCTTTGAAATGTCCCGCATGTAGATAGAGCGGCTAGTCTTATAGGAGTGCTCAATATTGTGCACCGCGACCAAGGCGGAGAGGAAAACGAGAGAACTACGTAATTAATGCATGAGTTTAATTAGGGTAGTTTTGTAAAGTACGAGATACATTCCTCCAATCGCAAAATGCCTTGGTTCATGAGATTTGAGATTTGAGCCCTATAAACCGGAAGGGAGGGGGTACTGCACACGGTGTAGTCTAGTCACTTGTTGAAATCTCTAGAAAGGCAAATACTCCTTTCCGGTTTACAGGTCTATACTACTCCCTCCGTCTAAGGTGTGTAAGTCATCTTACGAAAACCAAATAGTCCCAAAACACTTAGGCGCGGTGCATTAACTTCTACCTTGTTTCTTGTTTCTTGACATATCAACCAATAAGAGATGAGAGGTGTGCATGCTTTTAATGACTTGCAATGGCTAGTTCATTGCATGCAATGCTATTAATTAGCAAATAAACTTTGGTGACCCCAGGAGGAAACGGCGCTAAGCGCGTGGACCTATGCAGAATAAGTATCAACCAATGGATAATGGAGTTTAATTGTTAAACAATACTCCCACCTTTCCGGTTTATAGGGCTTATCTCAAAATTTTATGTTTTCCATTTTATAAGGCTCAATTTGGTTGTTTTCCATCACATTTTCAGATTCCAAGGTGCATTAAATCATTGCATGCAAGTATTAAGAGAAATTTGACCAATGCATGTACTTTATGCATGCATGCATTGCAATTAATGCATTGATAAACATAATGTTTTGAGGAAAACAAGAGCATTAATTAGGTGCTTTTGCAAAACTACAAATCAGATTCCACCACTCACCATCTACATTGATTGGTGAGATTTTTGAATTGAGCACTATAAACCGGAAAGGAGGGAGTAGCAATTTTGTCTCATGCAAGAGCTCTGGCTAGTATATCGTGCTCCAAGGAACCGCACCACACGAGCGTTCGCAACTGCCACGTTCGGGTTGCGCTTGGCTCTTCGCCTCTTCGAGAAGATGAACAATGATGCTACTCCTACTTCTACAATATCGAATCCACTGCTGCATGTCCGTCCACCTCGTGCGGGAGGGATAGCATGTAGCGAAAGCTTCTACTTATCGCTCCGCCTTTGCGTCTATGACAGTGGGCCCAACAGGTGGTTGGCCCTCCCGTCATGCAGCCAAAGGCAGGTGCGATAAGGCACCGAGCTTAGTCCGCGAGGGAGAGGCGTCGTAGTAATCAAATTTATCGGTCTTGTACGAGTTGACGCGACACATCAAAGCACTGCACTCGATAAAAGTCTTTTTACACATTTCAAATGGCCTACTTCGTATGTAGGAGTAGACATATTCTGCTTCGTATGTAGTCACTTGTCGCAATCTCTAAAAAGACTTATATCTGGAAACGGAGGGAGTACAACGCATGCATGCATGCCGTGACTTTCCTTTTGATACTTGCATGTGTTGATTTGATGCACCTTGCCAAATTTTGACTATAAATTTAACTAACCAAATTTTCATGCATGTCATGAAAATTTACGGGGCTGTTTGGATTGTGACTATGTTTGTCTTATGTTGCCACATTATTTTTCCCACACTTGCCACACTTGCCTAACCTAAGTTGCTCAAATTGTTATACACACTTTGGCTTGCCTAAGGGAATCTTGCCACAATTTTTGTGTCTATGACATGTGGGGTTCACTACTAATAAAAAAATTCTTGTCTTAGGTGTGGCTAATAAAAAGACTTATATTTAGGAATGGAGGGAGTTGAAAATATAAATAATAATGCATGTTGGGGCAACCCACGTTTCCGCTAATTTTAGCCGTGGGCTTGTTCACAATTTTTACGAGGGGTGGTTGTTCATTTAATGGAGGGACTTGTAGTACCAGACTTGAACGATACAAAGTGCGACTGGCACACCGTAACACCACTTGGAACAAGCGGTAGCTATCTCAAAAACAATCAACAACTAAAAAACCGCGACCGGCATGTAGTAGTACACAATTTTAAACGATTGTTTTGATGGAGTGAAAAGGAAAACTACCCCACTACTTATATATAGGCCGGAGCCTCGCGCTTGCTTGCTAGGGTTGCTCTATTCACATACTCTCATCCTCTCCAGATCTAAACAAGATAGGGGTAGTAACATTGTCTTTCACCTTCAAAAACACTGGCTTTCTATCCTCACCGCTGGTTACACATCCGACGTATCCCCTCCACCGTGAAGGGAGGAGGGCAGCATTTAGGCCGTCGTCGACAGCGAGGGAGGAGACCCACTGCCGGCCGCACCGTTATCTCTGGCCGAGCGCCGGCGCAGGAGGTCCTCCGATCCTTCTGTTGCTGCTGGGCGGATCCGCCTCCGCCGCCCACCTATCCACATCCCGACGACCTTCGTATATCTTCGTTCAAACCGCTTTAGCTCTACTTCCCCAGCTCGCTACGTCGCTGCATGTGCATCATTTTCTACCTCTCAGCCCCTCTCGATCGGATGGTCCAATGTCACCTATTTTTTCTTCTATTGTTAGAGGTAAAGCTACTTCATGGAGTCGATCTTGTACTCCTCCGTCCGAAAATACTTGTCATTGAAATGGATGTATCTATATGTATTTTAGTTATAGACACATCCATTTTGATGACAAGTAATTCCGGACGGAGGGAGTACTTGGTTAAAACAAGAAATAAAGTGGGGGTGGGGGAATTTAGTATGTACATCGGACTTGGTACAAACAGGAAGGAAAGGGGGTGAAAGTAGTACAGGCTGGTCATCCAACCGGTCTCTTGGTCGAAAAGGGAAATATAGGGGTAACGCTGTACACAATGGTATGACCAGGACTAGATTTGCTATCCACACATAGGAGTAGGTGGCTAGAGTGAACAAAAATGGTACCAACCCAGATATGTTTCTTGGATGTTTGTTTCTCGGGGCAACAAACTATGAATCACCACTTTATGCCCCTGTTTACGTACATGGTGCTGCACTGCTGGTGCACCCACTGTCCCATGCCCTTATACCAAATATTTAGGCTCCGGTCAGAATAAAGGGGCAGAAAACATAGATCTTGATGAAAATACAGGAATAGGAAAGGAATGTAGGTATAAAACTATGGAACAGCGAACCGGAGGAAACTCTCAAGAGAATGTGTTCGGATGGACTATGAAATGTACAGATTTGTTTTTTTAGAGTAGCATGCTTGGCAGTATGAGATGTTATTTGTTTATTCAGCTGCACAGTGACTACTCTTGTCCTCACCTCACGTACCACACATAGGTTGATTTTTTATTCCGGCAAACACAGCACAGCAACCTGTCTAACGCATGGCAGCGAGCGCCTGCCTCGGGCTTCCGCTCAAAAAATGAGTAGTACGTGGATGTTTCTAATCCTATGGAATCAGTACTACTGACCAGCTTTCCTATGAAACACTATTCACCTTTCCCGTGTTCGAGCGGTTGAAGGAAATAATACCGTGAGGAATTGTGTTCCTACGAAAATCCTGCACCAAACACTGTTAACCAAACGCAGCCTTAGTTGTTCTTAATATAATGTCCCTGGTAAAAATGAAGCCATGCCACTGTTTTGCTCAGTAATTGTTTGAGACTCTAACAAGTTTAGCCAAATGTTTTTGCCTGTAATTGTTTGAGACTCACTGTTTCCTCTGGCCTTTTGTGCAAACAGGATATCCAATTCACCAGTTGTTGTTGTGACCTTTTGGTGCCTTTGCACAAAACTCTTCTTAAAAGAAGTGACTTTTGTGCTATTTAACTGAATGTCGAATGGAACAGTTGGTTCATTTTGGTGGAACTGCACAAAGGAGATCTGTGTTCCAATCCTCATCATCCATATTGGCGCCATAACCTTCCATTAGGTAAGAATGATATTTAATGCATGTGTTCATCTCTATTTTCCATTGCCATGAGAAAATAATGATGTTTTTTACTAGTACACTTGTACTCCCTCACTAACAAAACCAATTCTGAATTAGAAGGCCAATCATGTACTTGGTTTCACCAACTAGTGAGGAGAAAGAGAAATAGAGCATGAAGAGGAGGAAGAAGAAGAAGAATAATAAACAGTGCTAAGGCGATCTTGTTGAAGCTGAGGGCCTCGGTCGAGGCCATTCAAGGGCTCCGGCAATGACTACCTTACATGTGAGACGATCCTCCAGGGAGCCCTTCCACTTCTGCTGTCTCACTTAATTAATTAGGAGTACTTAAGTACCACTAATTTATTACTGCCTAATTTTCCTGTTGGAGTTAAACAAATCTTTAGTAGGACCCTATGCTGAATCATGTACGTGTGAATGTTTGTCTATGGAGGTGAATCATGTGGTGGAGCAGGGAGGGAATATTATTAGTGTCATGACATAATAGTGCTATTGTTTTGCATGTCAATTTATTGCCATTGGTTCAATGAGGCAATGTTTTTCGTATTGTCCATCATGAATTTTATGCTACTGTTTGAGTAATATGCTAATGTCTTCCTATCCTTTCTCACTGAGCTAATGAAGGTTTCACCTTGTTCCTACTTGTGCAAATAGGGATCATGTTGTGCCAATCATACATTTTAGTGGAACTACACAAGACAAAGCAATGAATTGTATCCCATCAAGTGCTTTAACTCTACTAGAAGTTCTTGATAATCTTTCGATATAATCTCAGCACTGGTAAACAAAAGTGATTTCAACCATACATTTGAAGTGCACAAAAATATATACTATTGTGTGATTCCAGTGAGTGCTTTATCATCTCTTATGGACATACATGAATAAGCTTTTTTCTCAGGTTGGTACGGGCCTAAGGCCTTCATCCATATTAGTTTGTTGTCATCTCTATTTGTATCGTGGTACTGTCATGAGAAACTCCTTCATCTTTGCACTTTTAAGTTTTGCAACCTATGATAAATGGCAATGCTTTGAGTGTTGAGTTGAGCTAATTGGCACTGATTAAATAAACTAATACCTCTCTTTAAGCAAGACTACTATGTTGCTAACTTTACCCATTAAGATAATGAGGGTGCTTCTATTTGTTAGTGTATGTTTCATCAACTAGTCCCACTATTACAGTAATCTCACTCTCTCAATATATGTGCCAATAGGGATGCTCGATTTTAGTGGAACTGCACAAAAACTTTGGGTGCTTCATTGCCTCGACAACTTTCGTCCTTTCCTGTCAGTCGCTAATCTCCGCTTGCTTTCTTCCTTTGCTGTCAGTCGCTTGGTTTATCTCGGTTCCAGTCAAAGGAAATAGTAATTGATATGCTACCTCACACATGTTGGTACTGGTCTTTATCCTGATTATTGTGCCTGACATATGTATTGGTAATTTGGTATTGTGCTACTATTTGCTGATTTCATAAAGGAGTAATTTGGAGCTTGAACTCGCAGGCAAATCATTACATCGGGTGATTTCAGTAGAACTGCACAAAATGATCAGATGGACAGGTACTTATGCTGCTGCTATGTACTCCAAAGTTCACTCAGAGAAGCATTGATGTTGACAAGAAGTACCTATATTCATTCGAGTATCAACCTGCGTCAACCAATTGTCAAACTCCAAGTATTAGGAGAGTGAACGCCAAAAATATTGCTTGGTGCATAGCCCAGAAAAACATAGTCCAGCCTTTGGTCCCAACTTGTGCCTTTGGTTATATGGCATGGAGCCTAAAGATTCCAGACAAATTGGTTGACGCGTTTATTCATCTGGCACTTAATCAGTCTGCACGCCAAGGATGCTCCATTTCAGTTGAACTGCACAAAAAATTTGGGTGGTTCATTTTATCAACCGCCTCCTTTCTTGTCTCGCAATGTAGAATTTTGGCGAGATACAGACCAAGATGAGCCAAGAACTAGTTGGATGAAAGTAGTGGCCAAGTTGCTCAAACCTCCCTCGGCACGAGGCCACTATTTGAGGATAAACCTACAACCAAAGTTCAGATTGTCTGTGCTGCCTCTTATGTACTCGAAAGTTTTCTCGTACAAGAACTAATTTTAGCAAGAAGTACCTCCGATTGAACACCATTTACCAGTCTGTACCCTAGGTAATTAAAGTTCGTCCATGGATCATATTGGCTGTGATCTCAATCATTTGGATGCATAAACATACTGAACATGTGTATATCTGAATCTTTTTGTGAATTATGTATGAATATTATCGTGTGATCTATCAATCATTTGGATGCATAGGTATGCTGAGCTTGTGTATATATGAATCTTTTGAGTTGTTGATAGTGAATGTTGGCTATGAATATGAACATGTCCTGTGAACCTAAGTTTGATATGAATGTTTACCTTTTCTGTTGTATTTGTGTGTGAACTTGTTAGTATGCCTACTGTGGGTATAAAACGGAGGTCTCTTATAAAAGTATTACTGTGTCCAATTTATGTTTTCCCTTCTAACCACATATATATATTTATATTATTACTATTATCGTATATTTTATATAGATTTATATATACAGTATAAAAACATCCCACGTGTTATTAACTTATAAAAGTAAATGTTTAACGGAAAATCCTGGTTGTTTTTGACTCACAGGCAAGGAAAATCCTGGTGATTGCGTACAAAAGCTTGCGAAGATTTTGAAGGACCAATTTAATAATAACGCGCTCATTTTTATTTTGAGCAATAACTCGCTAATTTCTTAATTATATATATAAAAAATGTGCCTCTCCGGTTTATTCTTTGATATTAATTGCTCCTTCTAACATAACATTATATATATAACGAGCCCACCTAATACCTATATTTCAAGGAAGTGCAAATGGGCAGGGATTTCTTAAAAAATATAAATGGGCCTGATTGACGTGAAATTATTTGTTCACCCAGCCCAGCAAATGGACTATACATTCTAGAAAAAATGGGTTAAATATATGCCACATTTTTGCAGGCTGACATGTGGGCCAATAGGTCGAAGCCTACGCAGGGCGTTGTCAACTTGGTCAACAAATGATTGTGTCCTCCACATCCATTGGATTTATATCCAACAGCCGGCATGCACCTTCAATCTCTCGTCTTCTTCCTCCAGCGTCACCGGGACCGCCTGGTCCGGCCTCCGCGGCTAGCGGCTCGCTTAGCACGCATCGCTATGGCGCTACCCCACCGCCGCCAGGCTATCCCTCCACCCCTCAACACCTCCTGTTATTCTCCACAGACTACAGCCCCACGCCGCAACAGAACCAGTTATAACCCTTCTCCTCCTCTCAATCTGTGACTCCACTGCCGCGTTTTCCCATCTCTGAGTCGTTCCCGTCTGGGGCCTCGCCATCGTCCACCGCCTCGCTGTGTTCGGTGCGGCATGGTCAACAAACGAGAGTCATCGGAAGAGGTCTGTACGTGGAGAGCCTGACGGCTGGGACCCATGAGGTCCATGGTCGCACGCAAGGAAAGTTCCTCCTTATTAAGCTGAAAAAAATGTTTCCTCCACCTGACAGCTGGGACCCGCCGCTGTATCTTCGCACGGAAGGAAGTGCCTCCTTGTTTCGCAAAAAAATATTCATCCTGCTGATACCGGGACCCGCTGATTTGGTGGTGACTTGTGGGCCTACTAAGCGGACGGTACGCACGGCTTTGTCAACTTAATCAACAAATGATTCTAGCAGCTGGACCGTTGGATGTTAATCCAACAGCCGTGCTCCTTCTTCAACCTCTGTTCTTGCTCCTGCCTCCCATGGTGGCGCCGCGGCTGGCTGTCTTTGCCGCACCAACCAAATGAAGTTTCCCACCTCTCCATCTCAGGACTCCACCGCCTGCCTTCCCCATCTTCGGACGCTCCATGCAGGTGCGCTCGCATGGTGTGGTCAACGTGGTCAACAACCAAGAGTCATCGGAAGATGATCGACGTGAGAGGTCGACAATGGGGACGCACCACGCCCATGGACGCATGCATGCAACGGAACGCGCGAGGTCAACGTGGTCAAGGAACGACTTCCATCGGAAGTATATCAGACGTGGAGAGTCTCACCGGGTCCACGGCCGCAGCAAGTAAGTGCCTCCTTATTACGCGGAAAATAATGATTCCTCCAACTGACAGCAGGGACCCACTGGACGGGCCACCGTATTTTTCAAATAAAAAACGTTTGCCCCCTGACTGCTGGAACCCACCTGACGGGCCACCGTATTTCATGAAAAAAACGTTCCCCCCGCTGTTAGCTCGGACCCACCGGAAGTGCCTCCTTATTACGCACAAAAAAATGAATACTCCCCCTGCTAGCTGGGACCCACCTTGGTGGGAGGCTGACTTGTGGGCCTACTAAGTTGACGGGGACGAAGGGCTTTGTCAACTTAGTCAATACGAACGATTTCTAGCTCCAGTGACCGTATGATGTCCATCCAACGGCCGTAGTGCTTCTTCAACCTCTGGTCTTCTTGCTCCAGCCGCCCAAACCAGCGCCGGTCGTGCCTCATGCTCCTGCCTCCCGTGGTCGGCTGTGCTGCCGCGGAGGCCTCACCGCCCCCTACTATTCCCACCGCTGGCTAGGCCCTGCGGCGACGGCAGCCTCACACCACAGCCGAACCAGTGAACCCTCGTACTCCTCTCTGCGTGGGCTTCAACTGCCGCATCTTCCCTGGCTCCGTGTCGTCCCCTTCCTAGGCTTCGCCGTCGCCATCGCCGTGGTGCTCTCCGCGTGGCGTGGTCAACGTGGTCAAGGAACGACTTTCATTGGAAGAGTACTGTACGTGGAGAGGCTGACAGCTGGGTCCACGGCCACAGCCCAGTTTTTTTGTGATTTGCCAAGTAAGTCGCTTTGTCAGGCCTGTTGGGCTGTAAATCTTTCAAGACGAGGAGAGCTTTCATTCGGCTGGCCGAGGAAATGGCCCATCAGTAATGAGAAATGGGTTGTACATTTTTAAAACACATCAAACCGGCAATTAGTTTCAAATATCTTTTTTTCATTTCGAGATTTTAAATTACATTAATTTTTATGCGTGGAGAATTTGTTGGATTTTATATTGATATACATTTATTTTTAATCAGTTTGAATGTGAGTCGAAATTTCGGGATTAAAAACAGTACGGACCGCATCGAAATATGCAAAATTTCGTATAATTTTTTAACTGTGGCCACAATATGGGCTGTAATGCTAACAAGAAGAATACGGGCTCCAAAAAAACCTTCTTAATTAGCAAATGGGCTGTAAATTATTAGAAATAATGGCAGATGGGTTGTAAGTTGTTTTCCACAGATTTGAGGCTTTCCTAAAAAGGTTGACGACAAGCAAGGATCGTTGGATGGCCATCCAACGGCCATCATGCTTCTTCAATCTCTGCTCTTCCTGCTCGGCCGCCAAACAAGCGCCATGGGACTGCTCGCTCCCTCCTCCTCGCGGCCGGCTCTCATGCCACGCAGCCTCACCGACCCACCAGATTCCCATCGCTGGCCTAGCCATCCCTATACTCACCCACACTGTTGTTATTCTCCGGCGACGACAGACGAACCAAGAAACCCTCGTGCGATTCTCCGCTCCGCGGGAAACAAGCTGCCGAGTCTTCCCCGCCTCCGTGTCGTTCCTTCTAGGCCTCGCCGTCGTCCACCGCCTGGTGCTCTCGACGCGGCCTGGTCAACGTGGTCAACGACCGACATGCATCTGGCGGATCAGACGTGGAGAAGCCGACAGCTGGGTCCACGGCCGCACGCAAGGAAATGCCTCCTTATTATGCGCAAAATAATGATTCCTCCACCTGACATCAGGTACCCACCGAAAGGGCCTCTGTATTTCGCGAAAAAAACGTTAACGCCGCTGACAGCTTGGACCCACCAGCTATATCTTCGCACGCAAGGAAGTGCCTCCTTATTACGCACAAAAAATGAATATTCCGCCTGTTAGCTGGGACCCAGTATAGTGCCAGGCTGACTTGTGGGCCTACTAAGTTGACGGGGACGGAGGGATTTGTCAACTTAGTCAATATGCATGATTCTAGCTCTAGTGACCGTACGATGTCCATCCAACGGCCGTAGTGCTTCTTCAACATATGGTCTTCTTGCTCCAGCCGCCCAAACCAGCACCGGTCGTGCCTCGTGCTCCTGCCTCCCGTGGCCGGCTGCGATGCGGCGGAGGCCTCACCGCCCCCTACTACTCCCACCGCTGGCCAGGCCATCCTCTACTCACCCACACCCCCTGTTATTGTGCGGCGACGACAGCCTCACCCTTGTACTCCTCTTCGCGTGGGCATCCACTGCTGCGTCTTCCCCGGCTCCGAGTCGTCCCCTTCCTAGGCCTCGCCGTCGTCCACCGTCGTGGTGCTCTCGGCGCGGCGTGGTCAATGTGGTCAACGACCGACTTCCATCGGAAGAGTATCTTGTCGCGGAGAGGCCGACAGCTGGGTCCACGCGGCCACAAGGAAGTGCCTCCTTATTACGCGCAAAATAATTATTCCTCCACCTGACAGAAGGGACCCACCGGACGGGCCACCATATTTCACGAAAAAAAGTTTCCCCCCTGACTGCTGGGACCCACCAGCTACATCTTCGCACGCAAGGAAGTGCGTCCGGGCAAAAAAAACAAACGATTCGCCCCCCTGACTGCTGGGACCCACCAGCTACATCTTCGCAGGCAAGGAAGTGCCTGACAGTCGGGACCCACCTGGTCGAAGCGTATGTAGCGTTGTCATTCTGGTCGCGAACGTGTACGTACATATATACTGGTCGATATAGAGGCGCGCACGTGTCGTAGTAGAGGCGCGCACGTAGCATGTACACGTACATACAGCGGCCAGGGTGCAAGAAAGAAAATACGGCCACGTATGTGTACATACGGGCTGGGTCTCGAACGCCTACTCGCGCATACGTACATGGCTGGGTCGCAACGGAGAAACAGCGGGAGCTAACCGGCTGGGTCGGAACGGAATGCGTGGTCGTGTTCATCAGGAGGGCTTGGACGGAACAGGTGATGGAAACGAGGCCTGGCGTACCGCACAATGGAGGAAACGGACCTCCTACATTCGAACGGGTCCCGTTGATCGGGAGGGTGTGGCGTGCATCAAAAGCGGAGGAAACGGACCTCCACGATAAAAACGGGGTCCCGTTGATCGAGGAGGGTGTGGCGCATCCGCAAAACGGATTTAAACGGACCTCCTACGGTCAAAACGGGGTCCTGTTGATCGGGAGGGTGTGGCGTATCGCAAAAGCGGATTTAAACGGACCTCCTACGGTCAAACGGGGTCCTGTTCATCGGGAGGTGTGGCGTGCCGCAAAACGGACTCCACGGATACTGCTCATCTCCACCGTCGACCTCCTCTTGTCTCCACGGGATCCTGTTCATCCAGCCTCCACCACGCCGCTTACTCCACCGGCTCTGTTCAACCACCCTCCACGGGCACCCTCCACCGTCTCATGCTCATCCAGCCCTCCACACCGTGGGGTCCTGTTCAACCACCCTCCACGGCCTCCCTCCATCGCTCACTGCTCATCCAGCCTCCACCACACCACGGGTCATGTTCATCCGAGGCAACGCCACCGCCATCGCTCATCCAAACCCCCGCCTGCAACACTAACTGCTCATCCCGCAGGCAGCATCGATCGGCTTCGCTTAGCAGCAAGATAGCGAAGAATCGCCGATCGGGTTCGCTTAACAGCCATCGATCGATCGCTTCGGGTTCGATAACGCGTAGCTCGCAGTCTGTCGCTCGCCGGTTTAGTTAGAGCCGAACGCCTCGCCGGGTTCGATTAGAGCGAACGCCGCACACATGCGCGACGTGTGAGAGAAAGCGCGCATCGCCGCCCCCCGACCTCCCACCGTAACCGGAACTCCCCGAAATTTTCCTCCCCTCGCTTCTACCACGGTTTTTACGCCATGGACGGCCCAAAGAATGTCATGCAGCTGCCTCTCCGCACGCCTGTGACGAAAAAGCCCATTTATGTCATGATTTTTGTCATAGAAGTAGGAGCCCACCACATCTATGATGATACCGGGTTTTGTCACAATTATCGTCATAGAAGTGTCATATGTATGACAGGAAAAAAAATCGTTCGGCCCAAAATGTCACGGATGTGTCTTTTTTTTGTAGTGTAGTCCTTGGTTGATTTATAGAATGCTCTTTGCACTTCACTTATATCTTTTGAGTATGGCTTTATAGAATGCTCCATGTGCTTCACTTATATCGTTTGAAGTTTGGATTGCCTGTTTCTCTTTACGTAGAAAACCGCCATTTGTAGAATGCTCTTTTGATTCACTTATATTTGTTAGAGCGTGGGCATATCTTTTGTAGAAAGAATTAAACTATCTTGCTTCACTTATATCTATTTAGAGAGATTACAGGAACTGGTCATTCACATGGTTAGTCATAAAATCCTACATAAAACTTATAGATCATGATATGTTTGATTCCTTGCAATAGTTTTGCGATATAAAGATGATGATATTAGAGTCATGCTAGTGGGTAGTTGTGGATTAGTAGAAATACTTGTGTTGAGGTTTGTGATTCCCGTAGCATGCACGTATGGTGAACCATTATCTAACAAAGTTGGAGCATGAGGTATTTATCGATTGTCTTCCTTATGAGTGGCGGTCGAGGACAAACGATGGTCTTTTCCTACCAATCTATCCCCCTATGAGCATGCGTGTAGTACTTTGTTTTGATGACTAATAGATTTTTGCAATTAGTATGTGAGTTCTTTATGACTAATGTTGAGTCCATGGATTATACGCACTCTCACCCTTCCATCATTGCTAGCCTCTTCAGTACCGTGCATTGCCCTTTCTCACGTCGAGAGTTGGTGCAACCTTCGCTGGTGCATCCAAACCCCGTGATATGATACGCTCTGTCACACATAAGCCGAATTATATCTTCCTCAAAACAGCCATCATACCTACCTATTATGGCACTTCCATAGCCATTCCGAGATATATTGCCATGCAACTTCCATCATCATCATATACATGACTTGAGCATTTATTGTCATATTGCTTTGCATGATCGTAAGATAGCTAGCATGATGTTTTCATGGCTTGTCCATTTTTTATGTCATTGCTACGCTAGATCGTTGCACATCCCGGTACACTGCCAGAGGCATTCATATAGAGTCATATCTTTGTTCTAGTATTGAGTTGTAATATTGAGTTGTAAGTAGAAAAAAGTGTGATGATCATCATTATTAGAGCATTGCCCAGTGAGGAAAGGATGATGGAGACTATGATTCCCCCACAAGTAGGGATGAGAATCCGGACGAAAAAAGAAGAAGAAGTGAAAGGCCAAAAACAGAGAAGGCCCAAAAAAAGAAAAAAAAAGGAAAAAAAAGAAAAAAATGAGAGAAAAAGAGGGAAGGGGCAATGTTACTATCCTTTTACCACACTTGTGCTTCAAAGTAGCACCATGATCCTTCATATAGAGAGTCTCTTGAGTTATCACTTTCATATACTAGCGGGAATTTTCATTATAGAACTTGGCTTGTATATTCCGATGATGGGCTTCCTCAAACGCCCGAGGTCTTCATGAGCAAGCAAGTTGGATGCACACCCACTTAGTTTCAATTTGAGCTTTCATACACTTATAGCTCTAGTGCATCCGCCATTGCATGGCAATCCCTACTCCTCACATTGACATCAATTGATGGGCATCTCCATAGCCCTTTGATTAGCCGCATCGATGTGAGACTTTCTCCTTTTTTGTCTTCTCCACATAACCCCCATCATCATATTCTATTCCACCTATAGTGCTATATCCATGGCTCACGCTCATGTATTGCGTGAAAGTTGAAAAGGTTTGAGAACGTCAAAAGTATGAAACACTTGCTTGGCTTGTCATCGGGGTTGTGCATGATGTGAATATTTTGTGTGGTGAAGATGGAGCATAGCCAGACTATATGATTTTGTAGGGATAACTTTCTTTGGCCATGTTATTTTGAAAAGACATGATTGCTTTATTAGTAGGCTTGAAATATTGTTGTTTTTATGTCAAAAGATAGACTATTGCTTTCAGTCACTCGTGTCTTAATATTCATGCCATGATTAGATACATGATCAAGATTATGCTAGGTAGCATTCCACATCAAAAATTATCTTTTTATCATTTACCTACTCGAGGACGAGCAGGAATTAAGCTTGGGGATGCTGATACGTCTCCGTCATATCTATAACTTTTGATTGTTCCATGCCAATATTATACATTTTTCATATACTTTTGGCAACTTTTTATATTATTTTTGGGACTAACATATTGATCTAGTGCCCTGTGCCAGTTCCTGTTTGTTGCATGTTTTATGTTTCGCAGAAACCCCATATCAAATGGAGTCCAAACGGGATAAAAGCGGATGAAGAATTATTTTGGAATATTTGTGATTTTTGGGAAGTAAAATCAACGCGAGACGGTGCCCGAGGTGGCCACGAGGGTGGGGCCCACGCCCACTCCAGGCAGGCGCGCCCCTGACCCTCGTGGGCCACCCGTAAGGCGGTTGATGCTCTACTTTGGCCGCAAGAAAGCTAATTTTTGGAAAAGATCCCATGAAGGTTTCAATCCAATCGAGTTACGGATCTCCGTGATATAAAAGAAACGTGCGTAGGCGTAATCCCAGAGCGCAGAAACAGAGAGAGATAGAGAGACAGATCCAATCTCGGAGGGGCTCTCGCCCCTCCCACGCCATGGAGACCATGGACCAGAGGGGAAACCCTTCTCCCATCTAGGGCCAAGGTCAAGGAAGAAGAAGAAGGAGGGGGGCTCTCTCCCCCTCGCTTCCGGTGGCGCCGGAACGCCGCCGGGGGCCATCATTATCACCGCGATCTACACCAACACCTCCGCCATCTTCACCAACATCTCCATCACCTTCCCCCCTCTATCTACAGCGGTCCACTCTCCCGCAACCCGATGTACCCTCTACTTGAACATGGTGCTTTATGCTTCATATTATTATCCAATGATGTGTTGCCATCCTATGATGTCTGATTAGATTTTCGTTGTCCTATTGGTGGTTGATGAATTGCTATGATTGATTTAATTTGCTTGTGGTTATGTTGCTGTCCTTTGGTGCCCATCATATGAGCGCGCGCGTGGATCACGCCATAGGGTTAGTTGTATGTTGATAGGACTATGTATTGGAGGGCAAGGGTGACAGAAGCTTCAGCCTAGCATAGAAATTGATGCATACGGGATTGAAGGGAGACCAATATATCTTAATGCCATGGTTGCGTTTTACCTTAATGAATGTTAGTAGTTGCGGATGCTTGCTAATAGTTCCAATCATAAGTGCATAGAATTCCAAGTAAGGGATGACATGCTAGCAGTGGCCTCTCCCACATGAAACTTGCCATAGGTCTAGTAAAGTAGTCAATTTCTTAAGGACAATTTCGCAACTCCTACCACCACTTTTCCACACTCGCTATATTTACTTTATTGCTTCTTTACATACAACAGCCCCTAGCTTTTATTTGCGCTCTCTTTATATTCTTGCAAGCCTATCCAAAAACACCTACAAAGTACTTCTAGTTTCATATTTGTTCTAGGTAAACCGAACGTCAAGCGTGCATAGAGTTGTATCGGTGGTCGACAAAACTTGAGGGAATATTTGTTCTACCTTTTGCTCCTCATTGGGTTCGACACTCTTACTTATCGAAAGAGGCTACAATAGATCCCCTATACTTGTGGGTTATCATGGCGCACTTGGACCATCTGAGCGGGCGCGTGGCCTCGAGCTTGGGGAGGACTGCATTCACTTCACGAGAAAACTGTTTGAAGATACGCTGTGAGGCTGGGGCTTGAGCTCCGCCCAAGATGCAGGCGGTAGCACGCGGCTCCTGGAAGCCCCCAGCCCCCTCGTCTTGATGGTGGTCGTCATTCCTTCTTGGTGGTGGCGGTAGTGGAGGAAGACCGGCGTTGCCCTGAGGACGATCCTCACGAGGCTGATCCCTCCAGGCGCCCTCGCGAGGCTGATCCTGCCAGCGGTCCTCACGAGGCCGGTTGCGCCACTCCTGGCGCGGGCCACGGTCATCCCGGCGTCCACCACCACGTCCTCCTCCTCGGCCATAGCCCTGGTCACTGCGCTCGTGGCATCGACCGAAATGTCCTTCTTGAATGGCTCTGAGCTCTTGACAGTCGCTGGTGTTGTGGCTATGCAGGTTATGGAAGGCGCGGAACGGTCGACTGATCTTGGATGACTCGGGCTGGTCTCTGCCGCGCTTGGTGTCCGGCTCCGCCGCGAGCACGGCTTCTCCCTTGCGCTTCACGTCCTTGGCCTTGGCTTTCTTCTCCTCCGGGTCCACAGTCGGGAGCTTGAGGAGGGAGAGGCTCCCCTCCTCAGCTCTTCACAATTGGTTGCCAGGTTGAATAGCTCCAGGGAAATGCACAGCTCCTCGTGGATGGCGAGCTCCTCCTTCATCTTGACGTTGCAGATGCCATCAGAGAACGCGGAGATGATGGCCTCATCCATCACCATGGGGATCTTGAGGCGAACGTTGTTGAAGTTCTGGATGTACTTCTGGAGGGTCTCTCTTGGTTGTTGCTTGATGTGGCATAGGTCACCCGCGGCCGGTGGGCGGTCGCGAGTGCCCTGGAAGTTGGCAACGAAACGGTCGCGCAGCTCATTCCAGGAGGAGATCGAGCCTGAAGGCAGGTTTAGGAGCCAGGAGCGGGCACCATCCTTGAGAGCCATGGGGAACCAGTTCTCCATGACTTTCTCATCGCCGTTGGCCGCCTCGATGATCAGCTCGTAGAGCTGCAGCAACTCCGCGGGGTCGGGGGTGCCGTCGTAGCGAGGAGGCAGATCCGGCTTGAACTTGCCCGGCCAGGCGACGCTACGTAGCTCATGGGTGAAGGCGCGGCAGCCTGCTGTGGTCACCGGGACTCTGCGCTGGTGGAGAACTTGTGCTTGATGGGGTCCACGCACCGCCGCTGCAGGCGGCACGCGGTCTTGCAGTGGTGGCGCAGGGAGCACGGGGGCGTTTTCTCGCGGCCGAGGGACTTTTTGGCAGCTTCTTTCTTCTTGTGCGGGCGCCGGAAGCGGCCGGTCGTGCCGTGGGACCGCGCGCCTGGGCGCCAAGACTCTGTCTTGTGGCAGAGGTGGTGGAGGCGCTCCATGGGCCACGCTGCCCGCGGCTGGCGAAGGGCGAGGCAGCGAGAGGGACGGTGCAGGGAAGCCCCCTGCGACGCTGACAAGCTCAGCGATGCGGTCGAGCCAGTCCTCGTAGAGGTCATCGACGGGGCGGTAGCGCATGAGCTCGCGCGCCATGCACAGAGCGGCCTGCGCATCCGCGGGAGCGCGACGAGCGTGGGATGACGAACCGGCCGGGGTCAGCGATGGAGGGGCAGTGCGGCCGTCCCGCCGCACCGAGGGGTGCAGCGAGATGCTTGCTGCTTGCTCCCCGCCGGGCGGGTGGCGGTGTTGGCGGCAGGCGAGGGGGAACAACGGGGTGGCCCGCCGACGGAGCCGTCTGAGCAATGCGGGTGGCGAGGGCAGCCCGACGCTCAGCGCGAGCGCGACGAGCGTCCGCCATGGGAACGATGAAGCAACGGGACACGGAGTGACGGAAGGGAAGCTTCGGCGCACCACTACCTGGCGTGCCAAATGTCGGATCTCAAGTTCCGGCAAAACCCTCAAGGTTCGAACACTGGGGTGCGCACGAAGATCTCCCCCTACCGATCCACGTCCTAGCTTCGCTAAGATCTCAAGGACTAACTCAACGAACTCGCAACACAAAGGACACAAGATTTATACTGGTTCGGGCCACCGTTGTTGTGTAATACCCTACTCCAGTGTGGTGGTGGTGGATTGCCTCTTGGGCTGAGGATGAACAGTACAAGGGGAAGAACAACCTCCTTAGGTGAGGTGTTCTTGTGCTTGGTGGGTGTGAGGATGAACTAAATGAGTTTGAGACCAGTTGCCTCCTACTGTGGTGGCTAATCCTATTTATAGAGGCCCTGGTCCTCTCCCCAAATATTGAGCGGGAAGGGAGCCAACAACGACCAATTTGAAAGGGGATAGCTAGTACAGCTTATCCTGACAAAAGCAGTCTTCGCCTGCAAAAGGCTCTGGTGGTGACGCCGCCTTGGGCTCCATGGTGACCTTCGTGTTGACGTCCTGCTGGTCTTGGTCTCGTTGCACTGATATGGAAACATTTGCTTGACGCCTCAGTACTCCGCGCCTGCGCTTGCTTCCTTAGCACCAAAGAGGAAACAAGGACACTGCGCGCGCTGGCGCCCGCCTGGCGCCTGCCTGATCTTGATCGTCATGGCTCACGTCATGAGAACCTCGCGAGGTTTGCTTTGCCTTGATCTCTCCGCCCCTCGTGAGCCAACCTGGTGAGGCCACTCCCGAAGGGGTCTTGAGCCAAGTCTGGGGACCCCCATTCCCAGAACGCCGACACCCAATGATAAGCCAAGTAATTTTTTCATACTTTTTATGTTCTCAAACCTTTTGAACTTTCACGCAATACATGAGCGTGAGCCACGGATATAGCACTATAGGTGGAATAGACGGTGGTTGTCGAGAAGCCAAAAAGAAGGAGACAGTCTCACATCAACTAGGCATATCAATGGGCTATGGAGATGCCTATCAATAGATATCAATGTGAGTGAGTAGGGATTCCCATGCAACGGATGCACTAGAGCTATAAGTTTACGAAAGCTCAAAATGAAACTAAGTGGGTGTGCATCCAACTTGCTTGCTCACGAAGACCTAGGGAAATTAGAGGAAGCCCATCGTTGGAATATACAAGCCAAGTTCTATAATGAAAATTCCCACTAGTATATGAAAGTGACAATATAAGAGACTCTCTGTCATGAAGATCATGGTGCTACTTTGAAGCACAGGTGTGGTAAAAGGATAGTAACATTGCCCCCTCTCTCTTTTTCTCTCTTTTTTTATTTTCTCTTTTTTGGGCCTTCTCTTTTTTTATTGGCCTTTTATTTTTTTTTCACATGGGACAACGCTCTAATAATGAAGATCATCACAGTTTTACTTTACAACTCAAAAATTACAACTTAATACTAGAACAAAGTATGACTATATATGGATGCCTCCGGTGGTGCAATGACTCAAGCGTGACATGTATGAAAGAATTGTGAATGGTGACTTTGCCACAAATATGATGTCAACTATATGATCATGCAAAGCAATATGACAATGATGATGCGTGTCATAATAAACGGAACGGTGGAAAGTTGCATGGCAATATATCTCGGAATGGCTATGGAAATGCCATAATAGGTAGGTATGGTAGTAGTTTTGAGGAAGGTATATGGTGGGTTTATGGTACCGGTGAAAGTTGCGCGGCACTAGAGAGGCTAGCAATGATGGAGGGGTGAGACTGCTGCTACTGCTGCTGCTGCTGCGGCTACTACTACTACTACTACTACTACTACTACTACTACTACTACTACTACTACTACTACTACTACTACTACTACTACTACTACTACTACTACTACTACTACTACTACTACTACTACTACTACTACTACTACTACTGCTACTACTATTACTACTACTACTATTATCGCTTCGTCATTGCCATCACATCACCATCGCTATCGCCATCGCATTACTATCACATCGCTACGCCACTCTTCCATCATATCGCTACTTCATCGCTATTACTATCGCTATCGCTATCGCTACTCATCACTATCGCTATCGCTATCGCTAGCGCTACCATCATCGCTATCGCTATCGCTACTAGTATCGCTTTGCCTACTACTATCATTGCCATCGCTATCGCTATCATCGCTATTGCTACTATCGCTATCGCTATTATCACTATTATCGCTATCGCTATCGCTATTATCGAATCGCTATCGCTATCGCTATCGCTGTTGCTATCGCTATCATTGCTATCGCTCATTGCTATCGCGAATCGCTGCATTATCGTGAATCACATCGCCATCGCTATCGCTATTGCTATCGCTATCGCTTCCTATCGCTTCTCGCTATCGCTATTACTACTTTCATCGTTGTCGCTATTATCGCTATCACATTTCGCCGCTTCCACTGCTATCGTCGCTGTTGTTGCTCCTCGCCATGCTATCGCTATCGCTATTATCGCTATCGTTATCGCTATCGCTATCACATTACTACTACTACTACTACTACTACTACTACTACTACTACTACTACTACTACTACTACTACTATCGTTGTTTGTTGTTGCCATCATATTACTACTACTACTACTACTACTACTACTACTACTACTACTACTACTACTACTACTACTACTACTACTACTACTACTACTACAACCACTACCACTACTATCGCCGCTATCGCTATCGCATCGCTATCGTCATTGCCATCGCTATCGCTATCGCTATCGCTATCGCCGCCATCGCTATTATCGCTCACATTATCGTCATTGCTCATCATCACTACTATCATTCTACTACTACTACTACTCCTACTACTACTACTACTACTACTACTACTACTACTACTACTACTACTACTACTACTACTACTACTACTACTACTACTACTACTACTACTACTACTACTACTACTACTACTACTACTACTACTACTACTACTACCACTACTACCACTACTACTACTACTACTACTACTACTACTACTACTACTACTACTACTACTACTACTACTACTACTACTACTACTACTACTACTACTACTACTACTACTACTACTACTACTACTACTACTACTACTACTACTACTACTACTACTACTACTACTACTACTACTACTACTACTACTACTACTACTACTACTACTACTACTACCACCACCACTTCTACTACCACCATTAACGCTCATTACCACCACCACTGCTGCTACTACCATTGCTACCACTATCGCATTACCCTCGCCGCTGTGCTATTATCGCTATTGTTGCTGTCATTGCCATTACTACTATCGCATCGTTGTCGCTACATTATCGCCATCGCCATCGCTGCATTATCACATCGCGAATCGCAGAATCGCCATCGCTGTTGCTACTATCGCATCGCTGATGTTGCTATCGCTGCTCTGCTGCTCTGCTTCGCTTCCTCGCTATCGCCGCTGCTCCTGCTCCTGCTCTGCTATCGCTTCTCAAGCATCGCTGTTGTTGCGCTCCTCACATAACTATCGCTATCGCTACTACAACCTGCCGCCATCGCATCGATGTTATCGCCTCATTGGTGTCATTGCTCTCGCTGCCATCGGTGCTACTACTGCTACTAGTACTACTGCTACTACTACTACTACTACTACTACTACTACTACTACTACTAGTTGAGGAAAAGTTTGGTCGGTTCAGCTTTCGAGTTGAACTGTTTGTATAAATTAAGAACGACTACTTAATCTATGAATGAAATCTATGCTTAATTACTGAATTTTAGTTGCAAACATTTGATACTGCTAGTGATTTTTAGCTTCATATTTTGACAAATCGCAGTGTTACAAGGATTGACAAATCTTACCAAACTGTTTGTACGTGGTTGCACACGGGTCATCGAAAACAACCGTTTACGCTGAAGGGATGCACAAATCCTGCGCTGCTCTCACTTTGCATACGGGTGTTCTATCTAAAACGTTTGTGATTAAGAGCTGCAGAAATCCTGCTCGGCACATTTTATCTTGGCTTCCTGGGGAAGTTGTTGGTTTGCGTACGGGTGTTCTAACTAAAACGTTTGCGATTAGTTTTTTATATTTAAAAAACGAATTAAACTATGGCTTGGGCGCCATTAATGGAGAGGATGCGAGTAAGGCGGGCGGCCATGGAAGTCAAAGGGCTCGCTTCCCAGTGAGTTGTGCAGCGTATAGCTTGCACGCTTCCCGGTGAGCCTGCACACTCGAAGACAGCTTGCACGCCTCTCGGTCAGCCTGCGCACCGGACGGAGCTCGCACGCCTCCCTTTCAGTCAAGGTCAAGCAGTTGTCTGCACGGCACCTCCTACAGCCATTAAAATCAAGACACGTGGCATCACGTGAATGGTTAACAGAATTTTGGATTTACTATAATTTAAAAACTAGGCATCTCAATGTTTTGACGGCAATCAAAGGTGCCCTAGTGTTTGAAATTCATTCCCATTTCTTGCATGGGATCTAAGCATGCACCCAAGGACACATATTTGATTTTTCAACCAATTTATATGCACTGGAGCATGTGCATGTAGTTAAAATGTGAATTATAAACATAAATGCATTGAAAACTCAGTTAATGCATAAAAATGTCCAAACGAACCCCGAAAAATCACAAAAATTCACACAACACTCCTGTTGTTCTATGTTGACACGAGAAAAAATTTGAAAGCAATAAGAGTCAATGGATATCATTTCGTCCCCAAAGGTGAGACATTGATGATCATGTGTTTGATCATAAGCTACACTTATGCCTTTTATAATATTATCTTATTTATCCTTATATGATCATTCACTGTGCTTGGTGATGAGTGCATGTATTCAATCGTTATTATTTTGAGCGCTCCACCAAGATGTATGTGACATGGAAGAGTAACCCATGAGCCTAATTTCTTGTGCATTTGCAGTCCAAAGCAAATCTTAAGATATGCACACATTTAGGGGGAGCTCTTGCTTATCACATACTTCTCAAAGGGACGATGTTTTTCAATTTTATTATCATTTGTCGAAGCTTTGATCTATATGTTGTCATCAATTACCAAAAAGGGGGAGATTGAAAGTGCAACTATCCCTAGGTGGTTTTGGTAATTCATAACAACATATAGCTCATTGAGCTAATACTATTCCAAGATAAATATTTTAGGAAAGCTCAATGAATGGCATGGCATGGATGACGAAAGTGGATCCCTCAAAATATTAAGGACAAAGGATTGGCTCAAGCTCAAAAGCTCAAGACTCTTCATTTTACATTTTAGTGATCCAAGATCACATTGAGTCTATAGGAAAAGCCAATACTATCAAGGAGGGATGAGGTGTTGCTTAATGAGCCTTTTACTTCATGTGCTTAGTGATATGCTCCAAGAACCCTCCACTACTTTCTCACATCCACATATGACCTAAACCTAAAGTCAAACTCGGCCCTACCAATTCTTTCTATCCGGCGCCACCGAGTTCAGATGTCATAGCCACTGCCACAAACCCTAGGCAAATCGGTTTCAGCGATAGGGATCTCGGTCTCACCGAGATGGGATTGTAATCTCTCTGTTTCCCCTTCGTAACTTTTCAGTCTCACCGAAAGAGCGAATCGGTCCCACCGAAATTACAATTTAAACTCTCTGTTTCCCTTTTGTAACTTTTCGGTCTCACCGAAAGAGCAAATCGGTCCCACCGAGTTTACCTGACCAACTCTCTGGTTAGCTAATTACCAAATTCGGTCTCACCGAGTTTGTGTAATCGGTCTCACCGAGATTACGTTATGCCCTAACCCTAACCAAATCTGTCCTACCGAGTTGCATTTCGGTCCCACCGAAAATCCTAACGGTCACTAGGTTTACTAAATCGGTCCGACCGAGTTTTATGATTCGGTCCCACCGAGTTTGGTAAATTGTGTGTAACGGTTAGATTTTGTGTGGAGGCTATATATACCCCTCCACCTCCTCTTCATTCGTGGAGAGAGCCATCGAACAAACCTACACTTCCAACTTACCAGCCTGAGAGAGAACCACCTACTCATGTGTTGAGGCCAAGATATTCCATTCCAACCATATGAATCTTGATCTCTAGCCTTCCCCAAGTTGCTTTCTACTCAAATCTTCTTTCCACCAAATCCAATCCTATGAGAGAGAGAGTTGAGTGTTGGGGAGACTATCATTTGAAGCACAAGAGCAAGGAGTTCATCATCAACACACCATTTTTACTTCTTGGAGAGTGGTGTCTCCTAGATTTGCTAGGTGTCACTTTGGAGCCTCCCACAAGATTGTGGAGTTGAACCAAGGAGTTTCTAAGGGCAAGGAGATCGCCTACTTCGTGAAGATCTACCGCTAGTGAGGCAAGTCCTTCGTGGGCGACGGCCATGGTGGGATAGAAAAAAGGTTGCTTCTTCATGGACCCTTCATGGCTGGAGCCCTCCGTGGACTCGTGCAACCGTTACTCTACGTGGGTTGAAGTCTCCATCAATGTGGAAGTATGATAGCACCACCTATCGGAACCACGCCAAAAACATCCGTGTCTCCAATTGGGTTTGAATCCTCCAAACCCTTCCCTTTATATTCTTGCAAGTTGCATGTTTTATTTTCCGCTGCCAATATACTCTTTGCATGCTTGCTTGAATTGTGTGAAGATTGCTTGACTTGTTCTAAAATAGCTAAAATCTGCCAAAGTCTATAATTGGGAAAAGGTTAAGTTTTTATTTGGTCAAGTAGTCTAATCACCCCCCTCTAGACATACTTCAAGGTCCTACAAGTGGTATCAGAGCTTTGGTCTCCATTTGCTTTGATTTCCATGGCTTTTGGTGGTCATAGCCTTGGTTTCACAACCTAGGAGAGTATGGCGTCTAGCGAGGGAAATTATCATCGTAGAGGTCCTTACTTTGATGGCACTAATTTTGCTAGTTGGAAGCATAAGATGAAAATGCATATTCTTGGACATAACCCCGTCGTTTGGGCTATTGTGTGTATTGGCTTGCAAGGTGAATTCTTTGATGGGAGAGAACCGAACCGTGAAGCTAGTGCGGATGAGTTGAAGATGTTGCAATACAACGCTCAAGCTTGTGATATCCTCTTCAATGGATTATGCCCCGAAGAATTCAACAAAATCAGCCGTCTTGAGAATGCAAAGGAAATTTGGGATACTTTGATTGATATGCATGAAGGTACCGACTCCGTCAAGGAATCCAAGTTGGATGTGCTCCAAAGTCAGCTTGACAAGTTCAAAATGAAGGATGGTGAAGGTGTCGCTGAAATGTACTCTAGGCTTGCTCTTATCACAAATGAGATTGCCGGCTTAGAAAGTGAAGAGATGACCGACAGATTCATCATCAAGAAGATCCTAAGAGCATTGGATGGAAACTATGATACCGTGTGCACATTGATCCAAATGATGCCCAATTACAAAGATCTCAAGCCTACGGAAGTCATTGGAAGAATTGTTGCTCATGAGATGTCACTCAAGGATAAGGAGGAACTTCACAACAAGTCGAGTGGTGCTTACAAAGCTTCATGTGAAGCCCCCACATCATCAAGTGAGAAACAAACCTTCAATGAGGAATTGAGCTTAATGGTGAAGAACTTCAACAAGTTCTACAAGAGTAGAAGCAAAGAAAGAAGCTCTAAGTCAAGGTCCTACAATGAAAAAAGATCTTCTAGTCGAGAGCGCAATTGCTACAATTGTGGGAGACCCGGACACTATTCCAATGAGTGTACGGCACCCTACAAAAGAAGAGAAGATTCTCCCAAGAGAAGAAGTAGAAGAGAAGAATCACCACCAAGAGAGAGAAGGAGTAGAGATGATCGTTATGAACGAAGACCCTCACGGAGAAGCAAGGATTCAGAAAGGAAGGACAAGTCATCAAAGAGCTACAAAAAACGAAGACATCAAGCTCATGTTGGTGAATGGGTATCCGCCCGACTCACCATCACTCCGAGAAGCTATCACTCCGACTCCGAATACACTCAAGATGAAGGTGTTGCCGGTCTAGCACTTGTGTCAACCAACTCCTATGACATATTTGAATCACCAAATGAAGGAATTGGTAGATGCTTCATGGCCAAAGGTCCTAAGGTAACACACCCCGAGTATGTTGATTTTGATGTTGATGAAGATGACTTGCTAGGTGATGATGATTTACTTGTTGACAACTCTAGTGATGAATACTATGATGAAACGTCAATTAATTATGCTAATCAAGTTGAAACGAATGACAATGACAAGGAGAAAATTGAGCGTCTAACTAAAGAACTAAACACTCTTAAGTTAGCTCATGAAATTATCTTTGAAGATCATCGAGAACTTTTAAGGGCTCATGAGAAGTTACGCTTTGAAAAGCTCAATCTTGAGCAAGAGCATGAGTTCTTAAAGGCAATCAATGATGATCTTCGTAAGAAAAGTTCTTCTTACATTGCCAAGCGTTTACTCTTATCTACTTACATGCCTCAAGTCAAGTCTAGTAACAAGAACAAGAAAGATTCTTCTTCTAGTAGTAACAATAATAAAGCTAAATCCAATATTGTTGCTTCTAGTAGTTCTCTTGATTCCACTAATGATCCTCTTAGCCAAGTTACATTTGAGCAAGAAAACAGCTTATTGAAGGGAATTATAGAGAAAGGTGTATACAAGAGTCTTGCCGGGAGTAAGCAATTTGAGGAAATTGTACGCAAGCAAGGAAGGCACCGGAAGAATCAAGGTGTTGGTTTTGAACGAAAGTTCAATGAAAATGGAGTTGAGTGTGAAGAAGATCAATACCCCAAGACGAAGTTTGCTCCTTAACAAGAGAAGTATGATCCTACTTCCTTCAAGGGAACACAAGCTCAAGATGATCTTCCACCACAAGACCACAAGAAAAAAGGCAAGGACAAGCTTCAAGAGGAGATTGATGCATTTGAAGAAGCACCTAAGGCCTTGGTCAAGTGGATTCCCAAGACTACGTTAAGTTCTACTTCATCAAGTACAACTAATACACCAAGGATTCCCATCAAGTTGATGTGGATCCCGAAGAAGAAGAACTAGAGAGTTCTTGAGGGTGACTCCGCCAACATTTTTCACTCATATCTGTATGGCAAGGACAAGTGCAATCAACTTCCATATCTTGCACTAGTTCAAGGAGTCACAAACCCTCATGTTGGTAAGGCAAGGGACAAGGTAACCTAATGTTTTCATGGACATCATTTTGTGTGTGCATCACTCTATGTCTGTGGATATCCTTGTTTGTTCCTTGTGGGACTAACCCATGTAGGTATTGAAAGTGCAACTCACTCAAAAGGATTGCTCCAAACGATCTACATCAACATTGAGCATCCACATCTTCAACACCTACATGAAGTCATCATCGACAAAACCCAAGGTTAGTTTATTCCTCTAAGGGGGGAATCTCACATCTAGGGGGATCTTAACTCTAAGAATTGAGTCAAAGCAACTCTAATGATGTGAACACATAAATGCTTTATGTAAAAGTGGTAACCCCACTTGAGCTTAAACGATGAGTATGACATATGATCAAATGTTCTCATTTGACTCCTAAGTCAATATACACATATATAGATGACCTAGTCATCGCCAATTGTTTGATAGATGCTAGAATTGGTTGTGCATGCTTTGTCACATATTTCATTTGTCATCTTATTGTGTGAGCATGTTGGTTGCATATTTACTCATTCGAGGACATCCACTTGTTGTTTTGATTGTTTGGTTTTTCTTTCTTTGGCCAAGTGGATGGACAAGAATGCCTAAGAACCTTCTCTAGCTATCTATGCTTTTCTCGTCTCAAACTCTATTCATGCTACATCACAAAATTTGATCAAGTCAGATTCGAACCACTCTGTGTGAGGAGCACTCGAAGTCCCCGATTCGTCATAGACTTAAACTTCCAAAACTTCTTTGTGATTTTCGGTCTGACCGATTCCTCCATTTCGGTCATACCGAGATTACTAAGTCGATCTAGGTTTTCATCTCGGTGCAACCGATTTGTACTTTTCGGTCACACCGAGTTGCAATAACTGTTCACAGTTTTGCATCTCGCTGCCACCGAGTTGTACCACTAGGTCACACCGACAGGGTCGGGCTATATATATCGCACGGGCAAAATTTGGAAAACTTTCTCCGAATCCTCTCGCCCGCGCATAGCTCGCACTGCCAACGTGGTCTATGGATCGTCGACTTTGTCGCCAGCCGCCTCCAGTCACTGGTCTCCGCCGCCGTCAACGGAATTCTCCTCCGCCGTTGCCGTCGTAGCGAGTTCCCGCCGAACTAGGGTATGGACTCGATCACAGTGCTTTCCTCGTCCGATTCTCAGCACATTGTGAACATTATGCATCTTGCCACGATTGAAACACTCCTATCCAGTCAAATCAATCCTTAGAATAGTCGCGATTCAAAAATTTAGGGTTAGGTTTCACAAACCATCTAGGACCCACCGAGTTGAAAACTCGGTCCCACCGATTGGCTGATGCCATTGCACTTGTAAGTCTCGGTCGACCGAGAATTACAAATCGGTGTGACCGATTTCGAACTTTATGAAACCCTAGCAGTCTCGGTGCCACCAAACTGTGACTCAGTCTGACCGAGTTCACTAGTTTAGGTTCCAAAACTGCTTCGGTATCACCGAGTTTGAAAATTGGTAGATCCGAAATGTTTTCATGGGAAACTAAAACTAAGTTTTTGAATCATTCTTTGAAAAAATCTCTGCATTTTGTGATGCTCATCCACTCTACCTCATCTATAACTATTCACGTGGTCAGCAGTCGGTTGGACAACATGTCGCACCAGAGTGATAGCGAACTAATCAAGAGCAGATCCAATTGAGCGAGGGCACTAGTCCCTCAAGCAGCTCGGATGAGGGGCAGAAGCACTCGAGCAATTTTCCCAAGGATGCCACAAGGTCAAGAAGAAGAAGACCTCAGAGTCCGAGGATGACGATTACGTGGCGCTTGAGGATGAGGCAAGCTCCAAGAAGAAAGTGCTCAAGAGGGAGTTCAGTTCATCTGCAGAAAGCCTGGTTTGAAAATCAAAGGCCAAAGAAAGACAACCAATGTCCAAAGCCGAGTGTCTACTCAAGCTCCTTTGGAATCTCAACCCAAAGAGCATGTTGCTGCAGAGGGAAAGAAAAGGAAAGAAAGGGTCAAGAAGACCATGGCAAGAGTGATTGGGAAGCCTTCCATGATGGAAGAAGAAGAAGAAGAAGAGGTTGCAGAGCCTGCACCCAAGGCACAAAAGCTGATGGGTGATGCTATCAAGTCAGGGGCTGCAACTTCCAAGCCCAAAGCTGCCTCCAAGCCCAAGAATGCACCTAAGAAGAATACCGGGAGCATACCAGTAGCCGAAAAGAACAAGGCTCCATTCCCTGAGGTTGAAGCTGAAAGATGAAGAAGGGCAGGTCCTAAGGAAACTCAAACCCAAGATCCCAGACCACAATGATGCTCATCCCGTGGCTGAAAACATGAAGATCAGGAGAGATAATGGGTTGAGGCTATGGAGAGAGATAGATCCATATGCCACGAGGAGAAGGACTGCTGTGGATTACAGGTTCCACACCAAGGAGCAGCAGGACTTTTATGAGACTGTCTTGCTGGATAAGAAGCCCATAGTTTGCGATATGAGATGGGTCAACTGGACCTACATGAAGGAGAACGCAGAACACTACCCTGGAGTTTATGACAGCTTCAGTGCTTGTGGAGTTGCTGATTTTGTTGGGCAGAAGCTCACCAACTGGAACGATGAACTTATCATGCAATTCTACTCCACAACACATTTCTATCCAGATGGCAGGATAGGTGGATGTCAGAAGGAACCAGATATCAGTCTACCATAGAGGAATGGGCAAGTTTGATCAATGCCCCAAAGGAAAGTGAGGATGACCTGGACATTTATGGAAAGAAGAAAATGGATCATAGCACAATGTCACACATGTACAAGGAGATCCCCGATGATGCACTTGATAACTTCAAGTTTGGATCAGTCCATTTTCTGCTGTCAGGGCTGCCTACAATCAACTGGATCTTAAGGCATACTCTATTGCCCAAATCAGGTGACCATAACATGATTAGAGGACATGCAATCAATTTGCTTCATGTTTTTGATGTGCCTCAGAAATTCAAGGTCATGAGCCTCATAGTCGAGACAATCAAGAGGACAGAAGCAGATCAGAAGAGGAGCTGTGATTATGCCCCATAGATTCAAGAGTTGATAAACTCGAAGATGGGCACAGGAAAGTATCTATTGGATAAGGAACACATGGTTCTCTATCCTGATTTTGAGGACAATCGAGTTGTCATGACCGAGAATGAACCATCATCAGTACAAGCTCAGGAGAGAAAGGAGAATCCAAGGAAAGAGAAAGCTGCAAAGATGCCAACTCAAGCAGAGGCATCTGAATACTTTCTGAAGAACAAGCAGGAGCAACTTGGTTACTTAATAGCATCATCTCTGCGGATTGAGAAGGGGTTGTCCACCCTAACTCAAAACCAGGAGAGCCTGGAGAGAATCATGGAACAAAAATTCTATGATCTTGATGTCAAAGTGTCTGAGATTAGGTCAGCTGTGGAGCAATTACAAGATGATATGCAGGAGAGGAAGGGCAAGACGACAACTGATGCATTTGCCAGAGTGCCTAGAGCTCAGAGGTCAGCTGAGTACCAACTCCAGACACCAGAGCCACTTCTTCAGCTCCAGCTACAGCTCCAGCTCAACCAGCTCCAGCTCCGACTTCTCCAGCTCCTACCACGTCTACTGATGCGTTCGTCCTTGGAGTCCTGTCTACACCACCACCAGAAGACCAAGCCTGAGAGATGACATAGTACTATGCATTTTCTAGGAACTTTTTGATAACTTGTTGGGGAGAAACATGTATAGATCATAGGCTTCGAGAGAGAGAGATTTGCTTTTGTTCTCTCTTGTCTTCTTGGTTGAACTTTTTTTGCGTTTGATTGCTTGAGATACTATGCATTACCCGTGAGACATTGATGATCATGTGTTTGATCATAAGCTACACTTATGCCTTTTATGATATTATCTTATTTATCCTTATATGATCATTCACTGTGCTTGGTGATGAGTGCATGTATTCAATCGTTATTATTTTGAGCGCTCCACCAAGATGTATGTGACATGGAAGAGTAACCCATGAGCCTAATTTCTTGTGCATTTGCAGTCCAAATCAAATCTTAAGATATGCACAAATTTAGGGGGAGCTCTTGCTTATCACATACTTCTCAAAGCGATTTATGTTTTTCAATTTTATTATCATTTGTTGAAGCTTTGATCTATATGTCGTCATCAATTACCAAAAAGGGGGAGATTGAAAGTGCAACTATCCCTAGGTGGTTTTGGTATTTCATAACAACATATAGCTCATTTGAGCTAATACTATTCCAAGATAAATATTTCAGGAAAGCTCAATGAATGGCATGGCATGGATGATGAAAGTGGATCCCTCAAAATATTAAGGACAAAGGATTGGCTCAAGCTCAAAAGCTCAAGACTCTTCATTTTACATTTTAGTGATCCAAGATCACATTGAGTCTATAGGAAAAGCCAATACTATCAAGGAAGGATGAGGTGTTGCTTAATGAGCCTTTTGCTTCATGTGCTTAGTGATATGCTCCAAAATCCCTCCACTACTTTCTCACATCCACATATGACCTAAACCTAAAGTCAAACTCGGCCCTACCGATTCTTTCTATCCGGCGCCACCGAGTTCAGATGTCATAGCCACTGCCACGAACCCTAGGCAAATCGGTTTCACAGATAGGGATCTCGGTCTCACCAAGATGGGATTGTAATCTCTCTGTTTCCCCTTCGTAACTTTTCGGTCTCACCGAAAGAGCGAATCGGTCCCACCGAGATTACAATTTAAACTCTCTGTTTCCCTTTTTTAACTTTTCGGTCTCACCGAAAGAGCAAATCGGTCCCACCGAGTTTACCTGACCAACTCTCTGGTTAGCTAACTACCAAATTCGGTCTCACCGAGTTTTTGTAATCTGTCTCACCGAGATTACGTTATGCCCTAACCCTAACCAAATCTGTCCTATCGAGTTGCATTTCGGTCCCACCGAAAATCCTAACGGTCACTAGGTTTACTAAATCGGTCTGACCGAGTTTTATGATTTGGTCCCACCGAAAATCCTAACGGTCACTAGGTTTACTAAATCGGTCCGACCGAGTTTTATGATTTGGTCCCACCGAGTTTGGTAAATTGTGTGTAACGGTTAGATTTTGTGTGGAGGCTATATATACTCCTCCACCTCCTCTTCATTCGTGGAGAGAGCCATCAGAACAAACCTACACTTCCAACTTACCAGTTCTGAGAGAGAACCACCTACTCATGTGTTGAGGCCAAGATATTCCATTCCAACCATATGAATCTTGATCTCTAGCCTTCCCCAAGTTGCTTTCCACTCAAATCTTCTTTCCACCAAATTCAATCCTATGAGAGAGAGTTGAGTGTTGGGGAGACTATCATTTGAAGCACAAGAGCAAGGAGTTCATCATCAACACACCATTTGTTACTTCTTGGGGAGTGGTGTCTCCTAGATTGGCTAGGTGTCACTTGGGAGCCTCCGACAAGATTGTGGAGTTGAACCAAGGAGTTTGTAAGGGCAAGGAGATCGCCTACTTCGTGAAGATCTACCGCTAGTGAGGCAAGTCCTTCGTGGGTGATGGACATGGTGGGATAGACAAGGTTGCTTCTTCGTGGACCCTTCGTGGGTGGAGCCCTCCGTGGACTCGCGCAACCGTTACCCTACGTGGGTTGAAGTCTCCATCAACGTGGAAGTACGATAGCACCACCAATTGGAACCATGACAAAAACATCCGTGTCTCCAATTGCGTTTGAATCCTCCAAACCCTTCCCTTTATATTCTTGCAAGTTGCATGCTTTATTTTCCGCTGCCAATATACTCTTTGCATGCTTGCTTGAATTGTGTGAAGATTGCTTGACTTGTTCTAAAATAGCTAAAATCTTCCAAAGTCTAAAATTGGGAAAAGGTTAAATTTTTATTTGGTCAAGTAGTCTAATCACCCCCCCCCCCTCTAGACATACTTCAAGGTCCTACAATATACCCAAACCTGCCCCAAATGGGACAAAATTTGTACCACAGTATGTTGATGCCGCTCCAGGGTAACATGCCAAGTTTCAAGAATTTTAGACGAGTTTTTTATTTACTTGAATTTAAAAACAAGGCACCTCAATGTTTTGCCGGCAATCAACGGTGCCCTGGTGTTTGAAATTCATTCCCATTTTTTGCATGGGACCTATAAGCATGCACCCAAGGACACATATTTGATTTTTCAACCAATTTATATGCACTGGAGCATGTGCATGTAGTTCAAATTTGAATTGTTCACCTAAAATGTCTAGAAAACCAATTTAATGTATAAAATGTTCAAACGAACCCTGAATAATTCCAATTCTTTTACGACACACATATAGTTGTATGTTCACTCTAGATAAAAGGTCTAGCAATTCAAACACCGTCCATTGCCATTGTGACCCCATTATGTAATTCAAATCAAGATGAAAAATCAAGTAGATCGCACACAGTTTATTATCAGCAACCGTGTGAGATGCAGCACAAAATATCCTGGAGCACCATTGGTGTATAGTACGCCTATGGCTTACGCGAGAAGGTGCGTCGGCTACAGTCCACAGCAGGCGTCTCAAGCACACTAGCTTGCTCCCCAAATATCATTTCACTGTTCAATCGTCGCCGGTGAAAGATGGGCACGTGGACCCGCGTCGTGAGGGCAACTTCGATGGCCCACTCCGGCGAGAGCACGGCCGCAGCCGACATGCGCGTGCTAACAAGGTGCATAAGCGCGGCCGCAATCTGCGATCGGGCGGCAAAGGCAGCCCAAACGGCTGCTATTTCCTCTTAGGTGGTGGCAGCAACATCTACCTCGGGGATAGCAACTGGCGAGAGCGGCACAGCAGCTGTCCGTTCCGCAGCGGCGGCCTTAGCCCTGATGGAGGCTGCCCACGACCATGTCGAGGCCGTCCACGCCCAGCTCCTGGCGGTCACCGCACAAATCGAACGAAGCTTCTCCGACAACGGTCGGCAACCCACGGCATAAGAGCCGGCAATCGCCGAGAGCGTTCGAGCAGCCGCTCGTTCCTCCGCCGCATACCTTGCGACGACAGAGCCCGTCCAAGCCCAGATCGCGTCTGCCCACTCCTAGCTCGTGGTGGCCTTTTCCAAAGAGATGGCGGACGCGGATGGCAAGATGCTTGCCGAGTATGGTGCGATGGATGCCATGGAGCCCCTTCCCCAGGAGACCGTCGGGCGCGAGCTGGACATGGAGGCGACGGCGGAGATCGACGAGCACTAGCCGTAGTAGTACTCTTTGTTTTGTTTACTTAAGAGCACTGATCTTTAATTTGTTAGAGTAATGTTTAGGTCAGCTAGCTCTGTTTAATTGTTGAACTTGCTCGACTAAAAGTGTGGGTGTGCTGTAGTCTCCTTTGTGTACCCAAATTATGCAATGACGTGGATGACCACTATAACCATGGAAATTCGAACCAAAACTTTTGACATTCAAACTCATCACACACGGGTTAATCTATTTGAATTGTTTGTGATGTCCACATATTGTACACAGTTCTAAATAAGGGGCCATGTCTGATGACACTTTGCACGCCAGTTTTTTCGCTGAAGCGATTCCAAATTTTCGGCTTCCGCGGAAATATCTACCTCCCCGCCCCCTCCCCCTTACCAAAAGCCACATTTACCCTCTTTCCGCCTTCCTTTCCAAGTTGAAACCTTCACTCCTTGCTTGCAGCGCCACCTCCTCATCGGCGACCCTCCTTCATGCTGCTCGGCCTCCTCTATCCAGGCAGGTAATCCACACCCGACCCCAATCCTCCTCCTCCTTCCACGTACCACATGCCCCGACCACCGGCACGAGCGCGACACCTTCCACCCAAATCACCGACCCCTCCACCAAATAAGTGCCGGCCTAAGCCATGGTGCACGCAGTATAGCCAGGACCTCGAGGAGCATTTGGCAGCGGAGAAGCAATTCGCGGTCGCACGCGCGGATAAGGTCGCGATGGCTGCCATTCGTGTTGACCCCCAGATCTTGAAGGAGCACCTTTCCATTTGCTAGCTAGGCCGATTAAGCATGCTCTGTTTACCCATTACGTGTGCTGCTCCTACCTTACCTTCACAAATTCTAGTGCATTGTGCTATCTAATTTTACCATGCAATCTGTTGCTCTAGTGTATGTTCTATATGTCGTGCAGTGTGATGCTAACTTATTAACTGTTTTGTTAATTAGTTGTCATCTTCAGCTAACTGTTTGGTTCAATTCTGCAAATGTGATGTTCAAATCTTTAGGCTGCAATTTTGTGTTGTCTTCCATGTGAGAAATAAATTGAATTTATCTTTACAGAATTGTGGGTGCATTCTGTTATTGTATACCATGTGAGAAGTAAATTGAATTTGGCTGTAGTAAATACATGAGAAACAAATATAATTGCTACAATTGGCTGTAGTTAACTATTTGGTTAACTGTCTGATCTTCTATTAGGAGTATGTTATATTGTGCAATGTGGTGCTCAGTTAATGTTTGGTTCATTTGTTGGGGTGTTTAGTTAACTGCTTGGTTCAATTCTGCAATGTAATGTCCAATTGTCATGGGTAGAATTTTGTATTGTTGTGCATGTGAGGAATAAATCGAATTTGGCTGCACTTAATACATAAGAAACATATACAAGTGCTATATTTCCTAGTTCTTAATCATGCTTGGTTTGGGTAAATGGGTTTTCCGTGTGGCTTCAATTAATCTGATGAATCTGCAATGTGCTTATTTTTCATCAACATATTTTACTGATAGTGTGCGAACCCTTAATTAACCTGATGACTAACTACCTTATATGTGTTGCAGGGAAACAATGGGAAGCACTGAGGTTTACAATCGAGGTTAGCACGTGCATGGTTCGTTGTCTAATAGCACATTATTGTGCAATTGCAGGAACCATTCTAATATTTAGATTTTTAACAATTTGGTCTTGCACATGTAGGTCCTGCTGTCAGAGGTTTTGACCCACTGTTCGACCCTTTTTGCATATGGGGAAATGAGTTGTCCATGAATATCAATCAAATCAAGAAACTCAGAAAGATTGTTAGGATAAAGAAATTAGCGACAAAAAACAACAAGATCTTTGTCTGCACAATGAAGAAGACATCAGTTCACTACAAGATGGTACTAACTATTATACCTTGCCTTTTTTATTCCTTTGCCCCATTTCCAATATAGAGAAGATATTTATGCACATCCTTGTTTTCAGGCCTTTCCAAAGTAGTTCACTGATGATTACCTCTCAAACCACCTTTATGGTCAGGAGGCGACGAAGGTTTTCATACAACACCCACGGTTCAATATTGAAGTGTTCCTGAAGAGGACGAAGGACGGACGGTCAAACATCCACAGGCACTGGCCTAAAGTTGCAAAGACCTTCAGCAGTTTTCTAGATGAGATGCATCTGTCTATATACCGTCTATGATGCTAATTTCGAAAGGTTCTACATGTTGCATGTGGAACTTGCTGCTGGTGCAGTTGTGTAATGGGGTAGCTGAGTATTGAAGCTATATCATGTTGTACTCTGATGTATTTCAATATGAACTTCTGCTTCCTTAATATGGAAATGAAATATATTGTGTGCTTAATATGAAATGTAAATTAGATTAATAAATGGATTATGACTAATCGGATAATGAGCCTGCTAATGGCGAATTTGCCTGCTAATTGGGTTTTGCTATTGCAAACGGTTGTTGAAAAAATACCGTGGGCGATGACCTCAGGCAACGCACACAGTTTCTAGGAATAAACCGTGTTGGATCAATGAACAATCACACACGACTTTCTCTTGAAAACTGTTTGTGTTAGGCCACCTTGCGCAAACGTTTAGCACATAAAAACTGTGTGTGATGGACAGCCTTTGCCACACAGTTTCTTCTACGGACCGTGTGTGATACATTCAATAACGCAAACGATATAACAGGAAAAATTGTGTGTGATGTACCTGTGAATGGAAACGTTTTCCTTCGGCAGACTGTGTGGGATGTGCATACGAATGGAAATGTTTAGCAGGGACTGATTGTGTGGGATGTACTTGCGACCGGAAACAATTTTGCCGTATAATTGTATTTTTAGCTCTACTGTACATATTTCCGTATTTGAGCGCTCGCCGGTCGCACACGACCTCATTTTGCCAAGCGTGTGTGCCAGGAGGGCATATCCCCGATGGTTTCTGGGTCGTGTCGGAAGGACCCCCCTATCGCCCACACTCACTTGGCGACGGTTCCAAATGTCGTCGCAGAAAGGGGTTAAAACCCGTTTGTTTAGGACCAACACGCACCAGTGTTGGTAGCTTTCTCCTGGGGGATGCATTTGGATCACATATCTGAGATGTTCTCCAGTGGGCGCGACAAGCAGTATACCATCCCCTGCGCCTTGTAACGAGAAGACACCATCAAAATACATGATCCATTCTTGGGGCGCCTCCTTGCAGGGGATAACTATTTCTGGGGTCGTTTCATCCGGAGTGGGTGTCCATTCTGCAATGAACTATCCCAGTGCCCTGCTTTGAATGGTTGAGGTACTCTCGTACTTCATACCAAAACTTGACAGCTCTAATGCCCATTCAACTATTCTGCCGGTGGCCTCAGGGTTCCTTAGTATGCATTTGATACGTCTCCAAAGTATCTATAATTTATGAAGTCTTTGTGCCATGTTTGCAACAATTTTATATAGTTTTGGTATGATTTTATTAGAACTAACACAGACTGACGTTGTTTTAAGCAGAACTACCGTGGTGTCGTTTTTTGTGCAGAAATAAAAGTTCTCGGAATAGGCTAAAAACTTACGGTGATTTTTTATGGACCGAAAGAGACCCCGAAGCACTAGAGCTGGGCCAGAAGAGTCCCGAGGAGGCCACAAGCCTCTAGGGCGCGCCCCCTGGCTTGTGGCCCCCTCGGGCACCCCCTGACTTGTTTCCGATGCCAAAAATTCTAATAAATATAGAAACCTCCGAAAAGAACCCTAGATCGGAAGTTCCGCCACCGCAAGCCTGTGTAGCCACAGAAAACCAATCGGGAGCCCGTTCCGGCACCCTGCCGAAGGGGGAAAGCATCATCGGTGGCCATCTTCATCATCCCGGCGGTCTCCATGGCGAGGAAGGAGTAGTTCACCCTCGGTGCTGAGGGTATGTACCAGTAGCTATGTGTTCTCTCTCTCTCTCTCTCTCTCTCTCTCTCTCTCGTGTTCTTGATTTGGCATGATCTTGATGTACCGCAAGCTTTGTTACTATAGTTGAATCATATGGTGTTTCTCCCCCTCTACCTTCTTGTGATGAATTGTGTTTTACCTTTGAGGTTTCACAATTATCGGATTGAATACTATTATGGATTTGAGAACACTTGATGTATGTCTTGCGTGGGATACCCGTGGTGACAATGGGGTGTTCTATCGATTCACTTGATGTATGTTTTGGCACTCAAGTCGGATATTCCCGAGGTGACATTGGGGCAATCTATGCGTAGGGGTTGATGCACGTTTTCGTCCTTGTTTCTCCAGTAGGAATCTTGGGGCACTCTTTGAGGTTCTTTGTGTTGGATTGAATATTATGAATCTGAAGTTGTTTGATGCATATCATTTAATTGGCCCACGGATACTTGTGGTGACATTGGAGTATCTAGGTGACATTAGGGTTGATTGATGTGTGTCATATGGTGTTATTTTACTACGAACTCTAGGGCTGTTTGTGACACTTATATGAATAGCTCAGTGGATTGATCAGGAAGAATAACTTTGAGGTGATTTCATACCCCACAAGCAATTTCATCTTATGTTCTCCGCGATAGGAACTTTGGAATGACTCTTTGTCGCACGTTGAGGGATTGCTGTCAGATTTCGGGTTCCGACGAAACCCTAGAGGTTCGAACACTGGGGTGCACACGAAGATCTCTCTCTCTCTCTCTCCCTAGATCGTTCTCGCTATAATCACAAGGCCTAGATCGACGAACCTAAAGAACAAGAGACAGAAGAGTTTATACTGGTTTGGGCCACCGATGTGGTGTAGTACCCTACTCCAGTGTGGTGTGGTGGATTCCCTCTTGGGCTGAGGATGAACAGTTACAAGAGAAGAACAGCCTCCTGAGGAGAGGTGTTCTAGTGCTTGGTGAACTTGTGTGGTAGAGGATGATCCGAATGATCCGTCCCTTCCTATGGTTGTGGTTAGTCCTATTTATAGAGGCCCTGGTCCTCTCCCCAAATATTGAGCAGGAAGGGATCCAACAATGGCCAAATTCGAAGGGAGATAACTAGTACAAGTTATGCTGACTAAAGGTGGTCTTCGCCTACGAAAGGCTCTGGTGGTGACGCCGTCTTGGGCTCCACGGTGACCTCCGTCCTGTCGTCCTGCTGGTCTTGGTCTCGTTGCACGGATACGGAAACCTTTGCCCGATGCCTTGGGACTCCTCGCATGCGCTTGCCTCTTTAGCACCAATGAGGAAACGAGGACACTACGCGCGCTGGCGCCCGCCTGGCTCCAGTCGTCATGGCTTGCATCACAGGAACCTCGCGAGGTGTCCCTTGCCTTGATCTCTCTGCCCCTCGTGAGCTAGCCTGGTGAGGCCGTCCCGAGGAGGTCTTGTGTCGTCCGCCTCGCGAGGCTTGGCCCCTCGCGAGGGTCTTGAGTGTTTGCTGGTGAAGATGGGTCGTATAGGGCCACTGGTGGAGCCACGCCGTGGGCCGCAGGCAGGCAAGTCTTGGGAGCCCCGTTCACAGGACGCCGACAGTAGCCCCCGGGCCCAAGGCGCACTCGGACTTGGCTTCGAGGCGAAGCCAAAGGGCAAGTGCGGAGCGCCACGGGCCCCAACAGACTGCGGCCCCGCTCGACGCGTGGCGATTGATTAGACGTGGGCGTCTCCGCTTCCCCATGCTGCCTTGGCAACTGCCCGACTTGACGAGTCCCTGCTGCATGCAGAGAAGAACCATCATTACCTATGATCGTGGGTATCACTGGTTGGCATTCTCCCACTATAAATGAGGAGGGGGCGGAGCCCCCGTCGCTCATCTCTTCCTGCTCCACTCGCTTCTTCTTCCTTGCTTCATTGCTAGTAGTGACCCCCATGGCGCCTACGAAGAGGTTCTCGGACGCAGAGAAGGGGAAGGCCCGCCAAGAGGGGCCCGGCTCTCCGCCGCCCAAGCGTGGGCGCGGCTGTCCCTGTAAGCACATTGCGACCCCCGCCACATCCCCTCATGGCCGCGGCGGCGCCTCTTCTCGCGGTGGGACTCGCCCAGATCGTGGCAGCCCCGTTGATGAAGGGAGGCGCGCCATGGTCGCACGGCCTCCCCGGCCGTGCTTTCACTCGGCGGAGGTGATGTCGGAGTTCGTCCTGTGGTCGGAGAACTCGACCAGCACTTTGCTTCAGCTCCCATGCTTCTTCACCAGCGAGCTGCAGGCAGACGGCTGCAGCAGCAAAGCTTCGTGGGTCGCGGTCGAGGTCTCCGTCATGGCACGCCACCTGCTCACGGTGGCAGACGTTACGCCCAGCCTGGGTCCGGACAGGCGGTGCACCCTCCACTTCAAGTACGACGGCAACGCGACCGTCTACGTGAGGGTGTTCGGAGAAGACGTGTCACATCCCTATCTTTACCTTAGCCTTGGACTAGCTTGGTCATTGCATCATGTTTAAATTCAAATGAAATTTGAATTAAGGAATTTTTCAAGCCTGAGAATCCTTTTAAAAAATGATCAAGATAAATTGCTTCAAATAAGTCCAAGAAAATGTTCCTGTTATTCTCTGAAAATATTGGCAAGAGGTAAAATCCAAACCAATATTTTTGGTGTCTCAAAGACATTTATTTTGGGCATTTGAATTAAATCAATAGCTATTTGAATTGGATTTATATCTACTATTAAATATATATAGGTCCAATAATTCTGAAATATTTTGTGGAGCTTTAGTTTAATTCTTTTAGCTTCTAAAAATATTTTTAGAAGCAACAACATTGAATTGGTTTCAAAACCAAATTCAAAACAAACCTGCAAAATAGAAAATGTAACAGAATTAGAAAAAAGAGAGAGAGAAACCCACTGCACTTACCGCAGCCCACCGGCCGCCCAGCCCACTGTGGCTCCTCCTGTCGTCTTCCCCTTGCCAGAGGATTTAGCGCGTGGCCGAGGCCAGCACAGCATGCGTCCGGCCACCTCTTCCTTGCTTGCCACTGCTGGAGTCGGCCCCGAGCGCCACGTGCATCGCCCGACCCTCCCCTGGACCTCTCTGACTCTCCCTCGGCTTCCTCCCCCTTCTCTGCTCTCTCCCCGCACGCGCCCGAGCGGAGCTAGTCACCGTCGTTTGCTGCCACCGCGTCCAGCTCCTCCCCCTCGACCTCATGTCGTGCCTGCGAGCCCCGTCTCGACGTCCCCGACCCCCTCGACGAGCCACGAGGCCCCGGACACGCTGCAACGCCGCCACCGATGCTTTTCCCCTCCTCGGCCGCTGGAGATCGACCTCGCCGCCCCGCTCAGCTCCGGCCTTCCCCGAGCTCGCCATCTGCACCGTTGCACCCGCCGTAAGCCTCTCCCTCGAACCCCCCCCCCCCCTCTCTGTTGTCCCGTTTTCACGCCGTCGCTCCTAGTTCACTGACGACCGAAGCCCGCCACCGCCATGGAGCGTTGAGCCACGCGCTCCCGAGCTTCGCTTGCTCGCCCTAGTGGCACAGACGTGCTCCTGGTGACCCCACGACGCCGTCTATGCCCTTGGTTGAGCTCCTCGTGCTCTGCCATGCCGCGCCCGTGCATACCCGTAGCTGCGCCACGCAAAACTCGTCGCCGGCGAAATTCCGCCGCCCGCGACCCCGTTCGCCCATTGATGCGCCCGAGCAAGGGCTTCTCCTTGATGCTTTCTGCACGACAAACCGCGGCCCCTAGCGCTTTCCCGACGCACGTCCACCGTGGCAAATGGTCGCCGGCGGTTGAACGCCGGAGGGCCGACATGGCAACGTCGTTAACTGCTAATGACTGGGCTAACTAACCCCCTCTCTCACTGACTACTCGGCCCCACGCCCTTAACTAACACCAGTTTAATTTATGTTTAGTTTTCTTTAATCACAGTGGCCTCACGCGTCGGCGTTGACCTCGCTGACGTGGCCATTGACTGGCCCCACTTGTCTGTGACACTAACCAGCCCCGAGTCACTGACCAATGGGCCCCACTGGTCAGGTTTGACCTGGTCAGCCGCAGTTGACCAGATGACGTCACAGTGATGCAGAGCTGACGCAATAAGTCATTTTCTGGATGTAATTTAATTCAGGAAATTCCAGAAAATAGCTAAAACTTCTAAAAAATCATAGAAATTAATCTGTAACTCCAAATGCAAAGATTTATATATGAAAAATGATCAGAAAAATCCAAAGAATCTGTTTAATGCGTTTTCATGCATGTTTGAGCAACCTAAAGCTATTGTATATGACAATTTGAATTAATGGCATTTGAAATGTCATATATGGAGTTTGAATTTGAATCTTAGATTCAAACCAACTCCATTTAATTTGCAGCTAGTTGCATTAGCTCAAACACAGCATATTGCCATGTCATGATCATGCATCATATTGTGCATTGCATTGATTGTGTTCTTCTTTGTTTGCCGGTGTTTGTCCCCTCCCGATAGACGTGGTTCCGACGATGAGTTTGATGACACCAATGAAGAACTATATTAAATTCAGAAGTGCCAGGCAAGCAAAACCCCCTTGTTCATTCCGATACAATCCCACTCTCTCGCTCCTGCTCTCTTTTACTGCATTAGGACAACATCGATTCAACTATTACATGCTGCGGTAGCTGAATCCCTTTTCCTCTGCATGACCTGTCATTGCCACAGTAAATAGATGAAACCCACTAGCATGAGTAGGAGTTGTTTGAGCCCTGATGTGCCTACTCATTCATGCTTGTTTGTCATGACTGCTACTGCTTATAGTTGAGTCAGGTCTGATTCATAGGGAATGAATTGGAATGGTGATAAACATGTCCTACTGTGTGTGAGTTAAGTGTGTGAACACGATTTGGTAAAGGTAGCAGTGAGAGGCCATGTAGGAGTACATGGTGGGTTGTCTCATTGAAACCGTCCTCAGGAACTGAGTTCTGTGTTTGTGATCCATGAACAGCTACTACCACACATTGGGCCCGAAACCAATGGACCCTCTCGGCTTCTTAATCACCCTTGTCCTCTGTAAAGGAGTTGCAAGTAGTTTCTGGTGTTTGTAGTATGCTGGAGGCCGTGGGCAGCGCTGACCGGAGGGGTGGGCTGTGATGCGGTAGGCACGTGGCTGGGTATGCCGGGTGCCCGTTTGGTGTCATGAACCTCAGACACATCGTTCGGGGCCGTATGTGGAAACCTCGGCCGGACTCCTTGCGGATGGAACCTGAATAGGCGATAAACCTGGATAGAGACTTGAGTGTTTAGGTAGGTTGTGGCCAACACCCACGTTGGGCTTCCACTTGAAGGTTGCCGAGTACATGTCGTGTAAACAGCGGTAAGTGGTGAGAGCGTGTGTGAAGAAGTACACCCCTGCAGGGTTAACATCATCTATTCGAATAGCCGCGTCCGCGGTAAAGGACCTCTGGGTTGCCTGTACAGTTCATAGACAAGTGAAAGTGGATACTTTAAAATGCGCAAGATAAGCGTGAGTGCTATGGATGGCATTCTCGTAGGGAGACGGGAGCGGATCCATAGTGGTGTATTGATATGGTGAATATGTGGACTCGTGTGCGCCACCTCAAAAGAGTTACATTGCAGTCGTAGTTCAGGATAGCCACTGAGTCAAAGCTGGCTTGTACAGTTAAACTCCACCACCCCCCCTTTGTTGATACTGATGCATATGTAGCTAGTTCTGATGTAAGTCTTGCTGGGTACATTTGTACTCACGTTTGCCTATTTTATGTTTTGCAGAGAGACTTCAGTCTCGCTAGTAGTTCCGTGTGGAATTCGACGTTTAGCTTGATACCTCATCTACGATCTTGTGCCCTCGGCAGGATCTGGTAGATAGTCAGGCTTCTAAGCCTTTTCCATTTGTAGATGTCTGTACTCAGACATGTTAAGCTTCCGCATGTGCTTTGATTTGTATGCTCTGAATGTTGGGTCATGAGACCCATGTTTGTAATATCTCGCTCGTCAGAGCCTAATGAATAAATACTTGAGTCGTAGAGTTATGTTGTGATGCCATGTTGTATTTACACATATCGAGCATATTGTGTGTATGATTGAAATGCTTGGTATGTGCGGGATCCGACAACCTAGTTGTTTATCCTTGGAAGCCTCTCTTATGGGGAAATGTAGTCTTGTGCTTCCATGAGCCAAAGTAGTCCGCTACAGCCCGGTTCACCGGAGTCCTGCTAGCCCAACACTACTGCTCCTAACACTTGATCGGCCGGCATGTGATTCACTTCTGCCTACATCGTCTTCTTCGGGAAATGTCACGCGTGACATCCGAGTCCTGCCTAGCCTGCTACAGCCCGGGTTCCTGTGAGTCCTGTTAGCCCAATGCTACAGCCGGATTCGCCGCTGTCGACCGACATGCTCGATGTTGAATCATGTATGCCTGTCCCTATAAGTTAGTGCCACTTTGGGTTCACGACTAGTCATGTCGGCCCGGGTTCTCTGTCATTTGGATGCTAGCGACACTATCATATACGTGAGCCAAAAGGCGCAAACGGTCCCGGGCCATGGTAAGGCGACACCCGTGGGAATACCGTGCGTGAGGCTGCAAAGTGATATGAGGTGTTACCGGCTAGATCGATGTGACTTGGAATCGGGGTCCTGACAGCTTTGGTATCAGAGCCTGACTGCCTGTAGGATTACCAAGGCAAACAGGTCGAAGTTGTGTCTAGAAATGCTTTAGTTATGTAAGGGAATTTATTGTGGAAGGGAACGTAAGGCTCTTTTTACTACTTTACCCTATGCCCTTCTGATCCGAGTCATCTTATTTTTCCTACGGGGATTAAGGAACTAGGCTTTCTCTTCTTTCTATCAGGATGACGTGTTACTAATCCATAGACTTATAGAATTGATAGTTCCAAATCTCAGTTCAGTTTTTACTACTTCCGTCTGTTCATAGCTGGTCTCAGAACCTTGATATTGTGATGTTGAGTGGTCATGCCACTATTTTGCAGGATGTCTCAAATCATTTTGAGCATTTACAGCCGTTATGGTGTCCGAATCATCCCAGGTTTCTAAATAGTCTGATGCATTTGCAAACTCCTTCCTACCGTTCCGAAGTTCCTTTGTGCCAGATCAACCACACTAATTAGTGTGCTCAGGTACTTTACTGCCTCGGCGTTTTTGTTGGAGCTATTATTATGACCCTAGGTGTCTTAGAGGGCCACTTGGTAATCTAGCAATGCTTTGCATCCCCAGTGTGATGGTTCTGGCCATTATTCTCGAAAGCATCCCGTGATGCCATTTTGTTAGTAGGCATTCTATTCCTGGGGTTTTGAACCCGAGATTCACCCTAATTACTTCATGATGATAGTGTTTGCTCGTTCCTTTAGGTTATTAGTAACCTTTGCATTAGTCCTCGAGGTCCGTGGTATTTCCTTCTTCCAAATACTATGAACCACTTATGGCAGAAGTTTGTTGGATCAAAGGATCACAACAGGAGTGCTCTCGATGAGTTCTCCATTCTATATTGTGACTCTGCCAGTTCAACCTTTCTGCGTGGGTTATCCGGAAGAAATATGTTGAACTCCTTCGACATGCTAATCCATGCATCCATAACTCAGAAAATCATATGTTCTTTGAGTTGTCCCTGACTAATTGTTTTCTAACCTCCGACTATCAATTTGTAGTCAGGATTAGTCGTGCATTCGTGTTATCGGTGACTATTATTCTTGTGGTCCGACAAGCCATTCCATTCTGGAATGACTAGGAGAAACAAACTCCAGCACCTCATCCATTTCTTGGACTGGTCAAAGTAGTCGTATTTCGCAGATCAAAATGCCAATCCACCTTTTGCTCTATTCTACCTCGGAGTATTGTCATGAGAATTGCACCATCTCTCATGAATTGTTGACACAGTGATACTCCTTGCCATCATTTTTCATTCCTCGGTCCCGTGTTGTCGCAACCGGAATGCCGGCAAGTGAACCATGATGTGTGAAATCAATACTCCTAGAAACTGTGTTGCTTGGTAGTTAATGGACACCAATATTCTCATTCATAGCGTGTTGGTTATTGGATCATCATTCTAAGATAGATTGGGCTACCTAGTCCTTATTTCTGGTGCACTCTTCGATCAATGAGTCAGGATTATTCAATCCCTTGCTTATTTGTTCATATCGTCTTGCCCTGAAAAGCAAGATTGTTCCTAAGCTTAGTAACATGGTTCGTGATTTTCTGAATATCTTCTCGGAAGTATCACCAGGTCGTTGCCTGACCGCTATGTTGAGTTCGTGATCAAGTTGGTTTCCTTGTAAACCACCCCTTCTCCAAGAATCTGTGTTGGATACCCCTGAGCTAGTTGGTTAAGCCAAACAACAACTTGGAGAGTTGGAAGATAAAAGCTTGTCCGACTTAGTTCATTTTAAGAGATATCCTTTTGAGTGTGTGTTGAACAAAGATGATATCTTCATCGATTGGTCCCTGTGATCAGTTGTTGGACCTATTGTCGTATCAAAACTTTGATTTGAGTATGGGCTATCATCAAATCAAATCAGAACCAACGATGTTCATAATGTTGTCTTACTCGTGGTTGATCCCTCGAGCATACACCATTATATTTTTGGGTCCGACCAATGCTATCACTTGTTCACACAATTATGGAATTACATCTCCATGGAAACTGGATGAATTGTTGTTGAGCCCATCAAGAACACTGCTACCTTCTCCATGATTATGTCGAACATTAAAGCTAGTGTTGGAAACTTTTATAAGCATTATCTTCATGTCCCTTTCATGAAGCATATGTTCGGATGAAAGAAGTGACTTCCTCTAACACATGTGCATTTGATGCAAGTTGTCACCGTGAATTCGAGAAAGTTAATGTTGCTTCCTCCGAATCATCCCAAGTCAGTCATGCATGTGCTAAGTATACATTGGTTTGTGAGATTAGCTACCTCCATTCCAAATGTATTTCCTAGCACGCCAAGCCACTGATTGAATTGTTCAAGGATAATAAGTTCTAAGTGCTAGTCCTGAAGGTACCAGGCGGATTTGTACAGGATTCCGTTATCCTCGATGATGGTTCCCAACCAGAACTCGGCAGTGTTTTATTATAAGACTACCATGTGGTCATGCTTGTCTAGGACAGTGTGTTCATAGGTGTGTAGCAGAACCAGCTCATGTTTTGGGGCTTGCTATCATAGTTCATCTCCCGAGAGTCTCGCAATGTTATCTCGTCGATTTGTGTTGCAACTTTTCTTTTCAGACATGTGAGTCTAAAGTATCCTATTTCTAACCAGATCTGGATCTCGGGCAGATATGATGGTTGGAGCATTCCCAACATTTGCATTTTGTTCCCAGCTTGCACCCCATCGTGCCAATTTCCCATGGGCTGTCCTTCTCAGCAGTTGTTGTCCAGGATCATCTTCAAAATTGGTCCTGTCATGGGTCCCATCCATTTCCGGTGATAAGCAAAAATCATCCATTGCTTTGTCTTCAACAAGGTAGTCCACATCATCCATTCTAGTCGGAATATGCCATTCTTCCGAGCTCCTTCAAGTAATCGATTGCAAATTGCCATGGGCTGGTATGAAGATTTTCAATGATCTATGTATCAAAAGTAATTCTTTTTGCCACTTCAGGAATAATTCTACGAGCCACCTTCCCTAAGGTGCCCCGTTATGGAGTCATGGCAATTAACTCCTCGCTACTTTGAAACCCATGCACCATATTATCTAAGCGTGGAATTGTTGCCTATCAAATTGAACCTTTGTTATCAGTTTCTTTCTATCCGTCTTGATGTGTGTTTTGTGCCTCAGCTCAAGAGATGTTTCCCACGTCTCACTCCATGAGTTGATCTTGAGTGCTCCATCTTCGAGGAGATCGTTTCCTGTAGAGTTATCTCTGTCGTCAACGCGTTGAATGAAGATCTCGAAAGCAAAGACGTCAAGATCAATATGATGCAATGAAGCTACTTCTTCGAGAAGGGCAGTTGGATCGAGAAGATTGTGATAGTTTGTGACCTCCTTTCTTCTTACCTCACGTCTTGAATCTCGGGACGAGATTCTTGTTTAGTGCGGGTGAGTTGTCACATCCCTAGCTTTACCTTGGCCTTGGACTAGCTTGGTCATTGTATCATGTTTAAATTCAAATGAAATTTGAATTGAGGAATTTTTAAAGCCTCAGAATCCTTTTAAAAAAATGATCAAGATAAAATTGCTTCAAATAAGTCCAAGAAAATGTTCCTGTTATTCTCTAGAAATATAGGCAAGAGGTAAAATCCAAACCAATATTTTTGGTGTCTCAAAAACATTTATTTTGGGCATTTGAATTAAATTAGTAGTTATTTGAATTGGATTTATACTACTATTAAATAAATATAGGTCCAATAGTTCTAAAATATTTTGTGGAGCTTTAGTTCAATTCTTTTAGCTTCTAAAAAAATATTTTCAGAAGCAACAAAATTGAATTGGTTTCAAAACCAAATTCAAAACAAACCTGCAAAATAGAAAACAGAACAGAATTAGAAAAAAACAGAGAGAGAGAGGAAACCCACCTGGCACTTACCGCAGCCCACCGGCCGGCCCAGCTGGCCGGCCCAACACACCAGGGGCTCCTCCCTGTCGTCTTCCCCTTGCCAGAGGAGGCGCGTGGCGGCCTTGCAGCAGCACGAAGTCTGCCACCTCCTGCTTGCTTGCCGCTGCTAGAGTCGGCCCCGAGCACAACGTGCATCGCCCGACCCTCCCCTGGACGTCTCTCACTCTCCCTCGGCTTCCTCCCCCTTCTCTGCTCTCTCCCCGCACGCGCCCGAGCGGAGCTAGTCGCCGCCGTTCGCTGCCACCGCGTCCAGCTCCTCCCCCTCGACCTCCTGTCGTGCCTGCGAGCCCCGTCTCGACGTCCCCGACCCCCTCGACGAGCCACGAGGCCCCGGACGCGCTGCAACGCTGCCACCGATGCTTTTCCCCTCCTCGGCCACCAGAGATCGACCTCGCCGCCCCGCTCCACTCCGGCCTTCCCCGAGCTCGCCGTCTGCACCGTTGCAACCGCCGTAAGCCTCTCCCTCGAACCCCCCTCTCTGTTCTCCCTCGAACCCCCCTCTCTACGAGTTCACTGACGACCGAAGCCCGCCACCGCCATGGACGTTGAGCCACGCACTCCCGAGCTTCGCTCGCTCTCCCTAGTGGCACAGACGTGCTCCTGGTGACCCCACGACGCCGTCTATGCCCTTGGTTGAGCTCCTCGTGCTCCGCCATGCCGCGCCCGTGCAAACCCGTAGCTGCACCGCCACCAAAACTCGTCGCCGGCGAAATTCGGCCGCCCGACCCTCGTTCGCCCATTGATGCGCCGAGCAAGGGCTTCTCCCGATGCTTTTTGCACGACAAACCGCGCCCCTAAGCGCTTGACGCGACGCGCCCTCCGCGGCAAATGGTCGCCGGCGGCTGAACGCCGCGGCCGACGGCGCAACGCTGTTAATCGCTAATGACGGGGCTAACTAACCCCCTCTCTCACTGACTACTGGGCCCCATGCCCTTAACTAACACCAGTTTAATTTATGTTTAATTTTATTTAATCACAGTGGCCCGACGCGTCGGCGTTGACCTCGCTGACGTGGCCATTGACTGGCCCCACTTGTTTGTGACACTAACCAGCCCCGAGTCACTGACCAATGGGCCCCACTGGTTAGGTTTGACCTGGTCAGCCGCAGTTGACTAGCTAACGTCACAGTGACGCAGAGCTGACGCAATAAGTCATTTTCTGGATTTAATTTAATTCAGGAAATTCCAGAAAATAGCTAAAACTTCTAAAAATCATAGAAATTAATCTGTAACTCCAAATGCAAAGATTTATATATGAAAAATGATCAGAAAAATCCAAAGAACCTGTTTAAGGAATTCATGTTTGAGCAACCTAAAGCTACTGTATATGACAATTTGAATTAATGGCATTTGAAATGTCATATATGGAGTTTGAATTTGAATCTTAGATTCAAACCAACTCCATTTAATCTGCAGCTAGTTGCATTAGCTCAAACCACAGCATATTGCCATGTCATGATCATGCATCATATTGTGCATTGCATTGATTGTGTTCTTCTTTGTTTGCCGATGTTTGTCCCCTCTTGACAGACGTGGTTCCAACGATGAGTTCGATGACACCGATGAAGAACTATATTATCTTTAGAAGTGCCAGGCAAGCAAAAACCCCTTGTTCATTCCGATACAATCCCACTCTCTCGCTCTTGCTCTCTTTTACTGCATTAGGACAACATCGATTCAACTATTACATGATGCGGTAGCTGAACCCCTTTTCCTCTGCATGACCTGTCATTTCCACAGTAAATAGATGAAACCCACTAGCATGAGTAGGAGTTGTTTGAGCCCTGATGTGCCTACTCATTCATGCTTGTTTGTCATGCATGCTACTGCTTAGAGTTGAGTCAGGTCTGATTCATCGGGAATGAATTGGAATGGTGATAAACATGTCCTACTGTGTGTGAGCTAAGTGTGTGAACACAATTTGGTAAAGGTAGCGGTGAGAGGCCATGTAGGAGTACATGGTGGGTTGTCTCATTGAAACCGTCCTCAGGAACTGAGTTCTGTCTTTGTGATCCATGAACAGCTACTACCACGCATTGGGCCCGAAAGCAATGGACCCTCTCGGCTTCTTAATCACCCTTGTCCTTTGTCCAGGAGTTGCAAGTAGTTTCTGGTGTTTGTAGTATGCTGGAGGCCGTGGGAAGCACTGATCGGAGGGGTGGGCTGTGATGCGGTAGGCATGTGGCCGGGTATGCCGGGCACCCGTTTGGTGTCGCGGAACCCTGTACACATCGTTCGGGGCCTTATGTGGAAACCTCGGCCAGACTCCCTGCGGATGGAACCTGAATAGGCGATAAACCTGGATAGAGACTTGAGTGTTTAGGTAGGCTTTGGGCGACACCGACGTTGGGCTTCCGCTTGAAGGTTGCCGAGTACATGTCGTGTAAACAGCGGTAAGTGGTGAGAGCGTGTGTGAAGAAGTACACCACTGCAGGGTTAACATCATCTATTCGAATAGCCGCATCCGCGGTAAAGGACCTCTGGGTTGCCTGCACAGTTCATAGACAAGTGAAAGTGGATACTTTAAAATGCGCAAGATAAGTGTGAGTGCTATGGATGGCGTTCTCGTAGGGAGACGGGAGCGGATCCATAGTGGTGTATTGATATGGTGAATATGTGGACTCGTGTGCGCCACCTCAAAAGAGTTACATTGAAGTCGTAGTTCAGGATAGCAACTGAGTCAAAGCTGGCTTGCTGCAGTTAAACTCTACCACCCCCCTTTGTTGATACTGATGCATATGTAGCTAGTTCTGCTGTAAGTCTTGCTGGGTACATTTGTACTCACATTTGCCTATTTTATGTTTTGCAGAGAGACTTCAGTCTCGCTAGTAGTTCCGTGTGGACTTCGACGTTTAACTTGATACCTCAGCTACGATCTTGTGCCCTCGGCAGGATCTGGTAGATAGTCAGGCTTCTAAGCCTTTTCAATTTGTAGATGTCTGTACTCAGACATGTTAAGCTTCCGCATGTGCTTTGATTTGTATGTTTCAATGTTGGGTCATGAGACCCATGTTTGTAATATCTCGCCCTCGGAGCCTAATGAATAAATACTTGAGTCGAGAGTTATGTTGTGATGCCATGTTGTATTTACACATATCGAGCATATTGTGTGTATGATTGAAATGCTTGGTATGTGTGGGATCCGACAACCTAGTTGTTTATCCTTGGTAGCCTCTCTTATGGGGAAATGTAGTCTTGTGCTTCCATGAGCCATAGTAGTCCGCCTGAACCGGTTCACCGGAGTCCTGCTAGCCCAAAGACTACCGATCCGGAACACTTGACTGGCGGCATGTGATTCACTTGCTCTCGTGGTACATCCCTTCGGGAAATGTCACGCGGTGACATCCGAGTCCTGCCTAGCCTGCTACAGCCGGGTTCCCGAGTCCTGTTAGCCCAGTGCTACAGCCCGGATTCGCACGCTGCTGACCGACATGCTCAATGTTGTTTCATGTATGCCTGTCCCTATAAGTTAGAGCCACTTTGGGTTCACGACTAATCATGTCGGCCCGGGTTCTCTGTCATATGGATGCTAGCGACACTATCATATACGTGAGCCAAAAGGCACAAACGGTCCCGGGCCATGGTAAGGCGACACCCGTGGGAATACCGTGCGTGAGGCCGCAAAGTGATATGAGGTGTTACCGGCTAGATCGATGTGACTTGGAATCGGGGTCCTGACAAGATGGCCGCCGCGTCGGGTGCTGCCTCGAGGACAACGACAGCTACGAGGTGCTTGGCCTTGGCGACGGTCGATATGATAGTGAGGATGGTCTTGCCTTCGATGCTGGCCGCTGCTCGCCCAGCTAAAGCGATTCTCCCTCCGGCGACAGCTCAAGCAGCGGCGGCTATGGCTAGCCGCCACGCCGCCGCGCCCGCTTCGAGGTGGCAGTGGGTCGTCTCGTTGCCGCACCCCAGTGAAGCGCGAGGAGGGGTCCGGCTGAGCTCAGGAGAGCGCCATGGGTCCATCCTCGCGAGATGTTGCAGGGGCATGCGCTGCTTTTGTTTCGTTCTTCCTTTTCTTCCTGCACTAAGAGAGAGACAAGTATGGGGTCCCGTAGGTGCGTGCAACGAACCATGGTTTCCAAGTTGCTATGCTATGTTTACTGTTCCTGTGTTGCGTTGCAGCATTAACGTTTTATGTAGGCGCGTAGAAATAACTTAGCTTGACACGCTCGAAGTAGTCTTTGCTTCGTGAAGCGTGTGTCGGTGTTCTAGGAACGGGGGTCCACAAACTTGCCTACCTGCGGCCCACGGCGTGGCACTGCAAGCGGGCACGTATGGCCCATCTTCACCAACAAGCATTCGAGACCCTCGCGAGGGGCCAAGCCTCACGAGGCAGACGACACAAGACCTTCTCGGGAGCGGCCTCACCAGGTTGGCTCGCGAGGGGCGGAGAGATCAAGGCAAGGCAAACCTCGCGAGGTTCCAATGACGCAAGCCATGACGATCGAGACCAGGTGGGCGCCAGCGCGCACAGAGTTCTCGCTTCCTCCTTGGCGCTAAGGAAGCAAGCGTAGTCGAGGAGTACCGAGGCATTAGGCAAAGGTTTCTATATCGGTGCAACGAGACCAAGACCAGCAGGACGGCAAGACGTAGTCGAGGAGTCCCTACTGTGTATGTCAGCTAGCAGCCCTTTCCCCTGTTCCCTGGAGATACAACGTAGGGAAACGTCATTCCGCTGCTTCCTGTATAACTAATCGTCCTGGATGCAGTACGCCATGGCCTGCCGAACCACGCGCTCCGTGTCCTCCTCCTTCGTCCCTTGCGTCAGGTATTCCTTGAACTCCTTGGTCCAGCACCCCTCCTGAGGCTCGAGCGCCAAGAGTAGGCGCGCTCCCGAGGTCGGGCCACAGGCCGGGGCTCCCGAGGCAGGTGGTTGGGGGAGCTCCTCCCGAGGCAGCACCCGCCTCGAAAGTGGTGGTGTTGCCGATGGCTTGAAGAGCCGCTCCTCGAAGACACCAGGCACTTGGGGTAGCCGCTTGGATGCTCTCTTGGCGATGTCGCCGACTTCCTTGTTGGTGCCACAGGGCACGTGCTGCAATTCAGGCCCAAGAACTGCTTTTCCATTTTGCGTACCTCTGCGAGGTATGCCTCCATGTGCTCGTCCCTCGGCTCATATACCTTGTTGGAGAAGTTGACGAGAAGCTGCGAGTCGCCCTTGATGGTGAGGCCACCCCTAGGGCCACCGCAGCCTTAAGGCCAGCCATGAGGCCTTCGTACTCGACTATGTTGTTGGTGACCTTCTCACCCTGCTGGAAGCAGAGCTGCACGACGTAGTAGAGCTTGTCGTGAGTGGGCGAGATGAGAACTGCTTCAGCCCCTGCGACCTGGAGCGCAAGTGCGCCATCAAAATACAGCACCCAGCCGTCCGGCGCTTCGCTTCCTGGCGAGAGGGACCGGTCCTCGCCTGCCTCAAGCTCCTGGGCGTCCGTCCATTCTGCTCGATATTCCACTCAGCGACTCTTCCAGCAGCGTTAGGGCTCTTGAGTACCCTCTCCAGTGGGTATGCTGAGACGACCTTGATTGGGTGACCTTGAGAGTAGTGTCGTAGCTTACGTGAGGCCACCAAGAGAGCAAGCAAGAGCTTCTGAGGCATGGGGTACCATGCCCTTGCATCCCGCAGTACCATGTTGACGAAGTACACCGGGTGCTCGACGAGGGCGGGTGCATTGACGGGACCCACGTCTGCCAGAGGTTGGGGCACCTCCGGAGGTGATGGGACCTCTGGAGCCTGGTCACCCATTGGGGCCTTGGCGGTCCTAAGGTCACCATCCTGCTGAGCTGGGTCATCCGTTGGCGTTGCTGCAGCTCCCGCGGTCTCCTTCGGGTCTTGCGCCGACCCGGCTTGGGGCACGGTTCAGGCCGACACGTCCTTGGCCTGACGCTCTTCCCGAACTGCTACCAGAGCTGCACTGGCTGAATAAGGAGTGGCGGCGAGGTAAAGCACCAAGGGCTCGAGAGGACGGGGCGCCACCATCACCGGAGGGCTGGTCAGATATCTCTTGAGATCTTGGAATGCTTGATCAGCCTCCGGGGTCCACTTGAATAGGCCATTCTTCTTCATCAGCTTGAAGAACGGCAGGGTGCGCTCTCCCAGCTTGGAGATGAAGTGCCTCAGTGAAGTCACGCAGCCGGCAAGCTTCTACATCTCCTTGAGGGTTTGCGGCGGGCTCATGTCTTCAATCGCCTTGACCTTCTCTGGGTTGGCCTCAATCCCCCTGTGGGACACGAGGAAGCCCAACAGTTTGCCGGAGGGGACACCAAATACGCACTTTTCCTTGTTGATCTGCAAGTCCACCTAGCGCAGGCTCGTGAAGGTCTCCTCCAGGTCCTGAATCAAAGTTCTCGCCTCCCGAGACTTCACCACAATGTCGTCGACGTAGGCTTCAGTGTTCCTCCCGAGCTACTGGCCCAGGGCGATGTGCATCAGCCGTTGGAAGGTCGCGCCCACATTGCGCAGCCCGAACGGCATGCAAGTGTAGCAGTATACCCTGCAAGGGGTTAGGAAGGCCATCTTCTCCACATCCTCTACTGCCATCTTGATCTGGTGATAGCCTGAAAACGCATCCAGGAAGCACAGCAGGTCACACTCGATGGTGGAGTCAACGATCTGGTCAATGCGTGGAAGCGGGAACGGATCTTGGGGACATGCTTTGTTGAGGTTGGTAAAGTCGACACACATGCGCTCCTTCCCGCCTTTCTTGGGTACAACGACGGGGTTCGCCAGCCACTCGGGGTACCGAACCTCGCGGATGACACCTGTTGCCTCCAGCTTGCGGGTTTCCTGTACGATGAAGGACTGCTTCTCTATGGACTATCGTCGTACCTTCTGATTCACAGGGCGCACATTGGGGCACACCTTTAAGTGATGCTCGATCACTCCTCTTGGGACCCCTACCAGCTGATTGGGCTCCCAGGCGAATACTTCCTTGTTCGCGCGCAAGAACTTTACCAATGCTTCCTCTTGATCTGAGTCGAGGTTGGAACCTATGGTGAAGGTGGATCCAGACCATCTTCCTCGACTGGCACCTGCTTGGTTTCCGCCCGATCTTGAGTGAACAACTGCTTCTTCTTGGCCGGCGCAGCCTCCTTAACTCCAGAGGTGGCCTTGTCAGCCAGGCGTGCCGTCGTGGAGGCTTTGAGGGCAAGCCTGAGCGCCACCAGAGCCTCCTTGGTATCTCCAACTACGGTCAGGACGCCCTTGCTCCCGGGCATCTTCATGAGGTTGTAGGCCGGATGGGTCGCCGCCATAAACTGATCCAGAGCTGGGTACCCGAGGATGGCGTTGTACGGAAGGCCGATGCAGGCGATGTCAAACTCAATCAGCTCCGTGCGGTAGTTGTTGTGGGTGCTGAAGGTCACGGGAAGACGGATTTGCCCTAGGGGACTGGAGGAGCCACCGCCGACCTCGGAGAAGGTCTTACAGGGGCGGAGCCGCTCGAGCGGTACGTGAAGGAGGCTAAACGCCTCCACAGAGAGCACACTGAGGACGGCACCACCGTCGATTAGGGTCTTGGTAACGGCCACGCTACAGATGGTGGGCGTGCAAAGCATTGGGAGCACGCCCGAGCCGACGGTGGTGACGGGGTGATCTCCCAAGTCGAAGGTCAGGTCGGCCTTGGGCGCTGCCCAACTTGGAGGAGCCCCCTGCCGCGCGGAGGCGGTGCCGATATGGCGAAAGAACGGCTTGGCGTGGAGGTCTGAGGGTAGTGCTTGCGAGCCGCCGAGAAGGGCCGCGACAACGTAGGGCGCCGGTGCCGCGAAGCGTGCAGCGAAGAGGTTGCGCAGCTCCTCCCAAGACGCCTGCCTGGATCCTGGGAGGTTGAGCATCCAGGCGCGCAGTGCACGAGTGAGGGCCATGGGAAGCCTGTTGGCCATGACTTTGTCGTCACCCCCAGCCTTCAAGACGGCCCCTTCATACGCCAGCAGGAAAGCCGACGGGTCCGCCGCGCCATCGTAGCGCGGCGGCATCTCCAGCTTGAACTTGGGTGGCCACCGCACCTGCCGTAAGGCGGGGGCCAAGGCTCGGAGCCCCCTGGCCCTGCCATGGGCATCGGTCATCGTAGCCGGAAGAGCAGCACCGGCCATGGGAGCAAGGCGCGGTGATGGCGAAGCACAGATCGATGGAAGGAAAGCTCTGGCGCACCCCTACCTGGCGCGCCAAATGTCGGATTTTGGGTTTCGGTAAAACCCTAGAGGTTCGAACACTGGGGTGCGCATGAAGATCTCTCTCTCCCTAGATCGCTCTCGCTACAATCACAAGGCCTAGCTCGACGAACCCAAAGAACGAGAGACACAAGAGTTTATACTGGTTCGGGCCACCGATGTGGTGTAATACCCTACTCCAGTGTGTTGTGGTGGATTGCCTCTTGGGCCGAGGATAAACAATTACAAGGGAAAAACAGCCTCCTGAGGAGAGGTGTTCTAGTGCTTGGTGAACTTGTGTGGTAGAGGATGATCTGAATGATCCGTCCCTTCCTATGGTGGTGGTTAGTCCTATTTATAGAGGCCCTGGTCCTCTTCCCAAATATTGAGCGAGAAGGGATCCAACAACGGCCAAATTCGAAGGGAGACAACTAGTACAAGTTATCCTGACTAAAGGTGGTCTTCGCCTGCCAAAGGCTCTGGTGGTGACGCCGTCTTGGGCTCCACGGTGACCTCATCCAGTCGTCCTGCTGGTCTTGGTCTCGTTGCACCGATATGGAAACCTTTGCCCGATGCCTCGGGACTCCTCCCCTGCGCTTGCCTCTTTAGCACCAAAGAGGAAACGAGGACACTCTCACTGCTGGGCCCGCCTGCTCCAATATCATGGCTTATGCCACAGAACCTCATGAGGTGTCCCTTGCCTTGATCTCTCTTCCTCATGAGCCAGCCTGGTGAGGCCGTCCCCAGGAGGTCTTAGTGTCGTCCGCCATCGAGGCTTGGCCCCTCGCGAGGGTCTTGAGTGTTTGCTCGTGAAGATGGTCCGTACAGGGCCGCTGGTGGAGCCACGCCGTGGGCCGCAGGCAGGCAAGTCTGGGGACCCCCGTTCCCAGGATGCCGATAATTGCCATATGATTTAATTATGTTATCATTGTTGAGAGAACTTGCAGTAGTGAAAGTATGAACCCTAGGCCTTGTTTCCAAGCATTGCAATACCATTTTTGATCACTTTTGTTACTAGTTACCTTGCTGTTTTTTTATTTTTAGATTACAAAAACCTATATCTACTATCCATATTACACTTGTATCATCATCTCTTCGCCGAACTAGTGCACCTATACAATTTACCATTGTATTGGCTGTGTTGGGGACACAAGAGACTCTTAGTTATTTGGTTGCAGGGTTGTTTGAGAGAGGCCATCTTCATACTACGCCTCCCATGGATTGATAAACTTTAGGTCATCCACTTGAGGGAAAGTTGCTACTGTCGTACAAAACTCTGCGCTTGGAGGCCCGACACAAGTCTACAAGAAGAAAGGTTGCGTAGTAGACATCAGCGTTGCAAAGGGAAACGAGTAACAAATGTGATCCAGTGGGCTTGGAAGTAGTGGTGCAGTTTCCTTGAGGCCATGATGAGGCTGAAGATCAACTGTTGCACCCAGAGTACCTTGACGTAGCCCCCCTGCAATAGGGAGCTAACAAAGTAAACTGGCTGCTGCACTACCTTCTTCTTTGCCCTGCCTTCAGAACTGCTACTACCAGCTTGCCTTGTTTCTCCCTGATATATATCCAACCTTGCCATGACTGGTTCAATTCCTTCTTCGGGGAGGACAGTAGCTACGGTTGTTCCTTCATCCACTTCCCGCTGCATCACCAGCGCTGCACTAACCACTTGATTGGTTGCCGACAAGTATAGCAGCAATGGCTCTTGTGGTTTAGGAGCGACCAAGGTGGGAGCAGAGGAAAGATAGACTTTCAAGTCGCGTAGCGCTGCTTCTGCCTCCGGGGTCCACTTCATTGGCCCTGCCTTCTTCAGAATTTTGAAGAACGGCAGGGCGCGCTCGGCAGACTTGGAAATTAACCTACCCAGCGCAGCAACACATCCAGTTTAAACGCCTCACCTCCTTGACTGTCTTGGGTGCTTGAATCTGATTGATTGCTCTGATCTTTTTGGGGTTGGCCTCTATCCCCCGGTGAGATACAAAGAAGCCACGTAGCTTGTCGGAGGGAACGCCAAACACACATTTCTCAAGGTTCAGCTTCAAGTTAATCTTGCGTAAGTTTGCAAAGGTTTCTTCCAAATCCTGAATAAGTGTTGATTTGTCCTTGGTTTTGACAACTATATCATCCACGTAAGATTCAATATTCCAGTGCTCTAAGGCTCAAACCCAGTTTTTACTGCTCTTGCAAAAGTGAATCCAGCGCTTTTCAACCCGAAGGGCATCCACACAAAGCAGTACGTGCCACGTGGAGTTATGAATGCGGTCTTCTCCTTGTCTTCCTTGGACATGAATATCTGATGGTATCCGGAGTATGCATCCAAGAAGGAAAGAAGATCACACCCGAAAGTGGAATCCACGATCTAATCGATGCGCGGGCAAGGGAAAAGGGTCCTTCAGGCAGGCCTTGTTCAGCTCTGTGAAGTCTATGCAAAGCCTCCATTTCCCATTTGCCTTGCACACCACCACCGGGTTCACCAACCATGTCGTATGCAACACTCCTCTGACCAAACAAGCCGCTTCAAGTTTCTTAATCTCCTTAGCAATAAACTGTTGCCGCTCCAAAGCTTGTTTCCTGACCTTCTGCTTGACGGGCAGAGCATGAGGGCAGACAGCAAGGTGGTGCTCGATTACCTCCCTGGGAACACCGGGGATGTCAGATGGTTGCCAAGCAAACACATCGACATACGCCCGCAGGAAGGCAACGAGCGCGCTTTCCTATTTGTCATCAAGGGTGGAGCTGATGGTGAACGTACCATCAGTACCTTCCAGCAATGTCGGGATCTTCTTCATAGGAGGCGAAGAAACTTTGGATCTCTTGCTGGTGGAACTTTCTAGCAAATCATCGACGGGTTCAACGCACTCCGGAGAGGCGCGCTTCCCGGATTCCATGCCGGCATCTCTACTAACCTTCTTTCCTTTCTTGTTTTCCTTGGTGGGAGATGCAGCTTCAGTGGCTTCGACAGCCACCGCATCCAGGTACATCTTATCCATGGATATGATTGCATCCTTCTTGTCTGACAAAATGGAAATGATGCCCATTGGCCCTGGCATTTTCAGTGTGTTGTAGGCATAGTGAGATGCCTCCATGAATTTTGCCAGAGCTGGACGACCAAGAATCCCATTATACGGCAAGGGGAGCTCAACCACATCGAACACAATCCTCTTGGTCTGGTAGTTCAGTTCCCCGCCAAACGTCACCGATAGCATAATCTTACCATAGGACGACTCCTCCCAAGGTTGATTCCTTGAAACGTGCCAGTAACCTTGAGCTCTTCATATGATAATTGAAGTTTGCTAATCACCTTGGGGGAAATCAGATTCAACTATGCCCCGCCGTCAACTAGCATCTTTGTGACCTTGAGGCTGCGGATTGTTGGTGAAACCAACAACGGCAGACACTCTACTACAGTGGTGCCGTCAGGGTGATCCTCTTCGTCAAAGACGATAGACGTGCGGGACCATTTGAGTGGCTTCCAGGAATCCGCTGCCGGCTCTACAACATTGACCTCACGCGCCCATTGTTTGAGCTGGCGGTGAGAGGAGTGCAAAGATGCGCCTTCGTCAATGCACAGGGCCTCAGTTGCTTTCTGGAACTCCTGCTCACTGGTTTCCTCTCCATACCCTTCATCACTTTCATCATTAACTTCCTTCTTTTCACGACCTCTAGGAGGCTTTTCTTGCTGCTGGGGAGTCTTGCCGCGGCGGCCTCCTCTGCCACCTCGGCCCTTCCCGCCAGCACCTTCTTGGTCCCTCTCCTTATCGCACTTCTCATACTCAACCTTGTGCTTCTTGACAAGTTGCTCAATTTGATGACACTCTTGGAGATCATGGCCCTTGGTTCAATGGATCTTATAGTACGGTCTGTCGGTCTTCCCGACTTTTTCGGCCGTCGTAGCCTCCCGGCAGTTAGTGCACACGACAACTTCCTTGCCGGGGGCTTCTGTCTTGGCTTTCTTGCCGGTACTAGGGGTGCCAGAACCCTCAACAGCTAGTACTGCCTTGTCTTTGTGCTTCTTTTTGTGCTTTTTACTCTTCCTCTTCGGGTTAGTGGCATCGTCGTCATCCTCTAAGTCAACTTTGATGCCGTCTTCTTCTCCGGGGAGTCTCCTCCCTTCCTCTATACGGGTGCACTTATCTGCCAAGGTGTATAGTTCATTCATAGTCTTGGAAAACCGGACGTTCATCTTGGAACGTATCCTCCTGTTGCACACGTTTGACTGGAATGCAGCAATAACAGCCGCCGGGTGCATATCTGGAATGTTCCTGTGCACCCGGCTAAACCTCTGCATATGCTTTCGCAAACTTTCCCTCGCCTTTTGTGGGAGGAGTTGCGAGTCGCTGGGCCATCCTGGTTCTTGGTGGCCGCCTGTGAAGGCACCAACAAACTCATTGCACGGGTCAGCCCAGGATGAAGTGGAACTCTCCGGCAGGTGCATCAGCCACGACCTTATGCTTGGCTTGAGTGCCAAAGGGAAGTAGTTGGCGAACACCTTCTCATCTCTTCCTCCGGCGGCTTGAACAACAATTGTGTAGATGCTCAATGTCGGGGAAGCTGATCGTGACCCACGAACACCTATGGGACTCAAGTGACGAGTCCCTTGTGGTTCGGAGGGGGCGGAGATTGCACGAAGAGCGATCGAGGCGATGCACACGAGCAGCTTTACCCAGCTTCGAGCTCTCCGGAGAGATAATACTCCTCTGCTGCTTGGTTGATTGTATTGTGTTCTTGCTAGGGAGCAATGAGAGCTACAAAACCTAGCCTCGAGTGAGTGTGGTCTCGAATGAGTCGAATGAACCGAACGGGCCGAACCCTTTCTACGCTGCACACGGGCCTCCTTTTATAGGCTCAAGGGTCACCACAGGCAACGAGAAGCGAGGGCAAAATGGGAAAACAGTAGTTGGTACACCGACTTGTACAAAGGTATCGATGCTCTATACCTAACTCGGCGGCAAGGGACAAAATCAATAAATGCCCGTCCACGCCGCCGAAACAAAGGCAACAGGACCGTCAAGTGCATCACCGCTTGCCACGATGGTAGGCTCGTCGCCCGCTTATCGCTGCTTCCTCGGCTGGCTGCACAGCTCTTTGACACGCGTGCAGGAATAGCCCCATGGCGACACGCTGGCGGATGAGCTGGAGCGGAGATGAAGAGAGGTTGCTGCTGCAAGCGCCTTTGTCACGGCTGAATCCTTGTCACGCTCGAGAGCTTGTCGCTCACCAAGCCTTCCCGGCAAGCTCCTCTTGCCGGGGTCTTGTCTTCTGCGTGCCTTGAGTGGCCTTCCCGGCAAGCTCCTCTTGTCGGGGCCTTGAATACTTTGTTCTTGAATGGCTCCAAAGGAGCCGCGGAGGACCTTGGCGGTCACTAGGAGAGCCCTGCCGCGGGGTGCTGCAACCGCCCGTGCACGAGTTCGGGATACTAGGATACCCTACTCTAGTACACCGATAGGAGCCCCCGGGCCTGGGCCACACACGGCGCCGAGCTCTGTTGGGCCAGGCCAAAACAGTGCACGGCACGCGGCGCTCAGATCGCGCAGCCTGCGCCGGACCCACCACGTTCCCACGAACAGCACGCACCGGACGTGGTGTCGTGGGGGAGATCGTGGGGGCTTTCTTTAATCGGAAAAGCGGAACGCCCGCCCCCTCTCCCTCCTTCTTCTCAAGTCCAAAGAGAGCGACGCCCCGCTCCCCATTGCCACCGGCGCCATCAACGCTGTCGGACTCCTCCACCACCTCCGCCATGGGCCCGAAAGGCGACAAGGGGATGGGCGTGAAGTCGGCCGAGGCGCAGCGGCTCGCGGCGCTGCGCAAGGAGCGGGCCCTCTTCGACCCCCAGCTCGACGCAAAGGAGCTGCGGAGGCGATTACCTCTTCTCGGTCGACGGAGACGCGGCGCATCCGCGCACGTAGGGTGATCTCCGCCACCGCATCCGAGAAGGTCTCTGCGGGCATCCTTCTTCGCGCTTTTCATCGCGGGCTCTGCCTACCTTTTCCGAATTCTTTTGCGACATCATGAACACATACGCCTCCGCCTCCTTGATTTCACCCCCAACGCCGCCTTCACCATGGCAGTTTTCGCACACCTTTGCGAGAACTTTGTCGAGTCCACCCAAATGTAGCCCTCTTCCGCCACTTCTTCATGCCCAGCCGTCGAGAGGAGAGCCACTTGCCGGAGGAATTGCTTGGATCCCCAGGATCGGCAAGAAAGAATTCTATCTCGAAGGAGAGCTCCGCAACAAGTGGGAAGAGTGGAGAGCCGATTGGTGTTGGATTGTAGAGGAGGACCACAGCCTTTCACTGCCCTGCGCCAAACTCCCATAGTGCGCGGCAACGATTGGAGCAACTTGGCGCCGGAGGATGCTAGGTTGAAGATAGGCTGTGACCGGATCTTGCGTCTCGTGCTTGCCGGACTCACCGTAAGGCGCGCTTGGCGAGATTTCCTTCGCCACAGCACGCTTCCCTTGCAAGAGAGGAGGAGGCCTGCTTGGGAGTTCCAAAACCCGGCAGATATCATGAGGTTGCGCCTGGCCTCAATTGGAACTTCACTGTCTTGGAGTTGGACGCAATGCTATAGGAGTTGTTCAAGCATGACCCTGACCACCCCGAATGGTTTATGTTGCCGAGGGGGGTCGTTCCTTTGTGCAACAATTCTTCTCTTGACCGCATCCGCGCCATGATGCCCTTGTGCGATTCCCATGGGATCGCTCCAACTGCAAGAGCCTTCCGACGACATCGCGCGGCGGTTCTTCGACAGCTTGGAAGAGGTGCCGATCCGCGCCGACGAGCAGAGGTGGCTCACCCATGACACCACCGAGCAAGAGATGGCGCGCATTGCCACAAGGTTGGAGGAGGCGGCAGCAGCTGTTGCCGCTGGCGTGTTTGGGTTCGCTGTGGAGGAGGCGGAGGCAGCCGAGGCGGCAAGCCTTGCCGACCGAGAGGAGCTTGCCGACGTGGAGGAGCAGGTCGAGCCTGAAGCCGAGCCGAACGAGCCTGCCGGGGGCGCCTCCCCTCCACCTTCAGGTGGCTTGCAGCGGGAGGAGCCCGCGGCCCCGCCAAGAAGGCGCCTCCGCAAGACCGGGGAAGTGGCGGGGCGGCAGACGGGCCAACAGCCGTCTCGCCGCGCGACGCGCTCCACCGCGACAAGCTCACTTGCAGCAGGGGCGCCTCACGCTGCCACAAAGAACAAGGCGGGGCCTTCTAGGACCACGGCTCCGCACCCGCCAAGCGTCCGAGGAGCCCACTCTTCCAGCTCATCGCACCGGAGGTGGAGCGGACTTGACTTCTCCGCCTCAGCTCCGAGGAAGAGGAAGAAGAGTAAGATCTTGTCGCTGTACTTGTAATTCTTGAAATTGCTGCTTTGTCTTGTATCTGATTTGCTTCATTCTGAACTCTTTCCTTTTTCAGGACGCTGGCTCAGAGGGCGTCGAAGAGGGCCAAGACTCCGGTGGTTGTCATCGAAGACGATCCCCCCGTGGTGACAGGAGGCGCGTCTGAGACCCCCTTGCCGGATCCGGCAACCCTTCCACAGAGCAGCCCCAAGCACAGCCCCCAGCGTAAGTATTTGTTTTCTTTCTTACGGTTAGGTGTGCATGGGTGCTCCTTCTTTACTAATATCTGACTTGTTGATTTGTGTAGGAGCAGAGCAGCCTCATCAGGAGGCCCCAGAAGTAACTCCCGAAGTTCTGGCTCGCCTGACCACGCCCGCCAAGGAGAATTCTCCGGCAAGGAGCGCCTCCGGCAAGGGAGGCTTCTCAGACAAGGGCAGCGCCAACGATCCTCACAGTGGTGGAAACCATGCCACAGATCCCATCGCAGGTAATCTCCTTGCTCGAAAGTTTCCCTTGGGTTCCTTTTCTTCTGTTCTTCTTTTGAACATTTGCTTGACTGTTCTTTCTTTCTCGATCACGATCCATCTGCGGAGAGCCGATGGAGACCGAGGTTGCCGGGCGAGGAGGGCGTCGCGGCAACAATGACGACGCCGCCAACATGGAGGAGGAGGCCGACGCCGATGGGTCCGCCGGCGAGGAGGCCGCCAAGCCTGGCTGGCACAAAGGCCGAGGGGTCTGCAGTGATCGCCAGCGACCACGAGGCCGTGGAGAGGCGCCAGCGCCACGCCGACCGCCGATCCTCCGCCACCGATGCAGCACCAGTTCAAGAGCCCCAGCCCGCGCCTATCGAAGGCCGGCGGCGGTGTCTTCATCAAGCTTCCATGGGCGGCGAGCCTGTGGCGCCGGTCGAGGGAGAGACCTTGACGAGGAGCTGCTCGCTTCCGCTGGGCTGTCGCTAGTTGATGCGCCAAGCAGCCGCAGTGGCGAAGTTCGAGGAGGAGCAATGCCGAAGAAGCTTGTCGTCGCTCTACCGCGCCGACAAGCTAAGCTGGAGTCCAGGAAGCACTTGTCACGAGGGCGGAGCTGATGGAGAAGCGCTTGAAGAGCTCGCGCGCCAACAAAGAAACTCTCCGGACATAGCAGAAGCGCGGAGCAACTCTCCGAAGAGCACGGCCTTCATTCTCGAGAAGGCCGAGGTCAAGAGCAGCAAAGGCTTGCCGGGCGAAAGCTATCTGCAAGAAGAAGGCGAAATGGCGCAGCGGAAGATCAACCTTGATAGCTATGAGGAAGATCTTGCGCCGAAAGCAATCAATCGGCGGAGCTCTCAAGGAAGCAAAGGACGCCGCCGCGGCCGCCGAGGCCGCCAAGAAGGAGCTGGAAACGAGTGACGCAGCTAGAGGCCACCTTCGAAGAGCGGGAGGAGGTCACCGCTGAAGCACGAAGGCGAGAAGGACGCCTACACTCTTGGCGAAGTTGCAGGCCGCTTTGCCGAGAAGATCAAAGAGCTTGACGCCGCCAAGGACTCCAAGGCAGATCTGGAGCTGAAGCTGACCACCCTGATGGAGACGCTGGACGGCGCCAAGGATCGGGAAGCGGGCCTGTTGGAGAAGATCAAGGCCAACGAGGAGCTGCTGGCGACTGCCACGACTGCCCATAACACCTTCAAGGAGAACGTGATGCACTGGACGGAGGGTCTTGTGGATACTGCCGCCGCCATTGACAAGGAGCTGATGGAGATGGGGATGGTGGATCTCGGGTACTCCACCGACGAAGCATCTCCAGCCCAGCCAAGCTCACCTGTTCTTCAAGAGCGTGTTGACGGCTCTCCAGCGGCTCCGGGAGGAGATCCCAGCAGATGGCCGACGAGTCGCGCCAAATCTGTCAGGGCTCTTCAAGGTCTGATGAAGGTGGCCTTCCGCAATCCAGCGTCGGCTTCGCCAACGCCCTCAAGTCCTCCGCCACGATCGCTGATGTTGAAGCGCTCAAGGCCCTTGTCGCACCCATTGTGGACAGGGTGAGCGGAGTCAAGAGAGTTGATGGCGACCGGCGTGGACTAGGCCGCCAAATTTATCTTTCCTTTGTCGCTGCAGACCATGTTCAGGAGAACAATTTATTAGATCTGCGACAAGTTATTTTTGTAATATACTCTATCTTAGGCAACGATTGCAATGTTATTTCCTCTACTCGATTTCTTCCTTTGTATGTTTGTGCCCTACGCTTTTAGGGAACTTGTCGGCGTGGGCACCTTTGTCATGAAGCCGAGTGCGTGAACGTCAAGAGCCTCTTTGGCGATGCCGCCTCGACAAGCAACCTTGTCGCAGCTGGTTGCAGCTCACTTAAGTTGTTGAGCGGACTCGAAACAAAGTAAGGGCGCAAACCAGCCATGAAGTTGGTTCCTTCGCATGCAGGTTTTCCATACAAAGTACTATCGCTCGAGGAAGATAACTTAAGAATTTAAAACTGATTGCTCAAACTTTGGCAACTTAGCTTTTCTCGTTGCTCGCTTCCGGCAAGGCGATATTTCCTCGAGCGACACTTGGCGGCCCACACCATTATCTTCTCCTTCCCCCCCGGCTAACTTGTGGGCGAAGGAACCTTCCTTTCTTTTGAGAAGAAAGAAGACAAAATAAAGTGATGGAGCCTCGTGGCTCGTTATTGCTTACCGGGTGTGGATGCTGCACAAAATGTTAGATAACACATGCATAAAGGATTATGAAAGCATGCATTTGACAAGTTGTGCACAACACATAAGCTTTGCTGATGCACGGGGTCTGCGCCCGGCTTTGTACAAAGGATTACATGCAACATCGGCAAGACTTGTACAAAAGGGTGGTTGCCGGAACGGGTTCCGACAACCGCGCCCTATGGGTAAAACTTACGAAGATGTTCTATATTCCAGGAGTTGCTCACCGGAACGCCATCTTTGGTCTCAAGGCGGACAGCGCCAGGCCTAGTGACTCGTTTCACCCGATAAGGGCCTTCCCACTTCGGCGTCAACTTGTTGGAATTCTTGGCGGACTGAACAAGCCGAAGAACAAGGTCGCCTTCCTCGAAGCTTCCGCACTAACTGCGGCTATGGTAGCGGCGCCAAAGCTTGCTGGTAACGAGCAGCTCGTCAAATGCCTTAAGACGATCCTCCTCAAGGAGCAGCGCGTCATCTTGTCGCAGCTGCTCTTGCTCAAGCTCATCATAAGCGAGCACTCGAGGTGACCCGTATACGAGTTCCGTGGGGAGAACTGCCTCTGCTCCATATACTAGAGCAAAATGTGTCTGTCCAGTGGCTCGATTTGGCGTCGTCCTGATCGACCAAAGAACCACCGGCAGCTCCTCGATCCAGTTTCTTCCGCACTTGCGCAGCCTGTCGAAAGTTCTGGTCTTGAGTCCTCGCAGCACTTCAGCATTTGCCCTCTCTGCTTGACCGTTGCTCCTAGGATGAGCAACAGAAGCAAAGCAGACCTTGGCGCCAAGATCTTGGACGTATTGCATGAAGGTGCGACTCGTGAATTGTGTGCCGTTGTCGGTGATGATCCTGTTAGGAATCCCAAAACGGCAAACAATTGACCTGAAGAACTTGATCTGCCGATGTGTTGTCACCTTCCTCACTGCTTCCACTTCCGCCACTTTGTGAACTTTTAGATTCGGACGTACAAGTACTCAAAGCCCCGACAGCTCGGGGAAGGGGCCGAGATGTCGAGCCCCGACATCAAAATGGCCAGGATAAAGGGATCGCCTAGAGAGCTTGAGCTGGCTGGTGTATCTGCTTGGAATGGAACCGCACGCTTCACACTTGGTTACTTGTGCGGTTGCATCCTGGAGGGCTGTCGGCCGAAGAAACCTTGCCGAAAGCTTTGCGGCAAGCGCTCTTCTTGCCAATGTGGTGACCACATATGCCTCCATGTATCTCTCGCCAACAGCTTCATCCATCTTCCCGGCAAATACACTTCAATTTCACACGGTTGAGTCTTCTTCTGTACAGGATGTTGTCAACAAACTGGTACATACTCGACTGCCGGGCTACTCTTTCCGCTTCTTCTTGCTCTTCGGGAAGTTCTCTGTCTCAAGGAAATGGATGATCTCTTTGTGCCCATGTTGGAGCTTGCGGCTCGACAACAAGAACTAAAGGCACATCTGCCCGCTGCGGAACATCAGCTTCTACGGCAAGAACCTGCGGCTCAGCCGAGCTTGATGATCCCGGCAAGCTTGCCGGAGCAAAACTTGTCGGGGCGCGCGCTTCAACGAAACAAACCCTAGGGCTTGTCGGAGCAGACTGCTCCTCAGCGATATCTGCGTTGATTTTGGGGACCTTCTTGGCGGCGGCTTCAGGGAGCTCTGCCGGAAAGTAGTCACCGGAAATCAACTTCCTCTTTTTGTTCTGTCCAGTTGATGGCGTTACAGTTGGTTGAGTCAGCTTGAGCACAAAAATTCCTAGTTCCACAGGTAACTTGAGTCTGGCGCACTTTGACAGGCCGTCAGCAATATCGTTCTGAGCTCTTGGAACATGTTCCATTTGCAGGCCTTCAAAGTGCTCTTCTAGCTTTCTCACTTCATCAACGTAGGCTTCCATCAACGGACTCTGATAATCTTTGTTTACTTGGCGGACGACAAGCTGCGAGTCACCCCTGACAATGAGCTTCCTGATCCCAAGGTCCACTGCTATCCTGAGTCCGGCAAGCAAGCCCTCATACTCTGCAGTATTATTTGTTGCTTGCTCCTTGGGAAAGTGCATCTGGACTATGTACTTGAGGTGCTCACCGGTGGGTGCGATAAGTAGCACGCCGGCACCGACGCCTTGCAGCGAGAAGGCACCATCAAAGTACATCAACCACTCTTTACTTGCCTCCTTGACGGGGATGCTCGTCTCTGGAATTTCTTCATCTTGTGTTGGCGTCCATTCTGCTATGAATTATGCCAGTGCCCTGCTTTGGATAGTTGAAGTGCTTTCAAACTTGAGGCCAAAGCTTGACAGTTCCAGTGCCCACTCGACAATCCTGCCTGTTGCCTCTGGATTTTGCAATATCCTCTTCAGCGGAAAGCGAGTGACAACTGTTATCTCGTGTGCTTGGAAGTAATGGCGCAGCTTTCTCGAGGCCATGAGGAGGCCGAAAAGCAATTTTTGCACACCAGAGTACCTTGACCTAGCCCCCTGCAGAAGGGAACTGACAAAGTAGACTGGGCGCTGCACCATCCTTTTCTGCATCTTCTCGCAATCCTGCGCAGATCCGTCCTTGTCGGGACCAGAGCTTGACGGGGAAGCCCCCTGCTTGTCGCTGGATGTATCTGCCATGGTTGCCGGCTCGTCATCCGCCTCCCTCTCCGCTACTAACGCAGCACTAACCACTTGATTGGTTGCCGCTATGTACAGTAGCAACTTCTCTTGTGGGCTAGGTGCGACAAGTATTGGAGTGGAGGACAGGTACCTCTTTAAGTTCTGCAGCGCAGCCTCCGCTTCGGGAGTCCATTTCATTGGACCTGCCTTTTTCAAAACCTTGAAAAATGGCAGGGCGCGCTCAGCAGACCTAGAGATAAACCTGTCGAGAGCAGCCACGCAACCGGCAAGTCTTCAAACAACCTTGACGCGCTTTGGTGCCTCAATCTGCTCAATGGCCTTGATCTTGTCGGGGTTGGCTTCAATTCCCCGCTGAGAGACGAAGAACCCGAGAAGCTTGCCGGAAGGAACTCCAAACACGCACTTCTCGGGTTGAGCTTGAGGTTGATCTTGCAGATTTGCAAAGGTCTCATCCAAATCTTGAACCGAGTTGCTTTCTCCTTGCTCTTGACCACTATGTCATCCATGTAGGCTTCTACATTTACGTGCATTTGGGGCTCAAAAGCGTCATGGACTACTCTTGCAAGCGTTGAACCAGCATTCTTCAAACCGAAAGGCATCCGTATGAAACGTTATGTGCCACATGGTGTAATGAATGCGGTTTTCTTCATCTTCTTCTGCCATGAATATCTGATGATATCCTGAATATGCATCAAGAAATGAAAGCAAATCACATCCATTTGTGGAGTCAACAATCTGGTCGATCGTGGCAAGGGAAATGGGTCTTTGGGACAAGCTTTATTAACATCTGTGAAGTCAATACAAAGTCTCCATTTCCCATTTGCCTTGCGTACAACTACGGATTGGCCAACCACGTGGGATGGAGCACTCCTCGACAAGGCCTGCTGCTTCCAACTTCTTGATCTCTTCGCAATGAACTCTTGGCGCTCCACCGCACGCTTCGACTTTTTGCTTGACGGGCGCGCATGAGGACAGACAGCTAGGTGGTGCTCAATTACTTTCACAGGAACACGGGGATGTCGATGGTTGCCATGCAAACACATCGACATTCGCCCGCAGGAAAGCAACGAGCTCGCCTTCCTATTTAGGGTCTAGAGTGGCAATCGATGGTGAAGGTACCACCAAGCCGTCCTCCTGGCGGGCACCTTCTTGGTCTTGGTGGAGCTGCCATCATCTTCTTGCATTTGCCGGTGGAGCTCGATGGTGCGTCCTCGACGGTAGCGCAGCACTCCGAAGAGGTGCGCTTGCCGGAGTGGGCATGAGAGCTCTTGCCGGACTTGGTCTTCTTCTTCCCCCCGGGAGCTTCAGCGGCAAGTGACTTGCTTTCTGTCGCAGCTGTTGCTTCTCGGTAAATCTTGTCGGCGCAGATAAGAGCATCTTTCTTGTCGCCATGAACAGAAATGACACTTATCGGGCCGGGCATCTTGAGCAAATTGTATGCATAATGAGAGGCTGCCATCAACTTGGCGAGTGCTGGACGGCCAAGTATTCCATTGTAGGGCAATGGGAAATCAGCAACGTCAAATGTAACCCTCTCAGTCCTGAAGTTGAGCTCGCTGCCAAATGTTACCGGCAACGTGATCTTCCCCTTCGACTTCCTCCTTCCTGGGTTGATTCCTTGGAAAGTGCCAGTCTCTTCAAGCTCGCTGTCAGGGATCTGAAGCTTCTGAAGCACTGCGGAGGAGATCAGGTTTAAGCCGGCCCCGCTGTCAACTAACATCTTGGTGACCTTGAGGTTGCGGATAGTTGGTGAGACCAACATCGGCAAACACCCGACCGCGATTCTGCGATCGGGTGGTCCTCAATATCAAAGATGATAGGCGTCTTGGACCACTTCAAAGGCTGCGCGACTCTCACGGATGGTTCTGCTGCATTAACCTCCGCATCCATTGCTTGAGTTGGCGGTGTGAGGTATGCAATGAAGCACCACCGTCAACGCAGAGAACCTCCGTGGCTTTCTGAAACTCCTGCTCATCAGCTTCATCGTCCTCCATATCCTCATCGTCATCGTCGTCTTCATCCTTATCGCGGCCACGGGGAGGTCTGTCTCCTTGCCGCTGCTTGGCCTTGCCGCGGCGTCCTCCCCGGCCGGGTCTCTTCTTTCTAGCTGCCCCTGCACCTTCCTGGGCCTTATCCTTGTCTCGCCGCTCGTACTCAGCCTTCTGCAGTTCAACAAGCTGCTCGACTTTCTTGCAGCTCTGGAGGTCATGGCCCTTGGTGCGGTGAATCTTGCGGTACTGTTTGTTGGAGCTGTCATGCTTGTCGGCGGCCGCCACAGGCTGGCGGTCGGTGTCAGCGGCAACCTCCTTGCCGGAGCCACCAACCTTCGCCTTCTTGGCGCCACCTCCGTTGCCGGACTGCTCGACAACTAGTACCTCTTTGCTCTTCTTCTTTACGTTGTTCCGCCGGCTCTTCTTTCTTGCCGGGGGTCTCCTCACCGTCGGACCCTTCTTCCGCATTCTCTCACGAGTCTTCTCCCTTCTTCAAAGACGTGCACACTTGTCGGCCAAGGCATACAGCTCATTGGCGTCCTTGACTTTACACATCGCCATCTCCTCCCTCATCCTGCGGTTCCGTGCGTTCGATGAAACGCGCTGATCACCATGGCGGGGTGGACATCTAGGATGTTGTAGTGCACACGGCTGAATCTCTGGATGAACTTGCGCAGGACTCTCCTTCCTTCCGGGCGGCGGTGAAGGTCACTCTCTTGGCCATGAGGTTTGTGGCGCTTTGTAAAACACCGACAAACTGATGGCATAGATCTGCCCAAGAAGATATGGAACTGTCCGGTAAGTGCATGAGCCAAGATCGACATTTGGCTTGAGTACCGGTGGGGAAGTAGTTGGCGAGGATCTTGTCGTCTGTCCCCCGCAGCTCGCACCGCAATGGTGTAGATCTTTGAGGAACTCCGATGGGTGTGTCATGCCATCATACTTCTCCGCACATCGGCTTGAAGTTTTTCTTGTCGGACCCTTGGACTTGCCGCAGCTCACGAGTGAACGCAGGGCAACCTACCGCGTCTGACAAGTCACTGGTTCCCCGGCGCTTGCATGTCGACAATGGGCCCAGCGCGTTAGTCGATTGGCGCGGCGCTTCTCTTGGCGCTTCGATGCGAGTTCGGCGTCTTCTTGTTGCCGTTCTTGAAGAACTTGGCGCTGATCACGGTGAGCTCGTGGATCCGATGACGCGGTGGAGTCGCTGTCGAGATGGATCCGAGGAGCTGGTGATCTTGGCCTTCTGGATGGGGAGTGCATAGTGGTTGCACCCCCATAGGTTTCGTTGACACCGGCTCGTGCCTTGTCGTCTCGCCCCGGCAAGGATGCAGTTGGTTGCCGCGGAGTGTCGCCGTTGGCAAAGCCGATGAGGCTTTGAATGGTGGCCCTCCATTCGTCGACCTTGTCAGCCGTTGGAGGGTAGTCCAGGAGTAGCTGAGCCCGCGCCAAAGCTTCCGCTTGAGTGGTGGGCGGCAATGGCGAACGGTGCGAGGAGCGGGATGTGCTCGGACTTCTAAATACATTAGAAGGAGCAGCATCTCGTCCAGGCGACCGTGCTCCGCTCACACCAGCCTGTTGCGCGAGCTGCTCTTGAGCGTCTCTGGATCCAGCAGCTCGATCTTGTCCCAACGAACGCATGGCGCTGCGAGCACCATGACGTTGTCGGTCTCGCGCCTCCTGAGATGGACGCGGTACGTATCCGGACGCCGAGGTCTGCGCCGCCTTGTCCTTGGACTTGGCAGCGTCGTGGGCTCCCTCGACGACGCCGGTTCCTCCGCCAGCGTCTTCCCCACCACTCGTCAGCTCCGGTGGTGGTGGGTTTGACGCGGACGGCTCTGCTGCCGCCGAAGCCTTCTTCTTCGGTGGCATGTTGATGAAGGTGATGAAGAAGTTGCTCGTGTGAACGCCGGATCAGGTTCACACAGCCTCGACGCCCCCTACCTGGCGCGCCAAAGATGTCGGGGAAGCTGATCGTGACCCACGAACACCTATGGGACCTGGCGGACCGAGTCCCTTGTGGTTCGGAGGGGCGGAGATTGCACGAAGAGCGGATCGGCGATGCACACGAGCAGTTTACCCGGCTTCGGAGCTCTCGGAGATAATACTCCTCTGCTGCTTGGTTGATTGTATTGTGTTCTTGCTAGGGAGCAATGAGAGCTACAAAACCTAGCCCGAGTGAGTGTGGTCCCGAATGAGTCGAATGAACCAAACGGGCGAACCCTTTCTCGTTGCACACGGGCCTCCTTTTATAGGCTCAAGGGGTCACGACGGTGGCAACGTGAGCGAGGGCAAAAATGGGAAAACAGTGGTTGGTACACCGACTTGTACAAAGTGTACGATGCTCTATACCTAACTCGGCGGCAAGGGACAAAATCAATAAATGCCCGTCCACATCGCTGAAACGATCTGTGAGGACCGTCAAGTGCATCACCGTTTGCCACGATGGTAGGCTCGTCGGCGCCGCTTATCGCTGCTCCCGCTGGCTGCACAGCCCTTTGACACGCTGCGTGCAGAATAGCCCCATGGCGACATCGTTGGCGGATGAGCTGGAGCGGAGATGAAGAGAGTTACTGCCACATGCAAGCGCCTTTGCCGCTGCTGAATCCTTGTCGCGCGGGAGCTTGTCGCTCACCAGCCTTCCGGCAAGCTCCTCTTGCCGGGGTCTTGTCTTCTGCGTGCCTTGAGTGGCCTTCCCGGTAAGCTCCTCTTGCCGGGGTCTTGAATACTTTGTTCTTGAATGGCTCCAAAGGAGCCGCGGAGGACCTTGGCGGTCGCTAGGCGAGCCCTGCCGTGGGGTGCTGCAACCGCCCGTGCACGAGTTCGGGATACTAGGGTACCCCTACTCTAGTACACCGACACTCAAGAACTCTGTCGGGTTCAACCTTCCATCATACTTTTCTGGAAATTCTGGCTGAAAGACGCGGACAGATGGCCAACCGACCTGCTGCAGCTCATGAGTGAAGGCAGGGCCCCCAACCTTGAAAGGCAAGTATCCACCTTCGTTGGGCGTGGGTTCGTCGACGTCTGGGCCATTGCGCCTGTCAAATTGGCGTCAGGTTTCGCGGAGTCGCACTATAGTGATGTGCGCATCTTCCCTCCGTTGATCTTCCAGGATCTGCCTCTCATCTCGATGGGCCCGAGGATCAGACGAAGCCATTGATGCCTCATCGGGCTCCTAGTAGCCCAGTTCTGGTTGTAGCCTCTACGCTGGCTGCCATGGAGGGGATTTTTCCGTTGGCGTGGCCCCTTCGGCACGATCAGCAGCTCGGGCCATTGTTGTTGCTTGGGGGCGCTGCGGTGGGCCCGCCTGCTGTGATCCTTCCGCCTCAACAAAACAAACCAACTCTGGATGGTAGCTCTCCACTCATCCATTTGACCGGCTGCTGGCGGGAATCTTAGCAAGAGCTGGGCTCGCGCCATGGCCTCCAAAGTAGTGCTTGGCATAGATGATGCAGCAGACCACGATGTTGCATGACTCCTAACAGTACCAGTAGTGGCGGCGCCGCGTTCTCGTCGTTGTGAGCCAGTCGCTATGGCAGTACTATGGCGAGAGGGGTGTGCCTGGGGGTTGACGACCCCGTTCGGCGCTTCATCTTGGTTACTTGCCCCGGGGCAAGGCGTGTGCCCCGTAGCTGCGCCTGTAGCAGGGACAACTAGGGGGTCACGACTCACGCTAGAGCGCGCATTTTCGCTGCGGTTGCGCCCACCAGCGCGGTGGGGAGGTGGAGACTGAACATCCTCCCCACCCGCGTCTTGTGGAACACGGCCGTCGGGATGTTGTTGATGTCGCCCTCCCCCGGCATCTTTGGCTCTTGGTTCAACCGCAAGGGGGATGACGACAGCGCCGCCTGTGCCGGCTGTGTCCCCTACGGCACCCACGTCCGCCAATGCTGCCGCAGCACCTGCGGTATTAGCAGCCGCATGCGAGGGGGCCTTCAAGGTGGAAGGATGAGTTGTTGCGCCGGGCTTCTTCTTGGGCGCCATGGATGATGAAGTCGAAGATGAAGAAGAAGACGATAACGATTGACGCGCTGTTCACAACCTCGGATTGCGCACGCGCTCCCCCAACCTGGCACGCAAAAGATGTCATGGTGGAACACGATGACCTATGGGGCCATCAGCCCCTTGTGGTTCGGCAAGGGGGATGGTCACATTGCATGAAGAGCAGAAGCCATGAAACAACACGATATGGGTGACGCTAGTGGTTTTTACCTAGGTTCGGGCCGTTGGGAAGCATAAAACCCTACTCCTGCTTTGGTGGATTGAGGGGAGGACCACAATAAACGCGTTGCGCTTAAGCCCGGCAAGGTCGCCTCGGGGAGAGCAACTACGCGCATATGAGTATACAAGGGCCTGAATCCTTTTCTAGGTAGCCATCGCCCTCCTTTTATAGGCTAAGGGGTAACCACAGTGGCAAAGCAGTCATTATCTAGTGATTAGATAGCTAACAATGCTATCATACCTAACTCTGGCAGTTAGGACAAAGTGCAATAAATGCACTGCTAGGTGTCGCATTGAGGATGTAGTCCGGCAAGCCTTCCATGCCGCTTAATCATCTTCTACCAATCTGCTTGACACGCCTCTGGACGGGTGTCGTCTAGGGGTAATCTGCCTTCCAAATGGCCGCCATGTGCCAAATGACGGCCACTCAATCACTTGGGGGCTTGACCCCGCGCTGATAGATGACTTGCGTAGCGGTGCGGTGGAGCAGTGGAACGGTGGAGTCTTGGAGATTCGCCTTTAGCGGCCCCGGCAAGCCTGCTGGGAAAATCTTGGATTCGTCCTTGGGGAGGCCTCGACCTCACTAGGCTCGCCTGCCCGGCAAGGGAGGCTTTCCCCTAGTGATGCCTTGTTGTTTTGGCTTTTCTTGGTCTTCTTGATCCGCCCTTTGATCTCTCAAACAGCTATTTGTCTGGCTGGTTTTGACTTGGATACTTGGTGAAGTTTGCTTCCTTTGCCATCGTGCATGTTTAAAATCCGGGCAACATATGCAAAGGTTTGTTGCACCGACACCGCCTAACATTGTTTGTGACACTACAAATCGTCTCGGAAAATGGACATGCCTAGCGACACCCTAAACTGTCACCGAATTTTAGCCTAGAATGCTGCAAAAGTTGCCGAGGGCGCTACCCCGGGAGGAAAACACCTTGTGATAGTGGACCGTCACAGAAAATGATTTGAGGCGACATTTCCTCTTTCGTCACTAGGATATTTGTCACTGAATAGAGAAAAAAATTAGTGCCAATAAAGGTCATTATCATAAGGGGAAATGTTAAAGTGATGTTCCGTTGCATTAAGAGCTTGCACATCGAACTTAAAAGCACTTGACAACTTCTGCTTCCCTCTATGACGGGCCAATCTTTTACCTTTAATATTAAAAGCTTTACTTTTATGCTTGAGTCGAAAAGTTTTCCTTATTCCAATATCAATTACTCTCCACTTGGCAAACATCATGTGGTGGGGAAAGATACAGGCACATATACCCCATTGAATATATATGACCATGAGTTATTATTGTTGAGAATTATCTTTGTGATAAGTAATTTCGGAGGTGAAACACTAAACATCCATCTTCCTTTGTGTTCGACGAAAACAGTTTGCTCTAAAAATATGTTTTGAGTGCCAGCAATCATTAGAAGATTATATGATAGTTGAATATGTGAAGTTTGCTAAACAAAAGCTCTTCCGTAGACTCTTTTGGAAAATAAGATGAATTGTAATTGTTTGGTGACTGAAAACATAGGTTGAGTTTCAAGAGAGTTTATGGTCCATATTTTAACATGTGATTAGCTTCCTACTTGATCATGAGAAGTTTTATGAATAATTATTGTTGTTAATGGTATATTGATTGTTAATAAATATGATGTTGACATGTCTGCATTTTCTTTTATCCGCACCTCTCTCTATAAACATGTTTTCATGTTTACCGAGTTTGCTATTCGCTTGAGACAAGCTGAGTCTAACCTTGGGGGAGTTGATATGGCCATTTTGCATCACAATTTCCTAGTGTTATTTATCTTAATTGGATGCTATATTTCATAATATGATGCAATTCTAATGCCTTTTCTCTCTTAAAATGAAAGATACACCAAGAGAGGGGGATCACCGACAGCTGGAATTCTGACCTGAAAAAGATACAACAGAGATAGCAATTCTTCAGAGCTCAAAATGATGCATGAATTTACGAAGATTTATTTTGGAATATATAAAATACTGGAAGAAAAAGTATTGAAGAAGTGCCAGAGGGGCCCCACAAGCCCACGAAGCACGGCCACCGCCCAGGTCGCGCCACCCAGGATTGTGGGGCCCTCATAGCTCCTCTCGTGAGTTCCTTTGCTATGTATTGCCTTTTTCCCTAGATAAAAAAATAAGGAGAACGCTTTCGGGAGATTCCACTGCCCTCTCGAGGCAGAACCAGGGTAGGAGAACTTTTGCTCTCCAACAGAGCAATTCTACCGGGGAAACTTCCCTCCGGGAGGGGGGAATCGTAGCCTTCATCATCACCAGCACTCTCATCATCATGGGGATGATCATCTTCACCAACACCACCTCATCTTCAAACTATCTATCAAAACCATCTAATAGCACATGAAGTGAAATCCTTGTTGAAAATTGCCTATCAATTCCTTCTGCTCCTCATTGGTTCGACACTTTTACTTATCGGAAGGACTACGATTGATCCCCTATACTTGTGGGCCATCGTACTACCTCAAAATCATACAACCAAAGCATGATGTAGAGCTTTATCTCTTTGAGAGGAGGACGAACCTGGGGAAAATCATGTGTCCCTGTCACCATCGTGCCAAGGGTACCAGCTCAGACCCCCTACATGAGATCTGTTGGATTTGACTCCATCATCCTTTATTGCCATGGTGTCGCCACGGCAATGTATGAGGTCGCCAAGATCTCATCACACCTCACCATCATGCCCTGACGCCATGCGCCAGATGTTGTCTCTGCCGCCAGTACAACTTTGGTTGTCCCGCCGCTGGTCGGCCACCGCACCACGCGAGATGCCCAACCCACACCATTATAGACCACCCACCAGCAGGAGCCCAAATGGACCCCCTCCACCACCCTGCGCCATTAGCCGGCCTCCCGACTGCAGATTCGACTAGACCCCAGCAAACCTGCACACCACCGCCGGTCGTCGCCCCCTAGTACTCGTGCAACAGCTGGCAGCAGCGCCGGCTGCCAGCAGTGCACTGCCTAAGCATGAGAGCCACCCGACCCAAGCACCAACCGCCCTCCAGAGTAGCCTCACACCGGACGCAGCCGTCGCCATGGGAGAGGGAGCCGCTACGCAACCATTTGCACGCCCTGCAGCCACCGCCAACATGCACCGTCACTCCGCCACCCTTGGGCAGGAGCGCCATCACGTGCCACCGCGCCACTCCGCCACCCTCGGGCAGGAGGATAGATGGCCCCGTCACTGCCTAGGCCTACCATACTTTGCTCGTCAGCATGAGTCGACGACGGCGAATAGCGGAGGAGGAGGGGGCTAGTGGTGGTGGATCTAGAGCTCCTTCCGCCTGGCCACAGGGACGGCACGAGGACACACACACACACACACACAGAGAGAGAGAGAGAGAGAGAGAGAGAAGTGTTTTGTGACCCGCCGGTGGAACCCACCATATTGATAAAAATAGCCTAAATGATAACGCCCACACGTGTGACACTTATCAACATGGCCCAAACGCAGTCGATGACGTTCGATTCATTTGCACGATTGTTGCAGCAATTACTATCTGGGTCGAGAACCACGTAAGCACCCAGCATCGTGTGGGTGTTATCATTTAGTGCCACACGTGTGGGCGCTCCTCGCCCGAATGGACACACGACGCTCGCCTAAACGTGTGGGTAAAATTGCTCTTTGCCCACACGACGCTTGCATGATGATAGATGGCAACTACAGTTGTGCATATGTGGCAACTAGTTAATTACACACGGCAACTATGGTATTACGTGGCAACGATGGTTTGTCCACATGTGGAAACTAGTTAATCACACACGGCAACTATGGTCGACCATACATGGCAACTATGGTTTGACCACACATGGCAACTCCAGTTAGTTACACATGGCAACTATATTTAATGATACATGGCAGCTAAAGTTAATCACCCGCGGCAACTACAGTGATTAGACATGGCAACTATAGTTAATTATACATGGCAACTAAAGTTAATTAGACACGCGTTCGCGCTCACAGGGTTGGGTCAGCAGTTGCCACACAGGGTCGTGTGGGTCGTCGTAGCTGCGCCCGAACGTGTGAGTAGTTTTAATGTTCGCCCACACAGAGTCGTGTGGGCTGACTCCTGGATACGACTGGACAAGTCGTGTCATCGGGTGTCCATTGTGTCACACGTGTGGCAGTTATTGGCGTCCGAAAATAATAGCATTCATTTTTCAGTCAGGCAGAGTACTTTGTCCAACCTTGCATCATTTTCTTGAGCATCATTTGAAACCCGCCTGAACTATCCCGCCTTTTATCGATTTATCAAATAAACTTATGTTTTCTTTGGTAAGCTTATATTGATTACAAAATAAAATCCTAAAGTACCTTTTATTGATTTATCAAATAAACTTGTGTTTTCGTTGATAAGCTTACAATGATTACAAAATAAAATCCTAAACTAAATAGTAAATCACTAATAGGATTTGATAAACAGTTTCTAACTCTCACATTAATATAAACGGTTAAATCATGGTCAGTGATAAATTAAATCATGAGCTAATGTACTAGTAGAATATTGATACCTGTTATAATGCACATGCAAGTGGTATCACCAATCCATCGAAGTTTAAGTTCTAGGTTTGACATTGACACTCATATTTTCTGGATTTATTCTAGGTCTTTAGTAATGTGTGTTCAGTGGGAGGAGAGTTTCTATCGACAACGCTACTTCGTAAATCTTAAGATGATATGACGGCTCAATCTCTCGGAGGTACTCATAGGGATAGGATGTGCGTGTGAAGTGGCGGAGCTATGTTGGGGTAAGGGGGACGCTGCCCCCCAGCCTTAAACAAATTTCTGAAGAATTTTTTTAGAGAGACTTAGATTAGATTTTTTTTACATTTGGGCCCCCAAAACACTGATAATTTGCCCCCCCCAATGATTTTCGGCTAGCTCTGCCACTGTGCGTGTGTACGTTCATAGTTGTAAGTGTATGTGCGTAAACATAAGTGTATGTGTATGTAATTTGTTAAATAAACAATGCAAGGGCAAGTGAAAAGAGAAAAAAAAACACCAAATAACCATGGCTTGGTCAGGCTCCTGCGGTCCTATTGTCCATGTTACCATTATTCGTTTTCAAGCCTTAGCCACGTCGCTACGATCTGGAAGTATCACACCACCTCGACCCGCATGAGTTTAATAAGATCGTCACCATGTGTTGTAACAAATGCACAAATATCCCGCAGATCGCATCGGGCCCGTCACCATGTAGGAGTAGGAGTAGGATGAATGGTGGCCGTCCAAAGCCGGGAGCGAATTGACTAGAGTAGGTTGGTGGCGACAGTCCCGGGCTTGACAGATCAGTTCCTGGCTGGCCCCTGGCACACCTCTTGGCCGAAGCGAACTTGTGTGCGCATGTGTTGGCCACCAAGGACAGAGATCTCGCTTGTTCTCTTGCAAGTAAAGGTAGGATCTTTGGGCATCTCCGTCGCCGATGCGTTCCTCACCAAAATGGATCTCGGGTTGTTTCTCCGGGTGGTCATTTCTTTTATTTCTCATTGGCTGCCGCGCTTGGAAAGAATTAGTGGTGGCCCTTCAAAAAGGAATTACTGGTAGCCATTATTAATATCAAAAGAAAGAATGGTAGAGTACTTGTTTTCTTCCTTTCGTTTGGAGTAAATTGCAAGAAACCACCATATTGAGGACTAGATTAGCAGAAATCACAACTTTACAAAAAAATTTGGCAAAAACACCATGTCTACGGTAATCTTTTTGCAAATAACACTGATCGGCGAATTTGACTCGGTTAAGCGCATTTATGAGAGATGAGGCCCGTCAGTCAGGCTGACGTGGCATCACTTAACATCTCAAATGTAACGGTGATGTTTGGTAACATTATCGTCATATGTGGTCGTGTGCGGTCCATCTGTCTTTGGAAGAAAAGAAAAAGAAAACAATCTGGTTCGTGCTCCTTTGGCGTTACATGTACGAACTGGAGCTGGTCTCGCCATCCCAAGCTTCGCGGGCAGGAGTCGGGTGCACCCCGACCGCGTCGGCGTCTTATAGGACGCGCACGCGAGCTCATCTCGTCCCCCTACAATGGTCGTTGGTGCGAGCTCCGAGACACCGCCTCGTGCTCCAAGTGCTTCGAATCTTCCATGGACTTGACGATAGCGCTCCAGGCAACGTCGGGATCCCTGCGTCCTCGCGAGCCACGCGATGCCTCCACCGTCAAGGGAGGTGCGGCTAGGTGCACCAAGTAAGATCTAGCTCGTCGGGGAGCTCCTCATCTCTCAAATCCGTCATCGCACGTCCCGCCCCCGACCAAGGCAGAGGCCACCTCGTCGTTGCCGCACGGAGGCAGAGGCCGCCGCCCATCCCGCCCCCGGCCGAGGCAGAAGCCTCGCCGACGCCGGCACTCTCCCGCGGACTGGCGTCATCCTTGAGCGGGGCGGCCCTGTCCCGGCACGACTGTTATTCGGTCACGTCGAGGGCATGCACGACAATGGCGGCGCCTGGCGCGCCCTAGCTGCCATCGACCTGGACCTCAAACAGGAACATCCACGACAACGTCACCACGTGCGGGCCCTCTTCCACCGCCCTTGACTTCTGGCGCCTGCTTGAGGCGCGCGGCGGCGGCCTTCTTCCGTCGGCTTGTGCACCCCATGCAAATTGAGATGAAATGTTGGAGAAAGACTTGTTACGCTGACAAGCGGTCCCCACGTGCAGCAAACAATTCAATGTAACTATGTGATAGCAAGATATATAGCATGAAACACTATGGCTATCACAAATTAAAGTGCATAAGTAAAGGGCTCGGGTAAGAGATAATCGAGACATGCGGAGACGGCGATGTATCCCGAAGTTCACACCCTCGCGGATGCTAATCTTCATTCTGAGCGGTGTGGAGGCATTATGCTCCCCAATAAGCCACTAGGGCTACCATAATCTCCTCACGCCCTCACACAATGCAAGATGTCGTGATTCCACTAAGGGACCCTTGAGGGCGGTCACCGAACCCGTACAAATGACAACCCTTGGGGGCGATCACCGAACCCGCACAGTTTGGCAACCCATGAGGGCGGCCACCGGAACCCGTACAAATTGCTCGGGGCAATCTCCACAACTTAATTGGAGACCCCGATGCTTGTCCCGGAGCTTTTCATCACAACGATTGAGCTCCGCGACACCACAAACCGTATAGGGCACCCAAACACCCAAGAGACACAAGATCTAGGGTGCCCAAACACCCAAGAGTAATAAGCTTCTCAACTCTAACTTCCACGTATCATCATGAAGAACTCAAACCGATACAAATAATGAAATGGCAAGAACACGCCAAGTGGTCAAGTCCCTCACTCCCAAATCCCACCACAACAACAAAAGCTATGGAGGAATATGAGAGCAAGAACAAGGAGAACAATAAGAACTCCAAGATCTAGATCCAAGGGGTTCCCCTCACTTAGAGGAGAAAGTGATTGGTGGAAATGTGGATCTAGATCTCCTCTCTCTTTTCCCTCAAGAACTAGCAAGAATCATTGGAGGGATTGAGAGATAGTAAGCTCGAAGAAGGTCAACAATGGGGGAAGAATACGAGTTTGAAGGATAGGGACCATTGGGGAAGAAAGCCCCCTTAAATACCCCCGAATCCAACCGTTATGCCCACACAAGTCATGCTCAAGCAGTACTACCGCTTATATTATCACGGTCAAACCAGCCCAATGAGACCGAAAAACAAGAGCAATAGTTCTGCCAGACTACTCAGGGGAGCAATACTACTGCTCTACTACCGCTCGAGTAGTTTGGGCAACAAAAGCATAAAAGTAAGCACAAGTGGTTGCCGTAGAAGGAAGCGGAAGTAGCGCACACCCGCTCGGGGGAGCAGTACTAATGCTTAGAACTGAAAAACTATCCAAGCAAAACAGAAGGAAGCTCCAAAACTAAAACTGCTATAACTCCTGGAAACGGACTCTGAAATCAGCAAACTCGAGCTTGCTGGATAGAAGAAGTGGCAGGAAGAGTATGCCTATGATATGGAGGTGCGAAATCTCCATTATAGAAGAACTGGCATAAATTCCAACACCGAAAACATCATAGAAGATGCATATGAACTCCGTATTTGATGAACTTGAGCTTGTCCTGAAGAAGAACATAAGCTCTAAAACTCACAAAGAGAAACAACAAACAAGAACCAAGAAAGATGATGCAATGGTTTGAGCTCTCTATGAACGATATGATCAAGCTACTCACATGAAAGCCCCCCTTGATAGTACGACAATCGATCCTATAACCCGGTCTCCCAACTTTCACCTTGAGACCGGTAAAATAGAAAACCTATCAAGGGCAAACCTTTGCCTTGCACATAGTCCACTTGAGCTAGATGATGACAATCTTGACTTCCTCAAGTTGGACCAACTTTCTTGATTGTGTTTGCTCGATAAGACAAGTTGATCGCTCCTCCATACTCCACTATGGGTGAGCCACTCTTCGGCACATCTTCACAAGTCCATTGTCACCACAATGTATGGCAAGCTTCAAGCATGCGATCTCTTCATGGTGCTCCACATGAACTTGCACACGCAAACTTGGTGATGATCACCACTTTATGTCATCCTCCATGGGTTGTACTCCCTCCGTCCCAAAATAAGTGTCTTAACTTTGTACTAACTTTAGTACAAAGTTGTACTAAGGTTGAAACACTTATTTTGGGACAGAGGGGGTATGGGAGCTTCCTCTTGATGCAAACCATGGAAACATAACTAACCCCGCATAGAACTATCACGTAGACCATGGGTGAGCACACAAACCATAATGGACAATGTTTACCATACCATGGGATCACTTGATCCCTCTTTGTACATCTTGTACGCTTTGTGCGTTGATAAACTTGACTCGGTCTTTGACTTAGTCTTGATCAACCTTGTATGATTTATTCTCTATGACCAATCTTTGTATAATTCCTTGAATAGCACCTTGGTCAACACATAAACTCATTGAAACCAAAAAATGGACTTCAAGAAACACATTTGGATAAATCCTACGAATATAACTCAAGGCAACCATTAGTCCATACATAAATGTCATCAATTACCAAAACCACACATGGGGACACCATGCTCTTTTAATCTCCCCCATTTTGGTAATTGATGAAAATCACTTTTAAGAGAGTTTATATAAGGAATTAGGCACAACCATGCAAAGCAACAACCAATAATGCATGAGCATGAGATACAAATGCTTTAGAACAAATCCAAAGTATGCAACAAAACTCTCGAAACTTCTCCCCCATTGGCATCGATTACCAAAATGGGCGAAAAACTTAGAAGGCCAATATGATATTGGTTCCTCCATAAAGTGTGTATTTCTCAAAATATGAGTGGAATGACATACACATATCCAATGGTAACTAGTTGGAGGAAGACAAACTATATTGAGGATACGAAGATTGCAAGAGGATGATATGGCACAAAGATATACCAGGGAGTGAAGCAAGCAAACAAATGATACCAATTGACACAAGCAATCAAATGACCCTACGAGCCACATGACTAAAAGATATTATGATATGGGCAAAGGAGTGTTCTAAATAAACTAGAGAAGCTCCCCATGATTTTTGCATTATTTAGTTTTGTATTTGGATACAACATGCACAAAATAGGATCATCACTCCCCCAAAATCAATAGAAACTCACAACAAGTGGAAGTGAGCATAGATAAGCAACAAGGCATAACACTTGGAACAAGCATATGGTTGAGAAACATGTAAAAGAGGCAACTTAATAATAGGCTCAACCAAAATTATGTGTGTGAGCCATGGAAAAGCACTTGCGAACACTAAAATAAGGATGAGCATTAAGCATCAACATAGTCTTGAAAGAATGAGGTACAAGGTGCAAGACAAGTCCTTCCCATACAGATTCAACAAGAAAATGGGTTCACAAGCTCACTAATATGTGAATTAACAATAAAGCTTGTGACAACCCATGGTGAAGATAGAGTATGATAGCTTTGTCAAGAGGAGGGATACCAATTGACATGGCAAAAGCCTCGTCAAGACAAGCATGAGGAAAACAATCTTCACCACAACAGAGTGCATCAAGATACAAAGATATAAGAACCGCACTCAAGGAAAATGCTTTCGTGAAGCCACCAAGGAACTAATAACACGATAAAGAAAAGGTGGACGTGAAAGAAAGAGGATATTGACCAGAGATGTAATTTCTCTAAAGTGTATAAGATTCTAGGTAGATATATGAGAATCATGATGATATATATCCACAAAGAAGGATGTACAGATTTAATATTTACAACAAGAAAGAACAAGACATCCAAACGGAAGTCATAAATATACCAGTAAGATCTTTGCTTGACGCATAGCACATGTCCTAATATTGTCTTATTGAATATCAATGAACTCCAAACACACAAACATCAAAGACATCACAACTAGAAACAAGAGATCATTGTTGGGATGATTTGAGAAAGGAAATCAGTATCGCAAGAAAGAATGAATTTCATGCCATGATGCAACCTACACAAGGTTGAGTGTAAGAAAAGTACGCATGAAGTAGGTAATGATACTTGTTACCAAGATATCATTGGAGTGATGTAGTAGATAATGGTTCATTGATCATCCTAGCTTGGCTCCAATAAGTACATGGTGACAACACCTTCCTTGTGAGTGTGCTAAGCATCCAATGCATCTTCAATTGTTCCTAGAGCAACAACACAAATAAAATGGCACACAAACTCATAGGGACCAAAGAGTTAGCGATCCAACAATACATAGGACAAACTCCACATAAATATGTGCAAATTCATATGAAATTGAATTTCATGCACATCTTAGTCAATTAGAGACTTGGTGCAGTTTCCACTATAATTGGGTCAAAGAAAGAAAGCATGCCAAAGAATGTACATCTAGTAAATATGCATGCTAAAGACTTCCAAGAGCCAAATCAAAACATGATTGATAAGATACCAATCGAGGAGTTACCAAGTGAAAATAAGATACATAATGAATAAATCATCACTTGAAGGATACCAAATAAAAGATACATCAAGGAATGGAGGCACACTAAATAAAACATATCAAACTCCCAGAAGAGAGGAAGGTTACAAACAAACCAAACCCTCTACATAGTTTCATGATGGCACAAAGTACCAAAAAGAAACAGCTTTCCTTCCACCAACACACACTTGATAAGGATCACAAGATGAGTGTTCTAAAGAAAATAGGATAGCTTCCCCAAGAGTTGTGCATTATAGAGAATTTGCATTTGAATACAAAATGCACAAGATAGGATCACAACTTTCATTATGTCTTAGAAAGACACTAGACAAGATCAAGAAATCAACAAGATCCACAAGTGGCACGAAAGGCAACGGGATTTGACACATTCCTTGGCAAGAGATAAGGAAATAAAAAAAATCCAAAGTAAAGATGATCAACAATTTATACCACATAAATGATTACCAATTGTAAGGAGACAAGAAGTATTTGGAAATAATTCCCGATGGTAGATTGCAAACATATCCAACATCATCTTCACACAAAGCACATAAGCAAATTGCAACTTGTAGAGCTAACATGCCACCTAGAAACAAGATAATTTACAATATCAACTATAAGTGGCAATACCTCAGATGTACACATTTCTGAGGCTTGTAATATACACATAGCATATTACTCCCCCATAATGTGATACCAAAGAAAACTTAACAAGAGGCGGATAAAAAGCAACAAGAGATAATTAATGGACCATTTAGAATTTGAATTTCTCATGAGAAGACATACTACATAGAGACTAGATAATCTTGTAATATCAATACTAGGTCATATTACTCATCTACACACATTTATAGGATCGTGAAGTGCACAAAGCACATCACTCCCCCAAAATGGGATGTTCCATTAATCTCTCACAAGAGCCAACTAATATAGAAACAAGATGTAAAAAAGGCTCAACACAAGACTCACATGTACATGATGTGCAAACCAACATAAACATACTTGATTACTCAAGATAAGCAAATTGGAAGCACAACATATAAAAACACGTGCAAGGTACAAAACCAAATCATGCAAAGGGGCAAGTAACTTCCAATGTAAACAATTTAAATACAAGTTACTGCAAAGAGGCACATTGGATATAAGATATAAACTTGATGATCCAAATGACTTGGCTTGATGAAGATCCCTTAATTCTTCATGATGTAGCCAAGTCGCCAATGCCCTTCAACAACACCTATTGATCAAGTTCGAGCTTGTTAGTCCCCAATCAAGTTGGTCCTAAGAGGTTAGACACAATAGGCTTGGCTACCCAAATGGTTCTTTTCTTGCCACCACTTTGAGTACCAACAAACTTGGAAAATAGATTGCCAACCATATCCTTTCTAAGAGAATAAATATCATCAATCATAATGGGTTTGGATACGGTACAATTAGGGCATGAAGAGGCAACATCACCCTTCTCACGACATAAGTAGCAACATCTACTCTTCACTTTCTTCTCGCTTGATTTCTCAACTTGAGAAGTATTAACTTGAGTCTTCTTGGGAAGTGGCCGTTCTTCAACTTGATTTTGGACTTGAGGCCTCTTCCCATGTTGCTTGTCACTAACGCGCTTCTTCTTCAATGGGCAAGATCTAACATGATGCCCTTCAATTTTGCACTTGAAGCAAATAATATTGGCCAAATTCTTGACTTTTTTTTGTCCCTTCTTCTTGTTGCTCTTGGACTTCTTCTTATTATTCGAGTTGAATCCAAGTCCACCTTTTTCATTGGGGGATTTTTGCACACTCAAGATATTGTTGAGTGTGGACTTCCCTTCATGACACTTTTGTAAGTCAATCTTCAAAGAAGTGACTTGGGACTTGAGCTCTTTATTTCCTCTACATGGTTAGTCTCAACGCAAGTACTCGAGGAAGTATAAGCTTCATCGTTAAAGCAACAAGGAAAGGAAAGTAATTCATCACAAGATGTAGCAACATTGTGAGTAGATGAATTACGAGGACTAGCACATGGCAAGATAGCATTTTGACTTGAAGTAGTGCTAGTATCCACATGAGGCTCACTAGATGTTATGTAACATCCCACAATTCTAACTTTTGGAATGTTAAATAAAATAAATAATTTTGAATTGTTTGTTTGATTTTTGTGTGATTGATTGTATGAAATTGAGTGAAATTTGAAACTTTTTGAAAGTTGAATTTCAGGGACTAAAAGGACTTTCCCAAACTTTCATTCTTGCATTTGATCTCCTTGAGTTCAAATTCATTTCATCCCAAAACCCATGAGTGAAGATAATATGACTTCTTCCAAAAAACAAATGAAAAGTGATATGAAAATGATTTGAACTCCATTTGAAATATTTTCAAACCAGAAATTGTATGCCACTCAAGGATTTCCATGAGGGATGATAATGTGACTTCTTCATAAATAGAATAGAGTGGGAAGTAAGGAATCACTTTCAAAATTGCATTAGAGCTACTTTTGGAAATACCCCCATATGGGTTTCAAAATCTTTTCCAATTATATTTCAAACAAAATAAAGAGAGAAGGGAATAGGACTCCTTCAAATATTGGAAATAAATATGCAAAATGAATTATGGACCCAATCCAAAATGGTTTGAAAAATATATGAATCCAATTTAAATAGCCATTTTGGACTTAATTGAATATTGCTTTATTTAGTTTTTATGCAAATAATTCTCCTAAATAAAATGAATATAATTATTTGCATAAAAATTAAATAAAGCATTCACTGGTACAGCGAGCTGCTATACAAACGGTTTTTAACCGCTTTCCGCGACGGCATTTTAAATCGTCGCCTTGCTAGTGTGGGCGATAGGGGGTCCTTCCCACACGACCCAGAAACCATTGGGGATAGGGAGTCGCAATGCATACGTTTTGCATAACTAAGTGTATGCGATGCCAACATCTATTCCAAACATGAGTCTTCAGACAACTGTTTGTGATATCTCGAATATCCCAAACGCTCCATCCTTGCTACTCGTTTGTGCTCGCACTACCATCGCATTCGGTATTATGTGGTGCTACGTTTACGATGCGCTCCCCATCACAAACAGTTCACGATTATAGAATGTGTATGATAAGCAGAAAATCATACACATTTACTTTTCCTCGACTATATGCGATTCAATGTAAGAGTGCATACTGCCATGGTTTTCTCATAGCAGATGTCCTCGTGAAAGGACTTAGTCGTGAGGTCATCGCCACAAGGTAGTAGCTTGAATGGGGTTGATCAGAACCGAGAGACAAGGGTTTGCCCAGGTTCGACCCCTCTCGATGGAGTTAATAGCCTAATTCCTTCTTGATTAATATTGGTGATGATCATCTCGATTACAAGGGTGCGACTTGGCTATCCTAGTACTCGAGAGCTTGTAACTTAACTTTCTGCCTCAGGGGATCCCCTTTATATATAGGTTGAGGCCCTGGGCTTACAACAGAGTCCGGGTCGTACTATAATTCGTGCTTTAATAAGTTTTCTATGTCTTATTTCCCAAGTAAGAGAACTACAGCGCCCTTCGGTGAGCCGCCGCCTCAGGCGCCGGGCCATGAGTCAGCCCTCATAGTGAGTCGCCACGTGGGTCTTGAGGTCTTGGTCACCACAGAAGTATTTCTCTTCAGGCCGCCACTGGATAACCCGGCCCTAAACGGGCGGGTCATACCATAGGGTTATATGCCCAACATTAGCCCCCACATTGACTTGGCTTCATCGATGTTAAATCTTCATATTCATAATATTTCTGGGTCATCTCCCTTTCTTGAATCTACATCGTGGACGGGTCATATATTCTGGCTTATGATACTTCCGCACTTGACATTTTCTACCTCCTTAAAAAATGTGATGTCATCTCCCTGAATTTTTGGAACCCAAGTATGACATCACAATGGATCTTTTGCGTATATCTATCAGGCCCAAAAATTGAGGTGTCCTTTACTCGAAAAGTTATTATGCCTCCTCTATTTTCGCACCTGTCTTTCCTCCTCTTCTCCTTATAAATATACCCAAAGGGGTTCGCTTTTTTACTTCTATTACTTCAGCCCTTGCTCTACTTCTTCCTCTCGCCAAAGCCCTCTTGCTACCGGAGCTCTACCACCATGCGGCGGTGGGTTCTCTGGCGATGTCAACTTCATCCTTCACATTGCATGCGTCACCGTCGAGGCTGCTCAAGAACATCTCGGAGTCGTTCGCTGTGCCCAGGTATGCTTCATCTCCTCCATTAGATCCATAGCAATGCCCCAACGTTCTTCGTAGTTCATCAATGTTCTTCGGTTCATACCGCCATTGCCTGCTATTTAGATCTAGAGTCAAATGAAACTCCCATAGAAATATTTCATTCGTGATAGCAACACCAATTTTGCATCTGGAAACTTCATATCCTTGTTAGACCCCATCAATAGGTCAGCCGATGCTACCATTGTATACTTTAGGTTTGGCAAATATTTTTCTTTTTGAACCATTTTGTAGATCCATAGTGGCAGCAGCTTTCACCAGAAACTCGTTTCTTCCAAAACTTAGCAGAAAATCATAAAATCTCCAAATAGAATGAGTCGCCTAACGCGTTGTCGGCTTATTGTTGCATGTCGTAACTTGTATAACTCAATAGTCACAGTTGTACTTTATCCGACTGGCTCAATATTTTGGCTAATTTTGGCAACTCGTTAGTAATAGAATGTTGACTCGCCACGAAATCGTAGCAACCTCATTATTCTGCCAACTCATCATATAAACCAATTGGTGACTTACCTCTCATACAAAATGACCCGCCAGTCACATTTTTCCCGCAGGTTTAACTCTTTGAGCGACTCATCATGGCCAAGACTGACAAGGCTAAGGTCGATAAGGCCTGCAACTGGGTCCAATCTCAAGTTTCCACTCTGGAACTTGATGACCTCATGGGGCAAGGTCTTGTTCCGGCTCAAGTACTAGTTGGCTAGTAGGAGCCTGATGAAGAGAGCATCCCCCCAACCCGGCGAAGGAGAAGCCATTGTGTTCACTGATCATCTTCATAGGGGCTTCTCACCGCCCGGGTCGAAATTCTTTCGGGATTTCCTTAATTTATTCAATCTCCATCCTCAAGATATCGGTCCCAACTCTATGACCAATCTATGCCAATTCCAGGTCTTCTGCGAGGTTTATCTTTAGATAGAGGCAACTACCCCTCTCTTTAGGGAGTTTTTCTACATCAACAACCAGACCGAGTTTGCAGACGGTCCTAGCATAGAGCTTGGTGGGGTTTTCATGCAGAGACGGAAGAACTGTCCTTTTCCAGAAGCTAAACTAGTGAGTCATCCAAAAGGATGGAATAGAACCTGGTTCTGCTGCAGGAATACTGCTCCTACTGGCAAAAATCCATTGTTGGGTTACAGATTGGAGCGACTTAATGCAACCGAAGCTTTTCCTGGTTGGCCTTCTAAAGAAGAGCGATAACAATTCTCCCAAATATACTCTAAATTGAGGGCCTTGTCAGCAAACGGCCTCACTGGGATCGATCTGACCCGGTGCTGGATCAGCTGGATAGTTCAGCCATTAAGTCGGAGGGGCGACTTAATGTGCAATTATACCAGCAACTTAGCCGGCGTTCAACGCTTCAGCCAAGTTGACTTGTTAGTTGATGACTTAAACCAGGCCGTGAAGAGACTGCTAGGAGAGCCCCAAGATGCATGCAACAAGACGGGGCTTGCTCCTTTCTGTATTAAAAACCCAGCACCTCCAGTAAGTATGTTTGTATTCATTTATCCTACTTATTAATCTTTGCTTGACTCGGGATCACTTCTTCATCTTGTCAAAACGTGCAGGCTGACTCCCCATTCTAAAAAAAGGAAAAAAGGCCCCGCTCCGGTGCCAACTGAACAAGTGAATGCACCAGTTGGTGATGACGGGTCGGCTGCTGGAAATGGTCGGAGGTAGTGCTTAACTCGCTTGGTCATTTATTTATGCAACTGGTTGATGCCCCTCCCTCTCAGGATCACATGGAGAATAGTCGAGCCGACCCTGTTGAGGTAATTTCCATCTCATCCAGCTCGGATATTTTTATCCCGGAGAAAATGAGACTAGCCATCAGAAAGGTTCCTTTTCACATCTAGATGCTCACCCAGATCCCAAATTTCTTTTGAAGACAACGCAACAAGTAGGTACCTCCAAGCTCAAGCTCCGAAGTGATTTTGGCGAGCTATCTGTCGGCTTGTCACATAAACCAGCCATCCGCAAACGACTAAATGAGGTGCCTCATAGCCCAACTCCGTCTCTTCCATGAGCCGGCCTTTTTAGACAACCCGTTAAACCTTATGATTCGAATTATCAGGAGTCGCCACCGTCGTCTGGAGGTTCATCTGTCTCACATCTCCCCCCATTGGTCATTAAGCATGGGTAAGTACTTAGTATTTTTATTCTTCATCTTAACAATTGCTTCGTTATCTTGAACGTTCATATAATTATAGGGCGAAAGCCATTAAGAAAAGGAAAGTGGGTGATTCGTCTTCTTGCGCAACCATCCACGAGTCTCAAAACCCGCCTTTGGCAACTCCAGAGGTCCAGGATATCAATACAAGTGAAGCCAACCTGGATCAAAGGATTGAGCCGCCTCAGCAGAATGAGCCGTCTAACATTGAAGAAACAACAACAGTGGAACCAATCCAAATGGACAGTCAAGTCGGCCCGGATGATGCAGCCAACGAATATTAACCCGCCAAGCCCTTCTCATGCCTCCAGTCTAGTAAAGGCGACTGAAGATGTTCCATGGCACACAATGACTAATGACGAGGTCACCATTACCGGGGAGGCACATAAAGCTCCGGAGACATTGAATGTGCTGGCCAAGTTCGTGACCAAAGATGAGCCGGCCGCATCTGAGAAAGGGAAGACAAAACTAGAGTTGCCAAACTTTGAAGATCTTAGCACGGACGAGCTTCATCAAGGTTACTTGACCCGGCTATCTACGAGCCGGGATATGGAGGCAAGCATGGTTAACATGCTAAAAAGAAAATATGAGGTATGGAGAGCTTCCTTTGTTCAATACTATATATTTATATAGCCCTCGAGTCTTAGATATAGGAGAGGATGAGTATGTGTGAGACTGGCAAATAATGTTGACAAGCCTGTTGTAGCCCCAAGGGTCGGGTTGTTATGAAAATAACAAGCCGGTTCTTTCAGAATATGTCCCCATGTAGATTGAAGTGGCATGTAGCCCCCAAAGGCTGGCTCATCTCCAGGAGATGAGCCGGATCTTGTCTTTGTATTCTGTGGTGAAAAATGTCACACGGTAGCCCCCAAGTGCCATGTAGATTGCTGACAACTGCTTGGGACTTAAAATGTAGAATAAGTGTTTGCCTCTTGTAACCCTTAAGTATCGGGTCATGCGATTATGCCGGCAAGAAATTCTAGATTGTTAAGACAGAGCATGTGTTGTGTATGTCAGGATATGGTCAATGATGTTGAATCAAAAGCCGACAGTTTTCAAGAGCAGTGGAAAGGAGAGAAAAAGACTACATGGAAAGGCAGAATCATCCTCTTCTGCATTGCAGAAATCATTATTGATTGACTGATAATTCGAGCTCTTTGAAGGCCTCATATGAGGACAAAAAAACATCATTGTTGAAATGTGCTGAGGAAGTAGAGGGCCGGCTTGAGCCGGTCACAAAAGAGTTGAATGCGTTAAAACACCACATCACCAACATTAATGTGGCTATCTTTGGAAAGTAGAACTGTCTTGATAAGTTTATGTTTAACTGACTCATCTTGTGACATACTCACATGCATCTTCTTGCAGGAAAAAGAGATGGCAGAGGTGTCCAACTACCTGTAATAAGACTGAAGGAAATATATACTTGTGTGGAGCAGTTGTACATGGGTGGCATGTACGCCATCATGGCAGTGAAAGACGGCGATTCATACCCCCCGAGGATCAAAGATATGATTAAGGATTTGTCGACATCCATACATAAGTGAAGGACGGGAAATAGGTTGGGACAGAGAGAGAGAGAGAGAGAGAGAGAGAGAGAGAAAGGGAGAGAGAGAGGAGAGTGTAGGATCAAAAGTATGTCTAGAAGGGGGGTGATTAGACTACTTGACCAAATAAAAATCTAGTCTTTTCCCAATTTTAAGTCTTGGCAGATTTTAGCAACTTTAGAACAAGTCAAGCAATCAACCTACACATGCAAGTCTAATAGTATAGCAGCGGAATGTAAAACATTGCATATGAAGGTAAAGAGAGGAGTTTGGAGGGAGCAAATGCAATGTAGACACGGATATTTTTTCCCGTGGTTCCGATAGGTGGTGCTATCGTACATCCACGTTGATGGAGACTTCAACCCACGAAGGGTAACGGTTGCGCGAGTCCACGGAGGGCTCCACCCACGAAGGGTCCACGAAGAAGCAACCTTGTCTATCCCGCCATGGCCATCGCCCACGAAGGACTTGCCTCACTAGGGTAGATCTTCACAAAGTAGGCGATCTCCTTGCCCTTACAAACTCCTTGGATCAATTCCACAATCTTGTCGGAGGCTCCCAAGTGACACCTAACCAATCTAGAAGACACCACTCTCCAAAAGCTAATAGATGGTGTGTTGATGATGAACTCCTTGCTCTTGTGCTTCAAATGATAGTCTCCCAAACACTCAACTCTCTCTCACAGATTTGGATTTGGTGGAAAGATGATTTGAGTGGAAAGAAACTTGGGGAAGGCTAGAGATCAAGATTGTTGTGGTTGGAATGGAATATCTTGGTCTCAACACATGAGTAGGTGGTTCTCTCTCAGAAAATGTATGCTGGAAGTGTAGGCATGTTTCGGTGGGAGACGACACCTATGGGATCACAAGAATCCCTACTACAGTTGCCGGGGCGCAGGGTTGCAAGAAGAGCAGGATTAGTAATCAGCACAAGGATTGTTTACTCAGGTTCGGGCCGCGAGGATGCGTAAAACCCTAGTCCTGATTTGGTGGATGTATTGAGTGTTCTTGAGCCTTCCAACTAGCTACGGTGGCTGGACCGATCCAAAGAGCCGAATCCCCCTCCTGTACGCCATGGGCCTCCTTTTATGGTCGAAAGGGGCTGCCACAGTGGCACACGAGAGGTGGGAAGGCATACAGTGCTATGATACGTCTCCAACGTATCTATAATTTTTTATTGCTCCATGCTATATTATCTACTGTTTTAGGAAAAATTGGGCTTTACTTTCCACTTTTATATTATTTTTGGGACTAACCTATTAACCAGAGGCCCAACCCAGATTTGCTGTTTTATGCCTGTTTCAGTGTTTCGAGGAAAAGGAATATCAAACGGAGTCGAAAGGGAACGAAATCAACTGGAGAAGTTATTTTTGGAAGGAAATCTACCAGATAGACTTGGACCCTACGTTAGGAGATGAGGGAGGTGCTCACGAGGGTGGGGGCGCGCCCACCCACCTAGGGCGCGCCCCCCTGCCTCGTGGGGCCCCCGAAGCTCCACCGACGTACCCCTTGCACCCATATATACCTACGTATCGTAAAACTTCCAGAACAGAAGATAGATCGGGAGTTCCGCTACCGCAAGCCTCTGTAGCCACCAAAAACCTCTCGGGAGCCTGTTTCGGCACCCTGCCGGAGGGGGAACCCATCACCGGTGGCCATCTTCATCATCCCGGCGCTCTCCATGACGAGGAGGGAGTAGTTCACCCTCGGGGCTGAGGGTATGTACCAGTAGCTATGTGTTTGATCTCTCTCTCTCGTGTTCTCTCTCGTGTCCCCTCTATGGCACGATCTTGATGTATCCCGAGCTTTGCTATTGTAGTTGGATCTTATGATGTTTATCCCCCTCTACTCTCTTGTGATGAATTGAGTTTCCCCTTTTGAAGTTATCTTATCGGATTGAGTCTTTTATGAGAACACTTGATGTATGTCTTGCCGTGCTTATCCGTGGTGACAATGGGATATCATGTGCCACTTGATGTATGTTTTGGTGACCAACTTGTGGGTTCCGCCCATGAACCTATGCATAGGGGTTGGCACACGTTCTTGATTCTCCGGTAGAAACTTTGGGGCACTCTTTGAAGTACTTTTATGTTGGTTGGATGAATCTGAGATTGTGTGATGCATATAGTATAATCATGCCCACGGATACTTGAGGTGACAATGGAGTATCTAGGTGACATTAGGGTTTTGGTTGATTTGTGTCTTAAGGTGTTATTCTAGTACGAACTCTTTTATAGATTGATCCGAAAGAATAGCTTTGAGGTGGTTTCGTACCCTACCATAATCTCTTCGTTTGTTCTCCGCTATTAGTGACTTTGGAGTGACTCTTTGTTGCATGTTGAGGGATAGTTATGTGATCCAATTATGTTATTATTGTTGAGAGAACTTGCACTAGTGAAAGTATGAACCCTAGGCCTTGTTTCCTAGCATTGCAATACCGTTTACGCTCACTTTTACCGTTAGTTACCTTGCTGTTTTTATATTTTCATATTACAAAAACCTATATCTACCATCCATATTGCACTTGTATCACCATCTCTTCGCCGAACTAGTGCACCTATACAATTTACCATTGTATTGGGTGTGTTGGGGACACAAGAGACTCTTTGTTATTTGGTTGCAGGGTTGCTTGAGAGAGACCATCTTCATCCTACGCCTCCTACGGATTGATAAACCTTAGGTCATCCACTTGAGGGAAATTTTCTACTGTCCTACAAACCTGTGCACTTGCAGGCCCAACAACGTCTACAAGAAGAAGGTTGTGTAGTAGACATCATGCTACGAGTTTATCACTCGTAATATAGGACAAGACGCATTTAATGCATTGCTTAGGTGTCCCCTTGCTTTATCGGTGACGGGAACGAGGCCCGTCCTGTCCGTCGCCACTCCTCCTTGCTTTGACACACGCCCTGGCCAGCGATGCATGCGGCGCCATGTAGGCAGGCAGGCAGCTGAGGTGGCGCGGTGGTAAAGTCTTCACGAAGATCTACATGCCGCCACGCAGGCGTTTGCTGAGTTTGCCTGGAAGCTGCATGTTGTCACGCAGGTGCCTGCCCAGCTGGTTGGGCTGGCAGCTGCATGCGAATGGCGGTGGAGACTTGGCTGGTGCGGGCCTGGAAGTGGCCCTGCTGGCGCCCTTACTGAGGGCCTTGCCGGGTAGCCCGACAAGGGCCTCGCCGCGGCGTGCTGTCGTCCCCGGCAAGGATCTTGCCGGGGGTCTTGTGGCTCTCCTCGGCAAGGATCTTGCCGAGGATCATTGTCTTTTAATCCTTATCTGATCTTGAGTATTCCTTGTCTTCACAAAGATCTACATGCCACCATGGAGGTGCCTCCCGAGCCCTGGGCTCAAGGGTGGTGCGCTCCGCTCGTGTTGGACGAGCCGCCCCGGCAAGGACCTTGCCGGGGCCGCGGAGGCTGCCCCGGCAAGGGTCTTGCCGGGGCCACGGAGGCTGCCCCGGTAAGGGTCTTGCGGGGGGAACCTGCTTTGTCCCTCTGTGCTTTGTGGTCTCAGCCTTGGTGTTGCTCTAGCTGTCTTGGGCTTCGGTTTCACCTTGGTTCACCTCCCCTGTTCTGCTTGGTGCGGCCGTGGGCGCGGCTCCAACTGTCCGTGCATAGGTAAAGGGGTACAAAAGTGTGCCCCTTCTTTTGTACACCGACAGGAGCCCCCGGGCTTGGGCCACATATAAGCGCGACACATTGTTGGGCCAGGCCCAAAATGGTGCACGGGCAGGCGGGGCGGTTTTTATCGCGGTAAAACTTTTCACGCGCTGCGCTTCCCACGACCCGTGTTTGAATGCGCGACGTGGAGGGGTGCACGTGACGTGGGCAGAATGCGTGGGGCGGTTCCCGCATGCATGCGTCACATCATGGTAAAGAGGCGGCTCGCGCCTTCTCCGTAAAAAGAGGGAGGCGTGGAGGCGTGGCCCAACAACGTCTACAATAAGAAGGTTGTGTAGTAGACATCAAGCTCTTTTCTGGCTCCGTTGCCGGGGAGGCTAGGAAAGTGAAGGTATATCTTTAGATCTTGCAATCGAATCTTTTTGTTTCTCGTTTAGCACTAGTTAGTCTATAAAAGAAAATTACAAAAAAAATGGAATTGAGTTTGCCTCATACGCTTCACCTTTTTAATATCTTTCGTGAGAATGATGGAAAGGAAAATTGTGCCAAAGTGATAGAAGAAGAATTACATAGAATGCTTGGCATGAAATATGTGAATGATGAGCATGATTGCAATGTTGTTAGTATGAATTCCTTGAATATCCATGATGCTAATGATATGCAAAGCCACAAGCTTGGGGAAGCTATGTTTGATGAAGATGATATTTTTTGTCCCCCAAGCTTTGATGATAAAATTTACTATGATGAAAGCATGCCTCCTATCTATGATGATTATTGTGATGACGCATATGCTTTAAATAATAATGATAACCATGAAACTTGTCATCTTGATCTTAATCTTCAATCACACGATAGTTATTTTGTTGAGTTTGCTCCCACTATTATTCATGAGAAGAATTTTGCTTATGTGGAGAGTAGTAAATTTTCTATTCTTGTAGATCATGAAAAGAATGCTTTAGGTGCTGGTTATATTGTTGAATTCATTCATGATGCTACTGAAAATTATTATTAGGGGGGAACATATGCTTGTAGGAATTGCAATAATATCAAGTTTCCTCTCTATGTGCTTAAAATCTTGAAGTTATGCTTGTTTTGCCTTCCTATGCTAGTTGATTATTGTTCCCATAAATTGTTTAATCACAAAATCCCTATGCATAGGAAGTGGGTTAGACTTAAATGTGCTAGTCGTATTCTTCATGATTCTCTCTTTATGTTTCAATTCTTATCTTTTATGTGAGCATCATTGAAATCATAATGCCTAGCTAGGGGCGTTAAACGTTAGCGCTTGTTGGGAGGCAACCCAATTTTATTTTAGTTTCTTGCTTTTTGGTTCTGTTTAGTAATAAATAATCCATCTAGCCTCTGGTTAGATGTGTTTTCATGTTTTAATTAGTGTTTGTGTCAGGTACAACCTTTGGGAAGACTTGGGTGAAGTCTTTATGATCATGCTGTAAAAAACAGAAACTTTAGCGCTCACGAGATTTGCTTCAACTTTTTACTGGAGAGTGCTATTTAGTTGATTCTTTTTGCAGATGATTACTAGACAAATTCCCCAGGTCTTCCATTTTATTTTAGAATTTTTGGAGTTCCAGAAGTTTGCGTTAGTTACAGATTACTACAGACTGTTCTGTTTTTGACAGATTCTGTTTTCATTGTGTTGTTTGCTTATTTTGATGACTCTGTGGCTAGTAAAATAGTTTATAAACCATAAAGAAGTTGGAATACAGTAGGTTTAACACCATATAAATAAATAATTAGTTAATTACAGTACCTTGAAGTGGTGTTTTGTTTTATTTCGCTAACGGAGTTCACGAGTTTTCTGTTAAGTTTTGTGTTGTGAAGTTTTCAAGTTTTGGGTAAAGATTCGATGGACTATGGAATAAGGAGTGGCAAGATCCTAAGCTTGGAGATGCCCAAGGCACCCCAAGGTAATATTCAAGGACAACCAAGAGCCTAAGCTTGGGGATGCCCCGGATGGCTTCCCCTCTTTCGTCTTCGTTCATCGGTAACTTTACTTGGAGCTATATTTTTATTCACCACATGATATGTGTTTTGCTTGGAGATTCATTTTCTCTTGTTAGTTTTTGCTTGCTGTTAGTTAGAATAATGTTTTGCATCTTTAGTTTCAATAAAAAAGGTCAAGGATAGCCTTTGCCATGCTTATTTTGCTAGTATACATGTTGCTGTTTGAAAACAGAAAGTTTACAGCTGTTGCAAAAATTCCCTAGAAAATTCAGAGAGTGGTATAATGTTGAATATTTTTGCATATTGAGCTCTGATAATTTATTACAGTGGGAATTTTAGTTCATAATTTTTGGTGTTAGGGAAGTATGGTGAATCTTGCATTCTTTACAGACTGTACTGTTTTGACAGATTGCTGTTATGTTTGCATTGTTTTCATATGTTTGCTTGTTTAATGATTATATTTGAGGATAGGAGTATTAAATATGCAGAGGCATTTAGTATTTAATGTTGAATAATAATGTTAGTGATTTGTTACAGTAGAAAATGATAAGGTTTTGCATTGGTTTATACTAACCTATCTCACGAGTTCTTGTTGAGTTTGTTGTGGATGAAGCTTTTGATAAAAAGAGAAACCATGATATGAGAGGAATTAAGGAGACACAAAAGTTCAAGCTTGGGGATGCCCAAGGCACCCCAAGATAATATTTCAAGAAGTCTCAAGCATCTAAGCTTGGGGATGCCCCGGTAGGCATCACACATTTCTTCTTCAACAACTATCGGTTAGTATCGGTTGAGCCTAAGTTTTTGCTTCTTCACATGGGTTGTGCTATCCTTGCAATGTCATTTTATTTTGTTTTGCTTGCTGTTTGGATACAATACCAAGATCTTAAATTCTTAAACGAGAGAGAGTCTTCACATAGTTACACAATTATTTAGCTACTCATTGATCTTCACTTATATCTTTCGGAGTAGTTTGTCATTTGCTCTAGTACTTCACTTATATCTTTTAGAGCATGGTGGTAGTTTTATTTTGAAGAAATAGATGAACTCTCATGCTTAACTTATATTATTTTGAGTCTTAAATAGCATGGTAATTTGCTTAAAATCCTAATATGCTAAGCATACAAGATTTGTAAGAATTCTTATGAGTGTGTTGAATACTAAGAGAAGTTTGATGCTTGATGATTGTTTTGAGATATGGAGATGGTGATATTAGAGTCATGCTAGTTGAGTAGTTGTGAATTTGAGAAATACTTGTGTTAAAGTTTGTGATTCCCGTAGCATGCACGTATGGTTAACCGTTATGTGATGAAGTCGGAGCATGATTTATTTATTGATTATCTTCCTTATGAGTGGCGGTCGGGGACGAGCGATAGTCTTTTCCTACCAATCTATCCCCCTAGGAGCATGCGCGTAATACTTTGCTTTGATAACTTGTAGATTTTTGCAATAAGTATATGAGTTCTTTATGACTAATGTTGGGTCCATGGATTATACGCACTTTCCCCATCATTTCTAGCCTCTCTAATACCGCGCACCTTTCGCCGGTATCATACACCCACCATATACCTTCCTCAAAACAGCCACCATACCTACCTATCATGGCATTTCCGTAGCCATTCCGAGATATATTGCCATGCAACTTTCCGTCGTCCCATTTATTATGACACGCTCCATCATTGTCATATTGCTTAGCATGATCATGTAGTAGACATCGTATTTGTGGCAAAGCCACCGTTCATAATTCTTTCATACATGTCACTCTTGATTCATTGCATATCCTGGTACACCGCCGGAGGCATTCATATAGAGTCATATTTTGTTCTAAGTATTGAGTTGTAATTGTTGAGTTGTAAGAAAATAAAAGTGTGATGATTATCATTATTAGAGCATTGTCCCAGTGAGGAAAGGATGATGGAGACTATGATTCCCCCACAAGTCGGGATGAGACTCCGAACGAGAAAAAAGAAGAAGAAAAATAAAGGCCATAAAAAGAAAAGAAAAGGCCCAAATAAAAAAATAAAAAAATTAGAGAAAAAGAGAGAAGGGACAATGTTACTATCCTTTTACCACACTTGTGCTTCAAAGTAGCACCATAATCTTCATGATAGAGAGTCTCTCATTTTGTCACTTTCATATACTAGTGGGAATTTTTCATTATAAGAACTTGGCTTGTATATTCCAATGATGGGCTTCCTCAAAATGCCCTAGGTCTCCGTGAGCAAGCGAGTTGGATGCACACCCACTTAGTTTCTTTTGTTGAGCTTTCATATACTTATAGTTCTAGTGCATCCGTTGCATGGCAATCCCTACTCACTCACATTGATACCTATTGATGGGCATCTCCATAGCCCGTTGATACGCCTAGTTGATGTGAGACTATCTTCTCCCTTTTTGCCTTCTCCACAACCACCATTCTATTCCACCTATAGTGCTATATCCATGGCTCACGCTCACGTATTGCGTGAAGACTGAAAAAGTTTTGAAAATGTTAAAGTATGAAACAATTTCTTGGCTTGTCATCGGGGTTGTGCATGATTTAAATATTTTGTGTGGGGAAGATGGAGCATAGCCAGACTATATGATTTTGTAGGGATAACTTTCTTTGGCCATGTTATTTTGAGAAGACATAATTTGTCACGCCCAATATGCGACCCTGTCCAAAAGGAACTCGACGGTCCCACCAAGGATAGACCCGCATATTGAAACGCTTTTGCAAGGTGGATATCATTACATCAACATTACATAATAGATTGGGACACATACATAAGGCACAAATGCCACAAGAATACATCAACATCATATACAAGAGATCAACATCCGACTACGAATGAAACATAAACAGAAACTCAAACGACATCCACCCTGCTAGCCCAGGCTGCCGACCTGGAACCTATCCCCTGATCGAAGAAGAAGCAGAAGAAGAACTCCAACACAAGCAAACATCGCTCTCGCGTCATGATCATCGCAAACCTGTACCTGCAACTGGTGGTGTAGTAATCTGTGAGCCACGAGGACTCAGCAATCCCATTACCATGGGTATCAAGACTAGCAAAGCTTAATGGGAAAGGAAGGGTAAAGTGGTGAGGTTGCAGCAGCGGCTAAGCATATATGGTGGCTAACATACGCAAATGAGAGCGAGAAGAGAAACAAAGGAACGGTCGTCAACTAGTAATGATCAAGAAGTGATCCTGAACTCCTACTTACGTCAGACATAACCCAGAAACCGTGTTCTCCTCTCGATCAACCCGAAAAGAGACACTCACGGTTACGCACACGGTTGGTGTATTTTAATTAAGATCAACTTCGGTTTTCTACAACCGACATTAACAAATTCCCATTTGCCACATAACCGCTGGCACGGCTCTCGAAAGTTCAAACCCTGCAGGGTGTCCCAACTTAGCCCACGATAAGCTCTCGCGATCAACGAAGGATATTCCTTCTCCCGGAAGACCCGATCAGTCTCGAATCCGGCTACAAGACATTTCGACAGCAATAAAACAAGACCAGCAAAGCCGCCGGATGTGCCGACAAATCTGATAGGAGCTGCACATATCTCGGTCTCGTGGCACACTCGGATGAGCAGTCCATACAACTAAAACCAGACCTCAAGTTGCCTTGAGGGGCGCTGCACAGGGCTCTAGTTCGGGCCAGCACTGAAGGAGCACTGGTCCGGGGGCTAAAATAAAGATGACCCTCGGCTCCGAAACCCAAGGGAAAAAGGGCATAGGTGAGGCAAATGGTAAAACCAATGTTGGGCCTTGCTGGAAAAGTCTTATTCAAAGCGAACTGTCAAGGGGGTCCCATAAATCACCCGACCGCGTTAGGGACGCAAAAATCCGGGAACATAACACCGATATGACGGAAAATAGGGCGGCAAGAGTGGAACAAAACACCAGGCATAAGGCCGAGCCTTCCACCCTTTACCAAGTATATAGATGCATTAATTAAATAAGATATATTGTGATATCCCAACAAGTAAACATGTTCCAACAAGGAACAACATCTCCATGTTCCAACAAGGAACAAACTTCATCTTCACCTGCAACTAACAACGCTATAAGAGGGGCTGAGCAAAGCGGTAACATAGCCAAACAACGGTTTGCATAGGAAAGGTGTCAAAGGTTAGAGGTTCATGGCAATTTGGGAGGCTTGAGCAGCAAGTGATAGGTAGCGCAGCATAGCGAAAGAACGAAGCAACTAGCATAGCAATGATAGTAGTGAGATCCAGGGTAGCGGTCATCTTGCCTGAAATCCCGCAAGGAAGAAGAACGAGTCCATGAAGAAGATGAACGGATGAAGCCGAACCAAGCGTAGACGAACGAATCCTCACGATCGCAACGAAACGGGAACTAACAAGAAGAAGCACACAGCATAGTAAACACACCACACATGAACAAGGCATGATGCACAAACAAGCATGATGCATGACAAGGGCTACAAGAAGCTATCCATGGCAAGAGATGATGCAAACAAGATCAACACATCAAGACAAGTTTAAATGAGGCCGGAAACAACATATAACAATTCCGGTAAGTCCTCATATGCAAATTTCGAAATTGGTCCGGATCTGAATAACTTTATGTTCAAGTTGTTAAACAGCAAGTTAAAATGCACCACGATGATCTACACGAAATTCTAGTCAAGTTACATATAAAGTTCATTAGATTCGGAGCTACGGTCTAGAAGATATGAGCAAAACAAGATAAACATGGCATTGGTGCAAAATGCATATAAACATCAAGAAAACACCTCAAAACAAGGATCCAACATGATAATATGAAACTACATGCAAAATCAAGCAAGTTTCATATAGAGCACACTCAAAATGGAGCAACGGATCAACACATACACCCTATACAAGTTATGGCAACAATCTGTCCAAAACAGCAAGTAGGCATATTGCAAGCACCAAAACAACATGCTACAGCACCACAATATGAAAACAAAAGGGATGGGCATGATGTACAGGTAAATAATTACAAAACATGAACACTGAGCTATCTCCAGAAACAACTAGAACATGCTCAAAAACACATGGCAAGATTGCAAATAATAACAGTTTCAGACTTTGCAGAAAATAACATCAGGTTGCAATGTTTAGAGCTATCAAACAACATGCTACAGGAACTTATCATGGAAACCAAAGGCATGGCATGAGTCTACTAATTGCATAGAACAAAAGTCCTTTAGTGACCATAAGCCAAAAAGGATCAGAAGATATGATGGCACCCAAGTAAACATGGCAAGTTATATTACAGATTTGAACATGGCAGGAACAACAATGAGTAGGCATGTTGGTGAGCTTGAACCACTCACCACAGAGCAATACATGGCACGGCAAGGCAACCAACAGTAACAAGACATGTTATAGACGCTATACATGGAAACAAAAACAACATAGCATACAAGGATCAGCCACAACAACCTTGGCAAAATTGAATAACATGTAAACAATCTGCCAGGAACATTTTATAGGAAAAGTAGAGCTCGATTGACTCAAGCTATGGCACTCCATAATTGCAAACAAGGGCATGGATGGATAGAGCAAGACATGTAGAACAAAACATCCTTAGTGAAGTATCTCAAAATAAGCATGGATCTCTCTGTAGCATCAAGTTAACATGGCATCAAAATATCAGCAAAACAGGGCGGAAATCAGCAACATCAAGACACCTAGTTTGCATGCTTGTGCTAGTCACCACATAGATCACAAAAATACAAGGCATATACCCCTGGAAAGATGGCATGGCATATTACAAAACACATGTAGGACTCAAGATCATAGGATGCACACATCAATCATGGCAAAAATGACAAAAGTGCATGTTCTGATAAAAATCAGAAACTAACATCACATAGCACTTTTCCAACAGCATTTAGGGCATCAAGATGAGCTCAAATGAAAATGACGCAATGAGATGAAATGATCTACTCTTCGAGGCGAACATTTTGACATATTACACGCCCAAAACGGAGCTACGGATGCAGCGATATGATGCGATGAAGAATGCATGAAAATAATCACAAACTCGGGGACTTAGTGGATTTATACCGACGAAAACGGGACGACGAGAACCGGGACGGGGCACGGCCGTTTGGCTCGGGTTCGTCGCGGTCCAGGGCTGGGGCCGTGCGGATCTGGGCCGAGGTCAACGGCGGCGATGGCGGCTCCTCCGGCGACATGGCCGGCGAGCGGGGCCGCGGCGAAGCGGCGGAGGGGCCGGAGCGGCGGATCCGGCGCAGCTCCCGGATCTGGCCGACTCGGTAGAGGGCGGCGCGAGGGCGACAGGCCGGCGGAGGAACTGCGAGCCGGCCGGCGGGCGGCGCGGCGGCGGCGGGGGAGGTGTCTTGAAGCGGCGGATGCCGCGGCGCCGGCGAGGGCGCCGCCACCGGCGAGGGAGGCGCGGAGGCGAGGCGAGGCGACCACCGGGCGGCGGGCAGGCGGAACGGCGCGGGCGGCGAAGCCACAGGCGACGGCTTCGCGCCGGCGCGGCGAGCGTCGGGCAGGCGGGCCTTCGGGCCAGCGAGGCATGCGTGTGAGGAGAGAGAGAGGAGGGCGCGGTTGAGGTGGCGCGTCCCCGTTGGCCGAGCGCGGCGGCGGAGGCGACGTGGCGCCCCGGATTGGTCCGGGCGACGTGGAGGCGGCGGTGGACACGTCCGGCGCGGCGCGGGGACGATTTTAGGGTTTCGGGATGGATTTGGACTGCGATTTTGGAGGGGAAGGTGTTTATATAGGTAGAGGGAGCTAGGAGAGTCCAAATGAGGTGCGGTTTTTGGCCACGCGATAGTGATCGAACGACCGAGAGCATGGAGGGGAGTTAGCTGGGTTTTGGGCCACTTTGGAAGGGGTGTTAGGCTGCAAAGAGAAGGAGGCTTTTGCGGTTACCCGGTTAACCGTTGGAGTATCAAACGACCTCCAAATGATCCGAAACTTGACAGGCGGTCTACCGGTGCTATACCAAGGCCGCTTGACAAACCTCGGTCCATTCTGAGACCGTTTAACACCCACACATGAAAAGAGGTAAAAGGCGCCGGAGACATAGGAGTGCCGGATTGCAAAACGGACAACGGGAAAAATGCTTGGATGCATGAGACGAACACGTATGCAAAATGAAATGCACATGATGACATGATATGAAATGCAGATGATGACATGGCAAAGAGAGACACGCAAGCACATGACATGGCAACGACGGCGAATAACTGACAGACACTTGGCGCATCGAATCCGGGGCGTTACAACACTCCTCCACTAACAAGAGATCTCGTCCCGAGATCTTAGGACCGAGACGGAAGGGAAAAGGGATGAGGTGAAACATGAACTCAAGAGAAGAAGCAAAGAATCGAGAGCACTCGAGAATAAGAGAGAAACGACGAGAATGACGAGAATCAAAAGTTCACGGAATCAGATAGAATATGAAAGCACTCGTTTAGAACGAGATAAGAAAACAAATAAGACTGGAAGGATTTAGGCAGCACTCCGGCTGAAAATGGAAAGAATAGAACAAGAAGTTCACAAGATGGGATGACACTTGATGAAGACATGACACAAAACCTCCGGAAAGAATTGAATGAGTTGAATGAAATGAGCTTAGAAGGAAGGGTTGAACGAAGTTGTTGAGAGAATCAACAACGAAAGAATAAGATTGTTGTGGACTTACGGAAAACATCTCAAAATTATAAGGTGATAACCGACCACAAAAGGAAATGATTTGATCGTTGAGAAGAACGAAGAAATGCAAAACTCCACTTCAAAAGAAAACGGAGAATTAATTGCACTTCGAGAAGCAAGAAGGAAAGATACTTGAACTCCGCCAACAAAATCTTGATGAACTCTTGAGAGAATGAATTAAATCATGAAGAACCACCGTGAAGAACTCCGGTAACAAAAGGATGACGAGATAAAATGAAGGATGAAAGAATAGATGAGCCTTGCGATGACTTAGATGGAGGTTCCGACGAGATGGCCAAGTAAAATTTGAACTCCGGAAAAGAAAAGATGAGAAAACTTGGAACTAGAATTTATTCATGAAGAACTAACTCCGAAGGAAAGGATTACTCACTTGGATGAAATAAGAGTAAGATTTATTGTATGCTTATCCTTCATCAAATTAAATTGATGACCAACAATGGATTTTTGCATATTACTTATTCTTCTTGAAAAGAATTGAGAAGTGACATATCGCAAACTTGAGAAGGTCTTCATGAATCACCGGTAGGATTGAAAAGAACGAATGGATAAATATGATAAACAAAGAAAAGAATATTGAACGAGCCACCGTAAGAATTCGAAAATGACTGATGAAAGAGAATGAATCACCGGGAAGAATAAGAAAAGCACGAAGATACTTGAGGAAATTTAGAGAAAAGAGATCGAAGAGATCGCGAACTGATTAACGAATGCTTGAACGCAGCACCGGAAGAATATTGAGACGAACGAAGGGGCACGGATATAGAATAATTGGAGAACGAATTTGAAAAACTTAGAATGGAGAGATATCCCGAAAAGATGTCCTCCGGATGATCGAGAGCGAAAGCAACACCTGAAGTACTCCGGATGGATGAAAAGAATTGCAAAACTGGAAACAATTAGATAGGATAACATCGAGCTAGCACCACAAATCTTCGGGGGAACGGACAAGATTTAAGAGAAACTCTACTTCGGTCTACAAGGATGACGATAAACACCACCAAAATTGTAGAGATACTCCGGTAGAATGAAAAGCGAAGAGGTTGAGCCCACAATGAAATGATTTGAAATTGATCTTGGAAAAGGCATGTGACTGATGATATTCATTCTTACATCACACTTGAAAATAATTGCGAAAAACTCCGGGGGAATTAGAAGAGTCAGGTAAGATCCTGGGAAAAGACCTGTGGGTTAGGGCCCACTGAAAGAAAACACCGTTGAAAAGGGATGTTGAACAGATAGATGATGCACCGGAACAATTGAAATATTAGAATGAGGTGATAACCTCGAATTAATACAAACACAGACGAGTCTCCTGAGATGTCTTCGGAACTCCGGAATGAAAGAATGGCGAGAGGAGGAACGAGCAACAGGAAAACACTTGATCCGAGGAAAAGAATATGATCAACACCGAAAAACTTGAATTGAGTGCACCGGAAAAGAAAGAGATGAAGAATGACGAACAAGACGAGAATTCACCGGTTGAGATAATTGAGGGAAGACTGAAGAGGCTCCACACGAATGAAATTGATGGTCAAAAGAGACTCAAACTCCGGGAAGGAAAAGGGTGGGAGGGCGGGAAAACAAAGACAATTGGAAGGGGAAGAACGACGAATATCTTGAAAAGAAAACACCGGTTGAAATCATTGAGGAAAGACAAGCAAAAACTTCGCACGAGTAGGATGGATACTCGATTACGGACTCTGGTTCCGAGAAGGAAAAAGGGTGGGCGGGTGGGAAAAAACAAGGACAACTTCGGACAAGGAAAAACAATGACGTCGGAGGAAGAACTGAGGATTGAACTCAAAGATGAAGAGGGTCGAGTCGACTTGACGAGGAAAGCACCGGATGAAAAGAGCTGAGGGCCAACGATCGGAAAACCAACTGCGTGATCCTAAAGAAAAATTTGAAGGGGAAGAGGAGTAATTCAAAACACCTACGTCAAGATTTCTCACTAGAGCGACGAAGGGGCTGAGGAGTAAAAAGAATTCCTACTCTCCGGAATAACTAGACTCCAAAAACAGTTTTCTTCTAGACTCAACAACGGCCAAACTACACGATCAATCAAGGGGGGCTCCTAGGGTCAGTCGAGGCTCTGATACCAACTTGTCACGCCCAATATGCGACCCTATCCAAAAGGAACTCGACGGTCCCACCAAGGATAGACCCGCATATTGAAACGCTTTTGCAAGGTGGATATCATTACATCAACATTACATAATAGATTGGGACACATACATAAGGCACAAATGCCACAAGAATACATCAACATCATATACAAGAGATCAACATCCGACTACGAATGAAACATAAACAAAACTCAAACGACATCCACCACGCTAGCCCAGGCTGCCGACCGGAACCTATCCCCGATCAAGAAGAAGCGTAAGAAGAACTCCAACACAAGCAAACATCGCTCTCGCGTCATGATCATCGCAAACCTGTACCGCAACTGGTGGTGTAGTAATCTGTGAGCCACGAGGACTCAGCAATCCCATTACCATGGGTATCAAGACTAGCAAAGCTTAATGGGAAAGGAAGGGGTAAAGTGGTGAGGTTGCAGCAGCGGCTAAGCATATATGGTGGCTAACATACGCAAATGAGAGCGAGAAGAGAAACAAAGGAACGGTCGTCAACTAGTAATGATCAAGAAGTGATCCTGAACTCCTACTTACGCCGACATAACCCGAAACCGTGTTCTCCTCGATCAACCCCAAAAGAGACACTCACGGTTACGCACACGGTTGGTGTATTTTAATTAAGATCAACTTCGGGTTTTCTACAACCGGACATTAACAAATTCCCATCTGCCACATAACCGCAGGCATGGCTCTCGAAAGTTCAAACCCTGCAGGGGTGTCCCAACTTAGCCCATGATAAGCTCTCGCGATCAACGAAGGATATTCCTTCTCCCGGAAGACCCGATCAGTCTCGAATCCCGCTACAAGACATTTCGACAGAATAAAACAAGACCAGCAAAGCCGCCGGATGTGCCGACAAATCCTGATAGGAGCTGCACATATCTCGGTCTCGTGGCACACTCGGATGAGCAGTCCATACAACTAAAACCAGACCTCAAGTTGCCTTGAGGGGCGCCGCACAGGTTTCTAGTTCGGGCCAGCACTCGAAGGAGCACCGGTCCGGGGAGGCTAAATAAAGATGACCCTCGGGCTCCGAAACCCAAGGGAAAAAGGGCATAGGTGAGGCAAATGGTAAAACCAATGTTGGGCCTTGCTGAAAAGTCTTATTCAAAGCGAACTGTCAAGGGGTCCCATAAATCACCCGACCGCGTTAGGGACGCAAAAATCCGGGAACATAACACCGATATGACGGAAACTAGGCGGCAAGAGTGGAACAAAACACCAGGCATAAGGCCGAGCCTTCCACCCTTTACCAAGTATATAGATGCATTAATTAAATAAGATATATCGTGATATCCCAACAAGTAAACATGTTCCAACAAGGAACAACATCTCCATGTTCCAACAAGGAACAAACTTCATCTTCACCTGCAACTAACAACGCTATAAGAGGGGCTGAGCAAAGCGGTAACATAGCCAAACAACGGTTTGCATAGGAAAGGTGTCAAAGGTTAGAGGTTCATGGCAATTTGGGAGGCTTGAGCAGCAAGTGATAGGTAGCGCAGCATAGCGAAAGAATGAAGCAACTAGCATAGCAATGATAGTAGTGAGATCCAGGGTAGCGGTCATCTTGCCTGAAATCCCGCAAGGAAGAAGAACGAGTCCATGAAGAAGATGAACGGATGAAGCCGAACCAAGCGTAGACGAACGAATCCTCACGATCGCAACGAAACGGGAACTAACAAGAAGAAGCACACATCATAGTAAACACACCACACATGAACAAGGCATGATGCACAAACAAGCATGATGCATGACAAGGGCTACAAGAAGCTATCCATGGCAAGAGATGATGCAAACAAGAGCAACACATCAAGACAAGTTTAAATGAGGCCGGAAACAACATATAACAATTCCGGTAAGTCCTCATATGCAAATTTCGAAATTGGTCCGGATCTGAATAACTTTATGTTCAAGTTGTTAAACAGCAAGTTAAAATGCACCACGATGATCTACACGAAATTCTAGTCAAGTTACATATAAAGTTCATTAGATTCGGAGCTACGGTCTAGAAGATATGAGCAAAACAAGATAAACATGGCATTGGTGCAAAATGCATATAAACATCAAGAAAACACCTCAAAACAAGGATCCAACATGATAATATGAAACTACATGCAAAATCAAGCAAGTTTCATATAGAGCACACTCAAAACGGAGCAACGGATCAACACATACACCCTATACAAGTTATGGCAACAATCTGTCCAAAACAGCAAGTAGGCATATTGCAAGCACCAAAACAACATGCTACAGCACCACAATATGAAAACAAAAGGCATGGGCATGATGTACAGGTAAAGCATTACAAAACATGAACACTGAGCTATCTCCAGAAACAACTAGAACATGCTCAAAAACACATGGCAAGATTGCAAATAATAACAGTTTCAGACTTTGCAGAAAATAACATCAGGTTGCAATGTTTAGAGCTATCAAACAACATGCTACAGGAACTTATCATGGAAACCAAAGGCATGGCATGAGTCTACTAATTGCATAGAACAAAAGTCCTTTAGTGACCATAAGCCAAAAAGGATCAGAAGATATGATGGCACCCATGTAAACATGGCAAGTTATATTACAGATTTGAACATGGCAGGAACAACAATGAGTAGGCATGTTGGTGAGCTTGAACCACTCACCACAGAGCAATACATGGCATGGCAAGGCAACCAACAGTAACAAGACATGTTATAGACGCTATACATGGAAAGAACAACAACATAGCATACAAGGATCAGCCGCAACAACCTTGGCAAAATTGAATAACATGTAAACAATCTGCCAGGAACATTTTATAGCAAAAGTAGAGCTCGATTGACTCAAGCTATGGCACTCCATAATTGCAAACAAGGGCATGGATGGATAGAGCAAGACATGTAGAACAAAACATCCTTAGTGAAGTATCTCAAAATAAGCATGGATCTCTCTGTAGCATCAAGTTAACATGGCATCAAAATATCAGCAAAACAGGGCTGAAATCAGCAACATCAAGACACCTAGTTTGCATGCTTGTGCTAGTCACCACATAGATCACAAAAATACATGGCATATACCCCTGGAAAGATGGCATGGCATATTACAAAACACATGTAGGACTCAAGATCATAGGATGCACACATCAATCATGGCAAAAATGACAAAAGTGCATGTTCTGATAAAAATCAGAAACTAACATCACATAGCACTCTTCCAACAGCATTTAGGGCATCAAGATGAGCTCAAATGAAAATGATGCAATGAGATGAAATGATCTACTCTTCGAGGCGAACATTTTGACATATTACACGCCCAAAACGGAGCTACGGATGCAGAGATATGATGCGATGAAAAATGCATGAAAATAATCACAAACTCGGGGACTTAGTGGATTTATACCGACGAAAACGGGACGACGAGAACCGGGACGGGGCACGGCCGTTTGGCTCGGGTTCGTCGCGGTCCAGGGCTGGGGCCGTGCGGATCTGGGCCGAGGTCAACGGCGGCGACGGCGGCTCCTCCGGCGACATGGCCGGGCGAAGGGCCCACGGCGAAGCGGCGGGAGGGGCCGGAGCGGCGGATCGGGCGCAGCTTCCCGGATCTGGCGGACTCGCAGAGGGCGGCGTGGAGGTGACGGGGCGGCGGAGGAACTGCGAGCTCCGGCCGGCGGCGCGGGCGGCGGCGCGGAGGTGTCTTGGGCGGCGGACGCCTGCGCCGCCACCGGCGAGGGAGGCGCGAGGCGAGGCCGGAGGCGACCACCGGGCGGCGGGCAGGCGGAACGGCGTATGGCGAAGCTTCGCGCATGGGCGGCGGGCGGGCGTCTGCGGGCAGGCGGGCGCCCGCGGGCCTCGGCGGGCCATGCGGGCGCGAGGAGAGAGAAGGAGGGCGCTGGTTGAGGTGGCGCGTCCCCGTTGGCGGGAGCGGCGGCGGAGGCGACGTGGCGCCCCGGATTGGTCCGGCGACGTGGAGGCGGCGGTGGACACGTCCGGCGCGGCGCGGGGACGATTTTAGGGTTTCGGGATGGATTTGGACTGCGATTTTGGAGGGGAAGGTGTTTATATAGGTAGAGGGAGCTAGGAGAGTCCAAATGAGGTGCGGTTTTCGCCACGCGATCATGATCGAACGACCGAGAGCATGGAGGGAGTTAGCTGGGTTTTGGGCCACTTTGAAGGGTGTTGGGCTGCAAAGAGAAGGAGGCTTTGCGGTTACCCGGTTAACCGTTGGAGTATCAAACGACCTCCAAATGATCCGAAACTTGACAGCGGTTCACGGTGCTATACCAAGGCCGCTTGACAAACCTCGGTCCATTCCGAGACCGCTTAACACCCACATGAAAAGAGGTAAAAGGGCGCCGGAGACATAGGAGTGCCGGATTGCAAAACGGACAACGGGAAAAATGCTCGGATGCATGAGACGAACACGTATGCAAAATGAAATGCACATGATGACATGATATGAAATGCAGATGATGACATGGCAAAGAGAGACACACAAGCACATGACATGGCAACGACGGCGAATAACTGACAGACACCTGGCGCATCGAATCCGGGGCGTTACATAATTGCTTTGTTAGTATGCTTGAAGTATTATTATTTTTATGTCAATATTAAACTTTTGTCTTGAATCTTTCGGATCTGAATATTCATATCACAATAAAGAAGAATTACATTGAAATTATGCCAATTAGCACTCGATCTGAATATTCATATCGCAATTAAGAAGAATTACATTGAAATTATGCCAATTAGCACTCCGCATCAAAAATTATCTTTTTATCATTTACCTACTCGAGGACGAGCAGGAATTAAGCTCGGGGATGCTTGATACGTCTCCAACGTATCTATAATTTTTGATTGCTCCATGCTATATTATCTACTGTTTTGGGCGATATTGGGCTTTACTTTCCACGTTTATATTATTTTTGGGACTAACCTATTAACCAGAGGCCAAGCTTGCTGTTTTTTGCCTATTTCAGTGTTTCGAGGAAAAGGAATATCAAATGGAGTCGAAACGGAACGAAATCAACTGGAGAAGTTATTTTTGGAAGGAAACCTACCAGATAGACTTGGACCCTACGTCAGGAGATGAGGGAGGTGCTCACAAGGGTGGGGGCGCGCCCACCCCCTAGGGCGCGCCCCCTGCCTCGTGGGGCCCCTGAAGCTCCACCGACGTACCCCTTGCACCCATATATACCTACGTATCGTAAAACTTCCAAAACAGAAGATAGATCGGGAGTTCCGCCGCCGCAAGCCTCTCAGAGCCATCAAAACCTCTCGGGAGCCCGTTCGGCACCTGCCGGAGGGAACCCATCACCGTGGCCATCTTCATCATCCCGCGCTCTCCATAACGAGGAGGATTAGTTCACCCTCGGGGCTGAGGGTATGTACCAGAGCTATGTGTTTGATCTCTCTCTCTCGTGTTCTCTCTCGTGTTCCTCTATGGCACGATCTTGATGTATCCCGAGCTTTGCTATTGTAGTTGGATCTTATGATGTTTCTCCCCCTCTACTCTCTTGTGATGAATTGAGTTTCCCCTTTTGAAGTTATCTTATCGGATTGAGTCTTTTATGAGAACACTTGATGTATGTCTTGCCGTGCTTATCCGTGGTGACAATGGGATATCATGTGCCACTTGATGTATGTTTTGGTGACCAACTTGCGGGTTCCTCCCATGAACCTATGCATAGGGGTTGGCACACGTTCTTGATTCTCCGGTAGAAACTTTGGGGCACTCTTTGAAGTACTTTTATGTTGGTTGGATGAATCTGAGATTGTGTGATGCATATCGTATAATCATGCCCGCAGATACTTGAGGTGACAATGGAGTATCTAGGTGACATTAGGGTTTTGGTTGATTTGTGTCTTAAGGTGTTATTCTAGTACGAACTCTTTTATAGATTGATCCGAAAGAATAGCTTTGAGGTGGTTTCGTACCCTACCATAATCTCTTCATTTGTTCTCCGCTATTAGTGACTTTGGAGTGACTCTTTGTTGCATGTTGAGGGATAGTTATGTGATCCAATTATGTTATTATTGTTGAGAGAACTTGCACTAGTGAAAGTATGAACCCTAGGCCTTGTTTCCTAGCATTGCAATACCGTTTACGCTCACTTTTACCGTTAGTTACCTTGCTGTTTTTATATTTTCAGATTACAAAAACCTATATCTACCATCCATATTGCACTTGTATCACCATCTCTTCGCCGAACTAGTGCACCTATACAATTTACCATTGTATTGGGTGTGTTGGGGACACAAGAGACTCTTTGTTATTTGGTTGCAGGGTTGCTTGAGAGAGACCATCTTCATCCTACGCCTCCTATGGATTGATAAACCTTAGGTCATCCACTTGAGGGAAATTTGCTACTGTCCTACAAACCTGTGCACTTGCAGGCCCAACAACGTCTACAAGAAGAAGGTTGTGTAGTAGACATCATGCTACGAGCTTATCGCTTGTATTATAGGACAAGACGCATTTAATGCATCGCTTAGGTGTCCCGTTTCTTTATCGGTGACGGGAACGAGGCCCGTCCTGTCCGTCGCCACTCCTCCTTGCTTCGACACACGCCCTGGCCAGCGATGCATGCGGCGCCACGTAGGCAGGCAGGCAGCTGAGGTGGCGCGGTGGTAAAGTCTTCGCGAAAATCTGCATGCCGCCACACATGCGTTTGCTGAGTTGGCCTGGAAGTTGCATGTTGTCACGCAGGTGCCTGCCCAGCTGGTTGGGCTGGCAGCTGCATGTGAATGGCGGTGGAGACTTGGCTGGTGCGGGCCTGGAAGTGGCCCTGCTGGCGCCCTTACTGAGGGCCTTGCCGGGTAGCCCGGCAAGGGCCTCCCCGCGGCGTGCTGTCGTCGCCGGCAAGGATCTTGCCAAAGGTCTTGTGGCTCTCCTCGGCAAGGATCTTGCCGAGGATCATTGTCTTTTAATCCTTATCTAATCTTGAGTATTCCTTGTCTTCACAAAGATCTGCATGCCACCATGGAGGTGCCTCCCGAGCCCTGGGCTCAAGGGTGGGGCGCTCCGCTCGTGTTGATTTGAGCCACCCGGCAGGACCTTGCCGGGGCCGCGGAGGCTGCCCCGGCAAGGGTCTTGCCGGGGCCGCGGAGGCTGCCCCGGTAAGGGTCTTGCCGGGGGAACCTGCTTCGTCCCTCTGTGCTTTGTGGTCTCGGCCTTGGTGTTGCTCTAGCTGTCTTGGGCTTTGGTTTCACCTTGGTTCACCTCCCCTGTTCTGCTTGGTGCGGCTGTGGGCGCGGCTCCGACTGTCCGTGCATAGGTAAAGGGGTACAAAGGTGTGCCCCTTCTTTTGTACACCGACATGAGCCCCCAGGCCTGGGCCACATATAAGCACGACATGTTGTTGGGCCAGGCCCAAAACGGTGCGCGGGCAGGCGGGGCGGTTTTTACCGCGGTAAAACTTTTCACGCGCTGCGCTTCCCACGACCCGTGTTTGAATGCGCGACGTGGAGGGGTGCACCTGACGTGGGCGACATGCGTGGGGCGGTTCCCGCATGCATGCGTCACATCGTGGTAAAGAGGCGGCTCGCGCCTTCCCCGTAAAAAGAGGGAGGCGTGGAGGCGCGGCTCATTTACTAGATGGACTCTGGTCGCAGTCTTTAAGGCGCCCATGCCCCCTTGATCACTGGGAGGGGAACGGTCGCCTCACCCGTCCTTTCGACCCTGCACGCTCGCCACACGTCCTTCATGCAGGTGGCGAGCTGTGGAGGCGGGAAACCGGGTCGTCGCTAGTTGGGGCAGCGGGTCGTTCCTGATTCCCTGCGCCCCTGATGGCTGGATTGGCTGAGAGGGGCGTCCGAGCCCTGACCCCGCCCCTTTATAAGGAGAGGGAAGGGGGGGAATGGCACTCCACACTCTTCTATCTTCTATCTCCTCTTGCTTCTGCTTCTTCCTCTCATCTGCCATGGAGAAGGGGAACCGCGGTCCCTCGATGGTGGCGGCGAGGGTCGTCTCTCAACAACGCGTCCCTCCTCCTCCTGAGCATGCGGTGGCGGAGCCGGCCGCGAGGGGAAGGGGGAGGGGCGGGGCCATGGGCGAGGTCATGGCAGAGGTCGTGGTGCTCGGGGAAGAGGAGGACGGGGCGGCGCGCCGGCCTCGCCCCCGCCAATGGTGCCTTTCCCGGTGGAGGGCCACGTTGGAGACCAGCCTCACGAGTTCTTTGTCAGGCTGCACCAGCCTCCGTGTCATCGTCTTCGTCTTCCCGCCCCGCTTGCTCGGGAGATGGAGCGTGACCCGCCCCAGACCCTCAGATTGCACATGAGGGGTTGTGGGAATGGGGGCACGCGGGTCGATGTTGACTTCCCGGCTCCTCGGGTCATGTACCTCCGCCGTGGATGGAAGACGTTCGCTCGCATCCACAGCCTGATGGCGGGGCTCGTCCTCTACTTAAAATTAATGGAGGACGGCCTGCTCTCCGTCAAGGTCTTCGGGGATCTTGGAACTCGCCTGATGTGCTGCGTGGAGAGCTCCTCCGACGGAGATTCCGACGATGGAAGCTCTTCCTCGAGCGAAAGCAAAGAGGGGGACAGCGGGGCAGATGACGGGGATGAGTACGACTAGGCGTAGGACGCCCCGCGCCTGGGCAGGTGTGGCAGCAGCAGCATCTGCACCTGGCTGCTCCTCCGGCGGAGTTTCGTCGGGGGAGGGGCCAGCTCCTTGAACTTCTCGGGGCCGTCTCCTTGGGCGGCTGGCGTCGGGGGGCTGCGGAAGAGGAAGAGGGCGGGCGGCAAGGCCGTCAACTCAGAGTACGCGGACAACGACGCCTTCATCGTGTGTTCGGTGACCTGCCGCCTCGTCTTCCAGCTCCTTTCCCGGCACCATCATCACCGGCCCATCCATGGGCGGCCACCGGGGTGTTCTCTTGATGCTTTCTGCTACTCGTAGTTTGCCTAGGCGCCCCTTTTGCCCTTTCGCCTCCTTGACCTGCCTCCTGAGGAGAGGGACAAGAAAGGGATCGCGGGCATCTCATCTCTTTTTTAATCTGTAAGCCTTTGGGCTTTGTTAAATTTAAAGCTCGTAATCCCCCTTGTTCATGTTTTTCTTTCTGTACGAACTGTACCTGTATGGGATGTTTTTAATGAAAAAGGGTTCTTGTCGGGTTCTTCGTGCGTGAGCGAGGCCCATGCCAAGGATGAATCCTTGTTATTTTCATAATAAACGTTATCGCCCGGCAACAGGCCTTGTCGTTTCTCTTCTTCGGTCGACCGTTCTTGCGCTTTTGGCGGAGGCAGGGGCGAAGTAGAGTTAGGCTCCTCGTTCATCCCTTCACCACCGCAACTACTACCAAATTCCGACCCAGGAGGTAACTCTCGGGTACGGGGGAAAAGGGAGTACGGCGGTTTTAAGACATAAACGAGGCTTCACATGTCCCAGTTCCATATGGAAACGTACAACAGGGGGATGGAAAACTTATCTGAATCCGCAGCCCCCGGCAACCTTGGCTCTCCGTGGTTGGATCCTTACATCTTCAGGCCCCGGCAACCTTGTCTTGCTGGGGTCGGAGCATCAGTTCGTTCTCCTTTTCCCAGGTGGCTCAGTAGAAGTGCCCTACGAATCAAAGAAAACAGAAAAGACGCACACCCAACCTCTAGGCTAGGGATTAGTTGCCGCTAAGCACTATCAACCCTAACCGAGGAAGAGACTCAACCTAGCATGCATGCTATGACTTAGGGCGCCAGCGCTTCGTTTATTTATGCTTAGGGTCTGCGCCTGGCTTTGTACAGAGGGTTACATGGCTTGCCGGCAAAGCTTGTACAAAAGGTGGCTTGCCGGGGGGCCCGGCAAGCCGCGCCACAAGGGTAAAACTTGTGAAGATGCTCGATGTTCCAGGAGTTACTCACTGGGATAGCATCTTCGTTCTCTAGGCGGACTGCGCCGGGCCTGGTGACTCGTACTACCCGATAAGGGCCTTCCCACTTTGGCGTCGACTTGTTGGTATCCTTGGCCGACTGAACGCGCCGAAGAACAAGGTCGCCTTCCTCAAAAATTCGGGCATGAACCTTGCGGCTTGATAGCGGCGCAAGGCTTGCTGGTAGCGTGCTGCTCTCACAGCCGCCCGAAGACGATCTTCCTCAAGGAGCATTGTCAGGACCCCGATTCCAAGTCACATCGACCTAGCCGGTAACACCTCATATCACTTTGCGGCCTCACGCACGGTATTCCCATCGAGTCGCCTTACCATGGCCCGGGACCGTTTAGCGCTTTTGGCTCACGATATGATAGTGTCGCTAGCATCCACATGACAAAGAACCGGCCGACATGGCTAGTCGTGAACCCAAAGCGGCGCTAACCTATGGGGACAGGCATACATGAATCACATCGAGCATGTCGGTCATCAACGATAAATTGGGCTGTAGCACTGGCTAACAGGACTCGGTATCCCGGCTGTAGCAGGCTAGGCAGACTCGAATAACACCGCATGACATTTCCCGGGGATGTATATAGGAACGTGAAACACATGCCGCCAATCAAGTGTCCAAGCAGTAGTCTTGGGCTAGCAGGACTCGGTGAACCGGGCTGTAGCGGACTACTATCACTCAGAAGCACAAGACTACATTTCCCCATATGAGAGGCTGCCAAGGATAAACAACTAGTTTGTCGGATCCCACTCATACCAAGCATTTCAATCATACACGCAATATGCCCGATATGAGTAAATACAACAAGGCATCACAACAAAACTCTACAACTCAAGTACTTTATTCAAGAGGCTCAGGAGCCATACATAACATATCCATACAGGTAGGGGTCACATGACCCAACACTCAAGTCATACAAACATACAAGCACATGCGGAAGCAAACTAGTCTCGAGTACGCACTCTAGAAAGAAAGGAAGCTTGTCAAGCCCTTCTATCTACAACGGCCCTTCACAAGCCTTGGATCACCACCGGTGGCTAGTTCACTCGTCGATGTCAAGGTCTACGAAAACCCATCGGAGGGGGCAGTGTTGTCCTCTGAAAAACATTAATTACAAACATGAGTACGGAGGTACTCAAAGAAGTCTTACCACGTAATCCTATCATACATGCACATTCTCAAGAAGGTGGTGGAGTTATTTGCAAGAAGCCAGCTTTGACTCTTGGCTAAGCTATCCTCGTGACACCACTTGTAAAGCATTTGTCGTACAGGTCCACTAATCACCATCACAATACTCCACCGTGGATCCTCTCTCGTCATCCCACGAGAGGGCCATCCGCGGTACTCACACTTATCTTGAGGCTTTTAGTAGTATCCATTTACTTGTCTATGAACTGATATAGGTAACCCAGAAGTCCTTCTCCATGGACACAGCTATTCGAATAGATCATATTAAACCCTGCAGGGGTGTACTTCTTCACACACGCTCTCACCACTTACCGCCGCTTACACGACATGTACTCGGCAACCTTCAAGCGGAAGCCCAACGTGGGTGTCGGCCACAGCCTACCTAAACACTCAAGTCCCGAGTCCAGGTTTATCGCCTATTCTGGTTCCATCCGCAGGAGTCCGCCGAGGTTTCCCATACAGCCCCGAACGATGTGTGCAGGGTTCCCGAGATACCAAACGGCACTTTCGGTACACGGGCCGCGTGCCTACCGCAACACAACCCACCCCTAAGGTCAGCGTTGCGTGCGGCCCCACATGCTACAAACACCGTAAACTACTTGCAACTCGAGGACTAAGAACAAGGGTGGTTAAGAAGCCGAGAGGGTCCATTGGTTTCGGGCCCAATGCGTGGTAGTAACTATTTCATGGATCACAAACACAGATCTCAGTTCTTAGGATCGTCTTCAATGAAACAACCCACCATGTACTCCTACATGGCCTCTCATCGATACCTTTACCAAAACGTGTTCAACACTTCCACTCTCGAACCAACACAACCTTTCACTCCAGTTCATCATCCCGATGAGCCGACGACACCACTCTAAGCATAGCAAGCATAGCATGGTAGGAATCACAAACATGGCTCAATCAACTCCTACACATACTAGTGGGTTTCATCTAGTTACTGTGGCAATGACAGGTCATGCAAAGGAAGTGGGTTCAACTACCGCAGCACACAACAGTTTGAATCGCGTTGTCTTAATGCAGTAAAACAAGAGCAGAAGCGAGAACATGGGTTTGTATCGGAATGATCAATGGGTTGCTTGCCTGATGGAATGGTGGTAGGATACTGCCCTTCAGATGGATATTCGAGATTATCCTCGGAGGCAGAACCTATCACAAAAAGCATACCGAAAGTAAACACACATGGCAATATGCAACAATATGATGCATGCTATGACATGGCAATATGTATGTGTGTTGGCCTAATGCAAGCTGGAACAAAAAGGGATGAACTCATTTGAATCAAAGATTCAAATGCTAGCTCATTTAAAATAGTCCTAAAGGTGCAATATCCTATTCTGCTTAAACATCAATGTTAGCTTGTTTTAACATGCATGAAACTTGTACCAATGGATAGAATGGATTTTTCTGATCATTTTTCATATATAAATCTTTGCATTTGGAGTTACAGATTAAAAGTTATGAATATTTGAAGTTTGAACTATATTCTGGAATTTCCTATATTAGAATAAATCCAGAAATTAATTATTGCGTCAGCCATGCGTCAGCATGACGTCAGGGTCAACGGAGACGTCCAGGTCAAACCTGACTAGTGGGTCCAGGGTGTCAGGGTAGTTAGCTTAACTAAACTTTAATTAAAACTAAACCTATTTAGTTAACAGGGCTGGGCCCACTCATCACCGACTCATCGAGTCAACCAGGCCCACCCGGTCAAAGTCAACGTCGGCTGCCCGCGTCTAGCCAGCCAGCGAGCCACGCCAAGGCGGCGGAAGTGCGTTTAGCCATTCCGGCGACAAAACGAGCCGCGGAGGGTGGCTATGGGTAGTCGGAGTCATGCCGCAGCTTCAGTGGAGTCGGTTGGGGTCGGGGCGGCCGGAGTCGGCGCCGGCGACGACCTAGGCGGCCGCCGGAGTTCGGCCGAAGGCGAACTCGAGGCTAGAGGGGTCGGTGAGGTGCGGGGAGTGCATGGTTAGACCCCATGGGGTGCGGTGAGTGCAATGGAGACCAAGAGGTGGCCGGAGGGTGACCGGGAGCACGTCGGCGACGAGCTCCGCGGCGGTGAGTGCGGTTGAGCTCCGGGAGGTCACTACACAGCTCGAGAGCGAGAGAGAGAGGGAAGGGGAGATAGATGGGCTCACGGGCAACTCGGAGAAACGCTCGTTGAGGTCGGGGACGGGCCGGAGCGACGACGGCGTTGAAGGGGATCTCCGGCGACGGCGGACTCGGTCGAGGTCGGTGTGGTGGACTCGGGGCACTAAAGCGTACGGGGCTCGGCTAGCTCGGGGTAGTTGAGGGCGGCGGAGCTCCTAGACATAGTGAGGAGGAGCACGGACGGCGGGGAGCGCGGTCTGATGATGGTCTTGGCGGCGGTGGCGTCGGCCATGGCGGGGGGGGGGGGAAGCGAGAGAGAGGAGGTGTCCAGGGGGTTCGGGAGAGAGAGGGAGAACGAACCGCGACGGTAGCTGGGCGAGAGGAGCGGCGAGGCGGCGACCAGGTGCGTGGCACCCATGCGGTGCTCGCCGCCCGAGCACTGGCTGCTGCTGGCCGAGCCAAGCAGCTCACGGCGCTGTTCTTGGGCTGGGCCGGCAGTGGGCAGGCAGGTGGCGCCAGTAAGGTTTCTTCCTGTTTTTCTTTTTCTATTATTCTGCAACTTTGTGGAGTTTTTAAAAATACCAAAACAGTTTCAAAATTCACCAAATGCTCTGGTCCATTGTTGGAATATTTCCAACATGAAACATTTTGGTTTGGCAATATTTGGGCATTTGAAATATTTTATATAATTTGAAATGCTCAAATTCAAATACTTATGATTTAATTCAAAGACCTTAAGATGACCTAGAAAATTGTGCACCACTTTTGGCAGAGGCTCAACCAAAGCAAAGATGATGAGCATTTTGAAGGGCATTTCAGGTTCATTGAAATAATTTTAGTAAACCCTAGTTGAATTAAGAGGGTTACGGGGTTTCTGTCTTCCCCATTTCAAATTCAAATGAAATTTAAACATGATGCACACCCTAATGCATGGTCTAGCTAGGATGTGACAACTCACCCCCACTCAAAAGTATCTCGTCCCGAGATTTAGGATCTGTTGCGAAAAAGGTGGGATACTCAAGTCGAAGACGATCCTCCCTTTCCCAAGTTGCTTCTTGCTCGGAATGGTTTGACCATTGAACCTTTAGAAACTTGATATTCTGACGTCGAGTGGTACGCTCGGCTTGATCGAGAATACGAATGGGATGTTCTCGATAGGTGAGGTTATCTTGGAGATCAAGCGTTTCGTGGTCCACTCCACGGATAGGATCCGAGAAGCAACGCCTGAGTTGGGAAATGTGGAAGACATCATGGACTCTGGAAAGATGCGGAGGTAGTTCCAACTGGTAGGCAACGTCTCCTCGTTTGGCAAGAATGCGAAAGGGTCCAATGTAACGAGGAGCCAACTTGCCTTTGATACCGAATCGATGGGTTCCCTTCAAAGGAGTAAGCCGAAGATAAGCCTTCTCGCCAATTTCATAAGCCATAGGCTTATGCTTGCGGTCATATTGGCTCTTTTGACGAGATTGGGCTGTTTTCAATTTCTCACGAACAACGCGAACCTGCTCTCTTCGCTTCTGAATCATATCCGGGCAAAGAGTTGTCTCTCCCGGTTTCGACCGATTAAGAGGCGTTCGACATTTCCGTCCATAAAGAACTTCGAAAGGAGCTTTGCCCAAGCTGGCTTGATAACTATTGTTATAAGCGAACTCGGCGAATGGAAGGCATTTCTCCCAATTCATGCCGAAAGAGATGACAGAAGCTCGAAGCATATCCTCTAGTATTTGATTGACTCGTTCTACTTGACCACTTGATTGAGGATGGAAGGCGGTGCTGAAGGAGAGACGAGTTCCCATGGCATTTTGGAAACTTTCCCAAAATCGAGAGGTGAAGAGACTTCCACGGTCTGAATTAAGCTCTAATGGAACACCATGAAGAGACACTATTCGAGAGATGTACAAGTCAGCTAGCTGGCTAGCGGATATACTCTCACGAACGGGTAGGAAGTGGGCTACTTTGGAAAGACGATCGACGACAACGAAGATAGCATTATTCCCTCTCTTGGTCCTGGGAAACCCGGTAATGAAATCCATACCGATTTTATCCCATTTCCATTCAGGAATTTCCAAAGGTTGAAGGGTACCAGCAGGCCGTTGATGCTCTGCTTTAACTCGACGACAGACGTCGGAACTAGCAATGTATTGAGTGATTTCTCTCTTCATCCTAGTCCACCAAAACCTCTGGCGTAGATCTTGATACATTTTAGTACTACCGGATGAATGGTGAGAGAAGAGTCATGAGCTTCCTTAAGAATCAATCGCCTCAGGTTGCGCACCTTGGGAACCACTAGACGGTCTCCAAAGAACACAACACCTTGTTCATCAATGGAGAAACAATCTGCGACTCCTTTCTTGATGTTTCTCTTGATGCGGGAAATTCCCGGATCTACCTTCTGTGCCTTGATGATCTGATCCGTAAGGGTAGGTTTCGCCACCAGGGTGGAAAGGAATCCTTGAGGAACAATGTGAAGGTTAAGCTTACGAAATTCCTCGTGGAGAAATGGTTGACTTTGTTGTAACATCAAATTGTTACAATAAGATTTGCGACTTAGTGCGTCAGCCATGACATTGGCTTTGCCTGGGGTGTAAGATATTCCTAAGTCGTAATCTGTAATCAACTCGACCCAACGTCTTTGCCTGAGATTCAAATCCGGTTGGGTGAAGATGTATTTCAGACTTTGGTGATCAGTGTAGATTTCGCAACGATTACCAAGAAGGTAATGTCGCCAGGTTTTGAGTGCATGAACCACTGCTGCAAGCTCTAGATCGTGTGTGGGATAGTTATCCTCATGTGGACGCAATTGTCGAGAAGCGTAGGCAATCACATGACGATCTTGCATGAGCATGCAACCTAGTCCTTGTCGCGAGGCATCGCAATTGATAATAAAGTCCTTAGAAAAATCTGGTGGAACAAGTACGGGAGCAGATGTCAGGCGTCTTTTCAGTTCCTGAAAGCTAAACTCGCACTGTGGCGTCCATTCGAACTTTTTATCTTTCTTGAGGAGTTCGGTTAGAGGTTTAGCAACTTTAGAGAAATTCTCGACGAAGCGGCGGCAATAGCTCGCTAAACCGAGGAAACTCCGAACTTGCTTGACCGATTCGGTGGAGTCCAATCAGGACGGCTTGAACTCGCGGGATTGACAGCAATGCCCTTACCAGAGATTACATGGCCTAGGTAGGTCACTTACGGTAACGAACTCACACTTAGAGAATTTGGCATAAAGGCGGTGCTCTCAAGTTTCATCAATACTAGCCTTAGATGTTCGGCATGTTCTTCCTCATTCTTGGAGTAGATGAGTATATCATCGAGGTATACCACGACGAATTTATCCAAATACTCCATGAAGATTGAGTTCATTAACCGAGAGAAAGTGGTTGGAGCATTGGTTAATCCGAAGGACATGACGGTGTACTCGTATTGGCCATAACGAGTAACAAAGGCCGTTTTAGGAATGTCCCCGTTCTTGATTTTGATTTGATGGTAACCCAACCTCAAATCCATCTTGGAAAAGACTGAGGATCCAGCGAGCTGATCATACGATCGTTGATCCCGGGAGCGGATACTTGTTCTTGATAGTGACCAAGTTGACAGGTCGGTAATCCACAACCATCCGATCCGTTCCATCCTTCTTCTTGACGAAGAGGACGGGGCAAGCCCATGGAGATGAACTAGGACGGATGAAACCCTTTTGCAAGGACTCATCGAGTTGTTTCTTAAGTTCGCTAGTTCTAGGGTGCCATCTTATAAGGTCTTCTAGAAATTGGAACGGTTCCGGAACAAGATCTATCACGAACTCGACATCCTGTCGGGTGGAACACCGGCAGTTCTTCTGAAAGACATCCGGAAAATCACGGACTACGGAATATCTTCGAGGTCCGGAAGGGGTTGGCATTTAAGGAGTATAGTGGCGCTTGACACTCGGGTTAAAACATTAACTGTCTTGCCCAAGGATGGGTGAGCTGAACAGTTCTAGTAGAGCAATCAATCTTAGCATAATGGGCTGACATCCACCCATACCCAAGATGATGTTTATGTCCGAGGACTTGAGAGCTATTAGAGATGCAAGAAAGATTAATCTGTCGACAAGAATTTCATTCCCATGACTTATTCTAGAGGTTTGCCATCTAGAACCGAGGGTCTGAATTTCCATGGAGGTGTGCATGTCACGAATGGGGTGTTGTGCAATCGAGCATAGCTCTCGAAATAAATGAATGAGATGCTCCAATCAAAAAAACAGTTGCGGATGGCAATTAACAAGGAGCGCATCGAGAACGACGTTGGGATCCTCATAGGTTTCTTCACTGAAACATAGTTGACGTGGCCACGAGCAGTGGCAGCTGGTTTAGCATAGAGCACCTTTCCTGCTGGCTTACCACGGCCAACAGACTTCCCAATTTGACTGGGGTTGTTTTGGGGACACTCACGGATGTAGTGACCCGTCTCTCACACTTGAAGCAAGTTATCATATTGGGCGTGGGCAGCATTAGCAGCGGGGCCTCCATAAGTCTTAGGCGGAACATACCGCTGGTTGGGGCGAGGCGCCTCAAAGGATGGCCTCGGGGTGAACCTGGGTGGCAGGGTAGTATTTGGAATCCAAACCCGGCGCTTCTGAGATCCAGAGCCGGATGAAGATCCAGAGTCACGGACGTGCTTGCGCCGAAGCCTCAAAATCGACCGCCTTGGTTTGACCGATAGCCTTATTGACTAGCTTCGAAAAGAAGTGCACTCATGCGCACGAAGGTCTCGGCGTAGCTCGGGGCTAAGTCCCTTGCGGAACCTTGCACGCTTCTTGGCGTCGGTAGAAACCTCTTCGAGCATAACGTGCTAAGTTCCCAAATTCACGGCCGTAAGCATCCACCGTCACCTACCTTGGGTGAAACTGCAGAATTCCTCCTTTTTCGATCCATGAGACCTTCCGGGATGTGATGCTCACGGAGGCGGCACTGAATTCAGCCCAAGTTGTAATTTTTCCAACCGGACGATAGCCTCATAATTCTCCCACGAGGCTAGCAGGGGCCTTCTAGATGATAGGCGGCAAAAGTAACCTTATCGGCCTCACCACGTTGGCGAAACGCAGCTTGTGGTTGATCTTTGTGAAGCCAATCATCCGCGTCGAGAGGCTCAACGGAATATTTGAACTTCGTGGATACAGCTTGACGAAGTCATTGAGTGAAACCAAATCATTTCTTGGCTGGCGTGCGGTGTTTTGCTCAATCCGCTCCGATGGCGATTGGTCTCACGCTTATTATGCTCGCTTCCGGCATAACCTCGCCAAAGATGGCGGTTGAGGCAGATTCACATTTCTGGCTGCACTAGCTTCTGCCTACTCCGGAGCAGCAGGATTGTTGCGGGTGTTGACCATCCTAGGAAACAAAACAAAGGTTTAAACCAGGATGGCAGAATTTAACAAGGAAGTGCGAAATGTAATGGATAACACGGAATGCAAAGATGTTCATCCGTATGACATGGTAATATAAAACTGCCATATATATACCAACGATCATACACACCATTCATAGTTTAGTACAAGCCCGACGGGGTAAAACTATAAGGAAAGGCGTTACATCTCATCGGAAGCATTCCAACTCCTATACATTATTTTTCTACACTTCCGGAATGATACACACTAAATCATATACCACAAGTCACGCAGGACGGTGGAAATACAACTATTACAAAACTAGGGATATTACTACTAACTCAGATAGCTCCGTAGTAGTCCTCATAGAAGTCACCACCCAAGCCTGGAAGTGGAACATGATCATCCGGAAACAGACGATCCTGTGGAGCCTGTGGACCATAGGGACTCGGGTGTGGACGTGGTCCAACAAACGACGGCAGACGAGGTCCACGAGGAGGGGTGATGCCTCCAACCTCACGCCACTCCATAAAGTCTGGCAGACCAGCCCGCACAGGGTACAAGTCCCTCATGTCCATGTATCCGGCTTGCACGGCAGGTGCAATATCCTACTCTGCTTAAACAGCAATGTTAGCCTGTTTTAACATGCATGAAACCTGTACCAATGGATAGAATGGATTTTTCTGATCATTTTTCATATATAAATCTTTGCATTTGGAGTTACAGATTAAAAGTTATGAATATTTGAAGTTTGAACTATATTCTGGAATTTCCTATATTAGAATAAATCCAGAAATTAATTATTGCGTCAGCCATGCGTCAGCATGACGTCAGGGTCAACGGAGACGTCCAGATCAAACCTGACTAGTGGGTCCAGGGTGTCAGGGTAGTTAGCTTAACTAAACTTTAATTAAAACTAAACCTATTTAGTTAACAGGGTTGGGCCCCACCTGTCACTGACTCATCAGAGTCAACCAGGGCCCACCCGGGGTCAAAGTCAACGTCGGCTGCCCGGCGTCTAGCCGCCGGCGAGCCCGACGCGGCGGCGGGAGTGCGTTTGGCCATTCCGGCGACCAAACGAGCCGCGGAGGGTGGCTATGGGTAGCTGGAGTCATGCCGCAGCTTTTGGTGGAGTCGGTTGGGGTCGGGGCGGCCGGAGTCGGCGCCACGACGACCTAAGCGGACACCGAGTTCGGCCAAGGCGAACTTCGAGGCTAGAGGGTCGGTGAGGTGCGGGAGAGCATGGTTAGACCCCATGGGGTGCGGTGAGTGCAATGGACACCAAGAGGTGGCGGAGGGTGACCGGGAGCACGCCGTCGGCGACGAGCTCATGGCCGGTGAGTGCGGTTGAGCTCCCGGAGGTCACTACACAGCTCAAGAGCGAGAGAGAGAGAGGGAAGGGAGATAGATGGGCTCACGGGCCTTTCGAGAAACGCTTCGTTGAGGTCGGGGCCGGGCCGGAGCGACGACAGCGTTGAAGGGATCTCCAGCTGACGGCGGACTCGGTCGAGGTCGGTGTGGTGGACTCGGGGCACTAAAGCGTCTGAGGCTCGGCTAGCTCGGGGTAGTTGAGGCGGCGGAGCTCCTAGACATAGTGAGGAGAAGCACTGACGGCAGGGAGCCTTGATTCTGGCGATGGTCTTGGCGGCGGTGTGGCGTCGGCCATGGCGAAGGGCGAGAGGAGGAGTGAGGAGAGGAGGTGTCAGGGGGTTCGGAGAGAGAGGGAGAACGAACCGCGACGGCAGCTGGGCGAGAGGAGCGGCGAGGCGGCGACCAGTGCGTGGCACCCATGCGGTGCTTTCGCCGAAAGCACTGGCTGCTGCTCAAGCCGAGCCAAGCAGCTCATTGGCCTGCTGCTGGGCTGGGCAGGTGGGCCGGTAGGTGGCGCCAGTAAGGTTTTCTTCCTGTTTTCTTTTTCTATTATTCTGCAACTTTGTGGAGTTTTAAAAATATCAAAACAGTTTCAAAATTCACCAAAATGCTCTGGTCCATTGTTGGAATATTTCCAACATGAAACATTTTGGTTTGGCAATATTTGGGCATTTGAAATATTTTATATAATTTGAAATGCTCAAATTCAAATACTTATGATTTAATTCAAAGACCTTAAGATGACCTAGAAAATTGTGCACCACTTTTGGCAGAGGCTCAACCAAAGCAAAGATGATGAGCATTTTGAAGGGCATTTCAGTTCATTGAAATAATTTTAGTAAACCCTAGTTGAATTAAGAGGGTTACGGGGGTTTCCTGTCTTCCCCATTTCAAATTCAAATGAAATTTAAACATGATGCACACCCTAATGCATGGTCTAGCTAGGATGTGACAAGCATTGTGTCATCTTTCCGCAACTGCCCTTGCTCAAGCTCATCATAAGCGAGCACTCGAGGTGACCCGTATATGAGTTTCGTGGGGAGAACTGCCTCTGCCCCATATACTAGGGAAAAGGGTGTCTGACTGGTGGCTCGATTTGGCGTCATCCTGATCGACCAAAGAACCACCAGCAACTCATCAATCCAGCGCCTTCCGCTCTTGTGCAGCCTATCAAAGGTCTTCATTCTCGGGCCTCGCAACACTTCATCATTCGCCCTCTCCGCTTGGCCATTGCTCTCGGGGTGTGCCATGGAAGCAAAACTGACCTTGCTGCCGAGGTCTTGAACGTACTGCATGAAGGTGTGGCTCGTGAATTGCGTGCCATTGTCGGTGATAATTCTGCTTGGCACACCAAAGCGGCAGACCCGTCCCTTGAAGAACTTGACGGCTGACTGTGCTGTCACCTTTCTCACTGCTTCCACTTCCGGCCACTTTGTGAACTTGTCGATTGCAATGTACAAGTACTCAAAGCCCCCGATAGCACGGGGGAAGGGGCCCAGTATATCGAGCCCCCGGACCAAGAATGGCCAGGAGAGAGGGATTGTTTGAAGGGCTTGAGCTGGTTGATGAAGCTTCTTTGAATGGAACTGATGCTTCACACTTGGTTACTAGTGTCGTCGCATCCTGGAGGGCGGTGGGCCAGAAGAAATCTTGCCGGAACGCCTTGCCGGCAAGGGCCCTTGACCCTATGTGGGAGCCACATATGCCTCCATGGATCTCCGGCAATAGCTCCAGTCCTTCCTCCCGAGGGATGCACTTCAATTTCACACCGTTCGGCCTCCTCCTATACAGGACGTCATCGACGAAATGGTACAGGGCAGATCGACGGGCTAGTTTTTCCGCTTCTTCCTGCTCTTCAGGAAGCTCCCCTGTTTGGAGGAATCGGACGGTATGTTGTGCCCATGCCGGAGCCTGGGGCTCGACGGCAAGGACCAAAGGCATCTCTTCTGCCATGGGAGCGGCTGTCTCCACGGCCAGGGCTTGACGCCCTGCCAGAGCTAGTTGCTCTTTGGCAGGCTCAGTGTGCACGGCAACATCCTTGCCAACAGTCCCAGGGGGCTCGGTGGGAAGGTACTTGCCGGGACCTGATTTCCTCCGCTTGTTCTGCCCCATTGACGGTTCGACGGACGGCTGAGTTAACCGGAGCAAAAAGGTACCTGGTTCCACAGGTAGCTTGAATGAGGCACGCTTCGACAGGTAATCAGCGATGTCGTTCTCCGCTCGGGGAACGTGCTCCGCTTGGATACCGTCAAAGCGCTCCTCCAGCTTCCTCACTTCATCTACGTAGGCCTCCATCAATGGGCTCTAGTAATCCTTGTTGACTTGCCTGACTACAAGCTGCGAGTCACCCCTGACGATGAGCTTCTTCACCCCAAGGTCTGTCGCGATTCTGAGACTGGCAAGCAGCCCCTCGTACTCAGCAGTGTTGTTTGTGGACATCTCCCTGGGAAAGTGCATCTGGATCACATACTTGAGGTGCTCTCCGATGGGTGCGACAAGTAGCACACCGGCACCGGCGCCTTGCAGCGAGAAAGCCCCATCAAAGTACATGATCCAGTCGTGGTGTGCTTCCTTACTGGGGAGAGCGGTCTCCTGGATTTCTTCATCTGGCGTTGAGGTCCATTCTGCAATGAACTCCGCTAAGACTCTGCTCTGGATTGTCGAGGTACTTTCAAACTTCAACCCAAAACTTGACAACTCCAGGGCCCATTCCACAATCCTTCCGGTCGCATCTGGGTTATGCAGTATCCGTTGCAATGGGAGGCAGGTGACGACAGTGATCTCGTGGGCTTGGAAGTAATGACGCAGCTTCCTCGAGGCCATAAGGAGGCCAAAGAGCAATTTCTGCGCACCGGAGTACCTTGACCTAGCCCCCTGCAAGAGGGAGCTGACGAAGTAAACCGGATGCTGCATCATTTTCTTCTTCTGCACCACCTCACTTGACTGTGCGGGCACTGCCTTGGTGGCATCAGACTCTGCCGGGGGCCTTGCCTTGCCGGCACCAGGCCCTGCCGGGGGAATCTTTGGCTTGCCATCCGCTGGTTCTGTCGTCGCCACTGCCTCCTCATCGACCTCCCTCTGTGCCACCAGTGCGGCCTGACCACTTGATTCGTCGCCGCCAGATACAGCAGCAACGTCTCTTGTGGTTTAGGCGCAACCAGTATTGGCTTGGAGGAAAGGTATTTCTTCAGATCCTGCAACGCCGCCTCGGCTTCTGGGTCCACTCCACCGATCCTGCATTCTTCAAGATTTTGAAAAAGGGAAGGGCGCGCTCGGTGGACTTGGAGATGAATCGGCTCATGGCGGCGACGCAGCCGGTGAGCTGACGCACATCTTTGATCCGCTTGGGCGCCTCAATCTGTTCAATAGCCTTGATTTTGTCTGGGTTTGCCTCGATCCAGCGCTGTGACACGAAGAATCCGAGAAGCTTGCCGGACGGAACGCCGAAGACACACTTCTCAGGGTTCAGCTTAAGGTTTATCTTGTGCAGGTTGGCAAATGTCTCTTCCAGATCTTGCACAAGAGTTGCCCTGTCCTTGGTTTTGACCACTATGTCATCCATGTATGCCTCCATATTTCTATGGAGCTAGGGTTCAAAACCAATTTGGACTGCGCTTGGAAACATCGAGCCAGCACTCTTCAACCCGAAGGGCATCCGTAAAAAGCAATATGTACCACATGGGGTGATGAATGTTGTCTCCTCTTCATCCTCTCTTGTCATGAAGATTTGGTGGTAGCTCGAGTAGCCGTCGAGGAATGACAACAGATCACACCCGGCCGTGGAGTCAACAATCTGGCCGATGCGCGGCAATGGGAAGGGGTCCTTAGGACAAGCCTTATTGATGTCTGTGTAGTCAATACACAGCCTCCACTTCCCATTTGTCTTGCGCACCACTACCGGATTGGCCAACCACGTCGGGTGGAGCACTCCTCTCACCAAACTTGTTGCTTCCAACTTCCTGATCTCCTTTGTGATGAACTCCTGCCTCTCCAGAGCCTGCTTTCTGACCTTCTACTTGATGGGCCACGCATGAGGGCAGACAGCTAGGTGGTGCTCAATCACCTCCCTGGGAACACCGGGGATGTCGGATGCTTGCCATGCAAACACGTCGACATTCGCCCGCAGGAAGCTGACGAGCGCACCTTCCTATTTTTTGTCGAGGTGGAGCCTATGGTGAAGGCCCTCCCATGCCATCCTCCATGACGGACACCTTCTTAAATGCATGGTGGCTCGGCTCTGGATTTCTTGCTCTTGCGGTAGAGCTCTGGAGCGTCCTCGGCGGTGGCGCAACACTCCGAGGAGGTGTGCTTGCGGAGTGGGTGAAGTTCTTGTCGGGCTTCTTCTTCCCTCCGGGCCTTGCCGGCGGAGCAAGTGCCTTAACGGCAAGCTGCTGCAACTGCTTCTGGTAGAGTTGGTCGGCGCAAATCAGCGCGTCCTTCTTGTCGGAGGGATGGAGATGATGGTCAGCGGCCGGGCATCTTTAGCATGTTGTAGGCGTAGTGTGACGCCGCCATGAACTTGGCTAGTGCCGGGCGGCCGAGGATCCCGTTGTAGGGCAAAGGGATCTCGGCCACGTCAAAGACGATCATCTCCGTCCTGTAGTTCAACTCTCCTCCAAACGTCACGGGCAATGTGACCTTCCCCTTCGGCTGGCTCCTCCCCGGATTGACCCCTTCAAACGTGCTCGTTTCCTCGAGGTCTCCATTAGGATTTGCAGCCTTTTGATCACGACGGGCGAGATCAAGTTCAGGCCGGCCCCGCTGTCGACCAACATCTTGTTCACCTTGAGGTTGTGTATCGTTGGTGAGACCAACAATGGCAAACACCCGACCGCGGTTGTGCCGTCAGGGTGGTCCTCGGCGTCAAAGATGAGGGGCGTGCTCGACCACTTCAGCAGCTTCTGAGCGTCGAACGACGGCTCCGCCGTTGTAATCTCATGCGCCCACTTCTTGAGCTGGCGGTGAGAAGTATGCAGCGAGGCGCCACCATCGACGCACATGGCCTCTGTAGCCTTCTGGAACTCTTGCTCACCGGACTCATCATCCTCGTCGTGATCATTGTCTTCTTGCTTCTTATCACGGCCCCGGGCGGGCCTCTCTTGCTGGTTGTCCTTGCCGGGGCGGCTTCCTCTGCCGCCACGCTTCTTGCCGGATCCCTCGGCACCGTCCTGACCTTTCTCCTTGTCCCACCTCTCATACTCGGCCTTTTGCTTTTTAGCAAGCAGCTCGACTTGCCAGCAGTTCTGGAGGTCGTGGCCCTTGGTGCTGTGGATCTTGCAGTACTGCTTGCCGGAGCCCCATGGCTTGTCGGCAGCTGCTAAGGCCCGGCAGGCGGCGCACCCGGCAATCTCCTTGCCGGGGCCGTCTTCCTTGACCTTCTTGGCAGCGCCGGTGTCGTCAGATCCTTCAACGGCAAGTATAGCCTTGCCCTTGCGTTTCCTGTTGCAACGCTGGCCCTTCTTCGTCGGGGCGGCGGCGTCTTCGCCGGTAGAGTCGGTTTCCGCGCCGGCGTCTTCGCTGGGGTACTTCCTTCCCTCTTCAACCCGGGCGCATCTATCGGCCAGAACGTATAGTTCGGCCACATCCTTAACCTTGGTCATCGCCAGCTCTTCGCGCATCTTGCGGTTGCGCGCGTTCTGATGGAACACGCTGGTCACAGTGATAACCCACAAGTATAGGGGATCGCAACAATTTTCGATAAGTAAGAGTGTCGAACCCAACGAGGAGCTAAAGGTAGAACAAATATTCCCTAAAGTTCTATCGACCACCGATACAACTCTACGCGCGCTTGACGTTCACTTTACCTAGAACAAGTATGAAACTAGAAGTACTTTGTAGGAGTGATAGGATAGGTTTGCAAGATAATAAAGAGCACATAAACATAAACTAGGGGTTGTTTAACTAAAGTAAATATGGCGAGTGTGGAAAAGTGGTGGTAGGAGTTGTGGAATTGTCCCTAAGCAACTGACTACGTAACTAGACCGATAATCATTATTGCAATTCTATTTGAGGGAGAGGCATAAGCTAACATATCATCCCTTACTTGGAATTCTATGCACTTATGATTGGAACTCTAGCAAGCATCCGCAACTACTAAAGATTCATTAAGATAAAACCCAACCATAGCATTAAAGTATCAAGTCCCCTTTTATCCCATACGCAAACAACCTACTTACTCGGGTTTGTGTTTCAGTCACTCACGCAACCCATCATAAGCAAATCATAAACATATTGCAAACCCTACAGCGGGAATCCCTCACGCTTGCGCGACACGGAGGGCACAATAGGACAGCACCAATAATAAAACATGCAACTCAAACCAATCATAGCAATTCATCAATCACCTATAGGACAACGGAAATCTACTCAGACATCATAGGATGGCAAGACATAATTGGATAATAATATGAAGCATAAAGCACCATGTTCAAGTAGAGGGTACAACGGGTTGCAGGAGAGTGGACCGCTAAATATAGATGGGGGAAGGTGATGGAGATGTTGGTGAAGATGACGGCGGTGTTGGTGAAGATCGCGGTGATGATGATGGCCCCCGGCATCGCTCCGGCGCCACCGGAAGCAAGGGGGAGAGAGGCCCCCTTCTTCTTGTTCTTCCTTGACCTCCTCCCTAGATGGGAGAAGGGTTTCCCCTCTGGTCCTTTGCTCCCATGGCTTGGGAGGGGCGAGATCCCCTCCAAGATTGGATCTATCTCTCTGTTTCTGCGTTCTCTGATTCTGCCCTGGCACCGTTTCCTTTATATCTGGAGATCCGTAACTCCGATTGGATTGAAACCTTTGCCCATATTTTTCTCGTAAAATTAGCTTTCTTGCGGCAAAAGAAGGGCATCAACCACCTTACGGGTGGCCCACGAGAGTGGGGGCCGCGCCCTCTTTAAGTGGACGTGGGCCTCTATCTCGTGGCCACCTCGGGCATCGTCTCGCGTTGATTCTTCCTCCCAAAAATCACAAATATTCCAAAATAATTCTCCGTCCGTTTTTATCCCGTTTGGACTCCGTTTGATATTGGGTTTCTGAAACAAAAACATGCAATGAGCGAGGCGCACTTTGGGCACTAGATTAATATGTTAGTCCCAAAAAATAGTATAAAAAGTTGCCAAAAGTATATAAAAGTTGAATAATATTGGCATGGAACAATCAAAAATTATAGATACGACGGAGATGTATCACACAGTGGCGGAACGAACGTCGGGGATGTTGTACTGCACCCGGCTGAACCTCTGGATGTACTTGCGCAGGGTTTCCCCTTTCTTCTGGGGAATGATATGCAGATTGCTGGCCTGGCCATGAGCTTGGTGGCCTCCCGTGAAGGCGCCAACGAACTCATGGCACAGATCCGACCAAGAAGAAATGGAATCCGTCGGCAAGTGCATCAACCAAGACATAACATTGGGCTTCAGTGCCAGCGGGAAATAATTGGCAAGCACCTTGTCGTCGCGAGCTCCGGCAGCCTGCATAGCGATGGTGTAGATGCTGAGGAACTCAGACCGATGGGTCTTGCCAGTGTACTTCTCGCCGACGTCGGGCTTGAACATGCGGTGGGACGGCCACTGGAACTGCCGCAACTCGCGGGTAAAGGTCGGGCAGCCCACCTCGTAAGGTAGGCCGCCGGAGCCCCCCGGTGATGGGTGGTCCATAGTGGGTCCCGCCCGCTTGTCCAACTGGTGGCATGTATCAAGCCAACGCTCAATAGTGGTTCGAGCATCTTTGTGAGCTCGTTCTCAAAGAACTTGGCATTGGTCGCGGTGGGTCCGCGGGTCAGATGACGCTATAGAGATGTTATCACAAGCGTCGTCACGACGGGCCGACGCCCGCGGCGGCTGGCGGGGAGGAGGAGAGTGCACCATGACCGCAGCTCCCCCGGTCCTCCCAGCGCTGGCATGTGGTGGCTCGATGGAGCGCCGGCCCGAGGGTCCCGCTGGTCGCGGATCGTCTTTGTTGGCGAGAATGACGAGGCTTCGGATGGTGGCCCTCCACTCGTCGAGCTTCTCCGCAGCAGGAGGGAAGTCGAGGAGCAGCTGCGCGCACGCAAAAGCTTCTGCTGGTGTGGGTGGCGGCGACAGCTGCGTGGACCGTGGCGCGCTTCAACTTGTAACCACATTAGAAGGAGCTCCATCACGACCCAGCGGTTGCGCGCCATTTTCGCCAGCACTTCGGCGGGCATGCTGAACTCCTTCATCCCGCGAACGATGCACAGGGCTCTTCCCACGGTGGTGCACAGGATCACCGGCGTGGTGACGCTGCTCGTCGCGCACACCATGGGAAGAGCGCGCAGTGGTCGCCGGCGTGGGCGTCTTGGAGGTTGCTGCGCCGCCCGTGGGTGGCACAATGACACTCCTGGAGGGCCCCGTGCCGCCTGCGGTGGCCAAGCCCCATCTTTAGACTTGGTGGTGTGCGGCACGTCGCCTGGCGCGCGAACGGCGCCGCTCACCAGGCTCTGACTGCCAGGGCGATGTTGGTGCTCGCGGACTGCTGCTCGCTCGTACTGGCACGGGCCATTCGGCCCCTGACGAGCCGATCGATGTGGCGTCTTCTTCTTGGGAGCCATGGCGATGAAGAACACTAGGCTAACTTCTAGACCAGATTCTTACAATTGCGCCCCCTACCTGGCGCGTCAAAGATGTCGGTGGGAAACGACACCTATGGGATCACAAGAATCCCTACTACGGTTGTTGGGGCGCAGGGTTGCAAGAAGAGCAGGATTAGTAATCAGCACAAGGATCGTTTACCCAGGTTCGGTCCACGAGGATGCGTAAAACCCTAGTCCTGCTTTGGTGGATGTATTGAGTGTTCTTGAGCCTTCCAACTAGCTACAGTGGCTGGATCGATCCAAAGAGCCGAATCCCCCTCCAGTACGCCATGGGCCTCCTTATAGTCGAAAGGGGCTGCCACAGTGGCACACAGGAGGTGGAAAGGCGTACAGTGCTACGAGCTTATCGCTCGTATTACAGGACAAGACACATTTAATGCATCGCTTAGGCGTCCCCTTGCTTTATCGGGGACGGGAACGAGGCCCGTCCCGTCCGTCACCGCTCCTCCTTGCTTTGACACGCGCCCTGGCCAGCGATGCATGCGGCGCCATGTAGGCAGGCAGGAAGCTGAGGTGGCGCAGTGGTAAAGTCTTCACAAAGATCTGCATGCCGCCACTCATGCTTTTGCTGATTTGGCCTGGAAGCTGCACGTTGCCACGCAGGTGCCTGCCTAGCTGGTTGGGCTGGCAGCTGCATGTGAACGGCGGTGGAGACTTGGCTAGTGCGTGCCTGGAAGTGGCCCTGCTGGCGCCCTTAGTGAGGGCCTTCCCGGGTAGCCCGGCAAGGGCCTCGCCGCGGCATGCTGTCATCCCCGGCAAGGATCTTGTCGGGGGTCTTGTGGCTCTCCTCGGCAAGGATCTTGCCGAGGATCGTTGTCTTTTAATCCTTATCTGATCTTGAGTATTCCTTGTCTTCACAAAGATCTGCATGCCACCATGGAGGTGCCTCCCGAGCCCTGGGCTCAAGGGTGGTGCGCTCCGCTGGTGTTGGACGAGCCATACAGCAAGGGCCTTGCCGGGGCATGGAGGCTGCCCCGGCAAGGGTCTTGCCGGGGGAACCTGCTTCGTCCCTCTGCGCTTTGTCGTCTCGGCCTTGGCGTTGCTCTGGCTGTCTTGGGCTTCGGTTTCACCTCGGTTCACCTCCCCTGTTCTGCTTGGTGCGACCATGGGCGCAGCTCCGACTGTCCGTGCACAGGTAAAGGGGTACAAAGGTGCGCCCCTTCTTTTGTACACTGACAGCATGTTCTGATGGCTCTCTCCACGAATGAAGAGTGGGTGGAGGGGTATATATAGCCTTCACACAAAATCTAACCGTTACACACAATTCAACAAACTCGGTGGGACAGAATCAAAAAACTCGGTCAGACCGACTCAATTCAAAATGTGAACGTTAGGCTTTTCAGTGGGACCGACATGTCAACTCGGTGGGACCGATTCCATTAGGGTTAGGGCATAACGTAATCTTGGTGAGACCAATTACACAAACTCGGTAGGACCGACTTTTGTAATAAGCTAACTAGAGAGTTGGTCAGGCAAACTCGGTGGGACTGATTCACTCATCTCGGTGAGACCAAAACGTTACGAAAGGGAAACATAGAGTTTGCATTGCAAACTCGGTGGGGCCGATCGCTCATCTCGGTTGGACCAAAACATTACGAAGGGAAATAGAGAGTTTGCAATCCCATCCCGGTGAGACCGAGATCCCTATCGGTGAGACCGAAGTGACTAGGGTTTCTGGCAGTCGCTATGTCAAGTGAACTCGGTGGCGCCGGACAGATCAAATCGGTAGGGCCGAGTTTGACTTTTGGTTTGGGACATATGTGGATATGAGAAAGTGGTTGAGGGTTTTTGGGGCATATCACTAAGCATTTTGAGCAAGTAAGCCATTAAGCAACACCTCATCCCTTTTTAATATTATTGGCTTTTCCTATGGACTCAATGTGATCTTGGATCACTAAAATGAAAATGTAGAGTCTTGAGCTTGATCCAATATGTGTCCTTAGCATTTTGAGGGGTACACATTCCTAATCCATGCCATGCCAATCATTGAACTTTCTGAAATGATCATCTTGAAATAGTATTAGTTCAATGAGCTATATGTTGTTAGTAATTACCAAAACCACCCGGGGATAGTTGCACTTTCAATCTCCCCCTTTTTGGCAATTGATGACAACATATAGATCAAAGCTTCGACAAATGATAATAAGATTGAAATACATCGTCGCTTTGAGAAGTATGTGATAAGCAAGAGCTCCCCCTAAATTTGTGCATTATTTAAAAATTTGCTTTTGAATGCAAATGCACAATCGATTAGGATCATGGGTTACTCTTCCATGTCACATACATCTTGGTGGAGCGCTCAAAATGATAGGAGTTAAAACATGCACTCATCACCAAGCAAAGTGAATGATCATAAAGGAATATAAAAGATAATATCATCCAAGTAGACATTAAAGTATGATATGATCAAACACATGACCATGCAAGTATCTCACACACAGACATAAAGTATCAAACGATCACACACAAAAGTTTCAACCAAATAGCAAGAGAGACAAAAAGCAACACTCTCTCTCGAAGCATATGATCTATACATTTCTCCCCCTTTGGCAATAAGTTACCAAAAGATTTGAAAATGCATAGTGCTATGCGTCTCTCTAGGCTTGATCTTCGGGAGGTGGTGTAGAGAGGACTCCAAGGACGAAAGCATCAGTAGATGTTGTTGGAGCTGGTGGAGTGGCAACTGGAGGTCGTACTAAAGCTATTGCTGCTGGTGCTGAAGTAGTTGCTCTGGTTTCAGGCACTGCACTGCAGCAGATCTCTGACCTCGGGGAACTCTCTGAAAAGCTTCTATAGTAGCCTTCCCCTTCTTCTCCTCTGCTTCCTCCTGGAGCTGCTCAACAGTTGTTTGTATCTCAGTTACTTTCAGATCAAGATCACAAAACTTGGTTTCAATGATCCTCTCCAAGCTCTCCTGATTCTGAGTTAGGGTGGCCAAGCCCTTCTCAATCCTCAAAGTTGCTTGAATCAGATAAGCCAGCTCATCCTGTTTGCTCTTTAAGAACACTTGAGATGCCTCTTCAACACTTGGCATCTTTGCAGTTTTTTTGCCTTTGCCTTTGCTCTCTTCTCTTGTGCTTGCACTGAGGTAGGATCATCCTCATTCATCACAACTGTGTTATCTTCAAATTCTGGCCTCAAGGGTAAGTGCTCCTTGTCCAACAGATAAGTGCATGTGCCCATCTTGGAGTTGATGAGCACCTGAATGTGTGGAGCATACCCACAAGATCTCTTCTGATCAGCAGCTGTCCTCTTGATTGTTTCCACAATCAGGCTCATGACCTTAAATTTCTGAGGAACATCAAATATCTGCAGCAAGTTGATTGAATGGCCTCTGATCATCTTGTGATCTCCAGATTTGGGTAACAGAGTATGCCTCAAGATTGTGTTGATTGTAGGTAGACCAGACAACAAATAGTGCATAGGTCCAAACTTGTGTGTTTCCAAAGCTTTGTCTGGGATCTCCTTGTACATATTTGCCATAGAGTTTTGGTCTTTCTTCTTCTTGGCATACACATCCAAATCATCCTCATGCTCTTCTGGGGCTTTGATCAATTTGGCCCATTCATCAATAGTTGACTGGTACCTTGTACCTTCAGACATCCAAACAACTCTACCATCTGGATAGAAATGAGATGTAGAATAAAACTGCATTATGAGCTCATCATTCCATTTGGTAAGCTTCTGTCCAACAAACTTGTCAACTCCACAAGCTTTGAAGCTTTCATGCACTCCTGGAAAATAATCTTCATTTCATCAATGAAGTCCCAATCAACCCACTTCATATCACGGACTATAGGTTTCTTGTCCAACAAAATGGTCTCATAGAAGTCCTGTTGTTCTTTGGTGTGGAACCTGTAATCCACGGCAGTCTTCCTCCTCACAGCATAGGGATCGGACTGTCTCCAAAGTCTCAGACCTACATCCTTCCTGATGCTCATATCCTCTGCCACTGGATGAGTGTCATTGTGGTCTGGAATCTTCGGTTTCGGTTTTATCAGCACTTGGGCTTCAGCATCTTCTTCTTCGACTTCAAGCACTGGGGCCTTGTTCTTCTCTTCAGCTGGTATGTTCCTGGTGCTTCTCTTGGTCTTAGAAGGCTTCTGAGCTTGAGCAGTAGCTTTGGGAGCAGTTTTGGGCTTTGATGGAGCAGCCCCTGACTTGATTGCATCCCCCATAAGCTTTTGGGAATTGGGTGCTAGTGCAGCATCCTCTTCCTCTTCATCTTCTTGTTCTGGATCTCTAAACATAGAGGATCTCCTAATGACTCTGGCAGTGGTCTTCTTGACCATCTCTTTCCTCTTCTTACCCTCACCAGCCTCCTTTGGTTCAAGTGTGAACTCCATGGTTTCCTAAGTGGAGGATCTAGCCTTAGACATTGGAACTCTTTTAGCAAGTGCCTTTGAAAGTGCTAGTTACCGACTAGAGGGGGGGGTGAATAGGTGATTTTTAGGAAAGTCTTCAAAACACGGATGTTTCGAAGACAAGCAATAGAAATGACCTAATTGATATGCAGCGGAAGATAAACTACAACAAGCAAACCATAGTCAAGTATGCAATAACGTGAAAGTACAAGACTAACAGCAGCTTGGTAGTAGGATCAAGATGGAAGATAGTGAGAAGCCAATCAACAAAAGTAGTCAAGCAATGAAGTCAAACAGGTATGACAAATAGGCAATGACTTCACGAAGACAAACTCTAAGTAAGGAGAGGGAGAAGATAGAACCGATCACTTGTTGAAGACACAGATTTGTTGGACCAGTTCCAGTTGTTGTGACAAGCTGTACATCTGTTAGGGAGGCTGAGATTCAACTCAAGACTGCGTCTTCACCTTATTCCCTTGAGCTAAGGACACACAGTCCTCGCCCAATCACTCTGGTAAGTCTTCAAGGTAGACTTCCGAACCTTCCAGATCTGCGTTCACCGGCAATCCACAATGACTCTTGGATGCTCAGAGCGCGACGCCTAACCGGCCGGAGGATTCACAGTCCTCAAGTGTAATAAGTCTTGAGTCACATGATGTAAAGACTCCAAGTGATGCCTAACACTCTTTGGCTCACAGGTGTTTGGGCTTTGTCCTCGCAAGGATTTCTCTCTCAAAGGCTTCGAGGTGGGTTGCTCTCAAGCGACAAAAGCCGTGCACTAACTCTAAGCAGCCACCAATTTATGGTGTAGGGGGTGGGCTATTTATATCCACTAGGCAACCCGACATGATATGTCCTAAATGACCACAGGTCACTAAGGAACCGACACGTGTTCCAACGGTCAGATTTCAAACACACGCGGCAACTTTACTTGGGCTACAAGCAAAGCTGACTCATCCAGCTCTGGATAAGTTTTGCTCTCATTGTCTTTGCTCGAAGACATTGGATTTGGGTTGAGCATCACTTCAGTCATTCTGACTTTGATCACTTGGACCCCACTTAACAGTACGGTGGTTCCTATGACTCAACAAAGAAGAAAAGGAATCAACGAAACGACATAGTCTTTGCGCTCCATAGTCTTCACTCAATGTCTTCTCATGTCATAGACTTCAATATGAATATCTTCGCATACCACCATTGTCGTCAATGTCTTCATACATTTTTAGGGGTCATCTCCGGTAGGTAAACCGAATCAATGGGGGACACTACCTGCGTTATCCTGCAATTCTCACAAACGCATTAGTCCCTCAACCACATTTGTCGTCAATACTCCAAAACCAACTAGGGGTGGCACTAGATGCACTTACAATCTCCCCCTTTTTGGTGATTGATGACAAACTGGTTGAAGTTTTCAACGGGATAAAGTATGTGAAATTGTAAAGGATAGAATTGTCTTCATAAGTGGCAAAGGCTCCCCAAGATGTGCATATAAGTAGTTTGCTTTTGGAATGCAAATGCACATGGCAAGTTGTACTTGTGGAGATCCTCTTCAACTTATGAAGATAACTCATCATGCATGAAATGATATAACTAAGAGAATGACATGCATAATGAAAAATGGACGTCTGCAGAATGATCTAAGTGCGGAAGTTATCATCGCACATGCGGAATTTATCATCGCAACAGAGTAAAGCAAATAAGTAGCAGACGACCATCGAGTTTAAGTGTTACAACTCAAAGAACCAAATGTATCAAAAGCGAGAGTTGTAAACACTAGGCAAAATATTATGCAACCGCCATTATGAACCCGCTTGAAGACTATCAAACTCATATGCTTCTCCCCCTTTTGTCAGTAAGGGCCAAAAAGGTTTGAAGACATAGAGCATCTACTCGCTTTCATCAGGAGAAGGTGAAGCAGCAAGGTTGTCGTGGTTGTTTGGCGGTGCAGACGAACTTGGTGCAGTGTCGATGCGTGCAGAAGTAGGGGGCGGTGAAGTAGCATCGGCTTCATCATCGATCACTCTGGCATTCACCATTGCCGCGGAGGAAGAATAGTCAGAGTCTTCAAGTGATGGAGTTCATCGCAGGACTGCATTCCGTGGAGGAGTGGAGTCAAACTTGAAGCGTTCAGTGAAGCCATCATCTTGAAGATCTGCTTCTGCACTGAGCAGTGTCAAACTCTTCCATGATCGCCGACAGGTCTCATGAGTGACAAAAGCATTCTTTGTGGCAAGATTTCGAATGCGATTGACGTCCACCAAGAGGCTTTGCATCTATCGCTTGAGCCAGGAGTGATGCTTATCTTGTTTCTTGTCGGATTTCGGGTTTTGGCAGACCCTTGAGGTTCGAACACTGGGGTGCACGCGGAGATCCAACCCTCCACCGTCTCGTACCTCGCCGACGCAGGGACCTAAACTACTAAAAAGAACAGCACAAGAGACACAGGATTTATACTAGTTCGGGCCACCGTTGTGGTGTAATACCCTACTCTAGTTTGTGGTGTGGTGGATTGCCTCTTGGGCTGATGAAGAATAGTACAGGGAAGAACAGCCTCGCGAGGGTCTGTTCTTGGTGGGTGTGATGAACTGCTAGGTGGTGTCCCGTCGCTCTAGCTACTGATTCCTTGGTGAGGATCCCGATCTCATACTGGGGCGATCCTGATCCCTCTCCGAGTGTGGCTACTCCTATTTATAGGCGAAGGCCTGGGCCTCTTCCCAAATATTGAGCGGGAAGGGCGCCAACAATTAGCCATTTGAAGGGGACAGCGGGTACACTTATCCCGACTAAAGTTGGTCCTCGCCGCCAAAGGCTCTGTGATGACCTTTGCTTGGGCTCCACGATGACTCCCTTCCAGGCCGTTCGGCCTGGTCTTGGTCTTGTTGCACGAAACGGATGCCTTTGCTTGATGCTCTCGCTGCGCTTGCTCCCTTTGCACCAAAGAGGAAGGGGACGCTGCTGCTGGGCTGGCGCCAGATGGCGCCCTTGGTAAATCATGGCTTGCGTCATGGGCACCTCGCGAGTACCCTGCCTTGAACTCTCCGCCTCCTCATGAGCCAGCCCTAACGAGGCCGTGCACGAGGAAGCTCTGGTCGTCCGCCTCGCGAGGCTTGGCCCCTCGCGAGGGTCTTGAGCTTATGTTGATGAAGATGGGCCGTCTGGGCCTCCTTTGAGCCACGCCAGCAGCCGCAGCGAGCAAGTCTGGGACCCCGTTCCCAGAACGCCGACATTTCTGATGCAGTGCGACAAGAAGTTCTCGATCTTTGAGGATGGGAGAGCACTTCCTGGGTCTTTGGCCAATTGTGCTCTCAGTAGCTTCAGTCTGCGCACGGTGAGGCAGACGTGTGTTCCCAGCCAGAGGATAAACACGAGATCTTTGCTTGGACGCCTTCCATGGGTTGAGAGAAGCTATGGTGATCTGCATTCGAAGACAAAGTGGCGTTTTGGCGGGCTCGGGGTATATGGCTTCAATCGACATATCAACCTCTGGTAGAAAGATCGGATGATTGCGGCGGAGGGTTGATAGTTGATAGCGAGTGCATCTTGATGAGGCGCATGACCCATGGAGCATAAAATTTCAGACCAAAAAGATCAGATCCAGACGCAGCCAATTGCCGGATGAAGAATTCTTGCGTATTGAAGCTGATGCCATTGAGGATGTAAAAGACCAATGTCTTCATGGCTCCTTCAAGTTTTGCAGATGATGAATGCCCTTTGATAGGCCATAGAGTTCGCCTGATGATGTGATATATTATACGAGGCAGATACTCAAGGTCGTCAACAAAGAATTCCTGAGGGTATTCAGCGTCATGTGGCAGTGGCTTTATCATGCTCAACATCTGACTCATGTTGGGCTCTGGCTTATGAAAGATGCTCTCCAGTGCATCGTGGTGGAGTTGACAACCAGGTTCAAACAGCTCTCCGGGAGTGGGTAGGCCTGTGAGCTCAATGACGTCAAGAGCTTTGGCTTCATGACGAACATTTCCTGTCATCCACTCGAAAACCCATGTCTTTGTATCTCAGAGTAGTAGCAGCGGATGTGGGCGGTAGCATAGAATTGAAGCAAAAGTTCTTCATTCCAAAGTTCTTTATGCATCACAAAGCCTAGCAGACCAGCATCACGAAAGTAATCAAGTGCTTCCTCTAAGCAGGGCAGTCCAAAGATGGCTTCAGATGTCGGCGCATATGAGGAAAATCGCCCTTGATCATACTGAACGCAGGAGTAATAGCTTCTTGATATAGCTCCGAAGCGGTCGATGATATCCTTGGCCTTGTGTAGGGTTCTTTGCTCACAAAGAAAGTGTTGTGGGCTTTGAAGCCATTTGCATTGAAAGACCATGTAGAGGTGGCGATGCTCGAAACCTTGGCGATCGTGGCTTTGGTTTACGGACGAGGCCTATGCCCAACATGATATTCAAACTGAGGACTAGAGGCATGAGGCGGAGGGACCAGAACGGGCCATCTTACTGTGGTTAGCTGACCATAGTTGCATGCTTGCTCAATTGTGTAGGGCCTTGGTGGCGGAACTGGAGCAGTGGCAACAATTGAGGCTTCAGGTAGCTCAGCAGATGCTTCAGGAGCAGTTGCCTCATTGGCTTCAGGCACATTTGGTGCAGGCTCCACATTTGCTTCAGCCATGACTGTGTCATTGGCTTCATTGGTGTTGGAGGTGGCAGCCTCAATGTTTTCAACCTCCACTTGAGGAGCTGGAGGGTCGGGCACGGGCACGTTGATATCAGGAATAACTTCTTCAATAACAGGGGGTGTAGGGACACGTTCTTCTTCTTCTTGGGTGTCTTCGGCTGATGCAGCCGGATTGTCTTGAGCAGCTTTGGCTTCAGACTCGGAGACATTCAACAGTTGGAGTGGCTTCTGAAAACACTTGATGTACAACAGGTTGGTGGTGCACTTCTCCTTCTGGAACGCTCGAGAGAGGTACTTGAGGCCTTTGACCTTTGCAAAGCCTGCGCAATGCTGGCAACGCCTTTGGAGATGGAGTTGGCTAGGCCTCAAAGTCTTCCTCTTGTTGTTGTTGTTGTTGTTGTTGTTGTTGTTGTTGGGGAGTGACTTGTTGTTGGGGAGTACTAGGGGAGTCTTCTGGTTGTGGGTGATCAGCCCATGATGCATCCTGAGCAATTGGCGTCAGAGGACGACCAATGCTGATGAGTTCGTTGTTCGTGAGAACAGGCGATGATACCGGGTTTGGTTCGATCTGAGGAAGAACTTCATCATCTTCAACATTGTCATGATGACCAATGTCTTCAGCAGTGGTGGGATCAACTGCTGGATTGTCTTCGGCTTCATGAGCCTCTATGGAAGCAGGCTCATGACCTATCATCCGTCGTTCTTGGATTTCAGATGCAGGGCGAATCACAGAAATAGGGTCAACAACCAAGGGCTCTGTGGGAGCAGGCCGATTCTTCTTGCTTTTGAGTTTCTTCTTGGAGGGAGCACCATCAGAGGCTTCGGGATTTTTCCTTTTTCTGGCTTCAGCCTCAGCAGCCCTCGTCTTCTTCTGTTCAGAAGCGGTAGATCTGACCTTTGGCTTTGAGCCAGTCATGCTACTTGGGAAGACTATGCGGGGTTCTTCCTGCCTTGAAGGTGCAGATTGATCAGTTGATAGCTTCTTCCTCTTTGCAGCCATTCTGGGGTCAATGCCAGGACGGCCAAGAGCCTTGCGCTTCTCAAATTTCATTGTAGGCTAGCACACACTTGTTAGCCAGACTCTTCATGCGCTCACGAGAGCCTCTAGCTTCTTCACGCTTCTTGAGAAAGGCTTCTTTGAGCTCGTGCAGCATGATCTTGAAGTTTTTGACATCTTGCACGCTGAGCGCAGCCATATGCTTCTTGAACTGGGCCTTCTCATAGTCAATCTTATGCTTCAGTTCAACAATGCGCTGAGCAAGAGCTAGCTCAGAAGCAATGGCGCCATTGAAAGAGACGCTGAGGCCAATAGGAAGTTGCAGATCTTCAAAGCCGATGTTTGGGGTGTCAAACCACTCATCAATGAAGTGATGGATGATTGCCACATCAAAGAGAGGCAAATTGTTGAAAATTTCTGCTTCTTCCTTGCTCTTGATTAGTTGCTCAAGTGCATCATCTGCAAGATCTTCATCGCTAGACAGATCAATGTGCTCTTTGCGCAAAATGGCAGCAGAGTCGATGTCGGTCGATATTCTTGACAATTTTCTTTTCTTCTCCGTCCTCTTGGAGATACGTGATTGATCTTCGATTGCATGACCGCTTCGTGGAGGTGCGATGGCTAGTGGCTTCACACGTGAAGCTTTTGAAGGAGCAGTGACTTTGAAGCCTTGACTTTCTTTTTGCTTCGTGGCTTTGGAGCAGGAGCAGGAGCAGGGCTGGGGCTTCATCGAGTCAAGATCATCATCGAGTGATCCACTTGGGCACCTTGGACCGCAATGTGAGTGATGAGGCCATCAAGGTTGTAGAAGGGACCGATGACATTGGGTTCAAGATCACATGAGCCGTCGGCCGCGGGAGCAGAGGGACCAGGTTGAAGTCTAATCCCAATGCCTTCTTGTTTTCCTTGGTCAAGCCTTTGCGTCTTTGGAAGTTGCGCTTGAAGAGATTATCGTCACGACACGAGCAATGACGTTGGTCGGCATTCTCGGTGAGGTCCACGGACCATACAAGGATAGAAACCCGTGCAATAGCTTCAGCCTGTTCTTGGGTGGAAGGCCTCGAAAGAGAATATCACCCCAAGGGCTTTTGATAGCATTCTTCTCGGCGTATTCCTGGGTCACGAACTTGTACTTGAACCATTGTTCAGCCCAATATCGACGAATCCATTAGATCCGCGTCTTGCGCTGATTCTAATTCTCTTCGGGATCTGTCTTGTAAAGCTCTGCGAGGTCATCAGGCGGATCTTTTGAGGTTCCCCCATGACGCTGTCTACCGCCCTTCCTAACTGATTTATCTGTAGCCATGAACTTCAAACTAAATGGCTTCAATACGTTCAAAGGCTTCAAAGGCTTGCGTTTGCTGGACAAACAGGAACTGGCTTCGGGAGAGTTAATTTGATGCTATAAGAATTCTGCAAAAGTATGCAGACTATGAGAACCAAGGATTCTCCCACGGACATGTACCGTGATGACATTAGAGATGCGAGGAAGGGAAGAGATCATATGCATTCTCGTAAGATTTTGAAGATAAATCAGTTTGAAGACATTGACCTCATGATGCTAAGACATTCACTTATACGCGAGAGTTGGTTCCAGATTTTTACGAATCCGTGAATAAGTACAAGTGAGGAATCTAACTAGTTGTGAAGCTTAAGTGAATATACTAGGCAGTATGAGATGCGAATGAATAGATCTAACATTGTATAGGCGAAACCAATTTTGGTAAGTAGGATGAATCTTTGAGGATCAAAAGATGGTAAAAATAGAGTTATATTTACCACTCAAGAACTGCTAGACGGAAGAAAAGGAGACCGAGCAGTTCAATCCATCGTGCCCTAACTTGGCGATGGAGGACACCTCGGGCGGCGGAGAGAGGACGATGTTCGCGGCGGCGTGAGGACGGCGTCGGAGAAGTCGCGGCAGCTAAGCGCTTCGTCACCGGCATCGTCGAGAGCTAGCGGTGGCGCTAGGGTTTTGATGAGGTGGAGAGGTGGAAGAAGGTTTTCTTTACTGCAGGGGACATGTATTTATAAGGAGGTGTGCGGCACAGCGCAATTACGTAGGTGCCCCTGGCGGTTCACATCTGAGGGGCACGTGGCAAGCATGCAACATACTCTGAGTTGTCCCACGTTCCCACGCCCGCCAGTTTGTTTGATGGTCGTTTCGCTTCTCCGGATTTCAACAATAAGGATGAATCATTTAAAACAGACTTAAAGTTTGTCTTTGTGTCTTCTGCTGACAAGGACGCAGAGAAGACATTCGACAGTTTCAATAGAATGCATATGATTTGGACAGATAGAGTTTGATATAGAAAGCATAGAGAGATTAGGGTCCGATCACATTCACTTAGTTCAAAAGATTCAACTTGGAAGACATAGCTATAAGTGAATGATGTAGAGGACAAAACAATATATATATATATATATATATATATATATATATATATATATATATATATATATATATATATATATATATATATATAATCGAACAACAACCAAATCAACATAGTGAAGAAAATCATGAAGATAGGTTGAAGTTGAAGACAAATCAAATGCGAAGGTATTGCGAAATAACGCCGTGAGTGAAACACTTCAAACAGAGAAATTTGGTGGTGGCGTTACCCATCAGTATAGGAAGTATTAGACCCGACACGGCGCACAATTATCGTGGCGCTCAAGTCAAATTCCATGTTAATGTATTCACACTCGAATGTAAGTCTTCATTGGTTGAAGATATACTTTACTTCGTGTGTTACACATCTAAGTCATCAACATGCATAAGTGTTAGGATGTGTGCTTGATCACAGGACATTTGAGGATTCCAAGATATTTAGCTCACACCGTAACTTGCAAAACCTTTTCTCATCCAAGGGCTTTGTGAAGATATCTCGCCAATTGCTCTTCAAAGTTGGCGTGAATGATGTCAATATCTTTCTTCATGACATGATCCACGAGAAAATGATGACGAATTTCAATGTGCTTTGTCTTCGAGTCTGGACTGGATTGTTGGCAATCTTGATGGCGCTTTCGTTGTCGCAGAAGAGAGGTACTTGTTTCAGATTGATGCCATAGTCCTTGAGAGTTTGCTTCATCCATAGAAGCCGAGCACACAAGATCCAGCAGCAATGTATTCAGATTCAGCGCTTGAGAGTGATACAGTTCGCTTCTTTGAAGACCAACGACAAGTGATCGTCCCGAAAGTGACATGTGCCTGATGTAGACTTGATCCACCTTGTCACCAGCATAATCAGCATCCGAAAATCCAACCAAATCAAATTTTGAGCCCTTTGGATACCATAATCCGAGTGTTGGGGTATGAGCCAAATATCAAAGAATTCGCTTCACAGCTAAGTGATGCGATTCCTTTGGTGCCGCTTGGAATCGAGCACACATTCAAACACTAAGCATAATATCTGGCGTAGATGCACATAGGTAAAGTAAGGAACCAATCATGGAGCGGTATACCTTTTGATCGAACTCTTTACCATTGTCGTCGGGACCCAGATGGTATTTGGCTGGCATTGGCGTCGTGTAACCTTTGCAATCTTGCATTCCAAACTTCTTCAGACAATCTTGGAGGTATTTTTCTTGAGATATAAAGATGCCATTCCTTTGTTGACGATTTTGAAGACCAAGGAAGAACTTGAGCTCTTCCATCATGGACATCTGATATTGTTCTTGCATCATGTATCCAAATTCATCACTATACTTCTGGTTGGTGCAGCCGAAGATAATGTCATCCACATATATTTGGCATACAAACAGTTCACCATCATATGTCTTCGTGAAGAGTGTGGGATCAAGGGATCCAGGTTTGAAGCCTTTGCTCTTGTGAAGTCTTTGATCGTATCATACCAAAGCGCGAGGAGCTTGTTTGAGGCCATACGATTGCTTTATTTAGCTTGTACACCATATCGGGATGTTTTGATCTTCAAGCCGGTGGTTGAGCGGCATATACTTCTTCTTCAATCTTGCCGTTGAAATGCACTCTTCACATCCATTTGATATAGCAAGATGTTGTGGTGGTTAGCATAGGCTAGTTGTATGCGAATAGCTTCAAGCCTAGCTACGAGAGCAAATGTTTCATCAAAGTCAATTCCTTCAACTTGAGTATATCCTTTAGCCACAAGACGTGCTTTTTTTGACGACTTGACCATGCTCATCTTGCTTGTTTCGATATATCCATTTGGTGCCAATAATGTTATGCTTGCGAGGTCGGGGCGCTTGACAAGTTCCCAAACATTGTTCAGCTTGAACTGTTGAAGTTCTTCTTTCATAGCTTGTATCCATTCTCGGTTCCATAAAGGCTTCACAAACTTTCTTGGGTTACGATATTGACACAAAAGAAAAGTGCCCACAGAAATTTGCTAGCTGTGTTGCTCTTGAGCGAGTAAGCGGACCAGTGCATTGATGCTATCGATTATCTTCTCAATATGTACTTCATTTGCAACTCGAGGATGAATCGGACGAAGACTTTGCTCTTGCTGATCATTGTCATCATTGGGAGGATTGTCTTGGATGAGCATTGTCTTCAGTTGGTTAGGTGCGAAATGATAAGTTCTTCTTGGTTTGTGCTTGAAGGCATGATTTCACCAGTTCCCATCGACTTGATAGATTCACTGGGTGGAGCTTCGTCTAGTGTACTTGGCAGCAGCTCTCTTTGTGAACCATTGGTTTCATCAAATCGCACGTCCACAGCTTGACGATTTTGTAGTGATAGAGGTTGAAGACTCAGTAGGAGTGCGAGTCCTTTCCGAATCGAGCATGAAGCCTTCGTGAGCCTTGGGTTCAAATTTTGACTTGTGATGGGGATCCTTGATCCAAAGACTTAGCCCCAAATACTCAAGTAGGCGACATTTGGCTTCTTGCGATGAAGGAGCTCATAGGATGTTTTTTCGAAGCTTATGGACATAAACATGGTTGATGACGTGACATGTTGTATCAATAGCTTCAGCCGAACTTTCTTGGTGTCTTGTACTCGTTGAGCATTGTTGAGCCATCTCAATGAGGGTTACATTGTTGCGCTCCACGATGCCATTTTGCTTTGAGGTGTGTATGGAGCAGAGAACTCATGAGCGATTCCCATGGTATCCAGATAAAGATCAAGTCCGGTGTTCTTGAATTCAGTGCCGTTGTCACTTCTGATATGCTTGATCTTGACGCCATAATTGTTCATTGCTCGATTGGCGAAGCGTCTTAAGACATCTTGCACTTCAGTCTTGTAGAGAATTATGTGCACCCATGTGTATCTTGAGTAGTCATCAACAATGACGAAGCCATAGAGACAAGCAGTTGTTGTGAGGGTAGAGTAGTGAGTAGGGCCAAACAAATCCATGTGTAACAGCTCGAAGGGTTGAGATGTCGTCATGATTGTCTTCGAGGGTGCTTTTCCTAGTCATCTTTCCAACTTTCGAGCACCACACAAATGATCCTTCTTGAACTTGACACCTTCGATGCCTATGACATGCTTCTTCTTGGCGAGTGTGTGTAAGTTCCTCATGCCAAGATGCCCCACCTCCGATGCCGAGCCAAGATTCAAGCTTTTGCAAGAAGACATCTGACAAGTCTGTGGACCTGCTGAGAAATTTACCATGTATATATCATCTTTCCTATACCCTTCAAAGACTAGAGACTTGTCGATTCCATTAGTACAAGGCAATGATATTTTCGAATATCACAATCATGTTCAAGTCACAAAGCATTGATACGTACATCAAGTTGAAACCAAGGATTCAACAAGCATCACTTATCCATGTGTTGATCCTTTGAGATTGCAACTCTACCTAGACCCGATATCTTGCTTTTACCAAAGTCAAGAAATGTGATGTGACTCTTGTCTGATGGACGTAAGGTTGAGTCCATGAGAAGACTTCGATCACCAGTCATATGATTAGTGCATCTGCTGTCCATAATCCATTCTGAAGCATGAGGTGTCATACCCTACAATACAGTTAGGGGGATAGGCTTCACCAAGAGCATTGTGAAGCATAAACATTTGACGGGCAAGTGGATTATTGAAGCTCAAATCAAGATTAGGATTGATAGGATGAATGGCAAACAATTCAGGAACAAAATACATAGTGAGATCATTTGGGCATTTGATCTTGCATCCTACAAGATGTTTTAGGTCCCCAGCAATAGCATCAGACGCCTTTGATTTTCGGCTGGAGACCCTTCCCTACAAAAGAGAGTTAATTCTTCTTAACCACCCACATCTTCAGGGGTGGCTTAGAAGCAATGAGTCTAAGTGCAGCATCTGAGAACTTCGGCTTTGGAGCCCTAGCAAATAGCCTTGCAGGAGATGAATGATACTCATATGAATAAGCAGAAAAGTTCTTAGTTCTATGAACATAGCGGTTTGAAGACACACGCTCATATTCATAAATTTGAGTACGGTTTCCTGCAAAACATTGGCGTTAGGGTGACTCGGTGAGTCCTCTGTGCAGATGAAGCCTTTGGACCATATGACACCTTAGGTGCAGGGTTTGTCTTCTTCCTGTGTGGTATCATGATGACATTCATCGGAAGATTCTCAAGACAGCTTTTGGGAACCCAGATCTTCTTCATAGGTGGTCCATTCCTGCAGCTTAGTACCAATATACACGCAAACACTTCACCATTTTGATTCTTGAACAGCTTATATTTTGCATCAAAGGATTCATCAATGATAATAGGATTAGCATGTAAAGCCGGATAAGGTGGATGGATCCATCAAGGTCCCTTTGCACAACCCATGTGGTTTTGGGATACTACTCAAAGCTTCGGTGGAACCATCAACATTCATTTTCCTCTCGAACCCAACACCCTCTTTCCTAGGGTTTCGGTTTAGAATCTGCTTTTGAGGACATCGCAAAGTGTCGATGCCCTTCGCACTTTTATACATCCTGTTTCAAGCAATGTCTTCAACCTAGCATTTTCATCAGCAATAGCAGTGGTATCCTCCGCAGAGGGGTTAGTTACCACATTAGTAGTTGAAGACAATGCAACAATAGCAGCAGTTGAACATTCAGCAACAGAGGTAGCGATATCACGCTCAAGACATTTTAGACATGGTGGTTCAAATCCATCCTGAGCGGAACTGATCTGTTGAGCGCGAAGTGACTCATTCTCTTTTTGAAGATCTTCATGAGCCGCTCTCAATTTCTCAAGCTCTTGCTTCCTTTGAAGATAATCATAGGAGAGCTTTTCATGAGTAGTTGAGAGCGTTTCATGACGACTTTCAAGTTCTTGGTACTTAGCATGAAGATTTTTAATGTCTTCAACTAAGGACTGTGAACGTGTCATTTCCGCGTCCAACAGGTCATCGCTTTTGTCTAACAGTTTTTGAGTATGTTCCATAGCTCTTTGTTGTTCGGTTGCAATTTTAGCAAGTGTTTTGTAGCTGGGTTTGGATTCACAATCAGAGTCATCTTCACTTGATGTTTGAAAGTAAGCATCACGTTATTTTACCTTGGCACCACGTGCCATGAAGCAGTAGGTGGGAGCAAGGTCGTCCTTGTCATCGGCTTGACGTTGGTGTGGAAGTCATTGTCTTGATGTTGAAGATGGACTTGGCAACATAGGCTGTGGCTAAAGCCAGACTTGCAACGCCAGGGTCGGACTCCTCTTCAGACTCCACCTCCACCTCCTCAGAAGCAGACTCCTCCTCTGAATCCATTTCCTTGCCAACAAAAGCACGAGCCTCGCCAGATGAGATATTCTTATGAGAGGAAGACTTAGATGAGGACTTGGAAGAAGACTTTGAAGATTTCTTCTTCTTCTTGTCATCAGAATCATATTCCTTGCTCTTCTTCTTCTTCTTCTCATTGTCCCACTGTGGACACTCAGAGATATAGTGTCCAGTTTTCTTGCACTTGTGACATGTTCTCTTCTTGTAGTCATGAGTGGAAGCTTCATCATTTCTTGAGCTGGATCGTGAAGACTTTCTCAAGCCTTTCTTCCTAGTGAACTTCGAACTTCTTCACAAGCATAGCAAGTTCCTTTCCAATGTCTTCAAGATCATCGTAACCGCAATCATTGTTCTTCGATGAGGAAACAACTTTTGCCTTCAAAGCGCGAGTTCGCCATAGTTGGGACCATAGATATCTCTTTTCTCGAAAGCTAGAACTCATGTGTGTTGAGCCTCTCAAGTATATCGACGGATCGAGTGTCTTGAAGTCGTATGCGTTCTTGTATCATGAGGGCAAGGGTGTCAAAAGAGTTGTCAAGTGATCTCAGAGTGTCTTGACGATTTCATGCTTGGTGATCTCGGTGGCGCCGAGAGCATGAAGCTCATTTATGATGTCAGTGAGGCGATCAAACGTGAGCTGGACATTTTCATTGTCGTTTCTCTTGAAGCGGTTGAAGAGGTTGCGAAGAACACTGATCCTTTGATCTTTGTGGGTTGAGACGCCTTCGTTGACCTTGGATAGCCAGTCCCAGACTAGCTTCGACGTTTCCAGAGCACTCACATGGCCATACTGTCCTTTGGTTAGATGACCACAGATGATGTTCTTTGCAGTAGAGCCCAGTTGAATGAACTTCTTGACATCAGCAAGGGTGACACCTTCACCAGTTTTGGGAACGCCGTTCTTGACGACATACCAGAGGTCGACATCAATGGCTTCAAGATGCATGCGCATCTTATTCTTCCAAAGAGGGATAGTCGGTTCCATCGAACACGGGCAAGCAGCGGAGACTTTGATTATCCCTGCGGTCAACATAGCTAAAACTCCGGTGGTTAAACTAAATCACACGTAACAAGGAGTACCTTGCTCGATACCAATTGAAAGTGCTAGTTATCGACTAGAGGGGGTGAATAGGCGATTTTAGGAAAGTCTTCAAAACACGGATGTTTCAAAGACAAACAATAGAAATGACCTAATTGATATGCAGCGGAAGATAAACTACAACAAGAAAACCATAGTCAAGTATGCAATAACGTGAAAGTACAAGACTAACAGCAGCTTGGTAGTAGTATCAAGATGGAAGATAGTGAGAAGCCAATCAACCAAAGTAGTCAAGCAATGAAGTCAAACAGGTATGACAAATAGGCAATGACTTCACGAAGACAAACTCTAAGTAAGGAGAGGGAGAAGATAGAACCAGTCACTTGTTGAAGACATAGGATTTGTTGGACCAGTTCCAGTTGTTGTGACAACTGTACATCTGGTTAGGGAGGCTGAGATTCAACTCAGAAGACCGCGTCTTCACCTTATTCCCCTTGAGCTAAGGACACACAGTCCTCGCCCAATCACTCGTAAGTCTTCAAGGTAGACTTCAACCTTCACAGATCAAGTTCACCGGCAATCCACAATGACTCTTGGATGCTCGAGCGCGACGCCTAACCGGCCGGAGGATTCACAGTCCTCAAGTGTAATAAGTCTTCAGTCACACAGACATGAAAGACTTCATGATGCCTAACACTCTTTGGCTCTGGGTGTTTGGGCTTTGTCCTCGCAAGGATCTCTCTCTCAAAGGCTTTGAGGTGGGTTGCTCTCAAGCGACAAAAGTCGTGCACTAACTCTGCCAGCCACCAATTTATGGTGTAGGGGTGGGCTATTTATAGCCACTAGGCAACCCAACCTGATATGTCGAAATGACCACGGGTCACTAAGGAACCGACACGTGTTCCAATGGTCGATTTCAAACACACACGGCAACTTTACTTGGGCTACAAGCAAAGCTGACTCATCCACTCTGGATAAGTTTTGCTCTCATTGTCTTCGCTCGAAGACATAGGATTTGGGTTGAGCATCACTTGACCATTCGACTTTGATCACTTGGACCCCACTTAACGATGACGGTGGTTCCTATGACTCAACAAAGAAGAAAAGGAAACAATGAAACGACGACACGGTCTTGGCGCCCATAGTCTTCACTCAATGTCTTCTCATGTCATAGACTTCAATATGAATATCTTCACATACCACCATTGTCGTCAATTTATTCATACATTTTTAGGGGTCATCTCCGGTAGGTAAACCGAATCAATGGGGGACACTACCTGCGTTATCCTGCAATTCTCACAAACGCATTAGTCCCTCAACCACATTTGTCGTCAATACTCCAAAACCAACTAGGGGTGGCACTAGATGCACTTACAGCCTTCTTGTGCAAACCAGGCTTGGTTGCAGCAGCAGTGCCATATTCCTTCTTCAGGACTTTCTTCTTGGAGCTCACTTCCTCCTCTGTAGCCACATAGTCCTCATCCTCAGAATCTGAGGTTTTCTTCTTTCTTGATCTGGTGACTGCCTTGGGCAAATTACTGGGAGTGCTCCTGCTGCCCTCATCAGAGCTGCTTGAGGGACTAGTGCCCTCACTCATTTGCACTTGCTCTTCTGATTTGATCTGGCTATCACTCTGGTCAGACATTCTGGCAAGCAAACTGACAGCAGACCCTGTGAATAGATATAGATGAGGTAGAGTGGATGAGCATCACAAAGTGCAGAGTTTTTGCAAAACAGATGAGTCAAAAACTCAGTTTTAGTTCTCCACAGAAAGCAGTTCAGAGCTACCGATTTGTTAAACTCGGTGACATCGAAGCAACTTTTGGAGTCTAAACTAGTGAACTCGGTCAGACCGAGTCACAGTTCGGTGGCTCCGAGATTGCTAGGGTTTCACTGAGAGTTGAACTCGGTCGCACCGATTTGCAATTTTTGATCAGACCGAAAAGTGCATGTGCAATGGCCTAAGCCAAATCAGTGAGACCGATTTCTACAACTCGCTCGGTCCTAGATGGGTTCGGCGTAGACCTAATCCTAAATTTTCGAATCAAACATAACCTAAAGGAAGTTTTCTCTGGATAGATTGATTTCATACGTGGTAATGATCATGGCAAAGCAATGTGCTAGGAATCAGAGTAAGAAATTAGCACAAAGGATCGAACTCATACCCTAGTTCGCCAGGAGTACGCTACGGCGACAACGGCGGGGCAGAATCCCGTTGATGGCGATGGAAACCAGCGGCTGGAGGTCGCTGGCGACGAGAAGACGATCTGGAGACCCGAGGTGGCAGAGCAGGACACACGCGGGATGGTGGGTTTTGAAGAGATTTCCAAAATCTCACCCGTGGGTATATATATCCAGACCCTGTCGGTGTGACCGAGTGGAACAACTCGGTGGCACCGACATGCAGAATCGCAAGCGGTTACTGCAACTCGGTGTGACCAAAAAGTTCAAATCAGTTGCACCGAGATTGAAAACCTAGATCAACTCAATCAACTCGGTGTGACCGAAGTGGATGGATTGGTCATACCGAAATGCACAGAGAGGTTTTGGAAGTTTAATTCTATGACTAATCGAGGACTCCGAGTGCTCCTCACACGGAGTGGTCCAAATCTGACTTGATCAAACTTTGTGATGTAGCATGAATAGAGTTTGAGACGATAAAAGCATAGATAGCTAGAGGAAGTTCTTAGGCGTTCTTGTCCATCCACTTGGCAAAAGAGAAAAAGTCAAACAATCAAAGCAACAAGTGGATGTCCTTGAATGAGTAAAATATGCAATCAACATACTCACACAATAAAATGGCAAATGGAATATGTGACAAAGCATGCACAAACACTCTAGCATCTATCAAGCAATTGGCGATGACTAGGTCATCTATATATGAGTATATTGACTTAGGAGTCAAATGAGAACATTTGATCATAGGTCATACTCATCGTTTAAGCACAAGTCGGGTTACCGCTTTTACATAAAGCATTGTTGTTTTCACACCATTAGAGTTGCTTTAGCTCAACTGATTAGAGTAAAGCTCCCCCTAGATGTGATATCCCCCCTAAGAGGGATGAACTAACCTTGGGTTTTGTTGATGATGACTTCATGTAGATGTTGAAGATGTGGATGCTCAATGTTGATGTAGATCATTCGGAGCAATCTGTTGGAGTGAGTTGCACTGCCGATACCTACACGGGTTAGTCCCACAAGGAACAAACAAGGATATCCATAGACATAGAGTGATGTACACACAAGATGGTGTCCATGAAAGCATTAGGTTACCTTGTACCTTGTCTTACCAACAAGAGGGTTTGTGACTCCTTGAACTAGTGCAAGATGTGGAAGTTGTTTGTACTTGTTCTTGCCAAGATGATATGAGTGAAGTATGTTGGCAGAGTCACCCTCAAGAACTCTCTAGTTCTTCTTCTTTGGGATCCACATCATCTTGATGGGAATCCTTGGAGTTGTAGTAGTACTTGATGAAGTAGAACTTGATGTAGTCTTGGGAACCCACTTGACCAAGGCCTTGGGAGCTTCTTCAAATGCATCAATCTCCTCTTGAAGCTTGTCCTTGCCTTTTTGCTTGTGGTCTTGTGCTGGAAGATCATCCTGAGCTTGTGTCCCTTGGAAAGAAGTAGGATCATACTTCTCTTATTGAGGAACAAACTTCGTCTTGGGGTATTGATCTTCTTCCTACTCAACTCCATTGGCATTGAACTTCCGTTCAAAACCAACACCTTGATTCTTCCGGTGCCTTCCTTGCTTGCGTACATTTTCCTCAAATTGCTTACTCCCGGCAAGGCTCTTGTAAACACCTTTCTCTATAGTTCCCTTCAATAAGCTATTTTCTTGCTCAAGTGTAACTTGGCTAAGAGAATCATTAGTGGAATCATGAGAACTACTAGAAGCAACAACATTGGACTTAACATGACTATTGTTACTACTAGAAGAAGAATCTTCCTTGCTCTTGTTGCTAGATTTAACTTGTGGCATGTAAGTAGACAAGAGTAAACGCTTGGCAGTGTAATAAGAACTTTTTTTGCGAATATCATCATTGATCGCTTTTAAGAACCCATGCTCTTGCTCAAGGTTGAGCCTTTCAAAGCGTAGCTTCTCATGAGTCTTTAAAAGTTCTCGATGATCTTCCAAGGTAGTTTCATGAGATAACTTAAGAGTGTTTAGTTCTTTAGTTAGACGCTCAATCTCCTTCTTATTATCGTCATTCGTTTTATCTTGATTATCATGATTAATAGCAAGCTCATCATAGTTTTCATCACTAGAGTTGTCAACAAGTAAATCATCATCACCTAGCAAATCATCTTCATCACTATTGAAATCAACATATTCGGGGTGTGATACCTTTGGGCCTTTAGCCATGAAGCATCTCCCAATTCCTTCATTTGGTGAGTCAAATATGTCGTAGGAGTTGGTTGACACAAGTGCTAGACCAGCAACACCTTCATCTTGAGTATATTCGGAGTCGGAGTGATAACTTCTTTCAGAGTGATGGTCGGAGTTGGAGCCGGATACCCATTCACCAACATGAGCTTGATGTCTTCGTTTCGTGTAGCTCCTTGATGACTTGTCCTTTGTTTCCGAATCCTTGCTTCTCCGAGAGGTTCTTCGTTCATAACGATCATCTCTGCTCCTTCTCTCTCTTGGTGGTGATTCCTCTTTTCTACTTCTCCTTTTGGGTGAATCTTCTCTTATTTTGTAGGGGTCGTACACTCATTGGAGTAGTGTCCGGGTCTTCCACAATTGTAGCTATTACGCTCACGACTCGAAGATCTTTTGTCATTGTAGGACCTTGACTTGGAACTTCTTTCCTTGCTTCTATTCTTGCAGAACTTGTTGAAGTTCTTCACCAATAGGCTCAATTCTTCATTGAAGGTTTGTTTCTCACTTGATGATGTAGGAGCATCACATGAGGCTTTGTAAGCACCACTTGACTTGTTGTGGAGCTCTTCCTTATCCTTGAGTGACATCTCATGAGGAATAATTATTCCAATGACTTCCGTTGGCTTGAGATCTTTGTAATTGGGCATCATTTGGATCAATGTGCACATGGTATCGTATTTTCCAACCAAGGCTCTTAGGATCTTCTTGATGATGAATCTATCGGTCATCTCTTCACTTCCTAAGCCGGCAATCTCATTTCAGCGACACCTTCACCATCCTTCATTTTGAACTTGTCAAGTTGACTTTGAAGCACATCCAATTTGGATTCCTTGACGGAGTCGGTACCTTCGTGCATATCAATCAAAGTATCCCAAATTTCCTTTGCATTCTCAAGACGGCTGATTTTGTTGAATTCTTCGGGGCACAATCCGTTGAAGAGGATATCGCAAGCTTGAGCATTGTATTGCAGCATCTTCAATTCTTCCGCAGTAGCTTCACGGTTCGGTTCTCTCCCATCAAAGAATTCACCTTGCAAGCCAATACACACAATAGCCCAAACGGCGGGGTATGTCCAAGAATAAGCATTTTCATCTTATGCTTCCAACTAGCAAAATTAGTACCATCAAAGTAAGGACCTCTACGGTGGTAATTTCCCTCGCTAGACGCCATACTCTCCTAGGTTGTGAAACCAATGCTATGATCACCAAAAGCTATGGAAATCAAGGCAAATGGAGACCAAAGCTCTGATACCACTTGTAGGACCGGAAGTATGTCTAGAGGGGGGTGATTAGACTACTTGACCAAATAAAAATCTAGCCATTTCCCTATTCTAAGTCTTCGCAGATTTTAGCAAAAGTCAAGCAATCAACCTACACATGCAAGTCTAAGAGTATAGCAGCGGAATGTAAAACATTGCATATGAAGGTAAAGGGAGGAGTTTGGAGGGAGCAAACGCAATGTAGACACGGAGATTTTTTTCCCGTGGTTCCTATAGGTGGTGCTATCGTACATCCATGTTGATAGAGACTTCAACCCACGAAGGGTAACGGTTGCGCGAGTCCACAGAGCGCTCCACCCACGAAGGGTCCACAAAGAAGCAACCTTGTCTATCCCACCATGGCCATCGCCCATGAAGGACTTGCCTCACTAGGGTAGATCTTCACGAAGTAGGCGATCTCCTTGCCCTTACAAACTCCTTGGTTCAACCCCACAATCTTGTCAGAGGCTCCCAAGTGACACCTAACCAATCTAGGAGACACCACTCTCCAAAAGGTAATAGATGGTGTGTTGATGATGAACTCCTTGCTCTTGTGCTTCAAATGATAGTCTCCCCAACACTCAACTCTCTCTCACAGATTTGGATTTGGTGGAACGATGATTTGAGTGGAAAGAAACTTGGGGAAGGCTAGAGATCAAGATTCTTGTGGTTGGAATGGAATATCTTGGTCTCAACACATGAGTAGGTGGTTCTCTCTCAGAAAATGTATGCTAGAAGTGTAGGCACGTTCTGATGGCTCTCTCCACGAATGAAGAGTGGGTGGAGGGGTATATATAGCCTCCACACAAAATCTAACCGTTACACACAATTCACCAAACTCGGTGGGACCTAATCAGAAAACTCGGTCAGACTGATTCGGTTCAAAATGTGAATGTTAGGCTTTTCGGTGGGACAGATTCCATTAGGGTTAGGGCATAACATAATCTCGGTGAGACCGACTACACAAACTCGGTGGGACCGACTTTGGTAATAAGCTAACCAGAGAGTTGGTCAGGCAAACTCGGTGGGACCGATTCGCTCATCTCGGTGAGACCGAAACGTTACAAAAGGGAAACAGAGAGTTTGCATTGCGAACTCGGTGGGACCGATTGCTCATCTCGGTTGGACCGAAACGTTACGAAGGGAAACAGAGAGTTTGCAATCCCATCTCGGTGAGACCGAAGTGACTAGGGTTTCTGGTGGTGGCTATGTCAAGTGAACTCTGTGGCGCCGGATAGATCAAATCGGTATGGCTGAGTTTGACTTTGGGTTTGGGACATATGTGGATATGAGGAAGTGGTTGAGTGTTTTTGCAGTATATCATTAAGCATTTTGAGCAAGTAAGCGATTAAGCAAAACCTCACCCCCTTTTAATAGTATTGGCTTTTCCTATGGACTCAATGTGATCTTGGATCACTAAAATGAAAATGTAAAGTCTTGACCTTGAGCCAATATGTGTCCTTGCATTTTGAGGGGTCCACATTCCTAATCCGTGCCATGCCAATCATTGAACTTTCTAAAATGATCATCTTGAAATAGTATTAGTTCAATGAGCTATATGTTGTTAGTAATTACCAAAACCACCTAGGAATAGTTGCACTTTCAGAGAGAGAGAGAGAGAGAGAGAGAGAGAGAGGGAGAGGGGTAGAGTGTTGGATGGGTGGTGGATTTGCTTCTCGAAGATGGTGGGAGAGGCCTACTAGACAAACTGAGGGTAGAACTGCAATATTATCAATAAGAGTGGGGATGTGTTTCTGTGTGTGTGTGTGCGTGATAGATATGTCTAGAGGCATGCATGGATGATGAAGGGGGGCCATGTGTTTGGTAAGTAGACCTAACTAGATCGGTAGATCAATTGTTGTGTGTCGGAGGAAGGGAGAGACAAAACTAATGAGGTAGATGAAGGAAATATGCCCTAGAGGCAATAATAAAGTTGTTATTTATATTTCCTTATATCATGATAAATGTTTATTATTCATGCTAGAATTGTATTAACCGGAAACTTAGTACATGTGTGAATACATAGACAAACAGTGTCACTAGTATGCCTCTACTTGACTATCTCATTGAATCAAAGATGGTTAAGTTTCCTAGCCATATACATGAGTTTTCATTTGATTAACGGGGTCACATCATTAGAGAATGATGTGATTGACTTGACCCATTCCATTAGCTTAGCACTTGATCGTTTAGTATGTTGATATTTCTTTCTTCATGACTTATACATGTTCCTATGACTATGAGATTATGCAACTCCCGAATACCGGAGGAACACCTTGTGTGCTACCAAATGTCACAACGTAACAGGGTGATTATAAAGGTGCTCTACAGGTGTCTCCGATGGTGTTTGTTGAGTTGGCATCGATCGAGATTAGGATTTGCCACTCTGATTGTCGAAGAGGTATCTCTGGGCCCTCTCGGTAATGCACATCACTATAAGCCTTGCAAGCAATGTGACTAATGAGATTAGTTGCGGGATGATGCGTTACTGAACGAGTAAAGAGACTTGCCGGTAACGAAATTGAACTAGGTATTGAGATACCGATGATCGAATCTCGGGCAAGTAACATACCAATGACAAAGGGAACAATGTATGTTGTTATGCGGTTTGACCGATAAAGATCTTCATAGAATATGTAGGAACCAATATGAGCATCCAGGTTCCGCTATTGGTTATTGACCGGAGATGAGTCTCGGTCATGTCTACATAGTTCTCGAACCCGTAGGGTCCGCACGCTTAACATTTTCTGATGATTTGTATTATGAGTTATGTGATTTGATGTACTGATGGTTGTTCAGAGTACCGGATGAGATCACGGACATGACGAGGAGTCTCGAAATGGTCGAGACGTAAAGATCGATATATTGGAAGGCTATATTCGGACATCGGAAAGGTTTCGAGTGATCCGGGTATTTTTCGGAGTACCGGAGAGTTGCGGGAATTCGCCCGGGGGGGGGGGGGGTCAATGGGCCTTCATGGGCCTTAGTGGAAATAGAGAGCAGCAAGGAAGTGTGGGGTGCGCCCCTAGGCCCAAACCGAATTGGTTTAGGGCTTTGGGGGCCGACCCCCTCTTTCCTTCTCCCCGCCTCCTCTTTCCTTCCCCTCCTAGTTGGACTAGGAAAAGGGGAACCTACTCCTAGTAGGAGTAGGATTCACCCCTTAGGGCGCACCCTATGAGGCCGCCGGCCCCCCTCCCCTTGCTCCTTTATATACGTGGCCAAGGGGCACCCCATAGACACACAAGTTGATCATTGATCCCTTAGCCATGTGCGGTGCCCCTCTACACCATAATCCACCTCAGTCATATCGTCGTAGTGCTTAGGCGAAGCCCTGCGCTGGTAGCTTCATCATCACCGTCATCATGCCGTCGTGCTGACGAAGCTCTCCCTCGACACTCTGCTGGATCGTGAGTTTGTGGGACGTCACCAAGCCGAACGTGTGCAGATCGCGGAGGTGTCGTACTTTCGGTGCTAGGATTGGTCGATCGTGAAGACGTACGACTACATCAACCGCGTTGTCATAATGCTTCCGCTTACGGTCTATGAGGGTATGTAGACAACACTCTCCCCTCTCGCTGCTATGCATTACCATGATCTTGCGTGTGCGTAGGATTTTTTTTTTTTTGAAATTACTACGTTCCCCAACAGTAGATCGATCGGTGCGTGGGGAAAATGAGTTATAATGACCTAGCTAGTTATATGTATAGCGGAAGACCGGTCAGTGTACATCCATTTGTTAGAGGCAAATAAGGCCCAGCTGTTGGGGAACGTAGTAATTTCAAAAAAATTCCTACGACCACGCAAGATCATGGTGATGGCATAGCAACGAGAGGGGAGAGTATTGTCCACGCACTCGTGAGACCGTTAACGGAAGCGCTATGACAACGCTGTTGATGTAGTCGACGCCTTCACGATCCGACCGATCCAAGTACCGAACGACGACACCTCCGAGTTCAGCACACGCTCAGCTCGATGACGATCCCGGACTCGATCCAGCAAAGTGTCGGGATGAGTTCCATCAGCACGACGGCGTGGTGGACGATGATGATGCTCTATCGCACAGGCTTCGCCTAAACTCCGCGATGATATGACCGAGGTGGAATATGGTGGAGGGGGCACCGACACGGCTAAGGAACGATCCGTAGATCAACTTGTGTGTCATGGGGTGCCCCATGCCCCCGTATATAAAGGAGCAAGGGGAGGAGGCCGCCCTAGGAGGGCGCGCCAGTGTGGAGTCCTACTAGGACTCCTAGTCCTAGTAGGATTCCACCTCCCTTGTTGGAGTAGGAGAAGGGAAAGAGGGGAGAGGAATAAGGAAGGGGCTGCGCCCTTGTCCAATTCGGACCAGAGGAGGGCGCAGGCCTCCTTCCTTTGGCCTCTCTCCTCTATTCCCGTATGGCCCAATAAGGCCCATATACTCCCGGCGAATTCCGTAACTCTCCGTACTCAAAATACCCAATCACTCGAACCTTTCCAACTCCGAATATAGTCGTCCAATATATCGATCTTTACGCCTCGACCATTTCGAGACTCCTCGTCATGTCCCCTATCTTATCCGGGACTCAACTCCTTCGGTACATCAAAACTCATAAACTCATAATATAACCGCCATCGAAACCTTGTTGCAAGGACTCTACGGGTTCGAGAACTATGTAGACATGACCTAGAACTATTCTTGGTCAATAACCAATAGCTGAACCTGGATGCTCATATTGGCTCCTACATATTCTACGAAGATCTTTATCGGTCAAACCGCATAACAACATACGTTGTTCCTTTGTCATCGGTATACATTTTGCCCGAGATTTGATCGCTTGTATCCAATACCTAGTTCAATCTCACATCGGCAAGTCTCTTTACTCGCTCTGTAATACATCATCTCGCAACTAACTTATTAGTTGCAATGCTTGCAAGGCTTATATGATGTGTATTACCGAGAAGGCCTAGAGATACCTCTCCGACAATCGGAGTGGCAAAACCTAATCTCGAAATACGCCAACCCAACATGTACCTTTGGAGACACCTGTAGTACTCCTTTATAATCACCCAGTTACGTTCTGACGTTTGGTAGTACCCAAAGTGTTCCTCCGGTAAACGGGAGTTGCATAATCTCATAGTTTACCGGAACATGTATAAGTCATGAAGAAAGCAATAGCAATATACTAAGCGATCAAGTGCTAGGCTAACGGAATGGGTCATGTCAATCACATCATTCTCCTAATGATATGATCCCATTAATCAAATAACAACACATGTCTATGGTTAGGAAACATAACCATCTTTGATTAATGAGCTAGTCAAGTAGAGGCATACTAGTGACTATATGTTTGTCTATGTATTCACACATGTATCATGTTTCCGGTTAATACAATTCTAGCATGAATAATAAACATTTATCATGAAATAAGGAAATAAATAATAACTTTATTATTGCCTCTAGGGCATATTTCCTTCAGTCTCCCACTTGCACTAGAGTCAATAATCTAGTTCACATCATCATGTGATTCAACACTAATATTCACATCTGTATGTGATTAATACCCATAGTTCACATCGTCATGTGACCAACACCCAAAGGGTTTACTAGAATCAATAATCTAGTTAACATCGCTATGTGATTAACACCCAAAGAGTACTAAGGTATGATCATGTTTTGCTCCTGAGAGAAGCTTAGTCAACGGGTCTGTCACATTCAGAGCCGTTTGTATTTTGCAAATATTCTATGTCTACAATGCTCTGCACGGAGCTACTCTAGCTAATTGCTCCCACTTTCAATATGCATACAGATTTAGACTTATAGTCATCTGGATCGGTGTAAAAAGCTTTCATCGATGTAACTCTTTACGACGGGCTCTTTTATCACCTCCATAATCGAGAAATATTTCCTTAGTCCTCACTAAGGATGTTCTTGACCAATGTCCAGTGATCTACTCCTAGATCACTATTGTACTCCCTTGCCCAATTCAGTGCAAGGTATACAATAGGTCTGGTACATAGCATAGCATATTTTATAGAACCTATGACTGAGGCATAGGGAATGGCTTTCATTCTCTTTTCTATTTTCTGCCGTGGTCGGGACTTGAGTCTTTACTCAATTTCACACCTTTGCAACACAGGCAAGAACTCTTTCTTTGACTGCTCCATTTTGAACTATTTCAAAATCTTGACAAGGTATGTACTTATTGAAAAACTTATCAAGCGTCTTGATCTATCTCAATAGATCTTGATGCTCAATATGTAAGCAGCTTTACTGAGGTCCTTCTTTGAAAAACTCCTTTCAAATACTCCTTTATGCTTTGCGAATAATTCTACATTATTTCCGATCAACAATATGTCATTCACATATACTTATCGAAATGCTTGTAGTGCTCCCACTCACTTTCTTGTAAATACAAGCTTCACCGCAAGTCTGATAAAACTATATGCTTTGATCAACTTATCAAAGTGTATATTCCAACTCGAGATGCTTGCACCAGTCCATAGATGGATCATTGGAGCTTGCACATTTTGTTAGCATCTTTAGGATTGACAAAACCTTCGGTTGCATCATATGCAACTCTTCTTTAATAAATCCATTAAGGAATGCAGTTTTGACATCCATTTGCCGATTTCATAAAATGTGGCAATTGCTAACATGATTCGGACAGACTTAAGCATCGTTACGAGTGAGAAAATCTCATCGTATTCAACACCTTGAACTTGTCGAAAACCTTTTGCAACAAGTCGAGCTCGTAGATAGTAACACTACTATCGGTGTCCGTCTTCCTCTTGAAGATCCATTTATTTAACATGGCTTGCTGATCATCGAGCAAGTCAATCAAAGTCCATACTTTGTTCTCATACATGGATCATATCTCAGATTTTATGGCCTCAAGCCATTTCGCGGAATCTGGGATCATCATCGCTTCCTCATAGTTCGTAGGTTCATCATGGTCTAGTAACATGACTTCTAGAACACGATTGCCGTACCACTCTAGTGCGGATCTTATTCTGGAAGACCTACGAGGGTCGGTAGCAACTTGATCTAAAGTTTCATGATCATCATCATTAACTTCCTCACTAATTGGTGTAGGAATCACTGGAACTGACTTCTGTGATGAACTACTTTCCAATAAGGGAGAAGGTACAATTACCTCATCAAGTTCTACTTTCCTCCCACTCACTTCTTTCGAGAGAAACTCCTTCTCTAGAAAGGATCCATCTTAGCAACGAATAACTTGCCTTCGGATCTGTGATAGAAGGTATACCCAATAGTTTCCTTTGGGTATTCTATGAAGACACACTTCTTCGATTTGGGTTCGAGCTTATCAGGTTGAAAACCTTTTTTCATATAAGCATCGCAACTCCAAACTTTAAGAAACGACAGCTTAGGTTTACTGCTAAACCATAGTTCATACGGTGCCGTCTCAACGGATTTAGATGGTGCCCTTTTAACGTGAATGCAGCTGTCTCTAATGCATAACCCCAAAACAATAATGGTAAATCAATAAGAGACATCATAGATCGCACCATATCCAATAAAGTGCGGTTACGACGTTCGGACATACCATAACGTTGTGGTGTTCCGTGGCGTGGCGATGAAACTATTCCACATTGTTTTAATTGAAGACCAAACTCAGTAACTCAAATATTCGTCTCCGTGATCAGATCGCGAAACTTTATTTTCTTGTTACGATGATTTTTCCACTTCACTCTGAAATTCTTTGAACCTTTCAATTATTTCAGACTTATGTTTCATCAAGTAGATATACCCATATCTGCTCAAATCATCTTGTGAAGGTCAGAAAATAACGATACTTGCCACGAGCATCAACACTCATTGGATCGCATACATCGGTATGTATTATTTCCAATAAGTCAGTAGCTTGTTCCATTGTTCCGGAGGACGGAGTTTTAGTCATCTTTCCCAAAAGGTACGGCTTGCAAGCATCAAATGATTCATAACCAAGTGATTCCAAAAATCCACCTTTATGGAGTTTCTTCATGCGCTTTACACCGATATGACCCAAACGGCAGTGCCACAAATTAGTTGCACTATCATTATTAACTTTGCATCTTTTGGCATCAATATTATGTATATGTGTATTACTATGATCGAGATCCAACAAACTATTTTCATTGGGTGTATGACCATTGAAGGTTTTATTCATGTAAACAGAACAACAATTATTCTTTGACTTTAAATGAATAATCGTTTTGCAATAAACATGATCAAATCATATTTATGCTCAATGCAAACGCCAAATAACATTTATTTAGGTTTAACACTAATCCGAAAGTATAGGAGTGTGCGATGATGATCATATCAATCTGGAACTACTTCCAACACTCATCGTCACTTCCCTTCAACTAGTTTCTGCTCATTCGCAACTCCGTTTGAGTTACTACTCTTAGCAACCGAACAAGTATCAAATACCGAGGGGTTGCTACGAACACTAGTAAAATACACATCAATAATCTGTATATCAAATATACCTTTGTTCACTTTGCCATCCTTCTTATCCGCCAAATACTTGGGGTAGTTCCGCTTCAAGTGACCAGTTCCATTGCAGTAAAAGCACTTAGTATCAGGCTTAGGTCCAGACTTGGGCTTCTTCACTCGAGCAGCAACTTGCTTGCCGTTCTTCTTGAAGTTCCCCTTCTTCCCTTTGCCCTTTTCCTTGAAACTAGTGGTCTTGTCAATCATCAACACTTGATGCTCTTTCTTGATTTCTACCTTCGTCGATTTCAACATCACGAAGAGCTCGGGAATATTTTTCATCATCCCTTGCATACTATAGTTCATCACGAAGTTCTAGTAACTTAGTGATGGTGACTAGAGAATTCTGTCAATCACTATCTTATCTGGAAGATTAACTCCCACTTGATTCAAGCGATTGAAGTACCCACACAATCTGAGCACATGCTCACTAGTTGAGCGATTCTCCTCCATCTTTTAGCTATAGAACTTGTTGGAGACATCATATCTCTCAACTCGGGTATTTGCTTGAAATATTAACTTCAATTCTTGGAACATCTCATATGGTCCATGACGTTCAAAACGTCTTTGAAGTCCCGATTCTAAGCCGTTAAGCATGGTGCACTAAACTATCAAGTAGTCATCATATTGAGCTAGCCAAATGTTCATAACGTCTGCATCTGCTCCTGCAATAGGTCTGTCACCTAGCGGTGCATCAAGGACATAATTCTTCATGCAGAATGAGGATAAACCTCGATCACGGATCCAATCCGCATCATTGCTACTAATATCTTTCAACACAGTTTTCTAGGAACATATTAAAATAAACATATGAAAGCAACAAACATAGGGAAGCAACAACGCGAGCTATTGATCTACAACATAATTTGCAAAACACTACCAGGACTAAGTTCATGATAAATTTAAGTTCAATTAATCATATTACTTAAGAACTCCCACTTAGATAGACATCCCTCTAATCTTCTAAGTGATCACGTGATCCATATCAACTAAACCATGTCCGATCATCACGTGAGATGGAGTAGTTTCAATGGTGAACATCACTATGTTGATCATATCTACTATATGATTCATGCTCGACCTTTCGGTCTCCGTGTTCCGAGGCCATATCTGCATATGCTAGGCTCGTCAAGTTTAACCTGAGTATTCTGCGTGTGCAAAACTGGCTTGCACCCGTTGTAGATGGACGTAGAGCTTATCACACCCGATCATCACGTGGTGTCTGGGCACGACGAACTTTGGCAACGGTGCATACTCAGGGAGAACACTTCTTGATAATTTTAAGTGAGAAATCATCTTAAAATGCTACCGTCAATCAAAGCAAGATAAGATGCATAAAGGATAAACATCACATGCAATCAATATAAGTGATATGATATGGCCATCATCATCTTGTGCTTGTGATCTCCATCTTCGAAGCACCGTCGTGATCACCATCGTCACCGGCGCGACACCTTGATCTCCATCGTAGCATCGTTGTCGTCTCGCCAACTATTGCTTCTACGACTATTGCTACCGCTTAGTCTTAAAGTAAAGCAATTACATGGCGTTTGCATTTCATACAACAAAGCGACAACCATATGGCTCTCGCCAGATTGCGATAACTCGGTTACAAAACATGATCATCTCATACAATAAAATATAGCATCACGTCTTGACCATATCACATCACAACATGCCCTGCAAAAACAAGTTAGACGTCCTCTACTTTGTTGTTGCAAGTTTTACGTGGCTGCTACGGGCTGAGCAAGAACCGTTCTTACCTACGCATCAAAACCACAACGATAGTTTGTCAAGTTGGTGCTGTTTTAACCTTCGCAAGGACCGGCGTAGCCACACTCGGTTCAACTAAAGTGAGAGAGACAGACACCCGCCACCACCTTTAAGCAACGAGTGCTCGCAGCGGTGAAACCAATCTCGCGTAAGCGTCTGGCGTAATGTCGGTCCGGGCCGCTTCATCTCACAATACCGCCCGAACCAAAGTATGACATGCTGGTAAGCGGTATGACTTGTATCGCCCACAACTCACTTGTGTTCTACTCGTGCATATAACATCAACGCATAAAACCAGGCTCGATGCCATCATTGGGGAACGTAGTAATTTCAAAAAATTCCTCGCGCACACGCAAGATCATGGTGATGGCATAGCAACGAGAGGGAGAGTATTGTCCACGCACCCTCGTGACCGTTAGCGAAGCGTTATGACAACGCGGTTGATGTAGTCGACGCCTTCACGATCCGACCGATCCAAGTACCGAACGTCGACACCTCCGAGTTCAGCACACGCTCAGCTCGATGACGATCCCGAACTCCGATCCAGCAAAGTGTCGGGATGAGTTCCATCGACCTGACGGCGTGGTGGCGATGATGATGCTCTATCGGCGCAGGCTTCGCCTAAACTCCGACGATATGACCGAGGTGGAATATGGTGGAGGGGGCACCGCACACGGCTAAGGAACGATCCGTAGATCAACTTGTGTGTCATGGGGTGCCCCCCCCTCAGATATAAAGGAGCAAGGGGGAGGAGGCCGCCCTAGGAGGGGCGCGCCAGTGTGGAGTCCTACTAGGACTCCCTAGTCCTAGTAGGATTCCACCTCCCTTGTTGGAGTAGGAGAAGGGAAAGAGGGGAGAGGAATAAGGAAAGGGGCTGCGCCCTTGTCCAATCGGACCAGAGGGGGCGCAGGCCTCCTTCCTTTGGCCTCTCTCTCTATTCCCGTATGGCCCAATAAGGCCCATATACTCCCCGGCGAATTCCGTAACTCTCCGGTACTCAAAAATACCGAATCACTCGGAACCTTTCCGAACTCGAATATAGTCGTCCAATATATCGATATTTACGTCTCGACCATTTCGAGACTCCTCGTCATGTCCCCGATCTTATCCGGGACTCCGAACTCCTTCGTACATCAAAACTCATAAACTCATAATATAACCATCATCGAAACCTTAAGCGTGCGGACCCTACGGGTTCGAGAACTATGTAGACATGACCTAGAACTATTCTTGGTCAATAACCAATAGCGGGACCTGGATGCTCATATTGGCTCCTACATATTCTACGAAGATCTTTATCGGTCAAACCGCATAACAACATACATTGTTCCCTTTGTCATCGGTATGTTACTTGCCCGAGATTTGATCGTCGGTATCCAATACCTAGTTCAATCTCACATCGGCAAGTCTCTTTACTCGTTCCGTAATACATCATCTCGCAACTAACTTATTAGTTGCAATGCTTGCAAGGCTTATATGATGTGTATTACCGAGAAGGCCAGAGATACCTCTCCGACAATCGGAGTGGCAAAACCTAATCTCGAAATACGCCAACCCAACATGTACCTTTGGAGACACCTGTAGTACTCCTTTATAATCACCCGATTCGTTCGACGTTTGGTAGTACCAAAGTGTTCCTCCGTAAACGGAGTTGCATAATCTCATAGTTACCGGAACATGTATAAGTCATGAAGAAAGCAATAGCAATATACTAAACGATCAAGTGCTAGGCTAACGGAATGGGTCATGTCAATCACATCATTCTCCTAATGATATGATCCCATTAATCAAATAACAACACATGTCTATGGTTAGGAAACATAACCATCTTTGATTAATGAGCTAGTCAAGTAGAGGCATACTAGTGACTATATGTTTGTCTATGTATTCACACATGTATCATGTTTCCGGTTAATACAATTCTAGCATGAATAATAAACATTTATCATGAAATAAGGAAATAAATAATAACTTTATTATTGCCTCTAGGGCATATTTCCTTCACCAGCGAGACGGATAGACAGAGAGAATGGAGCTAGGAGGTGGTGCTAGAGGCCTACTAGCTAGATAGGGGAGGAGTGTGCGATTGTGAGATCGATGAAAAGAAGGGCGAGAGTTTACACGTGTGTGGGACCGTATGAGAGACACGAGGCATGGACACAGAAAGGAGGAGATGGAAGGTGCGTGTGTATGTGGTAGGCAGACATCGCTGGAGAGGTTTATCGATCGGTGTGTGTCGGAAAGGAGCTGTGGAGACTTTGGGAGAACGACCTAAAGAAAAAAATGAATGCGCGATGGATAGAATGCTAAGGGAGGGCGAGGGCGAGGAGGGCGTGTGCATGCACGAGAGAAAGTTAGTCCTAGCTACAAAGGTTAGAGGATTGTGTGGGTGTAAGAGACTAACAAAGATCATAATTCGATACGAAAGTGGATTCACATATTTGAATAGGAGATCATTGTGTTATAAACATATGCATGCATGAATATAGCGGTGATACACGCGGTGTGGTTTTGGACATGTTATACCATAATGTGATAATGCGTGCCGTTTGCGACTCACAGCTAAATATCGAACAATCTAAACCATACTATACATCAAGCAATCTCACATTTTATTTGAATTTGTGATAATGTGTGGCATTTTCAGCTCACAACTAAATATCGAACAATCTAAACCATACTATATATCGAACAATCTCACATTTTATTTGAATTTGTGATAATGTGTGGAGTTTGCAACTCACATCTAAATACTTGTAGGCATAGGGGGCGGGGCACCATACATTATGTGATAAACACATTATACATATGAGACATGGTTTAGATTATAAAGACCTAGCTAGAGCTTGAAATGTACTATGATTTGAAATCAACATAAAGTGGATTCAAAAAATCGAGTTCGAGTTCATATAGTACACATAGTTCATATCTAACTCGACAGTAATCATGTGGTGTGCTATGAAGATAATATACAAACGATGGTTTAACTTGACAATAATGATGATTGTAGATCTTGTTAAAATAGATAAATGAATTCAAATGGTTTAACTTGACAACAATCATGATTGTAGATCTTATTCAAATAGAGAAGCGAATTCAAAGTTAGTTCATATTGAAGCGGTAGTATATACGTTTGGAATGCACTCAAACGTTCATTTGAGTAGCAGGTTGCATGCATTATACACGTAGCGAAATATTTTAATTGAACATAACATGAATTCAAAGTTTTGAATGGCATTTGTAGTGCAAATTGATTTGGTACATTACACGGGACTAGACTCTCTTGTGTGGTGTGAATTGATTTCTTTTTGTTTTTTCGTCGAGGGAAGTGCGAACTAATTTGGTACAGTACACGTTAGGCTTGTGCGAAAATTTCAACCCGTGCCTTGTTGCCCCGAAATATTTAAGATATATCTTTGTCTTGTTGTGCTCCGAAAATTCCCTTCATCTCAACCCGCGCCTTGCTATCCCAAAATTATAACGCACGCGAAAACTCTCACCTCCTGCGAAATCCTGACACGCGAAATGCCCGTGATACCACTGAACCGAAAGAACCGCCTAGCTCAAATCGGTGGGGGTACTTTCGTAACATACCCCACATTTCAGACAAGCGCGTCCCTAAGCCATGGTTCCCCCTCCCATCCCATCCGCCGACCCATTCGTACACCGAGGCCGCGAAAACCCGTGAAGCCCCACACCCTCCTCCATCCGCCACCCAGCCGGAGCCTCTTCCCCGATGACGTCGTCCACAGCAACACCTCGACGTCCCTCATCCACCGCACCGGATGAGGATCCGTTGTCGATCTTGTCATCCCACCAGTTCAGCCACCCCATCCTCCACCTCCAAGGAGCTGCCCCGACGTTCCCCACGTCTTTCGCGCCACCTCCATTCCCACACCGCCGTCTTCACCTGCACCACTTGAAGAGCAGCATCATCACCGATTCCTCGGATGAAGATGAGGCCTAATCGGTGCCACCATATTCGATCTCATGCTGCTGTCGGCGCTCGGTCCTGAGCCGACATGGCGCGGCTCCATCCACGGCGGCGTCACCAGCCACTTCCTCCACGGCGTCGCTCCCTCGGCGGCGGCGTACACATCAGTAGGAGCTGCTGCTGCTTTGGCTCTGTCTCGCGCTGCCGCTCTGCTCTTGCTCTCCGTCCCCTGCCTGGTTTGCTCTTGCTCGCGTTGCTGCTCTCACTCTTGCTCTTGCTTGTGCTGCTGCTCTACTTTTGCGCGCGCTGCTGCTACACGAGCAGCAGGTCCTGCTCTCCCTCGAGCCCCTACAGCTGGTACCCGAGATGCTGCTACATGACCAGTTGCCCCGGCTCTCGCACGCGCTGTTGCTCCGGGCGCTGCTGCTGCTTTTCTGCCACTAGTGCATTCAGTTTCGATAGTAAAATTCAATTTTGACAGCAAAATTCAGTTTCGACGGTTAAATTCATTTTCGACAGTTAAGTTCAGAGATGAGCGGCTAATGTATTTTACATCTAGCACTTTGTGGTTATGTATTTTACGTCATCTATTGGAGATGCTATTAGAATTCCACTCAGGTTAACGTTGTCTCTCTTGTCCTACTTCAGCCTCGCCGTCGTACAACTCACCGGAGCTGCTCCAATGACGAAACCCTCCATCACAGCGGAGCAGTACTCCGGGCTCCATCTCTAGATGCCTAAGATCTTCTTCCCCTCCTCTAATAGCCAAATCAGTTGGAGCATCCTCACCGACCAACCCAATCACACTGAGATCTACATGGCTTCGCCAAAGAGGTTGTAGACTTGTTGCATCGCTTTTTTACTCTACATGTTACATATATTGTCCACTAAGCACACATAGTAACATGAAATACGATTAGTTTCTCCTACTATATGACAAGCAGTGAGGTACCAGGCAACTTAGCTATCTGTGATGGACTCTCTTGAACGCCATCATTATTTATCTCTGCGCGTTTGAGCTGTGCATTTGTAGATGAGCCTAGGAGTTGAACTAGTAGGGCAGTGGCCTGGGTCCAAAGTAGTAGAAGTAGCATAAAAACATTTTTTGAGTGTAGGCTTTTCCCTGCTCAAGCCTGCCTACTAGAATCGCCAGTGCTTGAAAGGAAAAGTGAAGGAAAAACATAGGAATTGGAAAGTTTCTATGGTACTACTATTCATGCATTTGGTTTAAAGGAATGGAGCAAAGGAAAACTATAGGATTTGTTCCTTTAGTGTCTCCATGAAAGAAAAATCGTAGGAATTTTAATATCCACTTGTGTTCATTTTCAAATTCCTATTCATGAAGCACAAGACTAAGAGATAGTAGCATAATAGCATTATAACTGTACATATTCTTTTGGTTTGACTTAATCTCACCATACTTATTTGCATCATGTGATCTTCCAATTCTTGTGAACCAAACACCCAGATTGGTAGAAATCCTGTATTTTTAAATTCTCTATTTTGCACGTGCATTCCTATCTTATTATTGTGTATTTCCTATCCCTGCATTGTTAGAATCCTCCAATTCAAATGAGCCCTTACAGAATTACTTCTCTTACAGAGAGTTTTCAAAGAAAACCTTGTGTGGTTTGTCCCACTCCTGCCGCGCTGGCGTCCACCCTAGCTCAGTTGCTCCAATGACAAAAGGGTCCACCATAGCAGGGATCCGGCCTCCGGACTGTCTTTCGCCACCTCAGATCTTCTTCCCCACCGCCGGCAGCCACGACAACTACATTACCATCATCAACTGAGTAGATGACCTCGAGGACTACACGGGTCCGCAAGAGAGGTCGCACTCTTTCGTTTCTGCTTACGTTATGCATCGCTTAATATTACATGCTACTTTATCGTCCTGTTCACCGATTAGACTCTGAGTCAGCTCCAAACTAATGCTCAAACTTGAGTTTTTAAACGGTTCTGGGGTACATATTGGGGCCGCAATCAATAGTATCTATCTACTATCTGGTTATTCTCTGGTCTCTACTATGAGTTTCATGTTGGGTGGGAAACAAACAGTAAAGAAGCCATTATTTGTATTTTTTAACTGAAGCCATTATCTGCCTGCTATCATTGGTTTGGGTCTATCAACAAGTTGCTACCATCACTCTGGATTTCCGCATGCACTCCTTACATAATATCACTATGTTTTATTCCTATGCATGTCAGTTATTGTACACAATGGAACTGAACATGTAGAGCAAAAGAGACGAGCCTTGCGTGGCAATAAAATTTCATGCAGACATCGCTCCATGGTGGGCGCAAAGGCAGCCCCCTCCACCCATTTCGGATTGTAATCAAGAGGAAGATAACTGTTCTGAGGGGGATTCAGAAGGAGAAGACCACTCCTATTTACCCCCTGACGTCTTCGCTCTAACTTGGCATGCTGATGTTGGTAATATCATGCATATGGTGCCTTGCATTGCTTACTTTATACATCAAATATGTCATCTGCTTAGTTTAGACATGCTTTGTGTGAATGCCAATTGTTTAGTTTCTTTATCGTATATGTGAATTATGCAACACATCTTCTTTAGCCAGGCATCATATATGTGAATTTTGCAATGCCATCCTACTTAGCCAGTCATCTTATATGTGAATTATATCATGCCATCCTTTTTTCGTTACGTCAACAATGTTAGTACATTCAACTACTCTTCGTGTGCATCAGCCATTTGACACGGTGATGGAAAATTCTTGAGTGAAAACAAGGTCTTCAGAGCAGCCTATGCTATCTGACGAAGCGCATATCTCGGTGGTAACGGATAGCTCCTCGGAGGAGGATTCAGAGACAGATGACCAGTCCTATCGCCCCCCCCCTAGGTGTATGCTCTAACTTGGCAGGGTTATGTTGCTCATATTGTGCGTATGGTGTCTTGCATTGCTATGTCATTTGCTTAGTTTAGACATGCTTTGTGTGAATTCCACCTGTTTAGTGTCTAATTACCATATATGTGAATTATGCAATGCCATCTTGTTGCAAGACATTATATATGCGAATTATGGAAGCTATCTCGTTGCAAGGCATTATATATATGAATTATGCAATGCCATGTTGTTTAGCCAATCATCATATATGTGAATTATATCATGCTATCCTTTTTTTGTATTACGTGTTCCATTTGTCGACAACGTTTGTATATTCAACTACTCTTCCTGTGCATCAGCCATTTGAAGCGGTGATGGAAGTATCTGGAGTGAAAACAAGGTATTCAGAGCGCATACAATGCTACCTCTCAAAGCAGACATCTTGCTGGTTATAGATAGCTCCTCGGAGGAGGATTCAGAGACAGATGACCAGTCCTATTTCCCCCCTGAGGTGTATGCCCAAACTTGGCAGGGTTATATTACTCATGTCATGCATGTTTTCTTGCATTGCTTAGTTTTTACATCATATATGCGATTGTCATCTGCTTACTTGCTTAGTGTATAAATCATATATTTGAATTATATCATGCCATCATGTTTACATAGACAACATCTATCTGAATTATGGCATGCCAACCCATTTAATAAAAACATCATATAGTTATTTCATCTCATCATGTTTAGTGTTTACAGTCACCATACTTTGAATTATGTCATTCTATCCGTGAATTATATCATGCTGTCATGTTTCCATAGGCGGCATGTATGTGAATTATGGCATGCAAACCTATTTAATAAATACATTATATGGTTATATCATGTCATCCTGTTTACATAGTCATCATATTTTGAACTATGTCTTTCCATCCTTTTTAGTTAGCCATCATATATGTGAAATTGTGTCATGCTATCCTGTTTGGTTAGACAACATAAATGTGAATTATTTCATACCCTCTTTTATTCCCCACTATCCATTGCACCTGTCTATCATACAATGTCTGTACATTCAATTACTTTTCTTGTTTATCGGCCATTTGAATTGGAGAGGGTGATGGCAGTATCTAAGGGAGTAACAACACGGTCTTCAAAAAAGATAGTGCTACCAGTCGGTGCAGACAGAACCACGGTTGTACTTGCCCAAGAACCAGCCCCACCACACATAACCCAGACTCTCACAGATTGTACCCCTAACCAGTTGGACAGAGAACCAGCTACACCCCTTCTAACCCCAACCCCAGCAGATAGTAACTCAGTTCCAGTTGACACAACACTGCCTCCACCACAGAGTACCCAAACACAAGCATTTAGTAAGGGAACTGCAGTGCCCAAAGCATGAGGACCACCACTCTGAATCCCAACTCAATGCTTAAAGTAGAAGAAGAATTGTTCTCAGGTCAGGTTCTGTAGCTATGGTTCATACTCCTTTGCTCTTGCATCACTGTACTTACTCATACCAACTATTTTCAAATTTGAAGGATGGAACTGAAACTCCAATGGTGCAACAGGTATGTTTTAAACCTGTTTCTTTAACTGGTTTGCTGTTGTAACTTGCTCTATGTTGATTTCAGTTTCAATTGAATAAACAGTTATGTTCTCATGTCATGCACATTACAAGTGTTGTTATTGCTCTGTAGTTTCCCACACTTATATTTTGTCTATTCTGCTTTGTCTTAAAAAGATATTATTTGAGCGGTGTCTATATCTTGATTTGGCAACAAAAACTAGAATTATATAGACCAGGGTACATAGATATATGTTTGTTTCATGCTATTATCCTGTCCACTTTACTACTGAACTGATTTACCGAAATGAGTTTCATATACAACATGGTAAACCTGTAATGTGTCTGCTTGTTTCTGTTTTAGAATGCGGACAAAATATTGGAGAAGGGTACCCCGTTATGCAATGGTAAAGGAAGTAATGGAGATAAGGTTCAAGATAGCAAGACATCCCTGTTGGTCTCCAAGAAAGCTGATAAAAACTATCTTAACGACAGTGAGACAAACCCAGAGTCTTGTCCTGATGTAGTGTTCGAGTTACTGGCCACTACTGCTGGCACAAGCTCTTCGAACTCGCTGCATGAATCAGTTCGTCTTCTTGAGTCTCAACTTCAAGTTGAAAGACATCGATCAAATGTGCTGCGACAGCAAGTGCTGGAGGATTTAAGCGCCAAACAAGAGAAAGTTAATAAGCTTGCTAACCATCTTGCCAGCATTATGGGTACCCAGGATATTGTTTCTTGAGCTCTTCTGAAGTGGTTTCAATTCTGGACTTGTTTTGCTGCGGCGTTTATTTGCACTGGTCGCCAACTTTGACAACCAGTGTATGTGATATGCTGCTTTGTTCCCTATATTTGCACTGGTGGCGAACTTTGATGCCCTGTGGATGTAATATGTGTAATAGCCGTGATAGCCTAGCATAAGTTGCTTGCTTATTTATTTCCTTGTTGTCTTGTTTATTTGTTTGCTTGTAGTCAGTGCAGTTCTTTTTCCACAGTTTGCTAGTGGCCGCAATCTAATTTTTCAAACTAGGCCACAATAACCATGTGCTACATATTTACTGTAGTGATCATGGGCCTCCTGCGGGCCGTAGAAACAATGGGCCTTCTACGGGCTGTAGAAACAATGGGCCTTCTACGCGTCATAGAAACAATGGGCCTTCTACGCGCCGTAGAAACAATGGGCCTTCTACGGGCCATAGGGCCTTCTACAGTCTGTATGATTGATTGGCCAAACATGGGCCAATAACAGACCGCGTTATGGGATGTAAACGGGCTAGAGTTGGAATCGTGCTTTAATGGGCCGACCATAATGGGCTGTCGTTAATCGGCTGTATTTGATGATGCTATGAAAATGGCCCAACGAATTAACGGGCCACAAACAGGCCGACTGTAACCACGGGCTGAATTTGGCCCACAAGCAGAAAAGGCCAGTAACGGGCCGTTAGTAACCGAATGCTGGAAATGAGCCCAAGAATAAATGGGCCCTGAGAAGGCCGAAAGATAACACGGGTTGGAAACAGCCCAATGCAATAAGTTAATGGGTATAAAGCGGTACACTGTTCATTATGGGCTAGTTTCACCACAGGCCGTCAATGGACCAAGAGTTACAAAGGGCCTCATATGGGCCGAAATACGTCATGGGCCATGCATGGGCCGGAAGTTACAACGGGCCGGAATCATATTGGACGGCCTAGATGAAGCTACTGGGCTTAATTCGGATAGGCCGTAAATGGGATATATACGGACATGCCATTAACAGGATTTCCATGGACTATGTCGATGTACAAAAGAAGGGGCGCACCTTTGTACCCCTTTACCTGTGCACGGACAGTCGGAGCCGCGCCCACGGCCGCACCAACCAGAACAGGGGAGGTGAACCGAGGTGAAACCGAATCCCAAGACAGCCAAAGCAACGCCAAGACTAAGACCACAAAGCGCAGAGGGACGAAGCAGGTTCCCCCAGCAAGACCCTTGTTGGGGCAGCCTCCGCGGCCCCGGCAAAGCCCTTGCCGGGGCGGCTCGTACAACACCAGCGGAGCGCACCACCCTTGAGCCCACGGTCTCCAACACCAACAACCACGTTGGGCCAGGGCTCGGGAGGCACCTCCATGGTGGCATGTAAATCTTTGTGAAGACAAGGAATATTCAAGATCAGATGAGGATTAAAAGACAACGATCCTCGGCAAGATCCTTGCCGAGGGGAGCCACAAGACCCACAGCAAGATCCTTGTCGGGGACGACAGCACGCCGCGGCGAGGCCCTTGTCGGGCCACCCGGCAAGGCCCTCACCAAGGGCGCCAGCAGGGCCACTTCCAGGCCCGCACCAGCCAAGTCTCCACCGCCGTTCGCATGCAGCTGCCAGCCCAACCAGCTGGGTAGGCACCTGCGTGGCAACATGCAGCTTCGAGGACAACTCAGCAAACGCCTATGTGGCGGCATGCAGATCTTCGCGAAGACTTTACCATCGCGCCACCTCAGCTGCCTGCCTGCCGACATGGCGTCGCATGCATCGCTGGCCAGGGCGCGTGTCGAAGCAAGGAGGAGCGGCGACGGACGGGACGGGCCTCGTTCCCGTCCACGATAAAGCAAGGGGACACCTAAGCGATGCATTAAATGCGTCTTGTCCTGTAATACGAGCGATAAGCTCGTAGCACTGTACACCTTTCCACCTCCTGTGTGCCACTGTGGCAGCCCCTTTCGACTATAAAAGGAGGCCCATGGCGTACTGGAGGAGCATTCGGCTCTTTGGATCGATCCAGCCACCATAGCTAGTTGGAAGGCTCAAGAACACTCGATACATCCACCAAAGCAGGACTAGGGTTTTACGCATCCTACGGCCCGAACCTGGGTAAACGATCCTTGTGCTGATTACTAATCTTGCTCTTCTTGCAACCCTGCGCCCGGCAACTGTAGTTGGGATTCTTGTGATCCCATAGGTGTCGTTTCCCACCGACATCTTTGGCGCGCCAGGTAGGGGGCGCAATTGTGTGAATCTGGTCTAGTAGTTGGCCTAGCATTTCTTCATCACCATGGATCCCAAGAAGAAGACGGCCAAAAGCACAGCGCGAAGGGCGCCAGAACGGCGACAAGAAAGCTAAGTCATGTCGAGCCTTTAAATATTTCCCTTTTTTATATAAGGTTATCGTCCTCAGAGATCCTGCCTACGTATGGAAAACCTGCACGCAAAGGGGCCCTCCTGCGATTGGCAACGCCCTTGTTCTGTTTCGAGTCCGCTCAACAGCTCGAGCGGCCGCGTCGAGAGTGGCGGGGTAGCCTTCCGCACCTGGCAACGCTCTCGATTCTGACTCAAGTTAAGCTCGACAGTTCGGGCGGCCGCGTTAAGGGCGGTAAGGTGGTTCGCCCGACAGCAAGCACACCCGGCAGGCCAATGGGGATCCGTCCCCAAGACGCCGCCCTGGGTTTATGCGTCAGCAGGCCTACCCAGTTACATAGGGTGGACATACAAAGGAAAATCGAACAGGAAAATAACATGCATAACATCAAAAGTATTGCAGAGTTATATTACATCAATTGTCACCGCGGTTCAACTAAAGATAGAAATTGTCTTGGCCATGAACCTGCAGCGACGATAAGAAACGGGGAGCCTAATCCCGGCACTGGCCCTCCACCCTCAGAATTCCGCCGACACCGCTGATGATGGGCTTCATGCGCTCCCTGAGCGATGCGAGGTTAGTATCCTCCGGCAAGCTCTCCAGTGCGGCGTCGAAGTCGAGGTTGGGGTACCAATACGCCACCTTGGTGAGAACCTTGGTCATGGCACCCTGGCAAAGCCTCCGGGCCTCGTCGGCCAGCGAGGCTGCCCAGTTGGCATAAAGCCGCTCCAAAGCACCGACGACCTTCTCAAAGAACAGGGTCATGCTGCAGTTGGCGCTCACACTCTGCTCCGGGACGTACCTCACGTCCGGCATCCCCATGGTGGCCAGCTGCGCAGCGGCCTGGTTGGCGACGGTGGCGAGGCCATCGAGCCAGCGGTTCTCGCCCTCCACGTGCTCCTTGAAGTTGAGGGCCTCGTTCTTCCGCAGCTGCTTCTCGGTCTCCAGGTTTTTGGTCAGGGTCCCCTCCCGGGCCCTGGCCTCCGACAGCATCTTCTCGAGACCCTCCAGCTTCAGCTTGAGGTCTTTGATGGAGTTGTTGGCCTCAGAGAGCTCCCCGGCCCTACTGACGGCCGCGCCCCGCGCCTCCGTCAGGGCGCCGTTAAGCGTGTCCCTCTCTTGGGACAGCTTCAGGGCCTGCTCCTTTAGCCCGTCCCGCTCCACCTCCAGCTCCTTCACCTTGTTGGCGTGAACCAGGGCCTGGGCATCGAGCGCCTCTTTGTGCCTCTGCTCCGGCTCATGGGTCCGCTGCAAGACAAGCTTTCCCACCTCTTCATCCTTGCTGCGAAGCGTGGCGGCAAGCTTCTCCTCGCGTGCGGCAAGGTCCTCCTCCTGGGAGTTCAGTGCGGCCTCGTGCTGGGTCCGGGCGGCCTCGGCGGCGGTGGCCAAGTTCTTCGCCGTCTCTTGGGCCTTCTCGACGCCGGCCAGCTTCATGGTGAGCTCCACATCACGCTTGGCCAGCTCGCCCTGGGCAGCCTTCAGCTCGTCGTGAGCCTGGCGGAACCAGTCCTGCGTCTCGGCGACACGCTTCTAGAGGTCCGCCTCCGCCTTCTCCACCACCGCCGTCCTGGACCTAGCCTTGTCCAGGCGGGCACGGTGGAGCGCCTGGAGCCTCTGGAAGTTGGCACCCATGGCCTGGAGCAGCCGCTCCTCCTGGGAGCCGCCGCCACCAACGCTCGGCTCGTCGACGACCTCGAGTCCGGTGGAGGCGAGCACTTCGTCGTCGAACACCTCTCCCTCGACGGGGGCCCTGGTGCTTGACGCGCCGGGGAGGTGGACGAAGAGGTCGTCGCTCACCTTTAGGTACCTGCCGGAGCTAGAGGCAGCGGAGGAGGAAGGCTGGTCATCGGCCACCTCCTCCTCGGTGCTGACCTTGCCAGGCTCCCCGGCAGGCCCCTTGCCGGCCTCCTCGGCGATAGCCTTGCCGGGCTCCCCGGCAGCCCCTTTGGCGGCATCCTCCGCAGCGCCCCTGGAGGCCTCCTCAGTGGCGATCTTCTCGGCCTCCGCTACGGCGTCCTTGGCCACGTCCTCGATGATGGTTTCCAGGTCCTTCCGGTCCACCGAGGGAGGATCTGGATATCAAGAAGAAGGTGGGGTAGAGCCAAGATCAAAGATTCAAAAAGAAGAGAAAAAGCAGGGACGAAAGGCCAGAGACTTACCGGTGCCAGGCTGGGAAGCAGAAGTACCCTCCTAGCCAACATCTGGCGCCGAGGCGAAGCCACCAGCGCCCAAGTTCTCCTCCTCCTCCATGTGTGTGAGCTCGGTGCTTGGCGCCCTTGCCGGGGACGCCCCTCGGGGCGGTGTGGTTGATGGGGGCGGCGTGGTGGGAGTAGCCCTCTGTGGCTCCTCCCGCTGCTGCTCTCCTCAGCACCAAAGTATCATACCCCTGACACATGTCGACGAGGAGTGAGCGGTGAACTTACGCTGGGGGCTGCGCCGGGGGCTGCTGTCCGGACTGCTCAACACCACCAGCGGCGCCCTTGAAGCACCAGCCGGGGGCTGGCCGCCCGTCGAGGCCTTGGCCCTCTTTACCCTTTGGGCCAGCGCATCCACATCCCTGCAAGGATGAAAATAAGTCAAGACATGCGGCACGAACTGAGGAAACAGAGATGGCGAAGAGGGGCAAGTTGCTTACTCGATGTTCATCTCCACCTCTGTTGCCTTCCTCTTCCTCCTTGGGCTGAGGGACCCAAAATCAAAGGTGACCCCCGCGTCAATGTCTGCCGAGGGAGGGGAAGGAGGTGGCGTCCGAACGCGCCTTGCCAAGGAAGAAGCGGATGCCCTCTCCTTCGCCGCCGCGGCCGTTGCCACTTTCTTTGCCACCGCAGCCCTCGTCTGGCGTGCGGACATCTCCCAGGCCTGCCGCAGTTGCGCGGCCCTGCCAGGCTGGACCGGCTCGCCGGAGGTGGCCCGCCGCAGGACCCATCCTCTCCCCATGGCTAGAGGATCGACGGCCACGACCTCCTCCTCCTCCTCGGCCTCTTCCTCCGACGACTCGTCGGCCGCGTCTTCGACAAGAGGAGCCCCGGTGCCGGCGCTACTGGCCTCCCCAGCGGCCTCCGCCCATCGGGCGAGCTCCTCCTCCTCCGCGGCCGCCGCGACCTTGTCCTCTAGGCCACCAGCGCTGCCGGCCTCCTCGGCAAGCTATGCCTCCATCGCCCTGGCAGCGATGTAGTCCAACTCCGCCTGGGTGGTGTCCTGGATGAGCCGCGGCTCATCGGTGACATACCCCTCGTGCAAGGTGTCGAAGAACTGCTGCACCTGGATGTCCTCCGGCTCGACCCAGCTCGGGTCAGGGCCGCTCGCGTTGCTGTCCGGCATCATGGCAATAATATCGGTCCGGCATGAGTTATTGCTCAGCGGGACCACTCCTGCCGGCAACTTGAACAAGGGCCCCTTGACGACCTTGCCAGCCTTCGCGGCGGCCCTCGCGACCTTGCCGGTCCGCTCGACCTCGCCGTCGCAGCCCACATCGACCTAGAAAATCCGCTGGCAGAAGTGGGCATGCCCATCACTATGAAGTTGTGGTCGAGGCTGGGGCGAAGCCGCATGATGTCGGCGGCGTTCGTGAAGAGCCAGGTCGGCCTCCCCTTGTTGTGCAGTGGAGCGATTCGGTGGCGGATGAAGTCTGCCCCGATCATCTCAAGGGTGAGCCCGGCCTCGGTGAGCCAAAGGATCCTGGTGGTGGCGATCATGAGCTTCTCGTCGTCGGCATCAATGTCGCTCCAATCGCTTCTGCGGACCGGTGGCACCCGACGAACTTCTCAGAATGCCGGCGGGTCCTTCTCTTCAATCCAGCACCACCGGCCCCGCCACTCTTCCCACCTCTCCTTCATGGCGCCATCCGGGTACGCTCCCTTGGACCTTGGGATCCAGGTGACGCAACCGGAGATGGCGCCCCCCGTTTGGATCCGAGGGAAGAAGTAGTGGCGGAAAAGCGCCGTGTTGGGGTGCACCCCGGCGAAACCTTCACAAAGGTGCGCGAAGAGGTCCATGCACGCCACAGCATTTGGGGTAAAATCCAAGAGGCAGAAGCCAAAGGTGTGCATGATGTCGCTAAAGAAATCGGAGAAGGGAGGACAAAGCCCGCAGGAGAAATAGTCGACAAAGAAGGGGTACTGATTCGATGCAGCCTCGGCGCAATTGGCGGGGATGACGCGCGTGGCTGGGTGCCCCGACTTCTCTCCCCCCGTCTTCACCCCCCACAGGGGCTTGAAGGCTTCCCGAAGCTCGAACACATCAACTGTCGAGGGGAAGTAGGCGGATTGCGTCCTCTGCACCGCCAGCGCACTCTCCGGTGGCTCCGTCGCTCCGGCATCCTTAGACACTCCCTTGCCCTTGGTGGATTTGGGCGCCATGGCAGCTGGGGGAGGGGGCAAGAAATAGAGGACGACGGGAACGCGACAGCGGCAAGCAAGAGCGAAGCTTAGGGAAGAAGAGGAAGACGAACAGAGACTTCCAAGATTGGGATTGCGCGGAGGGTAAAGGAACAGTGCGCTCACGGTTATCCCTTTTTATGGGGAAGGTGCGGGTCGCGCTGCCCATTTACTGCGATGTGACGCATGCGTGTGGGAACCGCCCCACGCATGACCCCCACGTCACGCGCACCCCTCCACGTCGTGCATTCAACGCGGGTAGTGGGGAAGCGCAGCAGACGCAAAATTACTGCGGTAAAAACCACCCCTCCTGCTCGCGCACCATTTTGGGCCTGGCCCAACAACGTGTCGCGCTTATGTGTGGCCCAGGCCCAGGGCTCCTGTCGGTGTACAAAAGAAGGGGCGCACCTTTGTACCCCTTTACCTGTGCACGGACAGTCGGAGCCGCGCCCATGGGCGCACCAAGCAGAACATGGGAGGTGAACCGAGGTGAAACCGAAGCCCAAGACAGCCAAAGCAACGCCAAGACCGAGACCACAAAGCGCAGAGGGACGAAGCAGGTTCCCCCGGCAAGACCCTTGCCGGGGCAGCCTCCGCGGCCCCGGCAAGGCCCTTGCTGGGGCGGCTCGTCCAACACCAGTGGAGCGCACCACCCTTGAGCCCACGGTCTCCAACACCATCAACCACGTTGGGCCAGGGCTCGGGAGGCACCTCCATGGTGGCATGCAGATCTTTGTGAAGACAAGGAATATTCAAGATCAGATGTGGATTAGAAGACAACGATCCTCGGCAAGATCCTTGCCGAGGGGAGCCACAAGACCCCCGGCAAGATCCTTGCCGGGGACGACAGCACGCCGTGGGGAGGCCCTTGCCGGGCCACCCGGCAAGGCCCTCACCAAGGGCACCAGCAGGGCCACTTCCAGGCCCGCACCAGCCAAGTCTCCACCGCCGTTCGCATGCAGCTGCCGGCCTAACCAGCTGGGCAGGCACCCGCGTGGCAACATGTAGCTTCCAGGCCAACTCAGCAAACGCCTGCGTGGCGGCATGCAGATCTTCGTGAAGACTTTACCACCGTGCCACCTCAGCTGCCTGCCTGCCTACATGGCGCTGCATGCATCGCTGGCCAGGGCGCTTGTCGAAGCAAGGAGGAGCGGCGACGGAAGGGGCGGGCCTCGTTCCCGTCCCCGATAAAGCAAGGGGACACCTAAGTGATGCATTAAATGTGTCTTGTCCTGTAATACGAGCGATAAGATCGTAGCACTATACGCCTTTCCACCTCCTGTGTGCCACTGTGGCAGCCCCTTTCGACTATAAAAGGAGGCCCATGGCGTACTGGAGGGGGATTCGGCTCTTTGGATCGATCCAGCCACTGTAGCTAGTTGGAAGGCTCAAGAACACTCAATACATCCACCAAAGCAGGACTAGGGTTTTACGCATCCTCGCGGCCCGAACCTGGGTAAACGATCCTTGTGCTGATTACTAATCCTGCTCTTCTTGCAACCCTGCGCCCCGGCAACCGTAGTAGGGATTCTTGTGATCCCATAGGTGTCGTTTCCCACCGACAGGCTGGCCCACTACCTTTTGACCAAGTCAAACAAGCCGGCCTTTTCATCGGAATGGGCCTCTGTTGGGCCGTGCCATGTGTCAACGTATCATAGGCGCCTCATGTCCAATGAGTGGATGACATCTGCCCAACGGTGAGCCGACACGTGGTTCCTTTGGCCAATGAGAATTTTACACGTGGAAAATCCCCATTGGTCCGGGCTATTAACGGTTATCGGATCCAAAACCGAACCCGATAGCTTAACGGTGGCCTGTTACGGTGGATGCCACGTGTCGGTTGCCCTTGACGAAAGCACTTCCATGACGCGTCATTTATCGTCATGGAAGTGGACACTTCCATGATGATAATTTTGGTAATGTCATGGAACACTTCTACGACAACACATGTATGACTATCTTGATTCTGTCATAAAATTGTCATGGATGTACATGCATGACAAAAAACGTGACCTACTGTGACAAACACGTATCATCATGGAAGTGTATTTTTTGTAGTGAATGGTCGCGAAGTAAACAAGAAGGGTGCATTTCTTAAAATTTCATTTACCTCTGTTTTAAAAACTTGAGCTGTGGCACCGCTGCAAATCACTGCTTCCCTTTACGAAGGGACTATCTATTTACTTTTATGTTGTGTCATCACCTTCTCAAGTAAGCGCCAGAACCTGAGAGCACTATTGTCATCCTCATGCATTGTGTGTAGCTAATGTTTGGTGCATCATGACTGGATCTTTTCTACCATGAATTACAATGTTTAGTCGCTGCTTGAACTTTGGAGGTGCTCTGCATTTATGTTTTTGCGGTCTCAGAAAGGGCTAGTGAGATACCACTATCGTCATATTATGTCATGGTTGTTTTGATAAAGTGTTGTTGTTTGAGATATCTTATTATTAGTTGCTCGCTAGTTGATTATGTCATTGAGATGAGTTAATATAATTTTTAAGAGTTATTGTTGACATGGTTAGTTATAATCTTGGTTGAAAATATGGGTGCTACTTAAGCTTATTTATGTAAACAAGAGCAAAAGAGTTCGTAAAAGGTTTTCTCTTTCACTTTTAGTTTATCAACTGAATTGCTTGAGGACAAGCAAAGGTTTAAGCTTGGGGGAGTTGATACGTCTCCGTCGTATCTACTTTTCCTAATGCTTTTCCTCTTGTTTTGAACTCTAATTTGCATTATTTGAACGAAATTAACCGGGACTGACGTTGTTTTCAGCAGAACTACCATGGTGTTGTTTTTGTGCAGAAATAAAACTTCTCGGATTGGAACGAAACTTTGCGAGGATTTTTTATTCAATAAATAAGAATTTTTGGAGCCAAGAACCACCGGAGGGGGGCACTGGTGGGCACACCCACCGTGCGCCCCTCAGCGCGCCTAAGTGGGTTGTCCCTACCCGGTGGCCCCGCAGGCCTCAACCTTGATACTATAAAATCACATATTTGGAGAAAAATTAGGGAGAAAGAATTATCATGTTTCACGAGACAGAGCCGCCGCCACCTCCTGCTCTTCATCGGGAGGCCAGATCTGGAGTCTGTTTGAGGCTCCAGAGAGGGGGATCTTCGATCTTCGTCATCACCAACCCTTCTCCATTGCCAATTCCATGATGCTCCCTAACGAGAGTGAGTAATTCCTTCATAGGCTTGCTGGTCGGTGAGGAGTTGGATGAGATTCATCATGTAATCGAGTTAGTTTTGTTACGGCTTGATCCCTAGTATCCATTATTTTCTGAGATTGATGTTGCTATGACTTTGCCATGCTTAATGCTTGTCACTTTGGGCCCGGGTGCCATGATTTCAGATCTGAACCATTTATGTTATCACCATTATATCTATGTTCTAGATCCGATATTGCAAGTTATAGTCACCTACTACATGTTATGATCCGGCAACCTCGGAGTGATAAAAGTCGGGACACTTCCCGGTGATGACCGTAGTTTGAGGAGTTCATGTATTCACTATGTGTTAATGTGTTCCGGTTCTCTATCAAAAGGAGGCCTTCATATCCCTTAGTTTCCAATAGGACCCCGCTGCCACGAGAGGGTAGGACAAAAGATGTCATGCAAGTTCTTTCCATAAGCACGTACGACTATTTACGGAATACATGTCTACATTATAGTTATGAACTAGAGCTAGTGCCGTATCGCCCAAGGTTATGACTATTATATGATGAAGCCAACGAATTCACCGATCCAATGCCTACGATTCTCTTATATTGTTTCCGCTAAGTTACTACTGCTACTGTTAGTATTGTACTTGCTACAAAATCATTTCTATCACTGTTACCGTTACAATTGATGTTGCTACTACTATCAAAACTATCATACTACTTTACTACTGATCACTTTGTTGTAGATAATTAATCTCCAGGTGTGGTTGAATTGACAACTCAGCTGCTAATTGCAAATATTCTTTGGCTCCCCTTGTGTCAAATCAATAAATTTGGGTTGAATACTCTACCCTCAAAAATTGTTGCGATCCCCTATACTTGTGGGTTATCAGTAACTCGTTCGTTTTGGTCATCATTGACGACTTTTCAAGATTTACGTGGGTGTCCTTTCTTGATGGCAAATCGCAGGTCCAAAAGATCTTCGAGAACTTCGCTAGGAAGGCCCAAACCCAATTTGAAGTGAAGATTAAGAAGGTTCAAAGCGACAATGGAACGGAGTTTAAGAACGCTAATGTGGATACCTTTCTTGACGAAGAAGGGATTTCACACAAGTTCTTGGCTACGTACACTCCTCAACAAAATGAAGTTGTTGAGAGGAAGAACTGGACACTTATTGAGATGGCAAGAATGATGCTTGACGAATACAAGACGCCAAGACACTTTTCGGCGGAAGCGGTTGAGACAGCTTGTCATGCTACGAATCGACTATATCTTCACAAGCTTCTTGTCAAGACGGCATACGAGCTTCTCACCGTAACAAACCCCAAGTTGGATACTTTCGAGTATCTGGCTCAAAGTGTTACATTCTTGATAAGCATCGTCGCTCAAAATTTTCTCCTAAATCTCATGAAGGTTTCCTACTCGGTTATGGCTCAAACTCTCACACTTACCGTGTCTACAACAATTTCACCCGAAAGGTTGAAGAGGCGGTAGATGTGAAGTTTGATGAATCTAACGGCTCACAAGTAGAGCAATTGCCATTTGATGTAGGAGACAAAGATCCTTCAGAAGCAATCCAAGATTTGTCCATTGGCAAGATTTGCCCAATGGAGCTGGAGAGTACTTCATCCGTCCAAGTGGAAGCCTCAACTTCACATCAAGGTGAACCACAAGTTGATTCGGAGGCATCCACAAGTGGAACACGTCAAGACGCAGGAAATGAGGAAGTGCAACAAGATGAACCACATCGACCTCCCTCTCCACCTCCACAAGAGAACAACAACACCAACAACAATGAAGGAGGACAAGAAGAAGAAGAATATAATGAAGAGGATGTTCCACCCCAACCCAAACAAAAGCTCTCACGAGTTAGAGCAAGAGTCACAAGAGACCACCCCGTCGAACAAATCTTGGATGATATTCAAACCAGGAGAATTACTCGCTCTAAAACTCATTTGGCTAGCTTTTGTGAACACTACTCATTCATTTCTAGTATTGAACCTATGAAGGTTGAAGAAGCTCTTGAGGATCCGGATTGGGTGAACGCTATGCATGAAGAGCTACACAACTTCGAGAGGAATCAAGTGTGGACATTGGTTGAAAAGCCGACGACAAGCACAATGTCATTGGAACCAAATGGGTGTTTCAGAATAAGCAAGATTAAGATGGACAAGTTGTACGCAACAAGGCCCATCTCATCGCTCAAGGCTACACTCCAATCGAAGGTATGGACTATGGTGAGACATATGCCCCCTTTGCTAGACTTGAGTCCATACGCATCTTACTTGCTTATGCCAATCACCATGATATCACTTTATACCAAATGGGCATTAAAAGTTCTTTTCTAAATGGAGAAATTGAGGAGGAAGTTTATGTGGAACAACCTCCTGGCTTTGTCAATCCCAAGAAACCTAATCATGTCTACAAACTTCACAAAGCTCTTTATGGTCTTAAAAAAGCTCCTAGAGCATGGTATAAATGCTTGACCAAGTTTCTTATTGAAAAAGTCCTTGAAATTGGGAAGATTAATTCTACACTTTTTACTAAAAGGGTTAATGGTAAATTATTTGTGTGCCAAATTTATGTGGATGATATCATATTTGGTTCTACTAACCCCCATTTTAGTGAAAAGTTTGGAAGGCTAATGTCGGAGAAGTTTGAGATGTCTATGATGAGTGAACTCAAATTTTTCCTTGGTTTGCAAATCAAGCAAACTAAGGAAGGTACCTTTGTTTCTCAAACAAAGTATACCAAGGATCTTTTCAAGAAGTTCAACATGCAAGAATGCAAAGGTATGAAAACACCCATGCCTACTAGTGGACATTTTGACTTGACCAAGGATGGAAAACCAGTTGACCAAAAAGTTTACCGCTCTATGATTGGTTCAGTGTTATATCTATGTGCCTCCCGTCCCGATATTATGCTAAGTGTGTGCATGTGTGCACGATATCAAGCGGGCCCTAAAGAGTGTCATCTTAAGACCGTGAGAAGGATAGTGAGATACTTAATTCATACACCAAACTTTGGCATTTGGTATCCTAAGAGATCATCTTTTGATCATGTTGGCTACTCCGATTCGGACTATGCCGGAGACAAGGTTGATAGAAAGTCCACTTCGGGTACTTGTGAATTTCTTGGTACATCCCTTGTGTCTTGGTCCTCCAATAAACAAAACTCGATATCCTTATCTACAACCGTAGCGGAATACATTGATGTCGGATCATGTTGTGCTCAATTACTTTGGATGACCCAAACCCTTAAGGATTATGGGATGCATGTGAAACATGCTCCATTGCTTTGTGATAATGAAAGTGCTATTAAGATTGCTTACAATCTCGTGCAACATTCTCGAACTAAGCATATTGAAGTTCGTCATCATTTCATTCGAGATCATGTTGCTAAAGGAGACATCAATCTTAAGCATGTTCGTACCGATAAGCAATTGATGGATATATTCACCAAACCGCCTGATGAGAAAGTAGTTTTCCGTTTGAGAGGTGAATTGAATATCATTGATGCCTCAAACTTGGAGTAGAAGCTCCATTTGGATACATGCAAGGCATGAGCCTTTTATGACTAATCCTTGGTATTTATCTTATGATGATGATCACATGTCTTGGATCTATACTTGTACCTTTGCATGTTATCTAACCCTTGCAGGTACTTGGCTGAGCCCAAATCCATGAGATTGCAAGTCACTCATATTTTGAGCAATCTCTACATCACCAAGTCCCTACTATATGGTTGTTGAATATAAGGAAGCATGAACTCACTCAACATATCCTTTGACAATTTCAATATATCAAATTTCACTTGGTATCATGTTTCATGTTCGTCATTTTGGATACATAAGTTCTCTTCCTTGCAAGACTAACCCATGTAGGAAGATGAACTCAAACTACTAGTGGTGCTCCCAACTCTTGACGGACAACATCAACCTTGAGCATCCAATACAAGTTCGACTACATGATCAAGATCAACACCACAACCCAAGGTATGTCATTCCATCTTAGAGAAGCTTTGCTCCAATTCATGAGACAAAGAAACTCAACAAGGTGTGAATACATCAAAATGCTTAAACGAAAAATGGTAACCCCATTTTGAGCTTAAACGATGAGTATGACCTATGATCAAGTGATCTCACTTGACTCCTAAGTCAAAATACTCCAACATAGGTGACTTAGTCGCCGACCCCTCTCTAGATGAAGTTCTCTAGTGTCCTTTTGCTCATTTGCTTTTTCTATTTGCATACTTTCTTTGCAATTTTGTCTCTCTCCAAAAAAAACTTCATCTAGATCTCTTTTCTGGTTTTATTCTGTGTTTAATTCATTGCAAATCCTTGTGAGATTTCATTTGCCATGTGAGCTGAGTTGCCAAAAATTTGCTCTATGTTGAATTCGGTCCCTCTGATCCAAACCCATCGGCTCGACTGAAACACAAGGTCTCCTTGTAAACAGTCCTCGGTACAACCGACATGGACTGACTCAGCCTCACCGACCGGGACCTTCTGTGACTCTGTCATTTCGGCATCACCGACGGAAAACGAATCGGCGTCACCAATTTCAACTCTGAGAAAATGTTTTGTTATTTCTTAACTGCCTATTATTTTCAGCTCCACTCAATGATTCTTCTCTCTAAGCATCACAAAATACCTACTGCTGCCTTGTAGTGTCTCTCGAGGACCACACCTACTTGACTCATGCTCCAGAAGTACCCTTATTGGAAATTGATGTCAAAGGGGGAGAGAGAGAGCATCAAAGCTTATCACATGAGCACATCGAAGCTCTTCCAGATGCTAGTAAACAAAGAGGAGAGAAGTCACATGTCTTTTAGAGGGAAAAGACATGTCAATATATCTGATCCTAGCTATTGCTATGGTTCTTTCTTGTTGCTCTGATTTTAGTTGATATTACCCCATTTGTGCTCTGATTTTATCTCACCCTACCATATCTTCTCCCATTATCCAATATCAGATTCAGGGGGAGAAAAGAGTCCATGTCTAAGGGGAGAAAAATCTTTGGGATTATTTGCACATCTTTAAATCTTTGGGGGCATGTCTATATCCTAATGGAGTACTCAGTACTCACCCATTACATGTCATCCCAGTCTTGGTATCATTTGTGATTTTCTAAAACTGCTTTACTTAGGAGTGTTCTTGTGTTATCTAATCTTGTTTTCTCAAGCCCACTCTTCCCAAAGCCAGCTCAAAATCACAAGGTGAGTATATGCATCACACTCATGTGCATAATGGTCTCTTGCTGATGTATATATTGTTTGCAAGGAGGATTCATAAACATGAGGTATACTTCTCTACCACATCATTTGCTCTGATGCATATAGCCAAGATACATGTAACTCTTTGCTTGATCTGTCATAATTATGCATTCACATGTTCTTGTATTCTATCTTCACATGATTGCATATATGTAGGGGGAGCTTATGCATGTTACTTCTTTCTCCAAAGCTTTACCTGTTACTCTTCATATCATTTACCTAAAGCTTTGATGTATGTTGTCATCAGTTACCAAAAAGGGGGAGATTGAAAGCACAAGTGCTCCCTGGGTGATTTTGGTAATTAATGTCAACATATCTCTTGTTGGACTAATGCTTTTATCTAGTGTATTTCAGACAAATTCAACAATGGCGTGGAAAGGACTAGAGATGCGGACCCCTCAAAATGCTAAGGACACATATTGGCAAAAGCTCAAGACTCTTCATTTATATTTTAGTTATCCAAGATCACATTGAGTCCATAGGAAAGCCAATATTATTAAAAGGGGATGAGGTGTTGCTTAATGGCTTGCTTGCTCAAAATACTTAGTGGTATTGCTCCAAAGCCCTCAAGCACTTTCTCATTCCAAATATGTCAAAACCCTAAACTCCAACTCGGCCCCACCGATTCTTTCTATCTGGTGCCACCGAGTTCATTTGACATAGCCACTACCCTAAACCCTAACAATTCGGTCACATCGATACGGATCTCGGTCTCACCGAGATGGCCTTGCCAAGTCTCTGTTGCCTGTTGCAATTATTTCGGTCTCACCGAAATAGCGATCGGTCTCACCGAGTTGGCTTGACATCTTCTCTGTTGCCTTATTGCTTCACTTCGGTCTCACCAATTTCATGCAATCGGTGTCACCGAGTTGATGTTTGCCCTAAGACCTATCACATCGGTCCCACCGAGTTGTTCCAGTCGGTCCCACCAAGATTCCTAATGTTCACATTTTGAACTAAATCGGTCTCACCGAGTTTCTATTCGGTCTGACTGAGTTGGGTCAATTGTGTGTAATGGTTGGATTTTGGAGGCTATATATATACCCCTCCACCCCTTCTCCATATGTGAGAGAGCCATCCGAAGGTGCCTACACTTCCAGCATACATTTTCTGAGAGAGAACCACCTACTCATGTGTTGAGATCAAGATATTCCAATCCTACCACAAGATTCTTGATTTCTAGCCTTCCCAAGTTGCTTTCCACTCAAATCTTCCTTCCACCATATCCAAATATGTGAGACAGAGTTGAGTGCTTGGGAGACTATCATTTGAAGCACAAGACCAAGAAGTTCATCATCAACACAACATCTATTACCTTTTGGAGAGTGGTGTCTCCTAGATTGGTTAGGTATCGCTTGGGAGCCTCCGACAAGATTGTGGAGTTGAACCAAGGAGTTTGTAAGGGCAAGTAGATCGCTTACTAAATGAAGATCTACCCGAGTAAGGAAAGTCCTTCGTGGGCGATGGCTATGATGGGATAGACAAGGTTGCTTCTTCGTGGACCCTTCGTGGGTGGAGCCCTCCGTGGACTCATGCAACCCTTACCCTTCATGGGTTGAAGTCTCCATCAACGTGGATGTACGATAACACCACCTACCAGAACCACGCCAAAAATCTTCGTGTCTTCATTGTGTTTGCCATAGCATGCTTTACTCTTTCCGTTGCTCATACTCTTGTCATGCTTGCTTGAAATGTATTGTGAATGTTTAAACTTGTGCTAAAACTCCCCTTTAACTTAAAGAACTTAAAACTTGCCACTTTTACTTGTTGAGGGTCTAATCCCCCCTCTAGGACCCTCTTCTTGATCCTTTCAAGAAGTGGTTGTGGTATAAGGAAGCGGAAGTACCGCGCAAGTGGTACTACCGCTGGAGCAGTACTGCCGCTCGGGGGAGCAGTACTACCGCTTAGAACTGAAAAACTATCCAAGCAAAACAGAAGGAAGCTCCAAAACTGAAACTACTATAACTCCTACAAACGGACTCCGAAATCAACAAACTCAAGCTTGTTGGATAGAAGAAGTGGCAGGGGGAGTATGCCTATGATATAGAGTTGTGAAACCTCCATCAGAGAAGAACCGGCATAAACTCCAACATCGAAAACATCATAGAAGATGCATATGCACTCTATTTTCTATGAACTCGAGCTTGTCATGAAGATGGACATAATCTCTAAAACTCACAAAGAGAAACACCAAACAAGAACCAAGAAAGATGATGCAATGATGCAATGGATTGAGCTCTCTATGAACGATACGATCAAGCTACTCACTTGAGAGCCCCCCTTGATAGTACGATAATCTATCCTATAACCCGATGTCCCAACTATCACCATGAGACCGGTAAAATAGAAAACCTATCAAGGGCAAACCTTTGTCTGCACATAGTCCACTTGAGCTAGATGATGACGTTCTTGACTTCCTCAAGTTGGACCAACTTTCTTGATTGCACTGGCTCAATGAAGACAAGTGGATCGCTCCCCCATACTCCACTATCGGTGAGCCACTCTTCGACACAGCTTCACAAGTCCATTGTCACCACAATGTACGGCAAGCTTCAAGCATGTGATCTCTTCGTGATGATCCACTTGAACTTGCTGGCGCAAACTTGATGACGATCACCATTTGATGTCATCCTTGATGGGTTGTATGAGATCTTCCTCTTGATGCAAACCCATGGAAACATACCTAACCCCACATAGAACTCTCACATAGACCATGGGTTAGCACACATAGCATAATGTACAATACTTATCATACCATGGGATCACTTGATCCCTCTCGGTACATCTTGTACTCTTTGTGTGTTGATCAACTTGATTCACTCTTTGACTTAGTCTTGATCAACCTTGTATCATGTCTTCTCTACGACTAATCTTTGGATAATTCCTTGAATAGCACCTTGGTCAACACATATACTCCTTGAAACTAACAAATGGACTTCAAGAAATGCATATGGACAAATCCTACGAATATAACTCAAGGAAACCATTAGTCCATAGAGAATGTCATCAATTACCAAAACCACACATGAGGACACCATGCTCTTTCAATTACTTAAGTAATACTGTTCTTACAATCATTCATGATGATAGTGCTAATCTCTTGAGGACTATTTGCTAACCAACATGTCGTTTTTGTTGTTGACATCCAATGGCTGCCACGGCATGCCCAAGCTGGTTCTCTGTTCTCTTGATTTTTCTGATTTCAGCTTGCCTCTTCTTCAACGGCTCTGCTATTACAGCCACCTGGTACATGTTCCTTGAACGATCAAGTGACCATGCATTCACTAAGGACGGGATTTCAGTGCAGTCTGTCTCCACCAGTATTGGTTTTTTCTGACCACTGCAGTGCCAACTTGACAAAAATATACACACCTTGATCTGTTGTTGTTTTTCACGCGGAAATCAAGTTAATTGCAAGATAGTACCATAATTGGGGCTAGGTCACAAACTGTACCAACTTTCGTTTCTTTACTGATCAGTGCCTATTTTGGGTCGAGTCACAACAACTCACACTAATTTTGTTTTGAACTTTTTTTACAGCCAAACTGACGGTGGAACCCGCTCACAGGGATGAAGTGGCAAAAAATAATCATGTTGACTCTTTCCCTTCCACCACACCTTCGATCTTCTTCACCCTTCTCGGATTCAAAGGCAACTCAGCCGGGGCACACCACCACCACTAGGGCGCTCCACCACCCTCCTCATCGGCCTCTTACTGGCGTCGCTGCATGCCACCACATCCAACCTCTAGCGCACCATCTCCCCTCCCTTCTGCACCCCCTTCTTCTCTCGATCTGGATCCATCCTCCATCGTCGGCGGCTGTTGTAGTACTGTTCCCGTCTCAGGTCAGCCCCCTATACACCGTCGCTCGAGCAGCATCCCCTATTTAGCATTCTCACATGCATACCCTCTACGGGACGGCACCCCTCCCACACTATGAGCTGAAGCGGTTAATCTCGAGGCTTGAGCACTTCCCGCCAACTAAAAAGTGCGCCTGTCTCTAGCCTTTCTCTAGAAGGCCGTCGCCGGCCGTTCCTCCCGGGCTACCGTCGAGAATGACCCAGCCCTTCCACCGTCATCATCAACGGCCACCAGTAGGAGCCCCGAGCCATGGACGCTCTCCTCCACCACCTACTCCAAGCAACCCAACAAGGATCGAGAGAGGATAATGGAGATCCACCGCCCCTCACCCCGTCAACCATCACCAAGCTGGTCATCCCCAGCATCCTGCCTCGGCTCGGCCCCTTGTTCTCCCATCGTGGAGTAGTTGGCACTTGGTAGAGACCCATGGGAGTCAGGATGGTTTTTTTGTCACGTCATCCCCGCGAGCAGGCTCCACTTATCAGTTCGGCGGTCAAAAACAGTTCAAACGAGAATTAGTGCGATTTGTTACAACTCGACCCAAAACCAGTACTGATGTGCAAAAAGAGAAAGTTTTTTTCCGAATACAATACAAACGCAACCGCTCATGTATACGCACATACACTCACCTCTATGAACACATATCCTTATAGTCTGAGCCGACGTATCATCTTGAGATTGGCGAAGTCATTATAGGCGTCTCGTAGTCGACGAAGACATATCCTCCTATTGAACATGCATCGCCGGAAATTCCTGAAATACATCCGGAAAAATGCTAACACCAGGGTTTGAACCGTGGTGGGCTGATAATAATGAAAGTTGGTATTCTGTAAACAAATATAAGAGCATTTAGATCACTAGATTAGTGATCTAAACGCTCTTATATTTCTTTATGGAGGGAGTACCAATTTGTTGACATGGTACTAGTATCTTCTTGCAATTAAGTCGTGGAAATCACGTATGGCCGATTATATACAGCTGTAAAATAAATACACAGCTGTAAAATAAATTACACCGATTCGATTCCAAGCGGGGCATCAGCCTTTTGTCGTCACTCTCGCGGGGGACGCTGCTGGCCTTGTCTTCTTCTTTTCCGGTGGCAGCCGGGGCAGTGAAGGAGGGGTAGCTCTTGGCTCCTATTTGAGGCGGCTTCGCTCGGTTCTGATCTACCGCACCACACCACCACACCACACCAGGGGCCTGCATCTCATCTCCTTGGTTGGTTCTCTACTAGAGAGGTAGGCGAGATTTTTCATCTAAATAATCCCAGCTTGTGGTGGCTGGTTCCTTTATCTTGGGCTGGGTTTCTGCGCGCAGGCGCAGCTGCAGGGATCCTTGGTGGAGAGGAGGGAAGAAGATGTCGGGTGCTGCACTGGTCGCGATTGCGGCTTCCATTGGCAATCTGCTGCAGGGGTGGGACAATGCCACCATCGCTGGTAAGTAGCCCAGATTTGTTTTACCACCTTGTTAGATCACTCCGGTGAATTTGGGGTTCTTGTTTTGGGAGCTTCCTTTATAAGTAGTTTAGACCAGATGCTGTTCAGTACTACTACTACTAGTCTTCTTTGGAACAAAAGACGGGTGATTTAAACTGATGACTTGTTTTTCCTTCCTAAAAGCAACACCGTACCAACCAATTGTCAAGACAAGTTTGGATTGTGAACATCTCTCATCTGTAAACTTGCTATCCTTTACTTTTACTCAAGTCACAGATTAACAGAGCATGCTTTTCGTCTTCAGGTGCTGTTCTGTACATCAAGAAGGAATTCCAGCTCGAAAATAATCCGACTGTGGAGGGGCTCATCGTGGCCATGTCGCTCATCGGTGCAACCATCATCACCACATTCTCGGGGCCAGTATCAGACTGGGTTGGCCGGCGCCCTATGCTCATTCTCTCTTCGCTTCTCTACTTCCTCGGCGGCTTAATCATGCTATGGTCACCCAATGTCTATGTGCTGCTCCTGGCACGCCTTGTCGATGGCTTTGGTATCGGCTTGGCCGTCACACTGGTGCCTTTGTACATCTCAGAGACGGCTCCTTCGGAGATCAGGGGAAGGCTCAACACGCTTCCACAGTTCAGTGGGTCGGGAGGGATGTTCTTGTCATACTGCATGGTGTTCGGGATGTCACTCTTGCCATCACCTGATTGGAGAATTATGCTCGGGGTTCTCTCAGTTCCGTCGTTGTTTTTCTTCGTCTTGACGGTATTTTACCTGCCAGAATCTCCGAGATGGCTTGTCAGCAAGGGCCGAATGGCAGAGGCAAAGAAGGTGCTGCAAAGATTACGGGGAAGGGAGGATGTCTCAGGTCTGTTTTTTCACTCAAAACTCCATATTCATTTCACCTGGATTGCTACAGAACCCTTCTTTAAATTCATCCCTGATAGTGGATTGCTTTTAGTTACCTAAGTGATATGCACTAGTGTTAACTGTTATATTTGGGTTGCACAATTTTTTAACAAAAAATCATTATTTAATTTTTACAGACTGTATAACAGATCATAAATGACCAAAGAGTAAGAAATTATGTTGAGTCTTGTTAACATTAAATTCATGTTGGTACTTTGCACAACACAGAATGTCGAAGTAGTAGTAGTAGTAGCCTCAGTGGAGGCTTTTTTTGCTCTTTAATAAATGACCTTGTTGACAGAGCTCTGATGAACTGTGGCTATATTGGTTGGTAAATGGACACAAGTATGCAACTTAAGTTAAGAACTTGCATAAGCTGCTCCTTTCAGTAAGGTATTAAAGTCAATTATGATAGTTTCTAAAGATATAATGTTTGGGTATCCCTCGGAAATGATTTCACAATTCGGGTTTCAATATATGTTTCTAAAGATATAATGTTTGGGTATGTTGGAATCTAAGTGTTGGTAAATTTCAGTTGGTGATTTACGAATAACTATGAGTAAAGTTACAGTTATCATTGCAAATCAAATTTGTGCAGGAGAAATGGCCCTTCTTGTTGAAGGTTTGGAGGTTGGAGGAGACGCCTCCATTGAGGAGTACATAATAGGACCAGCTAATGACCCAGCTGATGATCATGTTGTTGATGGCGATAATGACCAAATAACACTATATGGGCCTGAAGAGGGCCAATCATGGATTGCTCGACCTTCCAAGGGACCCAGCATGCTTGGAAGTGTGCTTTCTCTTGCATCTCGTCATGGCAGCATGGTGAACCAGAGTGTGCCCCTTATGGATCCTCTAGTCACGCTTTTCGGAAGTGTTCATGAGAACATGCCTCAAGTTGGAGGAAGCATGCGGAGCACATTGTTTCCTAACTTTGGCAGCATGCTCAGTGTGGCAGATCAGCACCCAAAAACTGAGCACTGGGATGAGGAGAACGTTCATAGGGACGATGAAGAATATGCATCTGATGCTGGAGGCGACTACGAAGATAATGTCCATAGCCCGCTGCTGTTACGACAGACCACAAACACGGATGGGAAGGACCATGGTCACCATGGAAGCACTTTGGGCATGAGAAGGAGAAGTCTCTTGGAAGAGGGTGGGGAGGCAGTCAGCAGCACTGGTATTGGTGGGGGGTGGCAACTCGCATGGAAATGGTCGGAGCGACAAGGCGAGGATGGCAAGAAGGAAGGAGGCTTCAAAAGAATCTACTTGCACCAAGAGGGGGTGGCCGACTCAAGAAGGGGCTCTGTTGTTTCACTTCCTGGTGGGGGTGATGCCACGCAAGGGGGCAGTGGGTTTATACACGCTGCTGCTTTGGTAAGCCACTCGGCTCTTTACTCCAAGGATCTTATGGAAGAGCGTATGGCGGCTGGTCCAGCCATGATTCATCCATTGGAGGCAGCTCCCAAAGGTTCAATCTGGAAAGATCTGTTTGAACCTGGTGTGAGGCGTGCATTGTTCGTCGGCGTTGGAATTCAGATGCTTCAGCAGGTAGAGATTATGCTGCTGATTTCTTTAATTACTGTATGTATGCCAGATATGAACAAACATATAGTCTGAAACTGGCCAACAAGTACTAAGTCGATTTTCCTTGTGCAGTTTGCTGGAATAAATGGAGTTCTCTACTATACTCCTCAAATTCTGGAGCAAGCTGGTGTGGCGGTTCTTCTTTCCAATCTTGGCCTCAGTTCAGCATCAGCATCCATCTTGATCAGTTCTCTCACCACCTTACTCATGCTCCCAAGCATTGGTGTAGCCATGAGACTTATGGATATATCTGGAAGAAGGTAACTAACTGGTTTGCTTTGGAATCTCAATTCTCAGTGTTATCACTTTTTCTGATCAAACAAGGTCTTATTATTATTTTTCCTTTCTGCAGGTTTCTGCTACTAGGCACAATTCCCATCTTGATAGCATCCCTAATTGTTTTGGTTGTGTCCAATGTTATCAACTTGAGTACGGTGCCCCACGCTGTGCTCTCCACAGTTAGCGTCATTGTCTACTTCTGCTGCTTTGTCATGGGCTTTGGCCCGATCCCCAACATTCTATGTGCAGAGATTTTCCCCACCAGAGTCCGTGGTGTCTGCATCGCTATTTGCGCCCTCACATTCTGGATTTGTGACATTATTGTTACCTACAGCCTGCCTGTGATGCTGAATGCTATTGGTCTAGCAGGTGTCTTTGGTATATATGCAGTCGTTTGCTGCATTGCCTTTGTGTTCGTCTACCTAAAGGTCCCAGAGACAAAGGGCATGCCCCTCGAGGTCATCACCGAGTTCTTTGCGGTTGGGGTGAAGCAAGCGCAGACCACCATTGCCTGATTCATCATGGAGCTTTGTTTTCAGTTTGCACACTGCGCTGAAAATTGCAAATTGGACGGGTCCTCGTGAGGAACGGAAAAACTTTTGAGTTGTAAATGAGATAGCTACCCAAAGAGTTCATCACGAGGAACGGAAGCTGTAAAAGTAGGAGGATTTCATGCCCCCATTTCATCGTCTATTCTTGCTTATTAGTACTGTATTGTAATCGTCATTAGTTGCTTTTGGGATGTTCAACTTGCTAATCTGATTCTGAACTACTATGCTGATGTCCGAAATAAAGAAAAAGCATGTTTTTTTGTGTCAACTTGCAAACTTTCTTTTAAACATTGTGCAATGTATTGTAAATTTCTTTATCAACTTCCCTCGATTCAGAGAGAAGCACTTGTTGTTTGTAAGTCATGAAAGATTTTTCTCGACACATTTGCTGCATGGAGCTTAGTGGTAGAAAAATTAAATATAATATTCCCTTTCGTTTCTAAACATAAGTCTTTTTAGAGATTGCAATGCGAACTAGATACATATGCATATATACGGATTTTAGAGCGAGATTCACACATTTTGCTCCGTATGTAGTTGGTAGAACCAGGGATCCTACCGGACCTGCTCCGTTGGTTGTAGGGGAAGGATGGAGGAGGGCGTGGCGATGAGCGGGCGCGCCGGCGGCTAGGCGCCATCTCGTAGGAGGAGGATGGCGGCGGCGGCTAGGGTTCCGGCTCCTCTGGGAGCCGGGCAATAGGGATAATAATATTCTTATTGCTTAATTTCAAAAGGAGTCTTACAGCCTATATTTATAACCTAGATAACTTGCATAAGAATTAACCTAAGATAACTTGCATAAGAATTAACCTAAGATAACTTGTGGGCTAAGATTGCCCGGTGGGCCTAGCTAAACCGGCCATAACACTTCTACCCGCCTGCACAAACAGCTCGTCCTCGAGCTGTAAGGTGGGGAAGCGCTTGCGGAACTCCTCGAGGCGATCAACCAGCGTCAAACACCTTCTCGACAGCTGGGGCGGCCAGGTCGGCGGCGACGGCGTCCTTCGGAATGTAGTCTGCAACCTCCAGATAGAAGAGTCGCGGGTAGGCATGGCCGGGCGTGTAGGGCTCGTCACAGTTGAAGCACAACCCTTGGCGGCAACGCTCGAGTAGCTCGGCTGAGGTGAGCCGGCGGAACGGCGCGCGCATGTGATCGCGGCGAGGTGCCGCAGAAGCTTCGCGAGCCGACCTCGCGAATCCGCCCGGTAGCGACCAGCGGTCCGGACGGTGATTCTCGCCGATGGCCACCGCAAGGCGCTTCGAACGCTGGGCGTGAGTACATGGCCGATCGGAGATCTTGGGGTCCCCGGCTCCACGCCCACGCGGATGTGATCCAAAAGTCCACCGACAAAGAGGTCGGCCCGCTGATGCGCCGTCACACCCAATGCATGGCATGCCAGGGCCTGGAAACGGTCGGCGAAGTTCTGCACCATGGAGGTGAAGGGAAGGCGGCCGAGCTCCGCCAGGCGGCTCCCGCGAACCGGAGGCCCAAAGCGAAGTGGGCAGAGCTCGCAGAAGCGCTCCCAAGGGGGCATGCGGCCCTCGTCCTGCTCGAGGGCGTAGTACCAGGTCTGTGTTGCGCCGCAGAGGTGGTAGGATGCCAGCCAAGTGTGCTCCGATGCGAGCATGCGCTGGCCACGGAAAAACTGCTCACACTGGTTGAGCCATTTAAGCGGGTCCTCCGTGCCGTCATAAGTGGCGAAGTCGATCTTGGCGAACCGTGGCGGCGTTTGAGTTGGCGCGCCATGGCCGACCGGCTCGGCGGTGCGGAGCAGGGATGATGACGCCGCCTGGTCAACGGTGGGGAGGCCGTCGTAGGCCCCCGCGGGGGTACCGATGGGTCCCCGGCCTCCGTGTAAACTGGCGGTGGCGACGTCCCGGTTAGCCAGGCCGGGATCGGGGATGGTGACAATAAAACCGCACTGCTGGATCGAGGCCTCCGGTGTGGATCACCCACCCGAGCCGGTGGCGGCGGTGGAAGCCGGACCGCACGGCGGCGCGCGATTGGCGCTGGCAGGGCAGCAAGCCAAGATCTGCCATCGCTGCTTGCTGGGCGGCGCGGAGGCGCGGTTGCGCCATGCGAGAAGCGGTCAGAACCCATCGCGCTGTGACGGCGCTGGGCGGGTGGCGGCCGAGCGACGGATGGGCCCGACGATCGCCACGGTACCGAGTACTGTAGCAGTCAGCGTAGTGGGGCGGCTGGTGTAGCCCGCTGAACGGCAGCAGGGCGTCCCGCTCGGGCCCGACGCGCTCGATCGGCCAAGGCCGCCGGGTGGTCAGAAGGGGAGGCACACCAAGGGGGTGGTGTCTTGGGCCGGCCAAGCACAGGAGATGCCTTGGACGATCGTCCACGAGGTCCGTGAGAGTCTTGGTCATCTCCTCCGGCGTGAAGACGGAGGTTGTCGGCGGCGCGGAAGTGACGGGGGCCAGCGGCACGAAGGTGATCGGGGCCGGCGGCATTGGGGACCCAGCAATGGTCATCGGGGCGGTGGTGATGATGGGCAGCGGCGGCGTGGGTGTTGATGACGACATGATCGAACCCGAGTCTCTGGATACCAAATTGGTAGAACCATGGATCCTACCGGACCTGCTCCGTAGGTTGTAGGGAAAGGATGGAGGAGGGCGCGGCGATGAGCGGGCACGTCGGCGGCTGGGCGCCGTCGCGTAGGAGGAGGATGGCGGCGGCGGCTAGGGTTAGAGGCGGCTAGGGTTCCGGCTCCTCTGGGAGCCGGGCAATAAGGATAATAATATTCTTATTGCTTAATTCCAAAAGGAGTCTTACAGCCTATATTTATAACCTAGATAACTTGATAAGAATTAACCTAAGATAACTTGCATAAGAATTAACCTAAGATAACTTGTGGGCTAAGATTGCCCGGTGGGCCTAGCTAAACCGGCCATAACAGTAGTCCATATTGAAATCTTTAAAATGACTTATATTTAGGGACGGAGTACTGAAGTTGCAAATAATTTCTCTGGTATAAAACTGACACTTCTAATTTAGAGAATTACATGATATCTTATTATATTGGTGATTTCGTGACACTCAAAACAACATTTGCAATATGACGATTGAATTGCATGCGTTTTTACTCTGTCGTAACTGAGGACTGAATTGTTCACTACCATGGAAGTACCTCTTCCTGTATGTTTATTTATTAGTACTGTACATAGTTCATTGCATCAGTAGAATCAAGTCAACACAGTTTCCTACCATATGGTAAACTATTTTGTATTAAAGATAAAAAAACACAGGCTTCCTACCATATGGTAAAACTACTGAGAAACTCCGGTTATGTTCTTCACAGTGCAACGTTGCAGCTACAAAATTAAGTGCATCAAGTCAGTCAATATCATTGGATCCTTCGAAAGAGAAAAAGAAAGGCAACATCTTGAAAAACAACAAAGAATGAGAAAAGGTTTCTGGTCTATCTACCATACTGAACCCCAAATCCTTGTAGTTGATGAAATTATGCGCAAATCTAAGAGCACAACTGAAACATAAGAGAGCGCCAGATCATAGGAAAACATCACCGGCTGATTTCAGACCCTATGAGAAAAATACACCTAGGCTATACCTAATTTAGGCAATAACAGATTAGAAGCCTTCACTGAATTGCACCTAGGTTACATATTCATGTGCTTTAACGACTTCTTGGAAGTTGTTTAGAGCGTACTGAAATAGTAAAAAGGATAAGTGAATCAAGCACAAGAGAGGAGAGATTCACAACACCTAAATTTTCTCCCTGCCTAATTTCCAACTCAATGGGCATAATTACAACAAGCTAGATTGTACACTCTAGAGCTTCCAATAGATATTTAAGGCAAGTGGAAAATGGTTTAGCCAAAATGGTACAGTAAGAAACTTGATCTATGGTCCTCGTTTTGCACTACTAGTAGCTCTTGCTGGTGGAATTCCTTGGGTGCTTGTATTTCTTCGTGCCCCTGTTGGCACTGCAACAAGAATAAGAAAAAAATATGTGGAAATGTTGAGAGTGGATATAATCCAGGTATTTGAATGTTAATAATCAATACTCTGGTAACTATATTCCTTGCGAGATTTCTACAAGAGTCACTTTTTTGTTAGATACAGTACCAGGAGTTACACTGAGTTTGTATTAGATTAGATTCGTTATCTGTTCGTCAATGCAAATATCCTTTTACTCTGGACCGTAGTCAAAACATTGATTCCATGTCAATGCATATCCAGCTAAATCCCGTTGTAATTACATGTTCAAGACACACTGTACATGTATGTTACCGAGATTAGGAGTGAACTATATGAACTAACTGTATGGATAAAACTGTCAAACTCAGTTATGTTTCTCCCAAGCATTATTTTGTCAACCTTGGCATATTCAGAAAATTTCAAAAATCCAAGTGCAAAATAAAGAGGCATCTTACCTGAGGGTTTAGGAACAGCAGGATCCCTTGGTTTAGGCCGCAAGCCTGATGCTTTTCGGACTGTCAACTTCTGAACTCGAGATACCGTCTTTGTCCTACATGAAGGGAAAAAGGTGCAAGTCACAGACAACAGCCACAACCATGACAAAAGTTCCACTTCATGGAACTTCTGTATAAATTGAATTGTCAAATAAATGAAACTATTAAATCTCAGACTAATGAGAAAAAGAAATACGCACAACCGCTCTTTCGCAGCGCTAGACGCTTTCTCTTGCCCTTGGTCTACCACACTGCTTACTGAACTGTCAGTTTCCGCACCGGTGGAATTACCCCCATCAGATGCATCACTTAACCTTCCATCAGATTCAACATCACCAAGACCAGAAACCTCAGGTTCAATGGAGAGTATGGACCCAGCTTCAGATTGCCTGTCACTAGTGTCAGAGAAGTTGTCAAGATCAGAAGCTGCTCCACCACCAACACTTGAGACCTTTCCTAGTGATGTTATGCCCGGAGAAGATGATGAATGCTTCAATATGTGATCAGCTTGTCTGTTGGACTTCAATTTGGAAGTGCTAGTATTCAGTAGCTGCAGCTGTTCGATTTCGTCGTCCTTCTTTGAGATAGTATCTTTTAGCATCGAAAGCTGCAAGTCGACACATTAGATGTCAACAACTGTAACTGTATTTCATTATGAGAAAAAATCTTGTGCCACATGACATAGTGTTTTGAATTTTGACACCCTAGTATGATATCCTTAATTTATTTGCGCACCTCAATATCAAGATCATTAGCTAGTTACGCTAGTATGTTGCAATATCACTGCATTTGTCGCTTATTATTAGTCCTTAAGGTCCTTGCAATATCACTGCACCTCAATAATGTTTATTGTTGAGACAGTATGTTACCTGATCCATCAATTCTCTGACATCTTTGACTTCTTTTCCTTCCTTATTGGTCCTTGCAACACCTAGTTCCACCCCAGACACTCGTTCCGCAAACTTAAGAGTACTTAAGGTCTCTGTATAAGACGAAACGTCTGGATTGACCTGCACAAACATTAGCGTCTTTGCATGCCCACCTGCATATGAAATTTTTCCATGTCATGAACCTCTCTATACAACACATAATTATGTGACTAAAATCAGTTCTTTAGTGAAAAAGAATACCCAGAGAAGTCTGCAAGACTTGTGTAAGCTTGCTATTTCTGTATGGTACGTGCGCATTCTTCTGTGATAAAGAAAATATAACATCCCCAAGAGCAGCCAGAGATTTGTTGATGTGCTGTGCTTCTTTGAGCCTGTCTCCTGTAACCGCAGAGCGGTCCACCCTCTCACTTCCAGCAAGATCCACAAGGTGTAGAGCGCCACGTGAAGTGTTCCCAGTTTTTAGATCCTGGCCTCGGACATGAATTGTCACAACACTGCAGAAGATTACCCACCAATAAGGAGCTTTATTCCTGCAGAAAAAGAGAACTGGCAAACTTAACCTACCTGTGAGATCTGCTGCTTCTCTCGTTCAAAGCTGTTGCACTCATCGCTCTATTGCCGTGCCCAGTTTGCATTAGATCAATAACATGAGAAGTTGAGTTGACAGGACATATAGTTGCGTCAGGAACAGCAATTCCGTTTGGCTGCATGGTATTCTGAATCCCTATCTTGTGCAAGTTAAGGAAAAAAAAGGGGGGGGATGTTTCAGTCTGCAAAAGGCAATTCATTGAATTACAAGCAAGACTATGACAGTAGAAATCTCATGAATACTGTGTACGGGCAATTGGTGTACCCAACCAAAGTTACAACATTTTGGGCCTCTTTGGTGGTGACCAGGGGCGGAGCCAGAAATTTTGTGAAGCCTGGGCAAGTTTTATCATAAGTATATAATATAAAAAATTAAAATCAGGTATTCGGATCAAGTCTATTTTTTTGCCTGATATCGATTTTTCCGGTAGGCACTAGAAGAACTGTTTAAAAAAAACACAAATATTCGGCACTTTCACTTGAAAGCATTTAAATGAATTTTGAGTTCAAACACTTCCACCGACAATCCTTTCCCTAATGCGCGGGTTTGAGTCCTCCCTAACCCATCGTGGCCATAATTTTTTTAAACACTACTAAAATTTAAAATCAGGCTTGCAAGACATAGTCGATCTTGTGACATCAAAAACACTTCCACCATGCTAGGATCTATTTTGTGTTAAATTATGCATGCGGCTTCTATTCCACACTATGTGAGCGTGTAACAAAAAAAATCTGGGTCCGACAAAATATCCAGTCGGTTTCTAAAAATTCTGACCGGTAAAAAAACCTTGATTCAGGTATGCAACATATAAAATAGTACTAAAATCCCAAACCACAATCTACATAATAATGAAGTAGTCATACAAATTTAATTTATAGCGAGGTACTCAAAATTTAAACCCCCAATAAGTTTGTCGAACAGCCGAACAGGCAGATCGTGGCGAGGTGGAGCGATGGACCAATCATGATCCTTTATTTTTTTGAGGAAAGATCACGGTCCTGCTAATCTCAAACAGGCTGCTTGCTAGGCCGGTAAGCTAGTGGGCCTACTTCTCATCTGAGTACCACTACCACCACGTTAGAGGGCGTTAGCCATAACCAACCCAACTGGCCGGGTAAAACACGATTGCGTTGACGATTTTTCCTTGATCTAAGGAGGCCATCGTAGCTGGCGCGTCCTAGCGAGCCCGGGCAACTGCCCAGGGTCGCCGGGCGCTGGCTCCGCCACTGGTGGTGACTAATTTTGCCACAGTTTGCCACACCTGCCTTACCTTAGGTGCTCAAATTCTTAGCCACACTTTGGCTTGCCTAAGGGAATCTTGCCATACTTTTCGTGTGTATGACATGTGTGGATTGTTTCTCACAAGAAGAATCTTGCCTTAGGTGTGGCTAGAACAAAACACCCACCTAACTTGGTCCTGCCTAACTTGAGGTGTGGCAAAGTGTGGCAAGGTGTGTCTAGGAACCAAAAAAAGCCCCTTTATTTCCAGACACTTTCTTGCTAATAACAGATGAATTCAGAATGCATAAAACCATGACTAATGTTGCGTATTCGAGAAAAATGACTAAGTTTTGTTAGAACTTGCAGAAAACACACACGGACTACTATGCCCAACTAAAAGTTGCAGAATTACAAATAGACCTATTTCAACTAATTTCGTTATAATAATATTACCACATAAAACAATGGCTAACATAGAACATGCAGAAAACACACGCAAACTACTATCCGGTGAAGCCAGTTTGGACAAACAAAAGGATATTTCTTCTGTGCACCACCACCACCAAGGAGATCACGGATTTGCTCATTGTAGATCTCAATCATTTGAACAGTAAGTTCATATGTGATCATGTCTCGCCGAGCATGGGAGATATTGAAAAGGTCATTTAGTGCTCTATAGTTAACGCCCCATTCCTTTTCAGTTGCCTTTTCAGGCCCCATCTAAGAAATCAATTGAAACAAGATATTGTAAGCACATCATTGACTATTAAAACATATACTATTAGTTCTTCCATGCAAACAGAAATAAAAAGCTAAAAGTTCATGTTCTGAAAGCTTCATACCATAGTGTATGTTTTCCCTGATCCAGTTTGACCATATGCGAAAATGCAAACATTGTAGCCATCAAGAACTGATCTAATTAGTGGCTGAATATCCTTGAAGACCATATCTATTAAGGAAAATTAGGATATAAGAAAACCAATTTATGACGTACACTATATTACCGCATTGTTACATCATAAATAGAAACTCGAAAGAAGGTAAATTGCATAGATCTCACGTTATAAGTACCTTGTGTAGTGGTAGGCCCAAATACTTTGTTGAATGTGAAATTCTTGCCCCCTTCCTTTTGTTTTGTAGGGTTCGTTAAAACGAGTTCACCATTGTCGCCAATATATTCAACTGAATTGGAGCCCTCATCCTCCCCAGGTTGAAAAGGTCTAATCCGACAGTAAACTCTGATGTTTCCTGCTTCGTAATACTATGTTAACCTAATATTTTTAGCTGTACTACCTAAGTAAATATAATAGCCAAACAAAATGAACTAATGATTGTAGTACAAAACTGGCACCTTTTAGTTCCTGGATCTCATTGAACAATTTTCTGTTTTCTTCAAGAGCTGCATGATATTTTTCTGCAGCATTTGTTACCACCTTAAGGTTTTGTCCTATAAAAAAAGCAATAATGTTAATTGTGATCTATTGATGAAATTATGTAAATACAAGAGATAACTACTTGCAGGGTTCATTCTTACCAAGGCCAGCTAGTTCTTCAAGCCATCTTTTTTGACAATTTAGGATTTCATGCCTAACTGAAACAGAACATAGCCTCAAATCCTGATAAAACAAAACACTATTCACATAACTGAAAATTTAGGAACTCCCGATGGAAACCGAGAAAAGGAATTGATTTGACTAATACCTGAACGTTTTGTACTTGCAAACCCACAAATTGGTTGACGACTATTCCTTTCTGCTCCCAGAACTGGATTCGAGATTTAGATACTTCTTCAAATTCCCTTTTTCTCTTGATAGAATCTTCTAACATGAGCTCTACTTCTTTTATCCTATGTTCCAACTCCTCCTTTACCTGGGAAGCTCTGGTCTCTAACTGCTGACTATGTGTCTCATGCAATCTTTTTGTTGCTTCAAGCTCTTGCCCGAGTTGCAGAATTACGCTGGCATTGTCTTCCTTATCTGCAAGAAGCCTAACTACATCCTCCTCCTTAGATTCTAAGAGCTTGCAGGCTTCTTCGTATGACGATCTTAATGCTTCCATTTCCAGCTTAACTTTCACAATTATACTGTTACCATCCTCCTTTTCCTTCATCAACCTAAGAATGTCCTCATTCTCCTTTGTTAAGCTGTCCTGTTTGAGTTGCAAAATCATACTGGCATTGTCCTCCTTGTCTGCAAGAAGCTTAATTACATCTTCCTTCTTAGATTCTAACAACTTGCAGTTCTCCTCGTGCAATGATTTTAATGCTTCTAAGTCCAGCTTAAGTTTCATAATTGTATTGTTATAATCTTCGTTTTCCTTCATCAACCTAATTATGTCGCCCTTCTCCTTAGTTGATGTATCTGTGTCTTCATCAGTTGATTGCTTAATGTTTCCAACCGTGCCTTTTTTCAGGTCAGCCTTATTATCTTCCTTCTCCTTCGTTGACATGAAAATGTCTTCCTTCTCCTTCATCAATCGAATTGTATCTTCCTTCTCCTTCAGCAACCTAATCATCTCTTCCTTCTCCTCTGTCAACCTAACCACAATAGTGTTCTTCTCTGAAATCAATCTATCATTACCATCATCTGTTGTTTGTTTTTTGTCCTTAATACTACCATTTTCTGAATTAACCATATCTTCTTTCTGTATTGACCTAACCACATCGTCATTCTCCTTCATCAGCCTAATTATATCTTCCTTCTCCTTCAACAACCTAACCATCTCTTCCTTCTCCTTTGTGAATCTAAATATAGTATCATCCTTCTCCTTAAGTAACCTATCATTTCCTTCATCGATTATTCTTTGTCTTTCTTCAACCATGACCTTTTTTAAATCAACCATATCTTCCTTTGCCATCAACAGACTAACCATATCTTCCTTCTCCTTCAACGACCTAACCATTTCTTGCTTCTCCTTTTTCAACGTCACTATAGTATCATCCTTCTCCTTAAGTAACCTGTATTTTTCCTCATCCACTATTTGCTGTGTTTCTTCCACCTTGCCCTTTTTCAAGTCGACCATATCGTCCTTTTCCTTCAACAACCTAACCATATCTTCCTTCTCCTTCAACAACCTAACCATATCTTCCTTCTCCTTCAGCAACCTAACCATATCTTCCTTCTCCTTCATCAATCTAGCCACCTCTTCCTGGCATTTCATCAACATAGCCATATCTTCCTCTGGTAGTTGTCCTTTGTCTTTGAGCTTATCTTTCTCCATCTGCATGACAAGAGTGGGCTTTCATAAAGAAACAGATCAACTTTCTCCATTGAGCTAAAGCTATGGCCACTCAAGTACATGAATTGTCATTATTTACAGAGTGGACAAGAAAGTAAGTCAACCTTGCTGTTATTTTAAGCTATATGAAATAAACATATGGGGTTCTGCTCAGTCACACTATTTTACAATTTACTGGAGATGAGAAGAGCTTGAAACTCATTGAGAAGAATTAAGCAATTTACTTGCAGTGCACAAAATTTCTGGTAAAAACAATTCGGAGATAGATGGCTCAAAGAAGGTGCTAGAATTTACATGTGTTTGCCCGCTTTGCCCACCTGCTAGTGCTTCCAGCACTCTTATCCTTGACTGATACTTCTCTTCGCGAGCTTTAATCAGGTTATTTTGCTGCAGACAAGAAAGAGATCACAATGGACTATTCAATACAAAAATAAACATGAATAACTATTTATCTTACATTTCTTATATGCCCAGCTTGAGAAGACATACGCCGTTCAATTTCAACTATGACCTTCCTCAGCAAGCAAGCGATGCGCTAGAATGAAATATTTCCATCCATTTTACGCAAGGAAAGATGTTAACACGTGTAAAACAAAATCTCCTAAATATGGAAAGAACAAACTAACTATATTGCTTTTTCATTATAAGCCTACATAAGGTATCTGTCCGTTCTTCCTGTCGATGCTCTCATCAACGATGCTGTTCACGACACCCAGAAGTGACTGAGTGGGTGCATTCTGCAAAATAGGTTGGCTCGTCAAACACGAGAACAAGTTGGCACCGGAAAATAACATACTAGTACGTTTTCTTTTTCATTTTAAATTTCCACGAGAATTGATTGATTATCTTGATGGTTTCAAGTGCAGTATGCAGCATTGTACTTACATCCAAGCTGGAGGATTTCATCAAGTCTGAAATCTTACAACCAGGAAGATCAGCAAATCCCCCTTGTTTCATCTGAAGTACCCCTGACGGAGAATACAGATTGGCCCCTAATGAAGGGGTGGACGGTTCTGCATAGAAAGATGACACAAGATGATGTTTCAACTCGCAATCAAGTTATTCCCAAGCTTATTAACTTGGACTGGTGAATACTATCGCAAATTCTCAATATCAGTGCAATTGTGCAAACTCCCTAATGGAGAATACTGTCATTCTTGATATTTCTCGAGAGTACAAAATAAAATAAAAATAAATCTTGATATCAGTGCAAGTAGAATAGCAGGACCTGACATAATTGGACTGGTGAGCACTCTTTGCAGCTTGGCAACCATATACTTTCTGCTTCCCTCGCTGTCGCTTCTGGTGAGGAAAGTAAGGTTCCGTTCTTCGCCGATGCGTGACCCAAAACGATCCTTGAGGGCAAGAATGCAGGTCACAACAGCTGTCATTTGACCCTGGATGGATGCAATGTCAACCAAGGATAAGAAGAGAGAAGTCATTAATAACAGGGATACGGCAACCGAAGCAACCCCCTCGAGGTCGAAGGCGCTGAAGGTAGGCACGCCCATCCGCTCGACGGCAGCGCGGAACCTGCCGACATTGTCCGTGGAGGCGTCGTCCAGCAAGGCGCCGGGGCAAATCTTCCTCAGGAGCGCGCAGAGCAGCCTGCCGCCGGAGAGCGCGGCGTGCAGGTCGCTGTCGGAGGCGTCGGACGGTGGCGGCAGAGGCACGTCGGGGAATATCATGCGAAGCCAACCGACGGCATCCGCCCGCCGCCTCGCTGTGGCTAACCCTCCCAAGAATCAATCAGTGAGTCAGTCAGCCGATGGACCCCACAAGAAGATAGAAGAAGCAACAAGGGTGGGTGTTTACCTGGGTCTGGCGCGGCATTGGGGGCGCGGAGGGACATGGAAAGCGAGGTGAAACGGCGCGACGGAGACGGGCATGCGGTGGGTATAAGCCGCCCAGCATCGAGGGGACGCCGAGGAGAGGGAGGTGAGGACGGGAGGGAATGGAGCGCGCGAGATTCATGGAGGCGGTAGCCACGCGGGCCTCGTGCTATTTTTAGGTGGCAGGGAGAGAGAGAGAGAGAGAGAGAGAGAGAGAGAGAGAGAGCGCGACGGGAGGAAGAAGAAGACGAGGACGACGACGAGTCTTGGCTCTGCTCGACTCGGCCGGGGCCAGAATTAAAGACAGGGCGCAGTCTAGCCCATGAGAGAGCCCATCAAAATTGTTTAGAGACAAAAGTAACAAAACCCACCCGTCAAAAAAAAAGTAACAAAACCCTCGCTGGGGGCCGGATTCCTATCAGTTCCTTCTCCACTACGTATTCCTATCAGTCTCTCAAGAGTTTTTTCCCCTAGGGTTAGGGTTCCACCTCTCCTCTGGCGATCACGCCAGAGTCCACGTAAAACCCTCGCTGGGGGCCGGATTCCTTCGGCCGCCGGAGAGATCCACCTATCTCTGCCGCGCAGATCAGTCTGCATGGCGGAACCTACGCATCAGGAGACAGGGAGGAAGGAGGAAGGTGGGAAGGCGGGGCTAGCATCGGCGGCGGCGGTGGTGCCGCAGTTTGGATCGGGAGGCACGATGGGGTGATGAAGATAGGGATGTAGAGGGAATCGGGCAAGCGGGCGGAGGGAGAGGGAGCAGAGCGGGGATGGAGGTACACGAGGAGGAGATCGAGGATGATGGGAGTCTCCATGACTTCGACCTCGGTTTGGAGGACCAGATGGCGGGGATGAAACTCCATGGGAAGGAGGAAGAAGATTTAGATTTCTCGGCGGAGGTGGATGACCTGATTAAGGACGTTCGTTGGCTGGCGTTGTTCCGTGTCCACACGACGAAGCCGTTCAGCCATGCGGCTCTACTGCAGCAGATGCGCAATGCGTGGGCGGCGGCGCAAGGGGTCACCTTCAACATCAAGGGACCAACCCTGTTCTTGGTACAACGCCGCTGTTTGGGGGACTGGAGAAAGATCATGGAAGGAGGACCTTGGCTGTTCCGGAAGGCACCGGTGGTGATTGAAGAATATGATGGGTTCTCATATGTGAAGGAGTACAAACTTGACAAGATTCCGGTGTGGGCTAGGGTGAAGGGGCTGCCAGATGGACTCACTAGGAAGAGAGAGCTGGCAGAAAGAGTGGCAGCAAAAGTAGGTGATCCCCCCTTCCATGTGATCATGAATGAGGGGAGGATTAACTTGGCTAGCACTTTGCGGGCAAGGGTTTATGTGGATGTCAACATCCCCCTGGTTCGTTTTGTTCATATCACGCTGAAGGAACGGAAGAAATATAGTGTTTACTATGAGAAGCTTCCCGATTTTTGCTATGCTTGTGGTCTGATGGGACACCTTGCTAATGAGTGCGGCGATGGAGTTCATAATCCGAATACCTTTGAATGGGGCGACTGGTTGATATGGGAGCCGGAGATGCCTGCTGCTCAGCCCTTTGGGGGTGGTGGTAGAGGAGCGGGAGGGGGAAGAGGGAGAGGCCGAACGGCAGGTGGAGATGATAGAGGAATATGGGGAGGAAGAGGACCGACGGGAGGAGGAGGTAGGAACGAGAGAGGAGAAGTAGGCTCTCATGCCCCACACCAGATGGATGTGGATGAGCGGGTGGCTTTGGTCGACAGGGGAGGCGAGAAGAGGGCGAGGAAGAGGCGGGTGACAGCTGACGGAGCGCTGAACATAGGGGGGCAACAGTTGATGAACCTATCGGGCAAGGTTGCGGATACGGTGATGATGATCGAAGGAACCACGCCAACTGCTGGCCTATCTGCGGTGGCTACTACTGTAACGCCCCAGTTTCGATGCGCCAGGTGTCTTCCAGTTATTCGCTGTTGTTGCCATGTCATTTGCTTGCGTGTTGCATTTTGCCATGTCATCATATGCATTTCATATCATGTCATCATGTGCATTTCATTTTGCATACGTGTTCGTCTCATGCATCCGAGCATTTTCCCCGTTGTCCGTTTTGCAATCCGGCACTCCTATGTCTCCCGCGCCCCTTTTGCCTCTTTTCATGTGCGGTGTTAAACGGTCTCGAATGGACCGAGGTTTGTCAAGCGGCCTTGGTATACCACCGTAGACCGCTGTCAAGTTTCGTGTCATTTGAGGTCGTTTGATACTCCAACTGTTAACCGGTAACCGCAAAGCCCCTTTGTTGCAGCCCAACACCCTCCAAAGTGGCCCAAAACCCAGCAAACTCCTCTCCATGCTCTCGGTCGTTCGATCACGATCGCGTGGCGAAAAACCGCACCTCATTTGGACTCTCCTAGCTCCTCTACCTATAAATATGTCTTCCTCCCGGATTTTCGCGCCCAACCCTAGAAATCGCCTCCGCCGCCACCGGACGTGTCCACGTCGCGCCGGACGCGGCCCACCGCCGCCTCCCTCCTGAATCAGCTGCCGCCACGCGGCCCCTCCGCTTCCACCAGCTGCAGCTCCCGCCGGGGTTCGCCCGGCCCGGCCGCCGCCGCCCGTCTGTGCGTCAGCGCCACGCCGGCTGTCGCCGCCGCCACCACTCCTTCGCCGCTTCATGGCCATCGCCGTCGCCACCGCCAAAGGCCAAGGCCCCGCCGACTCTGCTCAAGCCCCTCCCCGCCGGTGGCCGGCTCCCTCGCCAGCCCGCGGCCCGCCGCCCAAGCGCCCTCCGGTCCGGCGCCTCCCGCCCGCCAAGGCCATGCCATGGGAGCTCGCGGAGCAGCCTCCGCGCCGCCGGCCAAGGCCTGGCCCCCGCCGGTGCTCCTCGGCCGGCGCCGCCGATGCCGCTCCGCGCCTCCTCCGGATCCGCGCGCTTGCCTGTCCCGCTCCGCGGAATCGCCCGCCCTCGCCGAGTCGGCCCGATCCAGATCCGTCAAACAAGGTTGACTTCCCCCAAAATTCCACCAAGTCCCCGAAATTGTTGCATTTTTGTTGCATTTTCATCATGCCATAACTCTGCATCCGTGGCTCCGTTTTGTGCGTATAATATGTCAAATTGTTCGCCTCGAAGAGTAGATCATTACATCTCATTGCATCATTTTCATTTGAGCTCATCTTGTTGCCCGAAATGCTGTTAGAAGAGTGCTATGTGATGTTAGTTTCTGATTTTTATCGTAACATGCACTTTGTCATTTTGCCATGATTGATGTGTGCATCCTATGATCTTGAGTCCTACATGTGTTTTTAATATGCCATGCCATCTTTCCAGGGTGTATGCCATGTATTTTTGTGATCTATGTGGTGACTAGCACAAGCATGCAAAGTAGGCTTCCTGATGTTGCTGATTTCAGCCCTGTTTTGCTGATATTTTGATGCCATGTTAACTTGATGCTACAGAGAGATCCATGCATATTTTGAGATACTTCAGTAAGGATGTTTTGAACATATGGTTATGCTCTATCCATCCATGCCCTTGTTTGCAGTTATGGAGTGCCATATCTTGAGTCAATCGAGCTCTACTTTTGCTATAAAATGTTTCCTGGCAGATTGTTTACATGTTATTCAATTTTGCCAAGGTTGTTGTAGTTTATCCTTGCACCCTATGATGTTGTTCTTGCCATGTATAGCTTCTATGCCATGTCTTCTTACTGTTGGTTGCCTTGCCATGCCATGTATTGCTCTGTGGTGAGTGATTCAAGCTCACCAACATGCCTACTTGTCGTTATTCCTGCCATGTATGAATCTGTAATATAACTTGCCATGTTTACATGGGTGCCATCATATCTTCTGGTCCTTTTTTGCTCATGGTCAGTAAAGGACATTTGTTCTATGCAATTAGTAGATTCATGCCATGCCTTTTTTTGCCATGATAAGTTCCTGTAACATGTTGTTTGATAGCTCTAAACATTGCAACCTCGATGTTATTTCGCCAATGCCCGAATCATATTAGTTGCAATCTTGCCATGTGTGTTTGAGCATGTTCTAGTGATTTCTGGAGATAGCTCAGTGTTCATGTTTTGTAATGCTTTACCTGTACATCATGCCCATGCCTTTTGTTATTATGTTGTGGTGCTGTAGCATGTTGTTTTGATGCTTGCAATATGCCTAGTTGCTGTTTTGGACAGATTGTTGCTATGACTTGTATAGAGAGTATGTGTTGAACCGTTGCTCCGTTTTGAGTGTGCTCTATATGAAACTTGCTTGATTTTGCATGTAGTTCCATATTATCATGTTGCATCCATGTTTTGAGGTGTTTGCTTGATGTTTGTATGCATTTTGCATCAATGCCATGCTTATCTTGTTTTGCTCATATCTTCTAGGCCGTAGCTCCGAATCTAATGAACTTTATATGTGACTTGTCTAGAATTTCGTGTAGATCATCGTGGTGCATCTTAACTTGCTGTTTAACAACTTGAACATAAGGTTTATTCAGATCTGGACCAATTTCGAAATTTGCATATGAGGACTTACCGGAATTGTTATATGTTGTTCCCGACCTCATTTAAACTTGCCTTGATGTGTTGTTCTTGTTTGCATCATATCTTGCCATGAGTAGCTTCATGTAGTCTTTTCATGCATCATGCTTGTTTGTGCATCATGTCTTGTCTATGTGTGGTGTGTTTACTATGTTGTGTGCTTCTTCTTGTTAGTTCCTGTTTCGTTGCGATCGTGAGGATTCGTTCGTCTACGCTTGGTTCGGCTTCATCCGTTCGTCTTCTTCATCGACTCGTTCTTATTCCTTGCGGGATTTCAGGCAAGATGACCGCTACCCTGGATCTCACTACTATCATTGCTATGCTAGTTGCTTCGTTCTTTCGTTATGCTGCGCTGCCTATCACTTGCTGCTCAAGCCATCCCAAATTGCCATGTCAGCCTCTAACCTTTGTCACCCTTCCTAGCAAACCATTGTTTGGCTATGTTACCGCTTTGCTCAGCCCCTCTTATAGCGTTGTTAGTTGCAGGTGAAGATGAAGTTTGTTCCTTGTTGGAACATGGAGATGTTGTTCCTTGCTGGAACATGTTTACTTGTTGGGTTATCACAATATATCTTATTTAATTAATGCATCTATATACTTGGTAAAGGGTGGAAGGCTCGGCCTTATGCCTGGTGTTTTGTTCCACTCTTGCCGCCCTAGTTTCCGCTATATCGGTGTTATGTTCCCGGATTTTGCGTCCCTAACGCGTCGGGTGATTTATGGGACCCCTTGACAGTTCGCTTTGAATAAGACTTTCCGGCAAGGCCCAACATTGGTTTTACCATTTGCCTCACCACCACCTACTTTTCCCTTGGGAGTCGCTCTCTCGAGGGTCATCTTTATTTAGCCCCCGGACCAGTGCTTCTCTAAGTGTTGGTCCGAACCGAGCCATCATGGGCCACCTTAGGGCAACTTGAGGGTTGGTTTTACTCGTAGCTGTCTCATCCGGTGTTGCCCTGAGAACGAGATATGTGCAGCTCCTATCGGGATTGTCGGCGCATCGGGCGGTCTTGCTGGTCTTGTTTTATTACTGTCGAAATGTCTTGTAGCCGGGTTCCAGACTGATCGGGTCTTCCGGGAGAAGGAATATCCTTCGATGATCGTGAGAGCTTATCATGGGCTTGTTGGGACACCCTGCAGGTATAAATTTTCGAGAGCCATGCTCATGTTATGTGGCGATGGGAATTTGTTAATATCCGGTTGTAGTAAACTTGAAGCAAACTCTCCTAAAATACACCAACCGTAGCGTAACTCGTGAGTGTCTCTTTTCGGGTTGATCGAGAGGAGGACACGGTTTCGGGTTATGTCCGACGTAAGTAGGAGTTCGGATCACTTCTTGATCATTACTAGTTGACGACCGCCTTTGTTTCTCTCCTCGCCTCATTTGCGTATGTTGGCCACCATATATGCTTAGTCGCTGCTGCAACCTCACCACTTTACCCCTTCCTTTCCCGTTAAGCTTTGCTAGTCTTGATACCCATGGTAATGGGATTGCTGAGTCCTTGTGGCTCACAGATTACTACACCACCAGTTGCAGGTACAGGTTTGCGATGATCATGACGTGAGAGCGATGTTTGCTTGTGTTGGAGTTCTTCTTCTGCTTCTTCTTCGATCAGGGGATAGGTTCCAGGTCAGCAGCTGGGCTAGCGAGGTGGTGGATGTCGTTTGAGTTTCTGTTTATGTTTCATCCGTAGCCGGATGTTGATCTTGTATATGATGTTGATGTATTCTTGTGGCATTCGTGCCTTATGTATGTATCCCCATCTATTATGTAATGTTGATGTAATGATATCCACCTTGCAAAAGCGTTTCAATATCTGGGTCTATCCTTGGTGGGACCGTCGAGTTCCTTTAGGATAGGGTCGATATTGGGCGTGACAAGTTGGTATCGAGCCTCGACCGACCCTAGGAGCCCCTTGTTTGATCGTGTAGTTTGGCCGCAGCTTGAGTCTAGAATAAAACTATTTTCGAGTCTAGTTATATCGAGAGTAGGATTTCTTTTTACTCCTCCGCCTTCGTCGCTCTCGGTGAGGAATCTTGACGTAGGTGTTTTGAATTACTCCTCTTCCCCTTCAAATTTTTCTTTAGGATCACGCAGTTGGTTTTTCGGTAGTTGTTCCTCAGCTATTTTCGATCGATGTTGTTTCCCTGTCCGAAGTTGTCCTTGTTTTTCCCGCCCGCCCTCCTCCTTCTTTTCCGAACCGAGTCCGTAATCGAGTATCCATCCTACTGTATGTAAGTCTTTGCTTTCTTTCCTCAATGATTTCAACCGTGTTTTCTCTTCAAGATATTCGCTCTGCTCCTTCCAAGTTGCTGTGTTTTCCGCCCTCCCACCCTTTTTCTTCCCGGAGTTTGAGTCTGTTTCGACCATCAATTTCATTCGTACGGAGTCTCTTCAGTCTTCCCTCAATCATTTCAACCGGTGAATTCTCTTTTGTTTGACAATCCTCATCTCTTTTCCGGTGGATTCAATTCAAGTTTTTCGAGTTGATCACATTATTTTCCTTGGTTGAAGTGTTTTCCCCTTGCTCGTTCGCCTCTCGCCAGTTTATCCTTCCGGAGTGCTCAAGACATCTCAGGAGATTCATCAGTGTTCCATTTAATTCGAGGTTGTCACCTCATTCAAATATTTCATTTGTTCCGGTGCATCATCTATCTGTTCAACAATCCTTTCAAACGGTGTTATCTCTTCAGTGGGCCCTAACCCACAGGTCTTTTCCCAGGATCTTACCTGACTCTTCTGATTTCCCCGGAGTTATTCTCAATTCTTTTCAAGTGTGACGTAAGAATGGATCCCATCAGTCAGATGCCTTTCCAAGATTGATTTCAAATCATTTCATTGTTGACTCAACCTCTTTGCTTTTCTTTCTACCGGAGTACCTCAGTTATTTGGTGGTGTTCCTCGTCGTCATTTCAAGATTGAAGATGAGTTTTCCCTCTAAATATTGTCCGTTCTCCCGGAGGTTCATGTTGCTAGCTCGATGTTATCCTACCTAATTGTTTCCAGTCGTGCAATTCTTTTCATCCATCCGGAGTACTTCAGGTCTTACTTTCCGTCTCGATCATCCGGAGGCCATCTTTTCGGAATATCTCTCCATTCTAAGTTTTCAAAGTCGTTCTCCTATTATTCTATATCCGTGCCCCTTCGTTCGTCTCAATATTCTTCCGGTGCTTCGTTCAAGTATTCTTCTATCAGTTCGCGATCTCTTTGTTCTCTTGCATTTTAATTCCCTCAAGTATCTCTGTGCTTCTCTAATTCTTCCCGGTGATCATTTCTTTTTAATCAGTCATTTCGAATTCTTACGGTGGCTCGTTCAAGATTCTTTTTCCTTGTTTATCATATCAATCCATTCCTTCTTTAAATCCTACCGGTGATTCATGAAGTCCTTCTCAAGTTTGCGATACGTCACTTCTCAATCTTTTTTTCAAGAAGAATAAGTATTGTGCAAAATCCATTGCTTGTCATCAATTTAATTTGATGAAGGATAAGCATACAATAAATCTTATTCTTATTTCATCCAAGTGTTTAATCTTTTCCTTCGGAGTTTGTTTTGCTGAATAAATTCTAGTTCCAAGTCTTTTCATCTTTTCTTTTCCGAGTTCAAATTTCTCGCCATTTCGCTTGAACCTCCATCTAAATCATCGCAAGGCTCATCTTATTATTTCATCCTTCAATTCTATCTCTTTGTCCTTTTGTTCACCGGAGTTCTTCATGGTGGTTCTTCAAGATTTAATTCATTCATCAAGTGTTCATCAAGATTTTGTTGGTGGAGTTCAATTATCTTTTCTTCTCGCATCTCGAAGTGCAATTAATTATCCGTATTCTTTCGAAGTGGAGTTTTGCATTTCTTCGTTCTTCTCAGCTATTTAATCTTTTCTGATTGTAGTCGGTTATCACCTTATAATTTTGAGATGTTATCCATAAGTCCACATCAAGCTTATTCTTTCGTTGTTGATTTTCTCAACAACTCCATTCAATCCTTCCTTCTAAGTTCTTTTCATTCAAATTCTTTCAATTCTTCCGGAGGCATTGTGTTGTTTATCTCGTCAAGTGTCATTCCATCTTCTGAAGCTCATGTTCTATTCTTTCCTTGTTCAACCGGAGTGCTACCTAAATCGTTTCAGTCTTATTCGTTTCTTTTCTCATTCTAACCACTCCGGTTAGAACGAGTTGTTTCATAGTCTATCGGATTCCGTGAGCTTTCGATTCTCGTCATTCTCGTCGTTCCTCTCTTCTTATCGAGTACTCTCGATTCTTTGCTTCTTCTCTTGAGTTCTTGTTTCGCATCTTCCTCTTTCTCTTCCGTCTCGGTCCTAAGATCTCGGGACGAGATCTCTTGTTAGTGGAGGAGTGTTGTAATGCCCCAGTTTTGATGCGCCAGGTGTCTTCCAGTTATTCGCCGTTGTTGCCATGTCATTTGCTTGCGTGTTGAATTTTGCCAAGTCATCATATGCATTTCATATCATGTCATCATGTGCATTTCATTTTGCATACGTGTTCGTCTCATGCATCCGAGCATTTTCCCCGTTGTCCGTTTTGCAATCCGGCACTCCTATGTCTCCCGGCGTCCCCTTTTGCCTCTTTTCATGTGCGCGTGTTAAACGGTCTCGGAATGGACCGAGGTTTGTCAAGCGGCCTTGGTATACCACCGGTAGATCGCCTGTCAAGTTTCGTGCCATTTGGAGGTCGTTTGATACTCCAACGGTTAACCGGGTAACCGCAAAAGCCCCTTTTGTTGCAGCCCAACACCCCCTCCAAAGTGGCCCAAAACCCAGCAAACTCCTCTCCATGCTCTCGGTCGTTCGATCACGATCGCGTGGCCGAAAACCGCACCTCATTTGGACTCTCCTAGCTCCCTCTACCTATAAATATGTCTTCCTCCCCCGGATTTTCGCAGTCCAACCCTAGAAATCGCCTCCGCCGCCACCGGACGTGTCGCGTCGCGGACGCGTCCGCCGCCGCCTCCCAAAACAGCCGCCGCCACGGGGCCCTCCGCCTCCCGCCCCGCCGCCATTCGCGAAACCCATCCGGCTCGCCTGCCCGGCCGGCCGCCGCCCGCCCGCCCGCATCGCCGCGCCCGGCCGGTCGTCGCCGCCCGCCACCTCCTCTCGCCGCCAGGGCCCATCGCTGCTGCCGCCGGCGAAGGCCACAGCGCCCGCCGACCTCGCTCAAGCCCTCCCGCCGGTGGCCGGCGCCCCCACCAGCGCCAGCAGCGGCCGGCCGCCCAGCGCCCCGTCCGATGCCTCCCGCCATGCCAAGATCGCCATGGAGCTCACGGAGTAGCCTCAAGCCGCCCGGCCAAGGCCTGCCCCGCCGGTGCTCCTCCGCCTCCAGCAGCCATGATGCCACCAGACTCAGCGCCTCCTCCGGATCCCGCGCCGCCTGCCCGTCCCGCTCGCCGGAATCGCCGCCCTCGCCGGAGTCGGCCCGATCCAGATCCGGTCAAACAAGGTTGACTTCCCCCCCTCCGAAAATTCCACTAAGTCCCTGAAATTGTTGCATTTTTGTTCCATTTTCATCATGCCATAACTCTGCATCCGTGGCTCCGTTTTGTGCGTATAATATGTCAAATTGTTCGCCTCAAAGAGTAGATCATTTCATCTCATTGCATCATTTTCATTTGAGCTCATCTTGTTGCCCGAAATGCTGTTAGAAGAGTGCTATGTGATGTTAGTTTCTGATTTTTATCAGAACATGCCCTTTTGTCATTTTTGCCATGATTGATGTGTGCATCCTATGATCTTGAGTCCTACATGTGTTTTGTAATATGCCATGCCATCTTTCCAGGGGTGTATGCCATGTATTTTTGTGATCTATGTGGTGACTAGCACAAGCATGCAAAGTAGGCTTCCTGATGTTGCTGATTTCAGCCCTGTTTTGCTGATATTTTGATGCCATGTTAACTTGATGCTACAGAGAGATCCATGCATATTTTGAGATACTTCAGTAAGGATGTTTTGAACATATGGTTATGCTCTATCCATCCATGCCCTTGTTTGCAGTTATGGAGTGCCATATCTTGAGTCAATCGAGCTCTACTTTTGCTATAAAATGTTTCCTGGCAGATTGTTTACATGTTATTCAATTTTGCCAAGGTTGTTGTAGTTTATCCTTGCACCCTATGATGTTGTTCTTGCCATGTATAGCTTCTATGCCATGTCTTCTTACTGTTGGTTGCCTTGCCATGCCATGTATTGCTCTGTGGTGAGTGATTCAAGCTCACCAACATGCCTACTTGTCGTTATTCCTGCCATGTATGAATCTGTAATATAACTTGCCATGTTTACATGGGTGCCATCATATCTTCTGGTCCTTTTTGGCTCATGGTCAGTACAGGACATTTGTTCTATGCAATTAGTAGATTCATGCCATGCCTTTTTTTGCCATGATAAGTTCCTGTATATGTTGTTTGATAGCTCTAAACATTGCAACCTGATGTTATTTCTGCCAATGCCTTAATCTGTTATTAGTTGCAATCTTGCCATGTGTGTTTGAGCATGTTCTAGTGATTTCTGGAGATAGCTCAGTGTTCATGTTTTGTAATGCTTTACCTGTACATCATGCCCATGCCTTTTGTTATTATGTTGTGGTGCTGTAGCATGTTGTTTTGATGCTTGCAATATGCCTAGTTGTTGTTTCGGACAGATTGTTGCTATGACTTGTATAGAGAGTATGTGTTGAACCGTTGCTCCGTTTTGAGTGTGCTCTATATGAAACTTGCTTGATTTTGCATGTAGTTTCATATTATCATGTTGCATCCATGTTTTGAGGTGTTTGCTTGATGTTTGTATGCATTTTGCATCAATGCCATGCTTATCTTGTTTTGCTCATATATTCTAGGCCGTAGCTCCGAATCTAATGAACTTTATATGTAACTTGTCTAGAATTTCGTGTAGATCATCGTGGTGCATCTTAACTTGCTGTTTAACAACTTGAACATAAGGTTTATTCAGATCTGGACCAATTTCGAAATTTGCATATGAGGACTTACCGGAATTGTTATATGTTGTTCCCGACCTCATTTAAACTTGCCTTGATGTGTTGTTCTTGTTTGCGTCATCTCTTGCCATGAGTAGCTTCATGTAGTCTTGTCATGCATCATGCTTGTTTGTGCATCATGTTTTGTCTATGTGTGGTGTGTTTACTATGTTGTGTGCTTCTTCTTGTTAGTTCCTGTTTGCTATGATCGTGAGGATTCGCTCGTCACGCTTGGTTCGGCTTCATCCGCTCGTCTTCTTCATCGACTCGTTCTTCTTCCTTGCGGATTTCAGGCAAGATGACCGCTACCCTGGATCTCACTACTATTATTGCTATGCTAGTTGCTTCGTTTTTTCGCTATGCTGCTGCCTATCACTTGCTGCTCAAGCCATCCCAAATTGCCATGTCGCCTCTAACCTTTGTCACCCTTCCTAGCAAACCATTGTTTGGCTATGTTACCGCTTTGCTCAGCCCTCTTATAGCGTTGTTAGTTGCAGGTGAAGATGAAGTTTGTTCCTTGTTGAACATGGAGATGTTGTTCCTTGTTGGAACATGTTTACTTGTTGGGTTATCACAATATATCTTATTTAATTAATGCATCTATATACTTGGTAAAGGGTGGAAGGCTCGGCCTTATGCCTGGTGTTTTGTTCCACTCTTGCCGCCCTAGTTTCCGTCATATCGGTGTTATGTTCCCGGATTTTGCGTCCCTAACGCGGTCGGGTGATTTATGGGACCCCCTTGACAGTTTGCTTTGAATAAGACTTTTCCGGCAAGGCCCAACATTGGTTTTACCATTTGCCTCACCACCACCTACTTTTCCCTTGGGAGTCGCTCTCTCGAGGGTCATCTTTATTTAGCCCTCCCACCAAGTGCTTCTCTAAGTGTTGGTTCGAACCGAGCCGCTTCAAGGGCCACCTTGGGGCAACTTGAGGTTGGTTTTACTCGTAGCCTGTCTCATCCGGTGTTGCCCTGAGAACAAGATATGTGCAGCTCCTATCGGGATTGTCGGCGCATCGAGCGGTCTTGCTGGTCTTGTTTTATTATCGTCGAAATGTCTTGTAGCCGGATTCCGAGACGATCGGGTCTTCCGGGAGAAGGAATATCCTCCGATGATCGCGAGAGCTTATCATGGGCTGTTGGGACACCCTGCAGGTATAAATTTTCGAGAGCCATGCCCGCGGTTATGTGGCGATGGGAATTTGTTAATATCCGTTGTAGTAAACTTGAAGCAAACTCTCCTAAAATACACCAACCGTAGCGTAACGTGAGTGTCTCTTTTCGGGTTGATCGAGAGGAGGACACGGTTTCGGGTTATGTCGGACGTAAGTAGGAGTTCAGGATCACTTCTTGATCATTACTAGTTGACGACTGCCTTTGTTTCTCTCCTCGCCTCATTTATGCGTATGTTAGCCACCATATATGCTTAGTCGCTGCGCAACCTCACCACTTTACCCCTTCCTTTCCCGTTAAGCTTTGCTAGTCTTGATACCCATGGTAATGGGATTGCTGAGTCCTTGTGGCTCACAGATTAATACACCACCAGTTGCAGGTACAGGTTTGCGATGATCATGACGTGAGAGCGATGTTTGCTTGTGTTGGAGTTCTTCTTCTGCTTCTTCTTCGATCAGGGGATAGGTTCCAGGTCGGCAGCCTGGGCTAGCAGGGTGGATGTTGTTTGAGTTTCTGTTTATGTTTCATCCGTAGCTGGATGTTGATCTTGTATATGATGTTGATGTATTCTTGTGGCATTCGTGCCTTATGTACGTATCCCCATCTATTATGTAATGTTGATGTAATGATATCCACCTTGCAAAAGCGTTTCAATATGCGGGTCTATCCTTGGTGGGACCGTCGAGTTCCTTTAGGATAGGGTCGCATATTGGGCGTGACAACTACACCAGAGAAAAATCATATCATCAAAAAGCGTCGTCAAGAGGGAGAAAAAGGAGAAAGCTCGGAGCAAGACAGTGAGGCGGCCTCCCCTGAGGAGGGCCGCGGGTCAAGATGAGAACCCTATGCTGGAACTGCCGTGGGATTGGCGACCCCGCGACAGTACCTGAGCTCCGCGATCTTGTGGAGGATAGTGCACCGTTGGTACTTTGTATTGTGGAGACACAGATAGCAAAGAACCGAGTGGAGGGATTGGCTGTTTCTTTAGGTTTTGATAGTAGCTTTGCAGTAGCAAGTAGTGGAAGGAGTGGAGGTCTATGTATTTTCTGGAAATCAACTGTTAATCTTGCAATAAAAAACTTTTCTCAGTATCACATTGATTCATGGGTTTCTGAACCAGGCGCCGAGCAATGGCGATTGATGTGTTTCTATGGGGAGGCGAATAGGAGCCTGAGATATAAAACCTGGGACATGATGAGGAGACTGCGGGGAGAGAGCACCCTGCCATGGGTTTGCATTGGTGACTTTAACGAGGTCTTGAGACAAGAAGAGCAGATGGGTCCTAATACCTGAGACAGTTCGCAGATTGCTGGGTTTTGGGAGGCTGTGGATGTTTGTGGCTTATCGGACTTGGGTTACAAGGGGTTGGACAGGACGTTTGAAAAACGGGTGGTAGGTGGCCAGTACTGCAGGGTAAGGCTGGATAGAGCGTTGGCAACGCCCAGCTGGTCAAACTTGTCCCCATTTGCTAGCGTCGAGCAACTGACAGCAGCGAAGAGTGATCATAGCCCCATACTACTGCTTAATGATTTGGAGACTGGAAACAGGAGGTCGAACATAAATAAACCATTCCGACACGAGTGCGCGTGGGAGTCAGACAGCCGCTTTGCGGGAGCTGTGGAAGCTGCATGGAGAGATGACGGTCCTGCGGGTTCGGTGGCCGAGCTTGCAAACAAGCTGCAGTCCGTGTCTTCGGCCATGACACGATGGGGGCGGCATACTTTTGGCTCTGTACGTATGGAGTTGCGCTCTCTCCGTCGCCAACTAGCTTTGCTGCGAGGGGAACCAACACGCACGGGACCCAGCCCCGAAGAGAAAGTTATTGAAGATCAAATGATAGAATTATCCTATAGGGAGGAGATAATGGCGAGACAATGATCTCAGATCACCCGGCTTTCGAGGAGATCGAACGGAAAGCAAGCGTCAAGATCTAAAACAGAATAACACAGTTGAACCGGAGGATGGCTCTGCTTGTAATGGACAGGACGAGCTGGCCAACATGGCAACGGATTTTTACAAAAACCTATACACATCGGAGGGTACTATTGGTATGGAGGAGGTGTTGTCACACATACCGGTGCGGGTTGATGGCATAATGAACTCAAAGTTAAATGATATCTACAGCAAAGAGGAAGTAAAGGAAGCCCTCTTCCAAATGTTTCCGACCAAAGCATCGGGTCCAGACGGTTTCCCCGCCCACTTCTTTCAGAAGCATTGGGAACTTTGTGGGGATGAGGTGACGAGAATGATCATTCGTGTGCTCGATGGACTAAATTCACCGGAGGAGATCAACAACACGTTCATTGTTTTGATTCCCAAGATAGCGAGTCCAAAAGTTTTAGGACAATTTTGGCCGATAAACCTTTGCAACGTGATCTACAAGATCGCCTCAAAGGTCTTAGCAAACCGGCTGAAATCTATTCTCCTCGATATCATCTCTGAAGAGCAGTCGGCTTTCATTTCTGGCCGCCTTATAACTGACAACTTCATAACAGCCTATGAGTGCTTGCATTACATGAAAACCAGGAGGGTTAAAGGAAACAAGTATTGTGCACTGAAATTGGACATGATGAAGGCTTATGATCGTCTGGAGTGGTCATACCTCGAGGCAGTAATGACCAAGATGGGTTTCAGTCCTAGGTTTATTGCCACTGTGATGAGGTGCGTGTCCTCGGTCTCTTTCTCTGTTCTTTTTAATGGAGGGAGCTTGGATGTTTTCAGGCCTTCACGGGGCTTGCGGCAAGGAGACCATATATCACATTACTTATTCCTGCTAGCAGCCGAGGGTCTTTCCTGTTTATTGAAGGCGCAAGGGGCAGTGCGCGGGATAGAGGTTGCTCCAAATGCGCCTACAGTTAATCACTTGCTTTTTGCCGATGACAGTTTGCTATTTTTTGAGGCCTTCGATTGAAGTGCTACAAGAGTTAGAATATACTAACAACTTACTGCAAAGCTTCTGGCCAGAGGATAAATCAGGAGAAGTCTTCCATTTTCTTTAGTAAAGGAGTGCCTGGGGCGACAAAAGAGTCGTTCAAGCAAACGTTGAATGTTTTTAATGAATCTTTATCAAAGAAATATCTAGGCTTACCCTCGGATGTGGGTAGAGCCAAGGAGGGATCCTTTCGTTATCTCAAGGACAGAATTTGGAAGCGAGTTCAAGGGTGGATGGAAAAGTGCTTATCAATGGGAGGTAAAGAAGTGCTTATTAAATACGTGTCCCAATCCATTCCTACATATTCGATGGCGTGCTTCAAGTTACCACGGGGTCTATGTGAGCATATTAATGGCATCATACGAAAATTCTGGTGGGAAAGTAAAAATGGAGAAAGGAAGACCGCGTGGGTCTCATGGAGTACAATGACTAAGCCGAAGTACATGGGAGGTTTAGGTTTTCGAGACATTGAACTGTTCAACCTGGCATTACTTGCTCGCCAAGCCTGGCGGCTGCTACAGGAACCGGAGACTCTGAGCGCAAGAATTTTGCGAGCACACTACTACCCTGGTGCAACTATCCTCAACGCTACCCTGGGTTCGTCCCCGTCTCAGGTATGGAGATCGATTCTGGAGGGAAGAGATGTGTTGTCCTTAGGGCTGATCAGAAGACTAGGTGATGGCGCGTCCACACGGATTTGGTTTGACAACTGGATACCGAGGAACTTCAAGCTACGACCGATCTGCGCTCTGACTGATAACCCACCATCTTTGGTGGCGGAGCTTATTAATCCAGTGACTCGCTCTTGGGATAGGCAAACACTCTCGGATAATTTTGTAGCACCGGATGTTGAGGCGATCATCAATATACCAATCAGTAACCGTGTGAAAGATGATTTCTGGGCGTGGCACTATGACCGGCGTGGTGTCTTTTCAGTTAGATCTGCATACCGAATGATTACGGCCATTAAGTCTCAACGGGAAGACTGGCTAGAACACCGCTCAGGACACTCAAATGTTGCAGCTGAAAAGAGTTCATGGACACAGCTATGGAAGGTTAAAGTGCCATCCAGAATTCGTGTTTTCGTGTGGAGGCTCGCTCACACTTCTCTTCCCACGGGTACGGTCCGACACCATAGGAGAATGACAGATACACCGGTCTGCTCTCTTTGTAATGCAGCGGAGGACACATGGAGGCATTCACTTTTGAACTGCACAATGGCCAGGTGCGTGTGGGCGTTGGGAGACGAGGAGTTACTTGAGCATGTGATATCAAACCAAAATGAGGATGCCCGGCTCTGGCTCTTCTAGCTCTTTGAGTCCACAAATCAGCATGATCTTGCTCGTGTCCTTGTGACCATGTGGGCGATTTGGTGGGCTCGGAGGAAAGCTATTCACGACAATGAATTTTAGAGTCCGCTGTCAACGATGTGCTTCATTAAGAGATTTTTAGATGACCATGAGTTGGCAGATTCCAGGACAGCAAGACCGGCTTTGGGGCAAGCGGTACGGCCCCGCGCCAAAGCTTGTCTACCACCGACGGGGGATGCGGCAAAGCTAAACTGTGATGGGGCTCTTTCCACCTTGGGAGAAAGGGGAGCTGCGACTGTGATATGCAGGGATAAATAAGGAAGTTATCTGGGAGCATCGGCAGTGGTGATTGATGGCATGATTGATCCAGCAAGCTTGGAAGCACTAGCCTGTAGTGAGGCCCTTGCCCTTGCTCGGGATTTGAACCTGCAAGACTTGGAGATAGCCTCCGACTGTCAGGTGGTGATAGCGCATATCAGGGATGGTGGAGCGTCGGTCTATGCTTCTATCCTTAGGGAAATCAAACTTAGTAGGAATGATTTTACTTCTGTTATTTTCCATTTTGAATTTAGGGAGAATAATTTTGAGGCCCACTCGCTAGCAAAAGGAGCCGCGTCTCTTGCGGTGGGTCGCCATGTGTGGCTAGGGGTTTTTCCCGATATTGCTTGTATTCCTCAGATTTTTGAGTCATGAATAAAGCCCCTAGATTACCCTAAAAAAGTAACAAAACAAGGATCACTTTATTGTATGATAGTCTTGGCTCTGCTGAGCGCTCCTCTTCGGCGCCCTCAGCGCCCGCTATAAGGTAGTTACGCGCTCAAGGAGCGCAGAGTGGGTCGCCCAAGATTGCTCGCACTGGATGCTCGTAAAACAAACGTCTTTAAATGTTGCAGTAGGTGGTACTCGAACTTGCACGCAATTGCTGATGGGCTTGGCGCTTCTACCACTACACTAGGATGGTTTGTTGTGTTATATATGAGAAAACAGTCCTATTTGACCATGTTTGAGCCCCAGAACAAAAATATTTCAAACAGGGAAGGAAAATTTGAACAAGAATTCACGAATTTTAAAATAGTTCGTCGATTCTGAAAAAAGGTCACGGTTTTCGAAGAAATTTTCACAAAAAGATCATCAATTTTTCAAAAAAGTTCACCGGATTTTGAAAAGGTTCATCGATTTTGAGAAAGAAATCATGAATTTCAAAAAAGTTCACCGGATTTTGAAAAAGTTCATCGATTTTGATTAAAAAAGTTCACGGATTTAAAAAAAGTTCACCGATTTTGATAAAAGAGTTCATGAATTTGGAAAAAGTTCACCAGATTTTGAGAAAAACTTCACAGATTTAAAACAAGTTCATCAGTTTTGGTAAAAAGTTCATAAATTTTGGAAAACGTTCACAATTTTTGAAAAAAGTTCATCAATGTTGAAAAAAAAATTCACCAAAAATTGAAGAAACTTCATTGATTTTGAAAAATAGTTCACAGATTTAGGAAAAGTTCACGTATTTGAAATAATGTTCATCATTTTTGAAAAAAGTTCACAAAAGTTCAAAAAAAGTTCACAAATCCGAAAAAAGTTCATCAATTTTGAAAAAAGTTCATGGATTTTGAAAAAAATCATGAATTGAATAAAGGAAAATGAAAAGGAAAGCGAAAAAAGGAAAAAGAAAAAACAGAAAAACCGAAAGAAAAATGAAACGAAAAGAAAGTAGAAATAGATGAAAAGGGAAAAGTCATCACGAAATGGCGTTGTGGTCGGGTGGTTAGTGGAGTTTGTTGAGACCAAGAGGTCCCTAGTTCGACTCATCACGCGCGCGTTTTTGCAGATTTCACAGTTTTAACCGAAAAAAAGAGATATAACGGGCCGGCCCAGCTCGGAGTAGGGGTGTGCGCCGGTTTGCGATTAACACAGTAACAGGCGCAGCGGGTGCCGAATAGGAACCAACGGCTGTGCTCGACTCGGCCGGGGCCAGAATTAAAGACAGGGCGCAGTCTAGCCCATGAGTGAGCCCATCAAAATTGTTTATAGAGACAAAAGTAACAAAACAAGGATCACTTTATTGTATGATAACTGGTTTTGAACGTGGCGTTTTGGCTCCTACATGTATATGCTCCTATTATTTGAGCCAGACATATAGGTTGATATGTCAGCTTTTGTGTCATTTAATTAATGTTTCTGGTGCGACCTTTCAATATGAATGTATTGTGACAAATTTTTGTATGCCTTCAGGTATGGTTTGGTCGCATATGGATGGGTCCAGTAGGTAAGCCGGTTAATTTAACACATGGACCGTGGGTTCAGGTATTGCTTAGTATCAGGGTGGTGGTATAGAATTTTCATGGATGATTCACTGCTCATATTGCAAGCCGCTTAACCGCCTTAGGCATTGTTCGGTTACACCCTTTGTCAAGAGGACCAGAGAGGATTTGGGGGGGTGGGGATTTTGACTTGCAGAGGATTAAATCCACCTCAATCCTTGCCAAAACTGCTGCACAACCTTGTCAACCAAACACAGTCTTAATGGTGCCCACCCCTGGCAACGCGACTGCATGAGGGGGTGGACCGTTGCTTCCTGATGGGCCATTGCTTTAGAAAATAGTGTTGTATATTCACCCCAGGGGAGTGAAAGTAACCATGACAGCTTATTTACTATTCGTGGCCCGTGGTGGTGTATAGCTGTTTAATTAATCTTAAGACAAAAACGAACCGTATAATTCTAAAGTGATGGTATACTTAATGACTAAGCAATTACTGGGTATCATGTTTTTTCATGAAAAAGTGCTTTATTTATGTAGGAATAGTTGTACACTCGCTTGCCATCAAGCTAATCATAGTCTTTGGAGGCTCCTGCAACCACAAGTCGGTTCGGAGTTCCACTCTCGACATATAAGACAAACGATCTGCAGTCCTATTTTGTAAACGACCAATATGTATACATAAAAGCTCTCTCTCCTTCATCACCTCCTTTATCTCATTCACAAGATGGCCTAAGTACGACTAATTCTTATCTGAGTTATTTAACATATTAACTAACTTGGCACAATCCTATTGTATGACCAATGGCAACGATGTATGTTGTATGGCCATTTTGATTCCTTCTCTCGTGACTATACATTCTGCTTCTAGCACATTCGTGCAATGAGGTATATAACAACATGCTGAAGCAATATGCTTCCCTTACTGTCCCTTACCATCATCGATGCACCAGATGTATTACCACATGTGTTGAAGGACCCATCCAGCGAGACGGCGAACCAGCCCACCGGCGAAGGAGGCCATGGAACTGGCTTCCCAACACGGGACCCCTTTCTCTCCAATGTGCCATCAATCTCAACACTCCTTTTCCCTTTTAACATTCATAACCGGACTCACTTCTAATCTACTCCAAGGACAACATATAACTTTGTAAAAATACCTTGTTTGCCTCAACTAAAACTGGTTCTTTGTCATGCAACACATCGTCGTGCAACTGCCAATTCCGCAATACAATCATAATCACTCTCGCCCTCTCATTTTCAGACAAAGTTGCGAGCAAATCAAACAGACACTCCCCTCCAGTGTTTACTATTGATCCCTTTACTGGAATAGATCACACCTCCCCCATAGCATCCCAAACTGCGCCAGCCGCAGGACAGGCTACCACTGCATGGAAGCTATCCTCTGCTACCCGTCCACACCTCCAACATTGGTCACTGACCTCAAGGTGTCTTGCTTTTTTAACTTGGTGCATTGGTAATCCTTCCTGTAACAATTTCCAAGCACAAATTTTCATCTTCTGCGGCACATCAATTTTCCAGAACATACGCCAAACTGGCCGGTCCCCATCAGGCCTCGTACTTATAGCCACTCCACCATTTTTCTCTAACAATTCCATGACAGCAAGGTGGTAAGCACTTCTCACTGTGAACCTTCCATCCTTTTAGAAACGACATGCAAGAAAGTATTCATCTGACCTGCGAGACACCTTAATTTTTAAAATTTCCTGTACATCCGGCTGTATCATATATTCACTCAGTCTTGGTTCTTTCCATGAGCCATCCGGAAGAAGAAACTAATGCACACGTGAGAACTTGCAATTACCACGATCCCCAAGGGGCTAACGGGATCCTCCTTGCGGTATCCAAGGGTCTCTCCATACCCTAACATTCATGCCATTGCCAATTCTCCAGATCATTCCTTTTTTCAACAACTCCAAACCATGCTCAATTCCATTCCATACAGGAGACGCATTACCCGCAAAACCAGTATCCAGCAAACTTCCACGTCTATAATATCTTGCTTTTAGCAATCTCGCACATAAACTATCGGGTCTATCAATCAATTGCCATGCCTTCCGTGCTAGTAAAGCTTGCATATCACGGAAACCAAGGTCTCCTTGATTCTTTGGGCGTATAAGTTTGTCCCATGCCATCCAATGCGTCCTATGCTTCATGTTTTTCAACTCCCCAACAATAGCCACGGATCATACGTGTCAGGTCATCACATGTAGATGTCGTAGTTTAAAAACACTCGTCATGTATGTCGATACCGATTGTGTAGTTGACTTAATCAATGCTTCCTTTGCCCCACTTGAAGCTTGCTTCTCCCCTAAATCAAAAGAACGCTTGCTCAAATTCGCTTGAAGTGATTGAAATTTTCCTCTATTCATCCTTCCTTCCGAAACTGGCAGACCAAGGTACCGGTCGTCAAATTCTTCACTAACCACTTTTTTTAAACATGGACCGTAGAACAATAGTTCTATGGTAATTATATTATAAAAAGTAATATTTACAAATACATGAACTGAAAAGACCAAAAAACCTAACCAATGCCCTTTCTAGGAAACATGTCTCAATTACGGATGGGTTTGAATCCAATCTTTGAAGTGATCTGCTTTACTTGGCTTAGCTCCGTGAACTACTACAGTGAGTGTTTCTTTCATGCAATAAACCCAGGTCAACAAGTGAGGTGCAGCCTTCCTACATTTTTTTATCATTTCTCACTAACCAGATGCTCCAACATCCTGCCAGAATGATGTCCAGTGCCAGATCATGTGGTAGCTCATTCATCCTAATGCTTATCTCATCCAAATTTGAGATTCCTCTTGGTCTGTGAGGTAATATCTTGTTCCAGCAGTCCCATGCAAAAGTGCAATTCCAAAAGAGATGTGTTGGTCGTTTCTTATGTCTGTTCATTGCATAGGGCACAATTATAGTCCTCTAAGTACATTGATCTTCGTTTCAAGAGGATTCTTGTATTAACACGGTTGTAAAGCAGTAACCAGAAAAAGAATTTGTGCCTCAACTGTGCAGCAGATTTCCATAGGGTTTTGAAAATCGGGTGGCAGGTACTCGGTCCAATCAAGGATTTATACATCTTCCGAGCCGAGTAGTTATTGGATTTCCATGATATCCCCATTTTTCTCTACCTTGAAATTGTCCCCTATCTTGAAGTTGTGTCTGCAACTGAAGGAACTGTTGGTATGCTTGGGGGGAGAGAGGCAGATGAATCAAGTTCTCAAGATTGGGTGTTTCCAAGACTTTCAGCAGAGAGATGTCTGTATTGATGCAGAATGAGGCAAGTTGAGGATAGCTGCTTTGCATCGCCTGATCCTTCCATTTTTCCTTCCAGAATGCAACTACATTACTAGTACCAGCTACACTCAAAGGTTGCTCTTTATAAATAGGAAGTAGCTTATGCACAACTTTCTACCAGAAGGAACCAGTAGGTCTATCATTAGGTAGATGTTGTGAGTAATATAATTCCTATATTATCTTGACCCAGGGAGTGTCTTCTCTATTCATGAACTTATGCAGGAATTTCAGAAGTAATGCTTGGTTGTGGATTTCAACATTTATCACTCCCAAGCCATTCCTTTTTCCTGTGAGCCATATTTTCTCCAAAGACAGTGCTTGAGGTATAAGTTAATTTGGTTAAGCACTATTTTGGGGATCATGAGTGTGGACATGAAGAATGTAGGCATGCTGGAGAAGATAGATTTAACCAAAGTGAGCTTGTCCCTAGTGGATAGCAGAGTTGCAGCCAGTCAGTCTTGATGAAATTCTTTTGAGAATAGGGGAGAAATCTTCCACTTTAGGTTTTGAGTGGCACAAAGGCAGACCCAAGTAAGGTAGAGGGAACTGTCCAATCTAACATCCCAGTAAAGTGGATATTTCTTGCATTTGTCTGTCTGGTGTGTTGATGGATATCAATGTGGATTTGGCATAGTTGACTTTTAATCCAATGTAAGCAGCATAGTGCAGTAATAAGTTCTTGACATGTTGGAACTGATCTGATGAGGCAGGTAAGAGTAGCAGGGTATCATCTGCATATTGGATGACAGGGAAGGTAGTGCAAGACTAATGTTGGAGAGGAGCTTCAATAAGCTGATGTGCCATGGCTTCATTCAGCATAGACTGCAGGAGGTCATCAGCAAGGGCAAAGATAAGAGGGGACAGTGAATCCCCTTGTCTAACTCCTTGCTTGCATAGAAACTGTTTACCTGGTACACCATTAAGGAAAACTGCAGAAAAGCTAGTGCTATAAATCTGTTTGATCCAGCTAATCCATCCTCTTGCAGATAAAATCTCTACGATGGTGTTGTGATTGAGAAGATCAAAAGCCTTCTCAAAGTCTAACTTTAGCAGCACAATCTCTTTTTTGAATTGATAGCATTGGTGAATATACTCATAGGCCTAGGCTAAATAATCGTGAATGCATCTATTGTTGAGAAAACCATAATGATTTTCATGGACCATCTTCAGTATCAACTTCAGTACTTGCCTAACATTTGTCACTGCCGTGTTGGGCCTGTTGGGCCTGCGGGCCTGCATCCTGGCCCATGTACAGATGAGTTTCTAGTCGTATGCAGGCCGTGGTGACCCAGTAGGCATCATTTTTTTATTTTTATGTCATTTTAGTTTGCTATTAAAGTTTTTAACATAAAATACTTTATGAAAATTCTTTTTGCTATTAAAGTTCTTAACAAAATACTTTGATAATTTTAGTTGCATAAATTTTATATAATTTTAAGTTAATATTATTTTGATAATAACTAGAGGTTTATACAAGCTTTATAGTTGATCCTTTTTGCTACTGAAGAATATTATAGTTTTGTTTTAGTTGATCATAACAAATTTTTTTAATTGATTCTTTTTAGTTCATTTTTTTGCTATTAGAGTTTTATAGAAGCTTTTTAGTTCATTTCTTTTGCTATTAGAGTTTTATAAAAGCTTTTTAGTTCATTCTTTTGAAAAGCAGTACAAATGAACTCTGAAAAGGTTGAAAGTTGGCATGGTATCATCATTTCACCCACATAGCATGTGCTAAAAAGTTGAGAGGGTTACGGCAAAAACTGGATGCGCTTCGTGTACAAAATGGGCAATCTCTTTCGAAGTATCATAGTTTCGGACGAAAACTCATCTGTTACAAAGGGATTTCATTTTTTTAACTTATTTCAACTCCAGACTTTTTGTGCGTTCAACATGCACCATTAAAAGACACATCATAAATTTTCAACCCTTTCTGACTTCATTTGGTATTTTTCATGCATTTACTGATTTTTTAGCTAAATGACCCTGAAATTGAAAAGCACTACAAAATGAACTCTAAAAAGGTTGAAAGTTGGCATGGTATCATCATTTCACCCACATAGCATGTGCTAAAAAGTTGAGAGGTTATGGCAAAAGCTGGATGCACTTCATGTACAAAATGGACAATCTCTTTCGAAGTATTAGGGTTTCGGACGAAAACTCATCTGTTACAGAAGGCATTTCATTTTTTCCTTCGCGTAACCAGAGCCATCATCCTATCCTCCTTCACTTTTTCTTCATGTGTGTCCCTTTCTTATTGCACCGTAAATCTTCATCGTTTAACAAGGTACTTGGGTCAGCCTTCACTTTGAAGGGAGAAATTTCATGAAACTTTTCATAATCTTCAGCCATGTCTGTCTTGCCCTCCACTCCCACGATGTCTATTTTCCTGAAAGAACTATGTGGCACTTTGGCTCATCGTATGATGTATTCTCTTCCTTATCTTTTTCTTTTTCTCGGTTTGGTAGACATGTCCTTCACATAGAAAACCTGCGCCACATCATTGGCTAGGACGAATAGTTCGTCTGTGTACCCAAGATTGTTCAGATCCACTATTGTCATTCCGTATTGTGGGTCTACCTGTACCCCGCCTCCTGACAGATTGACCCATTTGCACCGAAACAAAGGGACCTTAAAATCACGTGCATAGTCAAGTTCCCATATGTCCATTATGTAACCATAATATGTGTCCTTTCCCCTCTTGGTTGCTGCATCAAAGCGGACACCACTGTTTTGGTTGGTGCTCTTTTGATCTTGGGCGATCGTGTAAAATGTAACCCATTTATCTCGTACCCTTTGTAAGTCAATACAGTCGAATATGGTCCCCTGGCCAACGAGTACAACTCATCTCCAACAATGTTGTCACCCATGAGATGTGTTTGCAACCAACTGCCCAAAGTCCTGATGTGTTCACATGTAATTTAGTCGTCACACTGCTTCGGGTGTTAGGAGCGCAGAATATTCTTGTGTTCATTGACATATGGGGTCACCAAGGTAGAATTCTGTAGAACTGTGTAGTGTGCTTGAACCCAAGAATGCCCGTCCCTACATATTATTGAGTCCGCTCCTAGCATGCCTTTTCCAGTCAGTCTCCCCTCATACAGCGATTGAGGGAGACCAATCGGCTTAAGGTCCCGTGGAGATGCTTCCTTCTGGCCTAGCACGGTTACGAACATATTTCTTTAAGGCTCCCATGAACCTCTTAAACGGGAACATATTGTGTAGAAATATAGGGCCCAGAATGACAATCTCGTCGACTAGATGAACTAGGACGTGCGTCATGATATTGAAGAAGGATGGTGGGAACACCAACTCGAAAATGACAAGACATTGCACCAAATCATTTTTTAACCTTGGTAGGATTTCTGGATCGATTACCTTCTGAGAGATTGCATTGAGGAATGCACATAGCTTCACAATGGCTAATCGAACATTTTCCTGTAGAAGCCCCCTCAATGCAACCGGAAGTAGTTGTGTCATAATCACATGGCGGACATGAGACTTTAGGTTCTGAAACTTTTTCTCTGGGATATTTATTGTTCCCTTTATATTGGACGAGAAGCCAGACGGGACCTTCATACTGAGCAGGAATTCAAAGAAGATTTCCTTCTCTTCTTTGGTAAGAGCGTAGCTGGCAGGACCTTGATACTGCTTTGGATGCATGTCGTCTTTTGCGTGCACACGTTGCTGGTCCTCCCGTGCCTCCGGTGTATCTTTTGTCTTCCCATACACGCCCAAGAAGCCTAGCAGGTTCACGCAAAGATTCTTCATCACGTGCATCACGTCGATTGCAGACTGGACCTCTAGGTCTTTCCGATAGGGTAGGTCCCAAAATATAGATTTCTTCTTCCACATGGGTGCGCGTCCCTCAGCCTCATTCGGAACAGATAGTCCGCCAGGACCCTTTCCCAAGATTACTTGTAAATCATTGACCATATCAAGTATGTGATCACCAGTACGAAGGGCGGGCTTCTTCCGGTGATCTGCCTCACCTTTGAAATGCTTGTCTTTCTTTTGACATTGATGGTTGGTTGGAAGAAATCGAAGGTGTCCCAGGTACACATTCTTCCTGCATTTGTCCAAATATATACTTTCGGTGTCATCTAAACAATGCGTGCATGTGTGGTATCCCTTGTTTGTCTGTCCTGAAAGGTTATTGAGAGCAGTCAAATCATTGATGGTTACAAACAACAACACATGTAGGTCAAATTCCTCCTGGTTGTGCTCATCCTACACACGTACACCTTTTCCATTCCACGGCTATAAAAGTTCTTCAACTAATGGCCTTAGGTACACATCAATGTCGTTGCCGGGTTTCTTAGGGCCTTGGATGAGAACTGGCATCATAATGAACTTCCGCTTCATGCACAACCAAGGAGGAAGGACATAGAGTCATGGTCCAGGTGCTATGATTGCTGCTCTGCTCCCCAAAAGGATTAATGCCATCTGCGCTTAGACCAAACCATATGTTTCTTGCGTCACCTACAAAGTCCCCCCACCTTCTCTTGATTTTTCTCCACTGTGGCCCGTCAGTGGGTGCTCTCAACTTCCCGTCTTTCTTACGGTCCTCTTTGAGCCATCGCATCAACTTGGCATGCTCTTTGTTTCTGAACAGACGTTTCAACCGTGGTATTATAGGAGCATACCACATCACCTTGGTAGGAACCCTCTTCTTTGGGCGCTCGCCCTCAACATCACCAGGGTCATCTCGTCTGATCTTATACCGCAATGCACCGCATACCGGGCATGCGTTCAAATCCTCATACTCACCACAGTAGAGGATGCATTCATTAGGTCTTGCATGTATTTTCTGCACCTCCAGTCCTAAAGGGCATAGAACCTTCTTTGCTTCGTACGTACTGTCGGACAATTCGTTTTCCTTTGGAAGCTTCTTCTTCATTATTTTCAGTAGCTTCCCAAATCCGTTGTCAGATACAACATTGTCTGCCTTCCATTGCAGCAATTCCAGTGTGGTACCGAGCTTTGTGTTGTCATCTTTGCAATTTGGGTACAACCCTTTTTGTGATACTCTAACATGCAATCGAACTTCAACTTCTCCCTTTCACTTTGGCATTGTATCTTTGCATCAACAATGACCCGAAAAAGATCATCATCGGGCACATCGCCTGGTTCCTCTTGATCTTCAGCTTCCCCCGGGTAGTATCACCGTATTCAGGGGGATAGTTGTCATCATCCTCTTCTTCTTCGCTATCTTCCATCATAAGCCCTCTTTCTCCGTGCTTGGTCCAAACATTATAGTGTGGCATGAAACCCTTCTCAAGCCGGTGGACGGGAAGGGTTTTCAAGTTAGAGCAATCCTTCGTATTCTCGCAGACAGGGCATGGACAAGACATAAAACCATTCTGCTTGTTTGCCTCAGCCACTTCGAGAAATTTATGCAGACCCTCAATGTACTCGGTGCATCGGTCACCGTACATCCATTGCCGATTCATCTGCGTGCATTATATAATTAAGTGTATCAAAAACCATTACAGAACATCATGAATAGAGAAGTGACCAAATTAATACAAATTCATCATCACATTTAAACCAAAGTACAGTAGTGATCAAATGTTATTACTAGAAAAATAAATGCGTAAAGTTCATACATAGTTCTCATAGAACAACATATAGCTCTCTAGAGCATCTAATTAGAACATACATTGAAACTATGAAAAACATTTAAATGCAATAACAAATGCGATCATAATCGCAACTAAGGTAACAACTGATCCAACGGCATAATGATACCAAGCCTCATTATGAATGGCATATTTTCTAATCTTTCTAATCTTCAAGCGCATTGCATCAATCTTGATCTTGTGATCATGGACGACATCCTCAACATGCGACTCCAATTCCATCTTCTCCTTCTCAATTCTTTTCATTTTTTCTTCAAGTAATTATTTTCTTTTTCAACTAAATTTAACCTCTCGACAAGAGGGTCGGTTACAATTTCCGGTTCACATACCTCCTAGATAAAAACATCTATGTTATGTTGGTCGGCATAATTGTCATAAACACTAAATGAAACAAATCATAATAAAAGATAATATACCACATCCAAATCATAGACAGGATGAGGGCCGACGGGGGCGGATACCAAAACCATGGCACTATATAATAACAAACAATAATAAAAGTAAGAAAATTATACAAGTATCTATCTAAATCATACAAGTAAGATTTTTTTCTTTTAAAAAGAAGATAAGAACAAGAGGCTCACCACGGTGGTGCCCGTGACGAGATCAGCGCGGGCGATCGACGGCGCTGAGGACGGGGACGGGACGGCACCCTACACATGTGTAGACTCTAAGAAGTTAATTTGAGCTCAAATTGTGCATCTAAATTAAAAGAACTCCCACATACACTCCTCCACTAAAACCCAAAAACCACTCTACTTCTAGAGCATTTAAAATGAGCTAAATTAGCAGTGGTTTCTAACCTTTTAGAACACTTGTGTAGTTGGTGCACCGCCAAACCTAGACAAATCTTGGGCAAAATGGAGTTTGGAGGTCGAGCTTGGAGAGGAGAAAGCTTAAGTGTGGCTCGGGAATTTCATCTAACACCTCATGTGCGTAGGAGGTGAAAATAGAGAGCAACACACCTCCCACATGCCGCCCGGCCAAAAAACAAAGGAGTGAGCAGGCAGGGGCGAGCATATATATAGGCATATCTTTAGTCCCGGTTGGTGGCTAGAACCGGGACAGAAGACTGGCCTTTAGTCCCGGTTCCAACCACCAACCGGGACTAAAGGGGCAGCGCCAGGGGTGAGGCCCTTTGGTCAAAGGGGTCAGACGAACCGGGACCAATGGCCCCCGAGGCCCGGCTGGCGCCCTGACCTTGCAAACCGGGACTAATGCACCCATTGGTCCCGGTTCATAGGAGAACCGGGATTAATGCCCTTATCTCGCCTGGACCAAAGCCTTGTTTTCTACTAGTGGTGTGAGGCAATCTCTTTTACTGTTACTATCACACATTTTTCTAGAAAGGGGAAAGAGGAGAGCCTAATGTTGCTTTCATGTACTGTGGCTTGTGTATCTGCCTAGAGAAGGTCATGTTCTGTGTAGTGCATGTATGTACCAATTGGAGAGATGAAAGAGAGAACACAGATGAAACCATTTCTCAAATTGTTACCACAGATTGTATTGGGAGGACTGTTTTCCATGTTTACAATCCACTTGTCTTGATATGAACTTATTCCTGTCTTTCTAGGATCTATTTCAAAGGAACTCTCTTCATTATGAGAATCAATGAAAATACTTTACCCCAATATTTGGTGGCCGTCACTTAGCTTTTGTTGGTTGAATTATGCTTGTCCTGTATGATTGAAAACTGCCTCTTGGTTGCCACCAGCCAGTCCTAGAATTGACAAGCTGAAGATGTAAACGTATCTCTCACTTTCCACTAGTGTCCTAGAATTTGCTTCTCATGTAAAACATGTGGCCTCTCCTTAGAGGCCTGATCTTTGATATTTGCAATGGGTTCATGCGTGGGACTGTAGACATCGCCCACCTTAATTTTGGCATTCTCTCGCTTGTTCCTAAGGTCTCTGAGGCAGACAATATTCGACAGTTCCGACCGATCGTGCTTATTAATGTCCCTTTTAAGATTTGCGCAAAAGCGTGTGCTACTTCTTGAGCTTGAGTTGGTTTTTCCCTTGAAGAGGAAAGGGTGATGTAGAAAAGTAGAGATAAGTATTTCCCTCAGTTAGAGAACCAAGGTATCAATCCAGTAGGAGACAACGCACAAATCACCAATACCTGTACAAAAAATCAAACACTTGCACCCAACGCGATAAAGAGGTTGTCAATCCCTTCACGGTCACTTGCGAAAGTGAGATCTGATAGAGATAGATAAAATTAAACAAAAGATAAAGTAAATATTTTTGGGGTTTTTGGTTTATAGATCGGAAAGTAAAATATTGCAAAATAGTAGATCGGAAACTAATATGATGGAAAATAGACCCGGGGGGCATAGGTTTCACTAGAGGCTTCTCTCAAGATAGCAAAATAATACGGTGGGTGAACAAATTACTGCCGAGCGATTGATAGAAAAGCACAAAGTTATGATGATATCTAAGGCAATGATTATGAAATGCAATGCATCACGTCCGTGTCAAGTAGACCGACTCATGCTTGCATCTACTACTATTACTCCACACATCGACCGACTCCTACCTGCATCTAGAGTATTAAGTTCATGAAGAATAGAGTAATGGTTTAAGTAAGATGACATGATGTAGAGGAATAAACTCAAGCAATATGATGTAAACCCCGTCTTTTTATCCTCGATGGCAACAATACAATACGTGCCTCGCTACCCCTATTGTCACTAGGTGAGGACACCGCAAGATTGAACCCAAAGCTAAGCACTTCTCCCATTGCAAGAAAAACCAATCTAGTTGGCCAAACTAAACCGATAGTTCGAAGAGAATTACAAAGATATCAAATCATGCATAAAAGAATTCAGAGAAGATTCAAATAATATTCATAGATAAGTTGATCATAAATCCACAATTCATCGGATCTCGACAAACACACTGCAAAAGAAGATTACATCGGATAGATCCCCAAGAACATCGAGGAGAACATGGTATTGAGAATGAAAGAGAGATAAGAAGCCATCTAGCTACTAGCTATGGACCCGTAGGTCTATGGTAAACTACTCACGCTTCATCGGGAGGGCAATAGAGTTGATGTAGAAGCCCTCCGTGATCGAACCCCCCTCCGATAGGATGCCGAAAAAGACCCCAAGATGGGATCTCACGGGAACAGAAGGTTGCGACGGTGGAAAAGTGTTTTCGTGGATGCTTCTGGTGGTTTGGGAATATATGTGAATATATAGGGTCAAGGGTTAGGTTAGAGGAGTCCCGAGGAGGCGGCAAGACAGGGGGCGCCCCACCTAGGGCGCACCCTCCCCCCTTGCCGCCGCCTCGCGGCTCTTCTGACTTGATCTCCAAGTCTCCAGGGTGTCTTCTGGTCCAAGAAAAAAACATTGTGAAGGTTTTATTCAATTTGGACTCCGTTTGGTATTCCTTTTCTGCGAAGCTCAAAAACAAGGGGAAAAACTGGCACTGGGCTCTAGTTTAATAAGTTAGTCCCAAAAATAATGTAAAATAACATATTAATGCATATAAAACATCCAAAAGAGATAATATAATAGCATGGAACAATAAAAAATTATAGATATATTGGAGACGTATCAAGCATCCCCAAGCTTAATTCATGCTCGTCCTCGAGTGGGTAAATGATTAAAAAAATTGATGTGGAATACTACCTACCATATTTGTCCATGTAAATTTTCTTTATTGTGGCATGAATGTTTAGATCCATAAGATTCAAAAGAAAAGTTTAATATTGAAATAAAAATAATAATACTTCAAGCATACTAACAAGGCAATTATGTCTTCTCAAAATAACATGGCCAAAGAAAGCTTATCCCTACAAAATCATATAGTCTGGCTATGCTCCATATTCATCACATAAAATATTCAAATCATGCACAACCCCGATGACAAGCCGAGCAATTGTTTCACACTTTTGGTGTTCTCAAACCTTTTCAACTTTCAACAATACATGAGCATGAGCCATGGACATAGCACTATAGGTGGAACAGAATATGGTGGTTGTGGAGAAGACAAAAAAGAGGGAGATAGTCTCACATCAACTAGGCGTATTAACGGGCTATGGAGATGCCCATCAATAGATATCAATGTGAGTGAGTAGGGATTGCCATGCAACGAATGCACTAGAGCTATAAGTTTATGAAAGCTCAAAAGAAAACTAAGTGGGTATCCAACTTGCTTGCTCATGAAGACCTAGGGCAATTTGAGGAAGGCCATCATTGAAATATATAAACCAAGTTCTATAATAAAAAATTACCACTAGCATATGAAAGTGACAACATAGGAGACTCTCTATCATGAAGATCATGGTGCTACTCTGAAGCACAAGTGTGGAAAAAGGATAGTAACATTGCCCCTTCTCTCTTTTTCTCTCATTTTTTTGTTTTTTTGTTTGGCTTCTTTGGCCTTCCTTTTATTTTTGATTTTTTCCTCGCATGGGACAATGCTCTAATAATGAAGATCATCACACTCTTATTTACTTACAACTCGATACTTAGAACAAAATATGACTCTATATGAATGCCTCCGGCAGTGTACCGGGATGTGCAATGACTCAAGAGTGACATGTATGAAATAATTATGAAAGGTGGCTTTGCCACAAATACGATGTCAACTACATGATCATGCAAAGCAATATGACAATGATGGAACGTGTCATAATAAAACGAAATGATGGAAAGTTGCATGACAATATATCTCAGGATGGCTATGGAAATGCCATAATAGGTAGATATGGTGGCTGTTTTGAGGAAGGTATATGGTGGGTGTATGGTACCAGCGAAGATTGCGCGGCACTAGAGAGGCTAGCAATGGTGGAAGGGTGAGAGTGCGTATAATCCTTGGACTCAACATTAGTCATAAAGAACTCACATACTTATTGCAAAAATCTACTAGTCATCAAAACAAAGTACTACGCGCATGCTCCTAGGGGATAGATTGGTAGGAAAATACCATCGCTCATCCCGGCCGCCACTCATAAGGAAGATAATAAAAAACACCTCATGCTCCAACTTCGTTACATAACGGTTCACCATACGTGCATGCTACGGGAATCACAAACCTTAACACAAGTATTTCTCCAATTCACAATTACTCACTAGCATGACTCTAATATCACCATCTCTATATATCAAAACAATCATAAGGAATCCAACTTCTCATAGTATTCAATGCACTTTATATGAAAGTTTTTATTATACCCCTCTTGTATGCCTATCATATTAGGACTAAATTCATAACCAAAGCAAATTACCATGTTGTTTAAAAGGACTCTCAATAATATAAGTGAAGCATGAGAGTTCAATAATTTCTACTCCCTCCGTTCCTTGATATAAGGTGGATAGATTTTTGAAAAAAAATCCAAAATATAAGGTGCATTGTGTTGCACCACTCGTTTGGATAATTTTTTAGGGATTTTATTACATTCCCTATATTAGGCAAGCTCCTCTATTTTCTAATGTCAATTAGTCCGGTGTAATCTCGCCCAAAACTTGTGAAATTTTCCCTCCATGTGTGTCTTTAATTTCCGTGCCAAAAACTATACACCCTATATTTAAGAACGGAGGGAGTACAAAATAAAGCCACCGCCGTGCTCTAAAAAGATATAAGTGAAGCACTAGAGCAAAATTGCCTAGATCAAAAGATATAATTGAAGCACATGGAGTATTCTATTAAATCATGATTCATGCGTGTCCCTCTCAAAAGGTGTGTACAACAAGGATGATTGTGGCACACTAAAAAGTAAAGACTCATATCATACAAGACGCTCCAAGCAAAACACGTATCATGTGGTGAATAAAAATATAGCCTTAAGTAAAGTTACCGATAGACGAAGACGAAAGAGGGGATGCCTTCCGGGGCATCCCCAAGCTTAGGCTCCGGGTTGCCCTTGAATATTACCTTGGGGTGCCTTGGGAATCCCCAAGATTTGGCTCTTGTCACTCCTTATTCCATAGTCCATCAAATCCTTACCGAAAACTTCACAACACAAAACTCAATAGAAAATCTCATAAGCTCCGTTAGTATAAGAAAATAAATTACCACTTTTGGTACCGTTGTGAACTCATTATCTATTTATATTCGTGTAATATACAACTTTTCCATGGTTCATAGCCCCCGATACTACCCATAGATTCATCAAAATAAGCTAACAACACATAGAAAACAGAATCTGTCAAAAACAGAACAGTCTGTAGTAATTTGTAACTACAAAAATTCTGAAAAATTAGGACAACCTGGGAAATTGTGTACCAATCTTGTGAAAAAGGAATCATATCAAAACCTCACTTCTGTAAAAAATGATAATTATTTTCCAGGGTGCAAAAGTTTCTGTTTTTCAGCAAGATCAAAACAACTATCACCGTAAGCCATCCCAAAGGTCTTAATTGGCACAATCACTAATTAAAACACAAAAACACATCTAACCAGAAGCTAGATGAATTATTTATTGAAAAACAGAACCAAAAAGCAAAGAACAAAAATAAAATTGGGTTGCCTCCCAACAAGCACTATTGTTTAACCCCCTTAGCTAGGCATAAAAACACATAAATAGATATAGGTATTGTCATAGTAATAATAAGGCAAATATTGAAAGCTAATCTCATACTCCCTTCATTTAGCAGCAAGCTTTCTTTGTGGTAAGAAAAAGTAATCAAAAGGGCTAAATTTAATGGGATAAGGATCCCTAAGATCAAGCTCGGGAGGAATTGGTTCCTCCTTCGACCCCTCATATTGTATGACCAACTCATCATTGTAAGCATTCTTTTGGCAAAAAGTCATGAGCTTTTGTCCAAGATAAAAACCCAATCCGTTGTTTTGTCTAGCAAAATTATCATTAAGTTCAGAAATCTTATCAACTAAAACATCGGTAGGGACCCTCTTTCTTAAATTTTCATTATAAGCAACATGATCTAGAGATCGCAAACGCATTATTTCCTCTTGGTTAAGGAGAACCCCCTCTACGGGAGGTCGACCACCATCTACTTTATAATGCGTGAAAATTTAACTAGCTTCTTTCATAATAAATCTAAACTTATGGGCTAGAAATATAGTGTCGACGCGCTTAACAGAAGAATGCTCAATATTAGAAAACTCTAGAAAAATCCTTTGTATGCATGGATGCATATGAACAAATTGTCTTTCAAGTTCAACCACAAGAAAAGATATAGCATCCGCGAGACTACTAGTTTTATGGAGAATCGATCTACCTAACATGGGTAACGCACCAGCACAAGTAAAGAAATCTTGAATAACCCCTTTTCCAATAATATTTCCACTCCCTATGCGAAGTTTTTTAGTGTGCATGATAGTAGATTCTTCATGAGGATTAAAATTAGCAAAAGCACGAAAGTTTCCCCCATAGTTACTACTATCCTTTTCAGTGATAATCTCCCTAGATTCAGACATGGTAGCAACAAACCAATCTATCAAACCGGCAAACTAAAAGCAACAAGGAAGACGAATGGAAGAGGGGCAAAGAAAAAGCCAAATCTTTTCGAAAATCGTTTTAGAAGTGGGGAAGAGGAAAACGAGAGGAAAATGGTGAATAATGTAATGCAAGAGATGAGAATTTATGATGGGTACTTGGTATGTATTGACTTGGCATAGATCTCCCCGACAACGGCGCAAGAAATTCTTCCTGCTACTTCTTGAGCTTGCGTTGGAGGAAAGGGTGATGCAACAAAGTAGAGATAAGTATTTCCCTCAGTTAGAGAACCAAGGTATCAATCTAGTAGGAGACAACGCACAAATCACCAATACCAGCACAAACAATCAAACACTTGCACCCAACATGATAAAGGGGTTGTCAATCCCTTCACGGTCACTTGCAAAAGTGAGATATGATAGAGAGAGATAAAACTAAACAAAAAATAAAGTAAATATTTTTGGGATTTTTGGTTTATAGATCGGAAAGTAAAAGATTGCAAAACAGTAGATCGAAAACTAATATGATGGAAAATAGACCTAGGGGCCATAGGTTTCACTAGAGGCTTCTCTCAAGATAGCAAAAAATATGCTGGATGAACAAATTACTGCCGAACAATTGATAGAAAAGCGCAAAGTTATGCCGATATCTAAGGTAATGATTATGAAATATATGTGTCAGCGTCCTGGGAACGGGGGTACCCATACTTGCCTGCCTGCGGCCCATGGCGTGGCTCCACCAACGGCCTGGTACGACCCATCTTTAGCAGCAACCACTCAAGACCCTCGCGAGGGGCCAAGCTTCGCGAGGCAGACGACACCAAGACCTCCCTGGGGGCGGCCTCACTAGGCTGGCTCCTGAGGAGCGGAGATATCTATGCAAGGGGCACCTCGCGAGGTCCACGTGACGTGAGCCATGACGACCAAGGCCAGGCGGGCACCAGTGGGCGCAGTATACCCGTTTCCTCTTTGGTGCTAAGGAGGCAGGCGCAGGCGAGGAGTCCCGAGGCATCAGGCAAAGGTTTCCATATCGGTGCAACGAGACCAAGACCAGCAGGACGGCAGGACGGAGGTCATCACGGAGCCCACAGCTGCATCACCACCAGAGCCTTTGGCACGCGAAGACCACCTTTTGTCAGGATAGCTTGTACTAGTTGTCTCCCTTCAAAATTGGCCGTTGTGGGATCCCTTCCCACCTACATTTGGGAAGAGGACCAGGGCCTCTATAAATAGGACTAGCCACCACCATAGGAAGGGGATGGATCATTCATACCACCCTTACACGCACCAACTCACCAAGCTCAAGAACAACCTCTCCTCAGGAGGCTGTTCGTCCATTGTTCTTGTTCATCCTCAGCCCACGAGGCAATCCACGACCACCACACTGGAGTAGGGTATTACACCACAACGGTGGACCGAACCAGTATAAACCTCTGTGTCCCATGTTCTTTGGGTTCATCGATCTAGGTCGTGTGATCGTTGAGCGGGCGAGCTAGGGAGAGAGAGTTCTTCATGCGCACCCAGAGTTCAAACCTCAAGGGTTTGCCGGAACCCACAATCCGACATTTGGCACGCCAGGTAGGGGTGCGCCGAAGCCTTTCTTCTGTCGATCGATGCACCACTGCTCCGCTGCATACATGGCTGACGCTCCCCGAGCCGCTGAGCACCGGGCCGCCCTTGCTACTTGCGTCGCTCAGACGGCGCATGTTGGCGGACCTCCCCGCCGTTCTCCATCGCCCGCTGCCAATGCCGCCACCGGCCCGGCGGGGAACGAGCAGCAAGCTTCATCGTTGCATCCCTCTGTGCAGCGGGACGACGCACCGCCACCCCATCGCTGACTCCGGCCGGCTCGTCGTCCCACGCTCGTCGCGCACCCACGAACGCGCAGGCCGCACTGCTCATGGCACGCGAGCTCCTGCGTTACCGCCCGGTCGACGACCTCTACGAAGACTGGCTGGACCGCTTCGTCGAGCTCGTCAGCGCCGCTGGGGACTGTCCTGTACCGTCCCTCTCGCTGCCTCGTCCACCTCCTGCTACGAGTGACGTAGCCCATGGAGCACCTCCACCGCCTCCACATCAAGACGACGCCCTCGCACCAAGACGCGTGGCCTCGCGGCGCGATCCACCATGCAGGGCACCCGCGCACGAAGAAGGAAGCTTCCAAGAGATCCCGCGGCCAGAAGAAGATTCTCCTGCGCTCCCTGCACCACCACGTCAAGACCGCGTGCCGCCTGTGGTGGCGGCTGGAGGGTACCAGGACCGGGCTCCGCCTCCACGACGGGCTCCAGTGACCACGGTGGGCTGCCGTGCCTTCACCCCCGAGCTGCGCAGTGTCGTCTGGCCCGTCAAGTTCAAGCCCGACCTGCCTCCGTGCTACGATGGCACCCCGACCCTGCTAAGTTCTCGCAGCTCTACGAACTGAGCATCGAGGCGGCCAACGGCAACAAGAAGGTCATGGAGAACTGGTTTCCCATGGCTCTCAAGGACGACACGCGCTCGTGGCTCCTGAACCTGCCCGCGGGATCGATCTCCTCCTGGGGCGAGATGCACGAGCGTTTTGTCGCCAACTTCCATGGCACTTGCGACCGCCCGCCGGCCGCGGGTGACCTGCGGTGCATCAAGCAATAGCCAGGGCAAACCCTGTAGAAGTACATCCAACGCTTTAACAGTGTTCGCCTTAAGATCCCCAAGGTTACGGACGAAGCCATCATCTCAGCATTCTCCGATGGCGTCCGTGATGTCTAGATGAAGGAGGAGCTCACCATCCACGAGGACCTATGCATGGCTCTGGAGATGTTCAACATGGCGACCAAGTGCGCGAGAGTTGAGGAGGGGCGCCTCTCCCTCCTCGAGCTTCCAGCCATCGACCCAGAAGACAAGAAGGACAAGACCAAGGATGTGAAGCGCAAGGGAGCAGCCGTGCTTGCGGCCGAGCGAGAGATGAAACGCGGCTGCGACCACCCGGAGTTGTCCAAGGGCAACCGACCGTTCTGCGCCTTCCACAACATACACAGCCACAACACCAACGACTGTCAGGAGCTCAGGGCCATCCATGATGACACTAAAGAAAAGACACATCCGTGACATTTTGGGCCGAACAATTTTTTTTCTGTCATACTTATGACACTTCTATGACGATAATTGTGACAAAACCCGGTATCATCATAGATGTGGTGGGGTCCTACTTCTATGACAAAAAATCATGACAGAAAATGGGCTTTTCGTCCTAGGAGGGCTGGAGATGCAGCTGCATGACATTCTTTGGGCCGTCCATGACGGAAAAAACCATGGTATAAGCGAGGGCGAGGAAAATATCAGGGTGTTCCCGGTTAGGGTGGGTGGTCGGGGCCGAGCGATGCGCGTTTCTCTCGTACACGCACGCGCGTGGGTGTGAGGCGTTGGGCTCTAATCAACCCGGCGATTGCCTTTGTAGGCTACGCGTTCTCGAACCCGAGCGATCGATCGATGGTTGTTAATTGAACCCGATCGGCGATTCGCCGCTCTCGCTCCTAATCGAAGCCGATCAATGCTGCCTCTGGATGAGCAATGGCGTTCTTTGGGGGGGTTGGATGAGCAGTTCCGGTGGGCGTGGATGAACAGGACTCCGTGGTGTTGCCTCTGGATGAACAGGACCCCGATCGATCGAGCGGTTGGGGCTGGATGAGCAGGACCCGTGGAGGGCTGGATGAACAGGACCACCCGTGGAGGGCGGGATGAGCGATGAGCGGTGGAGGATGGATGAGCGATGGCCCGTGGAGGGTGGTTGAGCAGGAGCCCGTGAAGAGCGGTGGTTGAGCGATGGCGGTGGAGTAGCGCGCGTAGAGGCTGGATGAGCAGGGCCCGTGGATGAGCGATCGCGGTGGAGGCCGGAGGAGGTCAACGGTGGATGAGCAGTAGCCCATGGAGGCCGGAGGGGTCGACGGTGGAGATGACAAGTATCCGTGGAGTCCGTTTTGCGATCGCCACACCCTCCCGATGAACAGGACCCCCGTTTCGACCGTAGCGCTCCAACACAAGTTCGTTTCCTCCGTTTTGCGATACGCCACACCCCTCCCGATCAACAAGACCCCCGTTTCGACCGCATGAGGTCTGTTTCCTCCGTTTTGTGGTACGCCAGACCCCTCCCGATGAACAGGATCCCGTTTCGACCGTGGCCGGAACACAAGGCCGTTTCCTCTGTTCCGCGGTATGCCAGGCCTCGTTTCCATCGGCTGTTCCGTCCAAGCCCTCCCGAAGAACATGACGACGCATTCCGTTCCGACCCAGCCGGTTGGCTCCCCATGAACACGACGACGACGCAGTTTCTCCGTTCTGACCCAGCCATGTACACGAGCCCTGGCCGTACATATGCGCGAGTAGGCGTTCGAGACCCTGCCTGTATGTACGTACATGACCATATTTTCTTTCTTGCACACTTGTCGTTGTACGTACGTGTACATGCTACGTGCACGCCTCTACTATGACACGTGCGCGCCTCTACATTGACCAGTATGTACGTACACATTCGCGACTAGAATGACAACGCTACGTACACTCCGACCAGGTGGGTCCCGACTGTCAGGCACTTTCTTGCCTGCGAATATGTAGCTGGTGGGTCCCAGCAGTCAGGGGGGCGAATCGTTCTTTTTTGCTCGGGCACACTTCCTTGCGTGCGAAGATGTAGCTGGTGGGTCCTAGCAGTCAGGAGGAAACGTTTTTTTCATGAAATACGGTGGCCTGTCCGGTGGGTCCCCGCTGTCAGGTGGAGGAATAATTATTTTGCGCGTAATAAGGAGGCACTTCCTTGCTGCGGCCGTGGACCCAACTGTCAGCCTCTCCACGCATCTGATACTCTTGATGGAAGTCGTTCCTTGACCACGTTGACCACGCCGCACCGAGAGCACCGTAGGCGGTGGGCGGCGGTGAGGCCTAGGAAGGGATGACGCGGCCGGGAAGACGTGGCAGTGGAAGCCCACGCGGAGAGGAGTACGAGGGTTCACTGGTTTGGCTGCGGTGTGAGGCTATCATCGCTGCAGGGCCTGGCCAGCGGTGTGAATAGTAGGGGGCGGTGAGGCCTGCTGGCAGCCAGACCGACCACGGAGGCAGGAGCATGCAGCACGACCGGCGCTGCTTTGGGCGGCTGGAGCAAGAAGACCAGAGGTTGAATAAGCACTACGGCCGTTGGATGGACATTGTACGGTCACTGGAGCTAGAATCGTTCATATTGACTAAGTTGACAAAACACTCCATCCCTGTCAACTTAGTAGGCCCACAAGTCACCCACCCACCAAGGTGGGTCCCAAATAGCATGGGGAGTATTCATTTTTTTGTGCGTAATAAGGAGGCACTTCTGGTGGGTCCGAGCTGACAGCGGGGGGAACATTTTTTTCACGAAATACGGTGGACCGTCCGGTGGGTCCCAGCAGTCAGGGGGAAACATTTTTTTCGCCAAATACGGTGGCCCGTCCGGTGGGTCCCTGCTGTCAGGTGGAGGAATAATTATTTTCCACGTAATAAGGAGGCACTTCCTTGTGGCTGCCGTGGAACCAAATTGTCGACCTCTCCACGTCTGATACTCTTCCGATGGAAGTCGTTCCTTGACCACGTTGACCACGCCGCGCCGAGAGCACCAGGGTGGTGGACGACAGCGAGGCCTAGGAAGGGAACGACGCGGAGCCGGGGAAGTCGCGGCAGTGGATGCCCACGCGTAGAGGAGTATGAGGGTTCACTGGTTCGCTACGGTGTGAGGTTGCCGTCGCCGCAGAATAACAGGGGGTGTGGGTGAGTAGAGGGATGGCCTGGCCAGCGGTGGGAGTAGTAGGGGGCGGTGAGGCCTCCGCCACATCGTAGCCGGCCACGGGAGGCAGGAGCACGAGGCACGACCGGCGCTGGTTTGGGCGGCTGGAGCAAGAAGACCAAAGGTTGAAGAAGCACTATAGTCGTTGGATGGACATCGTACGGTCACTGGAGCTAGAATCGTGCATATTGACTAAGTTGACAAAGCCCTCCGTCCCCGTTAACTTAGTAGGCCCACAAGTCAGCCTGCCACTATACTGGGTCCCAGCTAGCAGCGGGAGTATTCATTTTTTTGTGCGTAATAAGGAGGCACTTCCTTGCGTGCGAAGATATAGCTGGTGGGTCCAAGCTGTCAATGGCGGTAACGTTTTTTTCGCGAAATACAGAGGCCCTTTCAGTGGGTCCGAGATGTCAGGTGGAGGAATCATTATTTTGCGTGTAATAAGGAGGCATTTCCTTGCGTGCGGCCGTGGACCCAGCTGTCAGCCTCTCCACGTACAGTCCACTTCAGATGCATGTCGGTCATTGACCACGTTGACCAGGCCGTGCCGAGAGCACCAGGGCGGTGGACGACGGCGAGGCCTAGGAAGGAACGACACGGAGGCAGGGGAAGACTCGGCGATTGTTTCCCACGCGAGGGGAGTCTGTTGTCTGAGGTTTATTGGTTCGTCTGCGGCGCCGGAGAATAACAGCGGTGTGGGTGAGTAGAGGGATGGCTAGGCCAGCGATGGGAGTACGGTGGGGCGGTGAGGCCTGCGCGGCAGCACAGCCGGCCGCAAGGAGGAGAGAGCAGGCAGTCCCACCGGCGCTTGTCTGAGCGGCTGGAGCAGGAAGAGAAGAGATTGACAAGCACGACGGCCGTTGGATGGACATCCAACAGTCACTATTTGTGCGTCAACCTTTTTTTTAGGAAAGCCTCAAATCTGTGGAAAACATCATACAACACATCTGCCATTATTTCTAATAATTATAGCCCATTTGCTAATTCTTAAGGTTTTTTTAGCCCATATTCTTTTTGTTAGCATTACAACCCATATTGTGGCCACGGTTAAAAAATTATACGAAATTTTGCATATTTCGGTGCGGTCCGAACTGTTTTTAATCTCAGAATTTCGAGTCACATTCAAACCGATTTTAAAAGTAAATGTATATCAATATAAAATCCAACAAATTGTCCACGCATAAAAATCAATGCAATTTAAAATCTTGAAATGAAAAAAGAAATTTGAAACTTATTGCCAGTTTGATGTGTTTTAAAAATGTACAACCCATTTCTCATTACTGATAGGCCATTTTCTCGGCCAGCCGAATGAAGCTCTCCTCGTCTTGAAAGATTTGCAGCCAACAGGCCTGACAAAGCGACTTACTTGGCAAATCACAAAAAAACTGGGCTATGGCCGTGGACCCACCGTCGGCCTCTCCACGTCTGAAGATCTTCCAATGGAAGTCGGTCGTTGACCACATTGACCACGCCGCACCGAGAGCACCAAGGCGGTGGACGACAGCGAGGCCTAGTAAGGGGACGACGCGGAGTCGGGGAAGACGCGGCAGTGGATGCCCATGCAGAGAGGAGTACAAGGGTTCACTGGTTCGGCTGCGGTGTGAGGCTGCCGCCGCCACAAAATAATAGGGGGTGTGGGTGAGTAGAGGGATGCCCTGGCCAGCGGTGGGAGTAGTAGGGGGCGGTGAGGCCTCTGCGGCATCACAACCGACCACGGGAGGCAGGAGCACGCGTCAGGACCGACGCTGGTTTGGGCGGCTGGAGCAAGAAGACCAGAGGTTGAAGAAGCACTACTGCCGTTGGATGAACATCGTACGATAACTGGAGCTAGAATCGTTCATATTGACTAAGTTGACAAAGCCCTCCTTCCCCGTCAACTTGGTAGGCCCACAAGTTAGCCTACCATGATGCTGGGTTCCAGCTGGCAGGGGGAGTATTCATTTTTTTGTGCGTAATAAGGAGGCACTTCCTTGCGTGCGAAGATAGCTGGTGGGTCCGACACATCGATTAGGGGCACATTTTTTCACGAAATCTGAGGCCCTTCCGTGGGTCCCGGATGTCGGTGGAGGAATCAAAGACTTGAGAAGGCATACGTAACAAGCTAGTGTACCAAGAAAGAGACGTTGCTAAGTTTTAGAAAAAAGAGAGCGTGCTCACATGGTTGGTTCAATCCAAACCTAGACTATGACTATATATGGTGCTATGCTACTCGCAAGTAATGAAACCGACATATCCAACATTCGCTTCTCCTCTTCTCTACTTACTCGCCTAGCATCGAAGCTCAGCCACAAAAACCATGTCCGCTGGCTGCTCGTCCACCGCTCTTCAACAGTAACAACCAAATATCGCCAAGTCGCCACCCGTACCATCGCCTGTGGGTCTCATCACACCCCTGCCGGCACGCGCACCGCAGCCGGTTGCTCATCGCAACCCGCTGCCATTGGTGTGGTGCCACTACTGCAAAATCACGCAGAGTCATCCGCCGCGTCTCAACCACAATCCTAAACCCTGGTCGAGTCTTCTACAAATGCCCGAATCATGGGGTAATAATATGTTTAAGTGTTGTTCTGCTGCTTTCAGTTGCTGATTTTTTTAATAGTTTGGTTGATGATCTTCCAATTTGATTCATGCAAAAAAGGGAAAATTCGTGTGATTTGTATTTCTGGGAAGTTGCTGATGTGGGGGAGTGCAACTACGCTGATTATTTGGTTAGCCGAGGAATCCCAATACCAGCAGGTTGGGGTGTTGGACAAGTAACTGAAGGAACGACAGAAGAGGAAGGTGTAGAGCAGAAGGTTAACGATGTAGTTCCTCTGATCATGGCCAAGAAATAGCTGCTGAACGGCCTTGACAGCAATGAGGAGATGAAAGAGCTTGTGAAGATAATGGGAAAAATTGATGTGCTCTGTAGGATGATTGTCTCTTTATTTGCAGTGTATGTAGCACTCGTGATGTATTCAGTGGCTATGACATGAGCACTTTGCTGAAACTAGTAATGAATGAAATTGTGAACATCTAATGATTTCTATTAACGGAAATCAGGGGGTATCCCCTTTTGCTCATAAATAAATAAATAGCAGAGGCCCTTTTGGTAATAAATAAATAAATTAGCGAGAGGACACATCGGTCAGCTTTGTTCTCATTCGAAGGCGTCGAGCAAATTGCAGTCCAACATCAAACTATGTCATCAAATTCAAGTTTCACAGCCAAATATGAGTACAACTAAACAACAATGTCATCATTTTTTAGTCGTCATACAATCACCAAACACAAATCAACATACATAACAAGCGATGTTCTCACAGGAAAATACTAAACAACATGTTCATCAGGTTTCAGTTGTCATAGCAAACACAATTTCACATAGTAGATAAAAAAATGTCTTCTGACAGGCAAATACGACAAAAGCAATGTAATCATCATCCGCAACAGCAGCGTTAACATCTTCGCCATGTGTATCAGTCTGAATCATAATTCCCCATGGTGTCATCTTCTTCTTCGTCCTCAACGTCCTCGAACGTTGGCTTCTTCTTGATCAACTCTTGTATGTCCACAGCACTACATGCGATCTTTTCGCCGGCGTCTTTGACGTGATGGTTCTCAAAGATATTAGGAATATCTGTGCTATCTTGTACGTCAGGAGCAGTGTAAGCATCATCTTGTTGTGCAACTTCATCAAACGAATTCCTCTGCTCAAACCTTTGCACTACTCTCCAGTCATCGCTACGTGCAAATGTGTCTTCCAAGAAAAATATCTGTGTTGCTTGATTTGCCAAAATAAAAGGCTCGTTGGTCTGGTACGCTGCCTTGACATTGACGGATTTGAAATAATCATCAGCTCTGGGTTTTGCGATCCTAGAAAACAGGTTATACCAACGACAACACAATAGAACCACACACCGATGATCCTTGAAATCGGAGATATCTTGCAAGCTGAACAATGTACATTATGTTAGCATACATTTCAGTTGTCTCTTTGTCATACGTATCCGTGCTCATGATGGCACTGTTTTGTGTCTTCTGCCTTTGTCTCGTGCAAGGGTGTTGTAGCGCACATCTCCAACAACATAAGATTCATAATGTCTTACCCGAGTATCGGGACCCATTGCAAGTGAGTAAAGGGCATCATCAACTGCCTGCCCATCCTCCGCATCTTCTTAACCTATGGTTAGAAAATAGACAAGCTGATCAACTTATGTACTCAATATATTAAAAAAAAGCGTGATTGCAATTCAAAAGCTTACATGGCTCTTGAACCATTTCAGTAAATCCTGCCATAACCAGTTTGTCAATGTTTCTTGGATTTTGTGGCAAGAACTCCTTTTTGTAGATGCTGCACAACATAGTGATCGCGTCAAACATCTAAATATATAAGAATGTGCTGCAAGTTTAGTAGATTACGATGTATAAGCTGCGATATTTAGCACTTACTTGATATAAGGTAGTATCTCGGGACGGTTATTCAACACATACCAAACCATTTTGTCCAAATCTTTAGGTTTGTCCTCTTGTCGACTCTTCCATGTAACTCGAATGAATAATCAAAAACTTTGAGCCCGGATTGTCTTCATCCACGTCTTTGCTAAGTTGATCACCGTTTCAATGTATTTTGAGCAGAATGTCAGCGCTTCAGAGCAATGTAGGCCTCTGCAATGGTACCCTCGGGTCTAGCTCTATTCCTAACATAGCCCTTGAAAGTGCCTAGCCGCCTTTCAATAGGGTACATCCACCATCTTGTCTTTGGACCTCTAAGTAGTGCCTCATCAGGTAGATGAACAGCCAAATGCACCATCACATCAAATAAGGATGGATGATATATCTTCTCAAGGTCGCATAGGATAGACGCTCCAAAGCATCTATCCTGATATTTCTACTGCAGAGTTCCCTGAAGAATTGTCCCAACTCTACAACTGCTCAGATAAGTCGTATGGCCCAATCCTCTAAGGATAATAGGTAAAACCCTTTGAAGTAGGGCGTGGTAGTCATGAGTTTTCAACCCTTGTACCTTGTTTCCATCTGCCGACTCTCCTTTCGGGGTTGGAAGCAAATCCATGTGGGAATCTCACACGTGATGGGACCTCATGAATTCTTTTCTTTTACCTTGTCCAAGACGCATTACAGTTGGTGCCATATCCGTGGTTTACCTTCATCTTGCACCGCAAATCCTATCGATACCAGTGTGTCAAATCAATCCTAGATTTTAAGGTATCTTTCGTCTTGCCTTCAATATTAAGAAGTGTGTCGATAATGTTGTCACATATATTTTTCTCGATGTGCATCACATCAAGATTATGCCGCAGATCCAAATCTTTCCAATACTCCAAGTCCCACAAAATGGACCTGCGGGTAAACAATAATCTCTCTTCTACCCTGTCACGCTTCCTTTTCCCGCTACCATTATCAGGATGGTTTCCTGGTGTAATATGCCCGACCTTCTCTAATTCCACTTGCAACTCATCGGTGGTGAGCCTCTTTGGTGCATCACGGTTTTCATGCTTTGCATTGAACACATGTCTTCGGTATTTTCTAGAATGCGGCTTGTCCTTGGCAAGGAAATGGCGGTGTCCAATGTAACAGATCTTGCTAAGTATTGCGTATGACAGCGGATTCTTGTCACAGCGAACACATGCATTGTAACCATGTGTCGTTCATACGACATAGTGCCCAAAGCTGGATAATCATGGATGCACCAAATTATAACAACACGTGAAAGAAATCAGCTGGTGGGCTGCTATATAGGTCTCGGTGAGAACACCCTCCATAGCTGTTGAAGTTCCTCCACAAGAGGCTCCATGAACAAATCAAAATCCTTTCCGTGACTTTTTGGACCTGGGATGAGCAAGGCCATCATGTAGTTTGATTCTTTGGTGCAGACATTTGGAGGCATGTTGTAAGGATAACAAGCACCGCCACATGCTATATGTGGCGCTCTGTGGCCAAATGGGTTAAATCCATCTGAAGCTAAGCCAAGTCTCATGTTTCTCGGGTTAGCAGCAAACTTTTCGTGCTTCTGATTGAAGCTTTTCCACTCACTACCATGTGATGGATGGCTCCTTACATTATGATCTCTGTACTCCTAGTTCCTAGAATGCCACAGTACATCCTCTCTTGTTTCAGCATCATGAAACAACCTCTGCAATCTTGGTGTAATTGGAAAATGTCTCAGAACATTATGAGGAATCCTCTTCACAACATCGCCATATTTCCATCTTGATGATTTGCATTTCGGGCATTCACTTAAGTTGGCATTGTCGGTGTACTAGAGTAGGGGTACCCTAGTATCCCGAACTCGTGCACGGGCAGTCGCAGCACCCCGCGGCAAGGCTTGCTAGGTGACCGCCAAGGTCCTCCGTGTTTCCTTTGGAGCCATTCAAGAACAAAGTATTTAAGCCAAGGAGACAAGGCCCCGGCAAGAGGAGCTTGCCAGGAAGGCCACTCAAGGCACCTAGAGAACAAGGCCCCGGCAAGAGGAGCTTGCCGGGAAGGCCCGGTGAGCGACAAGCTTCCGGACGCGACAAGGCAACAACCGCGGCAGGCTACCACTCTTTTCCTCCGCTCCAGCACATCCACCAACGTGTCGCCATGGGACCTTTCGGTAGCGTGGCAAAAGGTCTTGACCAGCGGAGCACGGTGGCAAGCGGTCTTGACAAGATTGCCATCGTGGCAGCGGTGGCGTCCACGACGGTCCCTTTCTGCCTGTTTAGTCGACTTAGGCGGGCATTTAATGCCTTTGTCCCCTGCCGTCAGGGTTAGGTAGGATACACTGTACAAGTAGCTGTACCAACTGCAACTCATTTTCCCTTTTTGCCCTTGTCTACGTTGCCACCTGTTGGTGACCCCTTGAGCATTTAAAAGGAGGCCCATGCATAGCGTGGGGGGTCGGTTCATTGAAACCAGAGAACACTCACGCTAGGTCTTGTAGCTCTCGGCGCTCCCTAGCAAGAACACAATACAATCGGACAAGCAGCGGTAGGAGTATTATCTCTCGGAGAGCTCCGGCTGGGTAAACTGCTTTCGTGTGCCGCCTCGATCTGCTCTTCATCGACCTCCGCCCCCACCGAACCGAAAGGGGCTCGGTCCGCCGGTCCCATAGGTGTTCGCGGGTCGATCAGCTTCCCGACATCTTTGGCGCGCCCGGTAAAGGCGTCGAGGCTGTGTGAACCTGATCCGGCGTTCACACGAGCTACATCTTCATCATCTTCATCGACATGCCACCAAGAAGAAGGCTTGATGGCAGCGGAGCCGCCCACGTCGATCCCACCACCACCGGAGCAAATGGGTGGTGGGGTGAACACCGCGGAAGAACGGGCGCCGGCGAGGGAGCTCATGATGCTGCCAAGTCCAAGGACAAGGCAGCGCAGACCTCGGCGTCCGTACACGCACCGCACCCATCTCAGGAGGCGCGGGACCGACAGCGTCATGGTATTCACGATACCATCGCTTTCGTTGGATCAAGATCGAGCTGGTGGATCCCGAGGCCACGAAGACCAGCGTGCGCCAACATCTTGCACGGCGAGGCGCGGTCGCATGGACGGGATACTGCTCCTTCTAACATAGTTAGAAGTCCGAGCAGATCCCGCTCCTCGCACCGTTCACCGCTGCCACCTACCACTCCAGCAGAAGCTTTGGAGAGAGCTCAACTACTCCTAGATTACCCTCCAACGGCCGACAAGGTCGATGAATGGAGGGCCACCATTCAGAGTCTCATTGGCTTTGCCAACGGAGACACTCCGCGGCAACCAAGTACATCGCTGCCGCGGCAAGACTGCCAAGCACGAGCCGGTGGCGACGAGACCGGTGGAGGTGCAACCACCATGCACTCTCCACCCCGAAGGCCAAGATCGCCGACTCGCCGGATCCACGTCGACAGCGACTCCACCGCGTCATCAGATCCACGAGCTCGTCGCGATCAGCGCCAAGTTCTTCACGAGCAGCGGCAAGAAGAAGACGCTTCGAACTCGAATCGGCGCCCGAAGAAAGCGCGACGTCAATCCGACCAGCGCGCTGGGCCCTCTGTCGATATGCATGCGCCAGGGGAACCAGGCGACTTGCCGTACGCGGTAGGTTGCCCTGCGTTCACTCGTGAGCTGCGGCAAGTCGATGGCCCAAAGAAGAAGAATTTCAAGCCGAGGCGTGCGAGAAATGCGGCGGCAAGACGCATCCGTCGGAGTTCCTCAACATTTACACCATTGCGGTGCAAGCTGCCGGGGGGCGAGACGACAAGATCCTGGCCAACTACTTCCCACTGGTACTCAAGCCCAATGTCAGATCCTGGCTCATGCACTTGCCGGACAACTCCATATCCTCTTGGGCGGATCTATGCCATCAGTTTGTTGGCGCCTTCACAGGTGGCCACAAACCTCATGGCCAAGAGAGCGACCTTCATCTGCTCACCCAGAAGGAAGGAGAGCCCCTGCGCAAGTTCATTCAGAGATTCAGCCGTGTACAGCTGTAACACCCCCGAAGTAACTTTCCATATTTGTAACTCCAACTCTTGCCATTTTCGGCATTGTGATATGATATTCCCTCTGTGGTTGGGTTTTTTTCTTCATTTTGCATTTTGTCCATGTCATGCATTTTCATATCATGTCATCATGTGCATCGCATTTGCATACGTGTTCGTCTCATGATTCCGAGCATTTTTCCCGTTGTCCGTTTTGCAATCCGGCACTCCAATGTTCCCCGGCGTCCCCTTTTACGTTTTTCCGTGTGCGGGTACTAAACTTTCTCGGAATGGACCGAGGTTTGTCAAGTGGCCTTGGTATACCACGGTAGACCACCGTCAAGTTTCGGATCATTTGGAGCTCGTTTGGTACTCAGCAGTTAACCGCACTCTCGCAAAGGCCTCTTTTAAGTTGCAGCCCAACACCCCTTCAAAATAGTCCAATAACCCATCTAAGTCACTTCCATGCTCTCCGTCGTTCGATCACGATCGTGTGGTAAAACTACACCTCATTTGGACTCTCCTAGCTCCTCTATGCCTATATATACACCCCCATTCCAAATCACGGTACAAACCCTAGCCTTCCCCTACCTCGCGCCCCGGACACGTCCGGTCCGGCGGACGAAATCCGCCGCCGCGCCGCCAATCTGGCGCGCCACGTGTCGCCGCCATGCCCCGCCGCCCCCCGCGAGGCCCCACCAGGGCCCGCCGCCTCCTCCCGGCCCGCCTTGCATCCCGTCCCGGCCCCCGCGCCCTCCGGGCCGCCGCCTCCTCGCCGGCCGCGCTGCCGCCGCCTCCCGCCCGGCGATCGCCTCCGACCGCCCGCCCGCCGCCTCGTCTCCGCCCGCCCCGCCGCCCGCCGGCCCCGCCCGCGTCGCGCCTCCTCCGCCCCGGCCTCGCCCTCCTCTGCTCCGGCCAACCACCCCAACTCCGGCGAGCCGCGCCGCCGCCTCGCCCCGATCCGATCGGGCCGGATCTGGATCGGGATCCTTCGAGCGGTTGACTTCTTCCCCCCAAAAATTCGTCTAAGTTTTATTTCGGTGATTGATTTGTGGCATTTTCAACGCATCATAACTTTGCACCTGTAGCTCCGTTTCGTGCGTGTAATATGTCAAAATGTTCGTCTCGAAGAGTAGATCATTTCATCTCATTGCATCATTTTCATTTGAGCTCATCTTGATGCCCGAAATGCTGTTAGAAGAGGGCTATGTGATGTTAGTTTCATTTCTTAACAGAACATGCACTTTTGTTATTTTTGCTATGATTGATGTGTGCACCCTATGAATTTGAGTTCTACATGTGTTTTGTAATATGCCATGCCATATTTCCAGGGGTGTATTCCATGTATTTTTGTGATCTATGTGGTGACTAGCACAAGCATGCAAACTAGGTGTCCTGATGTTGCTGATTTCAGCCCCTGTTTTGCTGATATTTTCATGCCATGTTAACTTGATGCTACCGAGAGATCCATGCATATTTTGAGATACTTCAGTAAGGATGTTTTGAACATATGGTTATTCTCTATCCATCCATGCCTTTGTTTGCAATTATGGAGTGCCATAGCTTGAGTCAATCGAGCTCTACTTTTGCTATAAAATGTTTCCTGGTAGATTGTTTACATGTTATTCAATTTTGCCAAGGTTGTTGTGGTTGATCCGTGTATGCTATGATATTGTTCTTGCCATGTATGTCTTCTATGCCATGTCTTCTTGATGTATGTATGCTTAGTTTATCATGAAAGGCTCTGTAGTGAGTGCTTTGAGCTCTTAAACATGCCTACTTGTTATCTGTTTTTGACATGCCATGTTGTTGAATCTGTTAACGAAACTTGCTATATTGACATGGGTGTTACTATATTTTCTGATCCTTTTTGGCTCATGGTCAGTAAGGGACTTTTGTTCTATGCTTTGAGTAGATTCATGCCATGCCTTGTTTTGCTATTATAAGTTCCTGCAGCATGTTGGTTTCTTGCTCTGAACATTGCTACCTGATGCTGATTTTGCCATGTTCAGTAATTTCACTAAGTCTGTGAAGATGATATGTTTTGCACTTTTGCCATGCTTGTTTGGACCTGTTATGATGTGATTTAGCCGTAGCTCACTGTTCATCTTTTGTCAAGCATCTTGAGTAGATCACTGCGATATACTTTGTTGGTACGTTTGGGTGCAGTAGCTTAATTTCTTGTTGCTTGCTAAGTGGTATCATGCTGTTAATGGCAGATTTGTGCCATTCTTGTTTTGCTTGTCATTTGCAAACCGTGCATCCGATTCGGTGATCTTTATATCGATTTCAACCAAATCATCTCATCTTTCCAGCGGCATACTTTTTTGCCAAGTTGATGCCTGGTTCATCATTTTCCTTCGAACACGCATACGCATTGCATATCACATCCGCATATCATGCCATATTTTGCATCATGTTGATTGTGCATTGCACCGTGATTTATTGTGGTTCCTTTGTTTGTGTTCTTGCTTTGGGTAGAGCCGGAGGCGAGTTCGTGAGCGAGGAACCTGTTGAGAACGCTTACGAGGATCAAGCTTTCGACAACTCGAGAACATTGCGAGCAAGATGACCATACCCTCGAAATCACTTCTATCTTTGCTATGCTAGTTGCTCGCTCTTTTGCTATGCCTATGCTACGATGCCTATCACTTGCTTATCATGCCACCCATATTGCCATGTCAGCCCTAACCATCCTTTCCTAGCAAACCGTTGATTGGCTATGTTACCGCTTTGCTCAGCCCTCTTATAGCGTTGCTAGTTGCGGTGAAGATGAAGTTTGTTCCTTGTTGGAACATGGAGATGTTGTTCCTTGTTGGAACATGTTTACTTATTGGGGATATCACAATATATATCTGCTATAATTAATGCATCTATATACTTGGTAAAGGGTGGAAGGCTCGGCCTTATGCACAGTGTTTTGTTCCACTCTTGCCACCCTAGTTTCCGTCATACGGTGTTATGTTCCTTGATTTCGCGTTCCTTACGGTTGGGTGATTTATGGGACCCCTTGACAGTTCGCTTTGAATAAGACTCCTCTAGCAAGGCCCAACTTTGGTTTTACCATTTGCCACCTAAGCCTTTTCCCCGGGTTTTCGCGAGCCCGAGGGTCATCTTTATTTTAACCCCGGACGGTGCTCCTTGAGTGCTGGCCCGAACCGAGCAACTTCTGCGGAGCCACCACGGGAAACTTCGAGGCTTGGTTTTACTCGTAGCTTGACTTATCCGGATGTGCCACGAGAACGAGATATGTGCAGCTCCTATCGGGATTTGTCGGCACAATCGGGCGGCTTTGCTGGTCTTGTTTTATTCTGTCGAAATGTCTTGTAGTCCGGGATTCGAGATTGATCGGGTCTTCCGTAGAAGGAATATCCTTCGTTGACCGTGAGAGCTTATAATGGGCTAAGTTGGGACACCCTGCGGGTATTATCTTTGAAAGCCGTGCCCGCGGTTATGAGGCAGATGGGAATTTGTTAATGTCGGTTGTAGAAAACCGAAGTTGACCTTAATTAAAATACACATCAACGCGTGTGTAACCGTGATGGTCTCTTCTCGGTGGAGTCCGGAAGTGAACACGATGTTGGAGTTATGTTTGGCGTAAGTAGTTCAGGATCACTTCTTGATCGCTACTAGCTTCACGACCGTGCCTTGCTTCTCTTCTCGCTCTCTTTTGCGAATGTAGCCACCATATATGCTAGTCGCTTGCAGCTCCACCTCACAACTCTGTCCTTCCTATAAGCTTAAATAGTCTTGATCTTGCGGGTGTGAGATTGCTGAGTCCCCATGACTCACAGATTCTACCAAAACAGTTTGCAGTGCCGGCGATGCGGTGCAGGTGGCGCAACCGAGCTCAAGTGGGAGTTCGATGAGGAACGTGGTCGTTACTATGTGTCTTTTCCCGATGATCGATGAGTGGAGCCAGTTGGGACGATCGGGGATCTGTGTAGCATTTGGGGTATCTTCTTTTATTTTGGTTCCGTAGTCGGACCTTGAGTGTAATCTGAATGATGGATGTTTATTTATGTATTGTGTGAAGTGGTGATTGTAAGCCAACTATGTATCTCTTTCCTTATGTATTACATGGGTTGTGTGAAGATTACCTCACTTGCGACATTGCTTTCAATGCGGTTATGCCTCTAAGTCGTGCTTCGACACGTGGAGATATAGCCGCATCGAGGCGTTACAAGTTGGTAATCGAGCCTTCCCGACTTAGGAGCCCCTACTTGATTGTTTCTTTGGCGTTGTTGAGTCTAGAACGAAAAATGTTTTGAGTCTTAGGATTATATATATCGGAGATAGGATTCTTTTTACTCCCGGTCCTTCATCGCTCGGTGAGGTCTCTGACGTAGAAGTTTTGACTCTCCTCTCCTCAAATTTCACTAAATTTTTTTTAGGATCACGCGGGTATCTTGGAATCGTTCGATGGTTTTGTGGCGAGAACATTGTTCTTGGTGCCTCGACATTTAGGGGTTGTGGCGGTGTCCGGGGAGTTGAGCTCCGAGGTGTTGTCGTCACAATTTTATCGTTGCAGATTCTGGAATACCTGAGTTTTGCCGACATCGAAATCTCTTTTGTGCAGTTGTTGGTGAGATAACCCGATAACCCGATCTTGAGGCGAGCTCGGGAGTATTGCCATGACTTCGTATAACGGATGTTTTTGAAGGTCGAGGTACCACGATTTCGAAGGTTTCTTGGTTATGTGTTGACGGATGGATACAATTGGATCTAGGTATTGTTAGTTTGGGTGATATATTTTGTGTCCCTGTATCCCCAACACCAGATTGCATAACCGTAAAGTTTGGGAGTTTATAGGTGGGATTCAAGTAGCTCTTAGCATTTCTTCCCGCATATATTTGGTTTGTGATTGGGTAATCCTTACCACTTATTTGTTCGATCGTACCTTGTTATTTTTTCATCAACCCTTAATCAAGTGGCTTCTCACCTTAATGGACGTGTGATGTTAACTTTGGAATTCATTCGTTCATCCTTGTTCGAATGTTTATTGTGAAGACTATATGTTGCAATTTCTATCCGTTGATTCAACTTGTCTATCTGTCTATCAAGTGCTAACGGATGTCACCCTCTTCAGGATGGCTCCGCCAGCGTCGAAATCCGAATGAAATGATGGGAATCGGTCGAACCTCCACCTCCACCTCCGCCTCCGGAGGCATGGCAAGCTATCATGGCAGCCACCAATGCCAATGCTCAGATGATTTTGCAACTCTTGCAAGAGCGTACTCAAGGGCAAGGCAGTCAAGGAAATCAAGGTCAAGGCAACAACCAGCCGCACTTTGCTACTCTCAGTCAGTTCCTCGCTAATCAGCCGAAGTCTTTCAGTTTCTGTGTCGAGGCCACAGACGCCGACGATTGGCTTGTGGACATCTGCAAACATTTTGAATGTAGCAATGTCAGACCTGAGGACTTTGTCAAGTTTGCATCATTTCAACTCAAGGACCAAGCTGCTGAGTGGTACCAGCAATACAAAGATTCGAGAGGAGGTCGTGTCATTACAGGATGAGTTCCGCCGAGATTTGAGCTCACCACATTCGAAAAGTGTTGTTGAGAGCAAGCGTGAGGAGTTCCGCAATCTCAAGCAAGGCAACATGTACGTGTATCAATACAATATCCGAGTTCGTGCAAGCAAGGCGTCCACGATGAAAAGAGTATGATCTATCAATTCAGAGGTGGTCTCGAGAGAAGATCTGCAATTAGCTCTTGTGCTTTTGAGCGAGAAAAGTATGATGAATTCTACAACATGGCATTTGAAGCAAGAAGCTGCCCAGCTCAAATGTGAGGCTTCTAAGAAGAGAATCGGGGATGCAGTTCAGTCTTCTTCTTCCTCTCAAGTGGCAGCTAAGCAGCGAAGTTCTACCTTCCTCCTCCTCCATTCCGTCGCCCTTATCGTGAGAAGAACTCAGGTGGTCGTGGATCTTCCCACCCACCCAACCCAGCTATCGAACAAGTCTAATTCTCAAGCTCCAAGGTCAAATGCTCCTTACCACCGTCCGCTCTCGGTGACTTGCAACAAATGTCGGCGAGAAGGTCACTATCGAACAAGTGCTTCAACCAAAGGCGCCTTCCGCCTCCTCCTCTGTGAAATCTTCCAGCAATGCGGTGGTCAAGCATAATCCAAAGCATGCCAAGGTGAACATGATGAATGCAGCTCAAGCGGAGGATTCTTGATGTGATAATGGGTAATCTCTCGATTAATGATATTCTGCAAAAGTCTTATTTGATCTTGGTGCATCGCATTGTTTCATGTCAAGACCTTTTTGCCAAGCATGAATTCACTTCTTCACATTTGGGTAAACCCATGGATGTCATTTCTCCGGGTAAGCGGTTGAGCTCCAGTTTGGTGGTTCGGATACCACTATCAAGATGGGCGACTATAGATTTCTGGCTAAACCAATTGTCCTTGGTGACTCGGATATTGATCTTATTCTTGGGATGGATGGCTTTCTCAGCACAAAGCTCAGCTTGATTGTGCTGCCGGGAAATTCAATTGACTCACTCTTCTAATGATGTGATCATCTATGCGCTTCGTGATGAAACCATTCGGTTGTTTTCTCTCAATGAGAAGGGCGAATTGGATGCTATCTCTCGATTCGATCGTTTGTGAGTACCAAGATGTCTTTCGGAAGAGCTTCCAGAATGCCTCCTCATCGGCGATTGAGTTCGTTATCGATCTTGAGCACGCATTGAACCCGTTTGCAAGCGTCCATACAAGCTTGGACCTGATGAGCTGAAGGAATTGAAGAAGCAGCTCGATGAACAAGAGCGTCGGGTTTGATCGGACCGAGTTCATCTCCTTGGGGTTGTGGTGTTCTTTTGTCCGGAAGAAGGATGGCGCGGACCGACTTTGCATCGATTACCGTCCATTGAATAAGAAGACAATCAAGAACAAGTATCCACTTCCCAACATCAATGAGCTTTTCGAGCAACTCAAAGGTGCTAAAGTGTTCTCCAAGCTTGACCTTCGTATGGGTTATCATCAGATTCGCATTCGTGAACAAGATATTCCCAAGACAGCATTCGAACAAGCTTTGGTTCTTATGAATATCTTGTCATGTCTTTCGGCCTTGTCAATGCTCCTCCAACATTCTCTCGGATGATGAACTTCATCTTCAACCCCTACACCAATGAATTCGTCTTGGTCTATCTTGATGATATTTTGGTCTTCTCCAAGAATAAGAAGGATCATGCCAAACATTTGCGATTGGTGCTAGACAAGCTCGAGAGTATCAATTCTATCTGAAGTTCTCCAAATGTGAATTTTGGCTTGATGAAGTGCTTTATCTTGGTCATATCATCTCCGCCAAGGGCATCGCTGTTAATCCCGAGAAGGTGTCGCAATTGTGAATTGGGAACCTCCTCGGAATGTCAAGCAGCTCGCAGTTTTCTTGGTCTTGCAAGCTATTGCGAAGATTCGTTGAGAACTTCTCTAAGATTGCAAAGCCTCTTTCCAACCTCCTCGAAGCATGTGAAGTATATCCGGTCTCCCGAGTGTGGCGTTGCTTTCAATACTCTCAAAGAGAAACTCGTCACAGCTCTGTCTTGACTCCTCTGATGAATCCAAGCCATTGAAGTTTTACGTGATGCTTCTCTTCAAGGTCTCGGTGCTGTGTTAATGCAAGAGAAGAGAGTTGTGGCTTATACCTCTCGTCATTTGAAGCCCAATGAAAAGAACTACCCCACTCACGATCTTGAGTTGGCGGCGTTGTCCATGCATTGATAACATGGAGACATCTCTTGTTGGGAAGGAAAGTGGACATTTTCACCGATCACAAGAGTCTCAAGTATATCTTCACTCAACCCAACCTCAACCTCGAGGCAGACTCGATGGGTGAAATGATTCAAGAGTACAACCCAAGTATTGAATATACTCGGGCAAGGCCAATGTGATTGCAGATGCTTTGAGCAGGAAGGCTTCTTGCAGCAGTTTAATCCTCAAGCCCTTCCAACGGATCTTTGTGAAGCTTTCCATAAGCTGAATCTTCAAGTTGTTCCTCAAGGCTTTCTTGCCAACCTCATAGTCTCTCCTACTTTGGAAGATCAGATTCGTGAGGCTCAACTCCTGGATACCATGGTGAAAAAGGTGAAGCGTGGTATCGACAAGGGCATTTCAAGTACAAGTGCTTCCACATTGATGACAAAGATACTCTTTTCTTTGAGGACGGATTGTGGTTCCTAAGGGTGATCTACGAAAGTCATTATGAGCGAGGCACACAATTCGCTTCTATCCATTCATCTGGAAGTACGAAGATGTACCATGACCTCAAGCAGTCATATTGGTGGACTCGAATGAAGCGAAATTGCTCAATTCGTGAATGAGTGTGATGTCTGCGAGAAGAGTGAAAGCGAACACCAACGACCAGCTGGTCTCCTCCAACCTCTTGCTATTCCGAATGGAAGTTTGATCATATTGAAATGGACTTCGTGACTGGATTTCCAAAGTCCAAGCGTGGAAATGATGCTATCTTCGTTGTCATTGACAAGCTTACTAAAGTGGCTCATTTTCTTCCTATCAAAGAATCTATCACAGCAGCTCGGTTGGCGAGCTATACACCTCGAGATTGTCTCCTTGCGGCATTCCACAAGTGATCTCTTGAGACCGTGGCAGCATCTTTACCTCCAAGTTTTGGGATTCTTTTGAAGGCCATGGGCACCAACATTCGTTTCAGCACAACTTTCCATCCTCAAACAAGTGGCCAAGTCGGCGAGTTAATCAAATCCTTGAAGATATGCTCGGGGCTTGTGTCATTTCCTTTGGTATGAAGTGGGAAGATTGTCTTCCATATGCGAGTTCTCCTACAACAACAGCTTCCAAGCGAGTTGGGCAAGGCCCCATTTGAAATTCTCTATGGCGAAAGTGTCGTACTCCTCTCAATTGGTCCGAGACAGGTGAGCGCCAACTTCTTGGCAATGACTTGATCACGAAGCGAAGAAATGTGCAAAGTCATTCGTGAGAATCTCAAAGCCGCATAATCGCGCCGGAAGAGCTATTATGATGACAAGCACCGTGATGTGGCTTTTGAAATCGGAGACCATGTCTACCTCCGCGTCTCTCAATGAAAGGCACTCGTCGCTCGGTATCAAAGGAAGCTTGCCCCTAGATCGTGGGTCCTTTCAAGATCATTGGCAAAAGAGGCGATCTAGCCTATCAACGAGCTTCCGTCCAACCGGCGAATGTGCACGATGTGTTTCACGTGTCACAACCGCAAGTGCTTCAAGACTCTGAGCGCACTATCAACTTTGAAGAGATTGACCTCCAAGAAGATCTCTCTTATCATGAGCACCCCGTTGCTATTCTTGAAGAGACCGAGCGCAAGACTCGCAACAAGTCAATCAAATTCCTGAAAGTGAAGTGGTCACACCATTCCGACCGAGAAGCCACACAGGGCGCGAGGATCACCTCCGTTCCGAATATCCGGAGTTCTTTCAGTCCTAGATCTCGGGACGAGATCCTCTTGTAGTGGTGGAGTGTTGTAACACCCCGGATGTAACTTTCCATATTTGTAACTCCAACTCTTGCCATTTTCGGCATTGTGATATGATATTCCCTCCGTGGTTGGGTTTTTCTTCATTTTGCATTTTGTCCATGTCATGCATTTTCATATCATGTCATCATGTGCATCGCATTTGCATACGTGTTCGTCTCATGATTCCGAGCATTTTTCCCGTTGTCCGTTTTGCAATCCGGCACTCCTATGTTCCCCGGCGTCCCCTTTTACGTTTTTCCGTGAGCGGGTACTAAACTTTCTCGGAATGGACCGAGGTTTGTCAAGTGGCCTTGGTATACCACCGGTAGACCACCTGTCAAGTTTCGGGTCATTTGGAGCTCGTTTGGTACTCCAACGGTTAACCGCACTCTCGCAAAGGCCTCTTTTAAGTTGCAGCCCAACACCCTTCAAAATAGTCCAATAACCCATCTAAGTCACTTCCATGCTCTCCGTCGTTCGATCACGATCGTGTGGTAAAACTACACCTCATTTGGACTCTCTAGCTCCCTCTATGCCTATATATACACCCCCATTCCAAATCACGGTACAAACCCTAGCCTTCCCCTACCTCGCGCCCGGACACGTCCGGTCTGGCGGACGAAATCCGCCCCGCATGCCCGCCCGCCCGCCCATGAGGCCCACCGCGGGCCCTCCGCGCCTCCTCCCGGCCCGGCCCGCCATGCGCCTGCGCCGTCCCCCCCCAGGCGCCCGCGCCCTCGGCTGGCAGCGCCTGCCGGGCCAGCGCCGCGCCCGCCTCCCACGGCCGGCGTCGCCTCCGGCCGCCCGCCCGGCCAGCCTCGTCTCCGCCCGGCCCCGCCCGCCAGTCCCGGCCCCCGCCGCCCGCGCCTCCTCCGCCCGACCTCGCCCTCCTCTGCTCCGGCCAGCCACCCCAACTCCGGCGAGCCGCGCCGCTGCCTCGCCCCGATCCGATCGGGCCGGATCTGGATCGGGATCCTTCGATCCGATCTTCCCCCCAAAAATTCGTCTAAGTTTTATTTCGGTGATTGATTTGTGGCATTTTCAACGCATCATAACTTTGCACCTGTAGCTCCGTTTCGTGCGTGTAATATGTCAAAATGTTCGACTTGAAGAGTAGATCATTTCATCTCATTGCATCATTTTCATTTGAGCTCATCTTGATGGCCGAAATGCTGTTAGAAGAGGGCTATGTGATGTTAGTTTCTGTTTCTTAACAGAACATGCACTTTTGTTATTTTTGCTATGATTGATGTGTGCACCCTATGAATTTGAGTCCTACATGTGTTTTGTAATATGCCATGCCATCTTTCCAGGGTGTATGCCATGTATTTTGTGATCTATGTGGTGACTAGCACAAGCATGCAAACTAGGTGTCTGATGTTGCTGATTTCAGCCCTGTTTTCTTGATATTTTCATGCCATGTTAACTTGATGCTACCGAGAGATCCATGCATATTTTGAGATACTTCAGTAAGGATGTTTTGAACATATGGTTATTCTCTATCCATCCATGCCTTTGTTTGCAATTATGGAGTGCCATAGCTTTAGTCAATCGAGCTCTACTTTTGCTATAAAATGTTTCCTGGCAGATTGTTTACATTTATTCAATTTTGCCAAGGTTGTTGTGGTTGATCCGTGTATGCTATGATGTTGTTCTTGCCATGTATGTCTTCTTGATGTATGTATGCTTAGTTTATCATGAAAGGCTCTGTAGTGAGTGCTTTGAGCTCTTAAACATGCCTACTTGTTATCTGTTTTTGACATGCCATGTTGCTGAATCATTATAAACTTGCTATATTGACATGGGTGTTACTATATTTTCTGATCCTTTTTGGCTCATGGTCAGTAAGGGACTTTTGTTCTATGCTTTGAGTAGATTCATGCCATGCCTTGTTTTGCTATTATAAGTTCCTGTAACATGTTGTTTTCTTGCTCTGAACATTGCTACCTGATGCTGATTTTGCCATGTTCAGTAATTTCACTAAGTCTATGAAGCTGATATGTTTTGCACTTTTGCCATGCTTGTTTGGACCTGTTATGATGTGATTTATCCGTAGCTCACTGTTCATCTTTTGTCAAGCATCTTGAGTAGATCACTGCCATATACTTTGTTGGTACGTTTGGGTGCAGTAGCTTAATTTCTTGTTGCTTGCTAAGTGGTATCATGCTGTTAATGGCAGATTTGTGACATTCTTGTTTTGCTTGTCATTTGCAAACCGTGCATCCGATTCGGTGATCTTTATATCGATTTCAACGAAATCATCTCATCTTTCAGCGGCATACTTGGTTTGCCAAGTTGATGCCTGGTTCATCATTTTCCTTCCGGAGCACGCATACGCATTGCATATCACATCCCGCATATCATGCCATATATTGCATCATGTTGATTGTGCATTGCACCGTGATTTATTGTGGTTCCTTTGTTTGTGTTCTTGCTTTGGGTAGAGCCGGGAGACGAGTTCGTGAACGAGGAACCTGTTGAGAACGCTTACGAGGATCAAGCTTTCGACAACTCTGAGAACATTGCAGGCAAGATGACCATACCCTCGAAATCACTTCTATCTTTGCTATGCTAGTTGCTCGCTCTTTTGCTATGCCTATGCTACGATGCCTATCACTTGCTTATCATGCCACCCATATTGCCATGTCAGCCCCTAACCATCCTTTCCTAGCAAACCGTTGATTGGCTATGTTACCGCTTTGCTCAGCCCCTCTTATAGCGTTGCTAGTTGCAGGTGAAGATGAAGTTTGTTCCTTGTTGGAACATGGAGATGTTGTTCCTTGTTGGAACAGGTTTACTTATTGGGGATATCACAATATATATCTGCTATAATTAATGCATCTATATACTTGGGAAAGGGTGGAAGGCTCGGCCTTATGCAGGTGTTTTGTTCCTCTTGCCACCCTAGTTTCCGTCATACGGTGTTATGTTCCTTGATTTCGCGTTCCTTACGGTTGGGTGATTTATGGGACCCCCTTGACAGTTCGCTTTGAATAAGACTCCTCCGAAGGCCCAACTTTGGTTTTACCATTTGCCACCTAAGCCTTTTTTCCGGGTTTTCGCGAGCCGAGGGTCATCTTTATTTAACCCCCCGACGGTGCTCCTTGAGTCTTGGCCCGAACCGATCAACTGCATGGGGCCACCACGGGAAACTCGAGGCTTGGTTTTACTCGTAGCTTGACTTATCCGGATGTGCCACGAGAACGAGATATGTGCAGCTCCTATCGGGATTTGTCGGCACAATCGGGCGGCTTTGCTGGTCTTGTTTTATTCTTTGTCGAAATGTCTTGTAGTCCGGGATTCGAGATTGATCGGGTCTTCCCGTAGAAGGAATATCCTTCGTTGACCGTGAGAGCTTATAATGGGCTAAGTTGGGACACCCTGCAGGTATTATCTTTCAAAGCCGTGCCCATGGTTATGAGGCAGATGGGAATTTGTTAATGTCGGTTGTAGAAAACCGAAGTTGACCTTAATTAAAATACATCAAACTCGCGTGTGTAACCGTGATGGTCTCTTCTCGGCGGAGTCCGGGAAGTGAACACGGTGTTGGAGTTATGTCTGACGTAAGTAGTTCAGGATCATTTCTTGATCGCTACTAGCTTCACGACCGTGCCTTGCTTCTCTTCTTGCTCTCTTTTGCGAATGTAGCCACCATATATGCTAGTCGCTTGCCGCAGCTCCACCTCACAACTCTGTCCTTCCTATAAGCTTAAATAGTCTTGATCTCGCGGGTGTGAGATTGCTGAGTCCCGTGACTCACAGATTCTACCAAAACAGTTTGCAGTGCCGACGATGCGGTGCAGGTGGCGCAACCGAGCTCAAGTGGGAGTTCGATGAGGAACGTGGTCGTTACTATGTGTCTTTTCCTGATGATCGATAGTGGAGCCAGGTTAGCGATCGGGGATCTGTGTAGCATTTGGGGTATCTTCTTTTATTTTGGTTCCGTAGTCGGACCTTGAGTGTAATCTGAATGATGGATGTTTATTTATGTACTGTGTGAAGTGGCGACTGTAAGCCAACTATGTAACTCTTTCCCTTATGTATTACATGGGTTGTGTGAAGATTACCTCACTTGCGACATTGCTTTCAATGCGGTTATGCCTCTAAGTCGTGCTTCGACACGTGGAAGATATAGCCGCATCGAGGGCGTTACAACAGCACAACATCCCAAATGTCCACCATGCCGCGGTAATCAGCGCGTTCCATCAGAACGTGTAGAACCGCAGGATGCGGGAGGAGATGGCGATGTACAAGATCAAGGACGTCAGTGAGCTATATGCCCTGGCCGACAAGTGTGCACGTGCTGAAGAAGGGAGGAGACTCCCCGGAGAGAATGTGGAGGCAGTAGGATCTGATAGTGAGGTGTCACGCCCTCGATGCGGCTATATCTCCCACGTGTCGAAGCACGACTTAGAGGCATAACCGCATTGAAAGCAATGTCGCAAGTGAGGTAATCTTCACACAACCCATGTAATACATAAGGGAAAGAGATACATAGTTGGCTTACAATCGCCACTTCACACAATACATGAGTAAAACATTACATCATACAGATACAATCAAGGTCCGACTACGGAACCAAAATAAAAGAAGACTACCCCAAATGCTACACAGATCCCCGATCGTCCCAACTGGCTCCACTATCGATCAACTGAACGAAACAACACAATGAACAAGATCTTCATCGAGCTCCTCCTTGAGCTCGGATGCATCACCTGCACGGTTTCATCGGCACCTGCAAACTGGTTTTGGAAGTATCTGTGAGTCACGGGGACTCAGCAATCTCACACCCGCGAGATCAAGACTATTTAAGCTTAAAGGTAGGGCAAGGTAGTGAGGTGGAGCTGCAGCAAGCGACTAGCATATATGGTGGCTACATACGCAAATGAGAGCGAGAAGAGAAGGCAAAAGCACGGTCGAACAACTATGATCAAGAAGTGATCCCAAACTACTTACGCCAAACATAACTCCAACACTCGTGTTCACTTCCCGGACTCACGAGAAGAGACCATCACGGTTACACACGCGTTGGTGTATTTTAATTAAGATCAACTTCGGTTTTCTACAACCGACATTAACAAATTCCCATCTGCCACATAACCGCTGGCACGGCTTTCGAAAGTTCAAACCCTGCAGGGTGTCCCAACTTAGCCCATGATAAGCTCTCGCGATCAACGGAGATATTCTTCTTCCCGGAAGACCCGATCAGTCTCGAATCCGGCTACAAGACATTTCACAGCAATAAAACAAGACCAGCAAAGCCGCCTGGATGTGCCGACAAATCCTGATAGGAGTCGCACGCACTCGGTCTCGTGGCACACCGGATAAGTCAAGCTACGAGTAAAACCAACCTCGAGTTGCCCCCGAGGTGGCCCCAAGAAGGTTGCTGGTTCGACCAACACTCGAAGGAGCACCGCCCGGGGGCTAAAATAAAGATGACCCTCGGCTCCGAAACCCAAGGGAAAAAGGGCATAGGTGAGGCAAATGGTAAAACCAATGTTGGGCCTTGCTGAAAAGTCTTATTCAAAGCGAATCATCAAGGGGTCCCATAAATCACCCGACCGCCGTTAGGGGCGCAAAAATCGGGAACATAACACCGGTATGACGGAAACTAGGCGGCAAGAGTGGAACAAAACACTGCATAAGGCCGAGCCTTCCACCCTTTACCAAGTATATAGATGCATTAATTAAATAAGATATATTGTGATATCCCAACAAGTAAACATGTTCCAACAAGGAACAACATCTCCATGTTCCAACAAGGAACAAACTTCATCTTCACCTGCAACTAACAACGCTATAAGAGGGGCTGAGCAAAGCGGTAACATAGCCAAACAACGGTTTGCTAGGAAGGGTGAAAAAGGTTAGAGGCTGACATGGCAACATGGGAGGCATGAAATAGCAAGTGGTAGGCATCGTAGCATAGGCAAGCAAAAGAGCGAGCCACTAGCAAGCAAAGATAGAAGTGATTTCGAGGGTATGGTCATCTTGCCTGAAATCCCGCAAGGAAGAAGAATGAATCCATGAAGAAGACAAACGGACGAGGTCGAATGAATCCTCACAACTCCGGATCGAAACCGAAGCTAACGAGAGAAGCAAACCGGAAAGAAGCAAACAACATAGTAAACAACCATCACATAAACATGTCATGATGCACAAACAAGTATGATGCATGTCCGGTTTAAAGAGGCATGGCATGGCAATATGCACAAACAACACTACAAGTTAAGTGGAGCTCAATATGCAACGGGTTGCATATTGACAAAACACCACAACACTTATTTAGTTCTCTCTCGGTTAGGGAACCAACAATATTAAATGTTGTTAAACATGGCAAGAGGTGAAGCATAATGAAACTACCTATCTAGGCAAGTTTAAATGAGGCCGGAAACAACGAACAACAATTCCGGAAAATCCCCATATGCAAATTATGGATTCGGTACTGATCTGCCCTAAACACAATTTTAATGTTGTTAAACAGCAAAATAAAGTGGACCATGTTAATCTAGGTATTTTTCTACCCCATTTACATATATAATTTATTTAAATCCGAGTTACGGTTATTAAGTTATGATATAAATCATTTTAGCATGGCATTTAAGCAAATTAAAGCAAACAACAATTTTAAACATTTAAAAGTTGTTATCATGATGCGGATGACATGTGCAAGTTTTATGCAATTTTAAGAAAATGTTGACAAGAGCATTATGAAGCATTGTGTCACCGTGGTGGAAGAAAGGGGTGCCACGGCAACGAATCCGAAAATGGTGCCACGGCAACATTCCGGTTCCGATAACTCGATTGAGATACCGGTACAAAGGAAAGCGTGACGGAAGCGAGTCATGCAAGATGGTGGGGTGATCCCGGATACCGGGTTCCCACGGAACGGTGGCATGGCAACAGAGGGGCATCGCAAGGTCGATTCGATCACGGTGCAAAACTCGAGCATCTCATACAACACAAGCATTCGATCACGGTCGGTCGTCTCGGTGGTTATACCTTCGGAGCATGCGTTTTCGGAGCGGTTCGAGTTTCGTAGAGGGAAGTAGACGTTCACGGGTCGTCGAGGGAAGTAGTGGTACACGGCGACGGTAGAGGAAGTAGTGTTTCACGTTCGTTTTTCGAAGAGGTACTTGACGGGTCCGAATCCCTTCGGGGTTGTCGTGGTACTTGCGATCTCGGCGATGGTAGTCGTACATCTCGATTTTGGCGACGGTAGTCGTACACGGTTTGTAGACGCTCATGTTCGGCGGTAGTGGTACATCTCGTCCATCGGAAGTAGTTGTTCATGTCCCGTGGATGTTCGGGGTCCACGGGGTCTTCGAGGGTCGACGGTAGTGGTACACGTTATCGTAGATGTTCAAGAGGGACTTGGCGCATCCGATGTCTCCGGGTCGACGGTAGTGGTACTAGACGATCATGTAGTCGAACTTGACGATCCGAGGGGTACTTGGCGATCACCGTAGTCGTACATGAAGGACTTGATGACTCCGAAGGGGACTTGGCGATCCAAAATTTCTCCTGGTACTTGGCGAAAACCTGAAGATGGCCTTGACGTCCCTGGAGTCTTCGGCCTTGACGTGAAGCAGGGAGGCGGAGCAGAGGACCGGGAAGCCGCAGGACACCGGATCCATCCGGGAACGGGCGGACGAGCTGGCGGCTGGACTCGCCGGGCGGGAGGGGCGAACGGGCGGCGGCCATGGCATCGGGCAGGCTCCCGAGGTGGTGCAGGGCCCATGGAGAGGCTCAGCAGGTGGATCTCGCGGACATGGCGCGGGGCTCGGCGTGGCTTTCGGCGCCGCGGCAGGAACGGCGACGGGTTCTCCGCCTGGTCGCCGACGAGGGCGACGGGAGGCCGCAGTGAGGGAGGAGGCGATGGAGGTGTTCAGAGCCAAGACGGCGGCCGGGCTGGCGGCAGAGGCGGAGGCGGCAAGCCGGGCGAGGAGGCCGGGCGCAGGGACGGATGGCGCCGGTGGAGGAAGGAGCACGGTGGCGCCATGGCACTGGGGCCGCGGAGTTGGCCGGGCGCGGGCCGCAGGCGACGGAGGGCCATGGAGGCGGGCGGCGAGCTCGAGCGATGGGGCGAGGAGAAGGGCGAGGAGGTACTGCACGGGACGGCGAGAGGGTGCACGACGGCGGCGAGGAGACCGACGGGCTCCGGCCTGGCCGCTGACGAGGGCGACGGGAGCGGGTGCGGCGCCGGGCGAGGTAGGTCGAGGGCGGCGGCGCGGGTGGTCGAGCGACCGGAGGGCGACGGGCATGGGGACGCTGGGAGGAGAAGAGAGGCGGCGAGGGAGAGAGCGAGGGAGATGGGGATCGAGGGGAATGAGGCGGCGGCGGAGGAGAGAGATGCGGTCAAGCGATGAGGGAGAGAACGAGAGAGGCGTGTGGCGCTGGAGGGAGGGATCGAGGGAGAGAAGTGGATCGGGAGAGCGGGCAGGCCTCTTGGGCCGACTAGGTCAGGCCGCAGCTGGGCCTTGGAAGCCGGCCTGGATGAGAAGGAAGTGGCCAGAGGCCTGTCTGGAGGCCTGGCTGGGCTGCTGGGCTCTATTCTCCTCTCTCTTCTATATATAGCGTAAAAGAAAAATAGAGAGACAAAAGAAAGAGAGGGATAGGGAAAGAATTTGGGAACGAGGACGATTTTCCTGACTCATAAAAATATGAGGAATTTAACAAAATGGCCCGAGGATTTTTGGTGAACTCCGGAAAATGATAGAATAATAATGGCGAGGTTTTGAGAACAACTCGGAGCAGAAAAAGGCATGGGATTTAATATGCAAGTGGGTTATAATCAATTCCAAATAAATGGAATAATTATTATAGCTCCCTAATATTGGGAGGATATGTTATAAAGAGAAGTCACCATGTGAATCCCTCGGTTTAAATGGATCGAAAAATCCATACAATTTATTTAGTTGAGTTTTAAAAAAAAACGATATGATGGCATGATGACATGATGCAATGCAAAAACAAAACAAACCACACGACAAAACTCGGAAACCCTGGAAGGCAACTGAAGCTCCGGTCTTGGGGCGTCACATGAGGGGTCCGCTCCGGCAAAGAAAAGCCGGCGGCAGAGCAACAGAAAGAAAAAAGGCAGAGATGTGCTAGTTGTCGAGCAGTCCGGCAACGGAGGTGGCGCCAAGAAAGCCAAAGTTGGTAGCTCCGCAAGGAGGTTGCCGCGACACCAACCGCCAGTCAGTAGCGGTCGCCGACAAGCGTGACGGCTCCAACAAGCAGATATTGCAAGATCCACCGCACTAAGGGCCATGACCTCCGTGAGCTGCAAGAAGGTCGAGCAGCTTGTTGAGCAGCGTAAGGCTGAATACGAAGCGCGCGACAAGGAGAAGGCTCAGAAGGTGCCGGAGGACCTAGCAAGAAACGCCTCGGCCGGGGAGGACGCCGCGACAAGGCCAAGCATCGGCAAGGAGACAGACCTCCTCGCGGCCGCGACAAGGATGAAGATGACGACGACGATGAAGACATGGATGATGATGAGACTGATGAGCAGGAGTTCCAGAAATCCACAGAGGTCTTGTGCGTTGACGGCGGTGCTTCTCGCATACTTCACACCGCCAACTCAAACAAAGGATGCGGAAGTCAATGCAGCAGTAACCATCCATCGAGTCACGCAAGCCTCGAAATGGTCCAAGACGCCTATCATCTTTGATATTGAGGACCACCCGATCGCATCACTCGCGGTCGGTGCTGGCCGATGTTGGTTTCACCAACTATCCGCAACCTCAAGGTCACCAAGATGCTAGTTGACGGCGGGGCGGCTTAAACCTGATCTCCTCCGCGTACTCGAAGCTTCAGATCCCTCGATGGCGAGCTCAAGAGACAGCACATTCCAAGGAATCAATCCGGGAAGGAGCAAGTCAAGGAAAGATCACGCTGTCGGTGACGCTTGGCAGCGAGTTGAACTTCGGGACCGAGAGGGTCACTTTTGACGTTGCTGATTTTCCATTGCCTTACAATGGGATACTTGGCCGTCCAGCACTCGCCAAGTTCATGGCAGCCTCTCATTATGCATACAACTTGCTCAAGATGCCAGGCCCGATAAGTGTCATTTCTGTCCATGGCGACAAGAGGGATGCTCTTATCTGCGCCGATAAGATCTATCGGGAAGCAGCAGCTGCAACAGATAGCAAGTCACTTGCCGCTGAAGCTCCCGGGGGGAAGAAGAAGACTAAGTCCGACAAGAGCTCTGATGCCCACTCCGGCAAGCGCACCTCTTCGGAGTGCTGCGCTACCGTCGAGGACGCACCATCGAGCTCCACCGGCAAGTACAAGAAGACGATGGCAGCTCCACCAGAGACCAAGAAGGTGTCCGCCAAGGAGGACGGCACTGGTGGTACCTTCACCATCAGTGCCATTCTCGACCCTAAATAGGAAGGCGCGCTCGTTGCTTTCCTGCGGGCTTAACGTCGACGTGTTTGCGTGGCAACCGTCGACATCCCCGTGTTCCTGTGAAAGTAATTGAGCACCATCTTGCCGTCTGTCCTCACGCGCGCCCGTCAAGCGTAAAGTCGAAGCAAGCGGTGGGCGCCAAGAATTCATCGCAGAAGAGATCAAGAAATTGGAAGCAGCAGGCCTTGTCGAGGAGTGCTCCATCCTCGTGGTTGGCCAATCCTGTAGTCGTGCGCAAGGCAAACGGGAAATGGAGGCTTTGTATCGACTTCACCGATGTTAATAAAGCTTGTCCCAAAGACCCATTTCCCTTGCCGCGCATCGATCAGATTGTTGACTCCACGGCCGGATGTGATTTGCTTTCATTTCTTGATGCATACTCAGGGTACCATCAGATCTTCATGGCAGAAGAGGATGAGGAGAAAACCGCATTCATCACCCCATGTGGCACATACTGTTTTGTACGGATGCCTTTCGGTTTAAAGAATGCTGGTTCAACATTTGCAAGAGTAGTCCATCACGCTTTTGAGCCTCAAATACACAAAAATGTAGAAGCCTACATGGATGACATAGTGGTCAAGAGCAAGGACAAGGCAACTCTGATTCAAGATTTAGATGAAACCTTTGCAAATCTGCGCAAGATCAACCTCAAGCTCAACCCTGAGAAGTGTGTGTTTGGAGTCCCCTCCGGCAAGCTTCCCGGGTTCTTCGTGTCTCAGCGGGGAATTGAAGCCAATCCCGACAAAATCAAGGCCATTGAGCAGATTGAAGCACCAAAGCGCGTCAAGGATGTACGAAGACTTGCCGGTTGCGTGGCTGCTCTCAGCAGATTTATCTCTAGGTCTGCTGAGCGCGCCCTGCCATTTTTCAAAATATTGAAAAAGGCAGGTCCAATGAAATGGACTCCGGAAGCGGAGGCTGCGCTGAAGGACTTAAAGAGATACCTGTCCTCCACTCCAATACTTGTCGCACCTAAGCCACAAGAGAAGTTGCTGCTATATATAGCAGCAACCAATCAAGTGGTTAGTGTTGCATTAGTAGCGGAGAGGGAGACGGATGATGAGCCGGTAACCATGGCAGATACATCCAGCGACAAGCTGGGGGCTTCACCGGCAAGCTCTGGTCCTGACAAGGATGGATCTGCAGCAGCGCAGGAGAAGATGCGAGAAAAGGATGGTGCAGGCCCAGCTTACTTTGTCGGTTCCCTTCTGCAGGGGCTAGGTCAAGGTACTGGTGTGCGAAGTTGCTTTTCGCCTCCTCATGGCCTTGAGAAAGCTGCGCCATTACTTCCAAGCACATGAGATAACAGATCGTCACTCGCTTCCGCTGAAGAGGATATTGCAAAATCCGAAGCAACAGGCAGGATTGTCGAGTGGGCATCGAACTGTCAAGCTTTGGCCTCAAGTTTGAAAGCACTTCAACTATCCAAAGCAGAGCATTGGCAGAGTTCATAGCAGAATGGACGCCAACACAAGATGAAGAAATTCTAGAGACGAGCATCCCCGTCAAGGAAGCGAGCAAAGATTGGCTGATGTACTTTGATGGTGCCTTCTCGCTGCAAGGCGCCGGTGCTGGTGTGCTGCTTGTCGCACCCACCGGAGAGCACCTCAAGTACATAGTCCAGATGCACTTTCCCAAGGAGCAAGCAACAAACAATACTACAGAGTATGAAGGTTTGCTTGCCGGTCACAGGATCGCGGTAGAACTTGGGATCAAGAAGCTCATTGTCAGGGGTGACTCGCAGCTTGTCGTCCGCCAAGTGAACAAGGATTATCAGAGTCCGTTGATGGAAGCCTATGTTGATGAAGTGAGGAAGCTAGAAGAGCACATTGACGGCCTACAGATGGAACATGTTCCAAGAGCTCAGAACGACATAGCTGATGGCCTGTCAAAGTGCGCCGCACTCAAGTTACCTGTGGAACCAGGGATTTTTGTGCTCAAGCTGACTCAATCGACTGTAACGCCATCAACTGGATAGAACAAGAAGAGGAAGTTGATTTCTGGTGACTATTTTCCGGTAGAGCTTCCCGAAGCCGCCGCCAAGAAGGTCCCCAAGATCAACACCAAGAGTGCTGAGGAGCAGTCTACTCCGACAAGCCTTAGGGTTTGTTTCATTGAAGCAGACGCTCCCGACAAGTTTTGCTCCGGCAAGCTTGCCGGGGAACATCAAGCTCCAGCAGAGCCGCAGGTTCTTGCCGTAGAAGCGGATGTTCCCGCAGCAGCAGATGTGCCTTTAGTCCTTGTTGTCGAGCCGCAAGCTCCAACATGGGCGCAGCAGATTGTCCATTTCCTTCTGACAGGAGAACTTCCCGAAGAGCAAGAAGAAGCGGAAAGAGTAGCCCGGCAGTCAAGTATGTACCAGTTTGTCGACAAGACACCGCATGTAAGAAGACTCAACGGTGTGAAATGAAGTGTATTCACCGGAAGATGGACAAAATCTGTTGGCGAGATACATGGAGGCATATGTGGTCACCACATTGGCGAAGAGCACTTGCCAAAGAAAGCTTTCCGGCAAGGTTTCTTTTGGCCGACAGCCCTCCAGATGCAACCGCACAAGTAACCAAGTGTGAAGCGTGCGGCCCATTCCAAGCAGATACACCAGCCGCTCAAGCTCTCCAAACGATCCCTTTAACTCCGCCATTTTCGGTCCGGGGCTCGACATTCTCGCCCCTTTCCCGAAGTTGTCGGGGCTTTGAGTACTTGTACGTTGCAATCGACAAGTTCACAAAGTGGCTGGAAGTGGAAGCAGTGAGGAAGGTGACAGCACAGTCAGCAGTCAAGTTCTTCAGGTCAATTGTTTGCCGTTTCGGGATCCCTAACAGGATCATCACCGACAACGGTACACAATTCACGAGCCGCACCTTCATGCAATATGTCCAAGATCTTGGCGCCAAGGTCTGCTTCGCTTCTGTTGCTCATCCGAGAAGTAACGGTCAAGCGGAGAGGGCAAATGCTGAAGTGCTGCGGGGACTCAAGACCAGGACTTTCGACAGGCTGCACAAGTGCGGAAGAAACTGGATTGAGGAGCTGCCGGTGGTTCTTTGGTCGATCAGGACGACGCCAAATCGAGCCACTGGCCAGACACCTTTCACTCTAGTCTATGGAGCAGAGGCAGTTCTCCCCACGGAACTCGTATTCGGGTCACCTCAAGTGCTCGCTTATGATGAGCTTGAGCAAGAGCAGCTGCGACAAGATGACGCGCTGCTCCTTGAGGAGGACCGTCTTCAGGCTGCTGTACGAGCTGCTCGATACCAGCAAGCTTTGCGCCGCTACCATACCCGCAAAGTTAATGCCAGAAGTCTCGAGGAAGGCGACCTTGTTCTTCGGCGTGTTCAGTCCGCCAAGAATTCCAACAAGTTGACGCCGAAGTGGGAAGGCCCTTATCGGGTGAAACAAGTCACTAGGCCTGGCGCTGTCCGCCTTGAGACCGAACATGGCATTCCGGTGAGCAACTCCTCGAACATCGAGCATCTTCGTAAGTTTTACCCAGAAGCGCGGTTGCGGAACCTGTTCCGGCAACCACCTTTTGTACAAGTCTTGCCGATGTTGCATGTAATCCTTTGTACAAAGCCGGGCGCAGATCCCGTGCATAAGTAAAGCTCATGTGCTTCGCACAACTTGTCAATTTCATGCTTTCATCATTTTATTGCATGTGTTATCTGACACTTTGTGCAGCACCTACACCCGGTAAGCAATAACGAGACGCGAGGCTCCATAATTTTATTTTCTCTTCTTTCTCTTTCTCAAAGAAAGGAAGGTTCCCTCGCACACAAGTTTGCCGGGGGGGAAGGAGAAGATAATGGTGTGGACCAAGCGTCGCTCAAGGAAGTTTAAGCCTTACCGAAGCAAACGACGTAAAAGCTAAGTTGCTAAATTTTGAGCAATCAGCTTTTAAGTTTTTAAGTTATCTTCCTCGAACGACCGTGCTTTGTATGGAAAACCTGTGCGCGGAGGAACCAACTCGTAGCTAGTTGCGCCCTTACTTTGTTTCGAGTCTGCTCAACAACTTAAGTGAGCTGCAACTAGTTGCGACAAGGTTGCTTGTCGGAAGCGGCACCGCCAGCAGGCTGCTGACGTTCCGCACTCAGCGCTCGCGGTGAAGGTGCCTGCGCCGACAAGTTCCCTAAAAGCGTAAGGGCAAAAACATACAAAGGAAGGAATCAAGTAAAGGAAATAACATAGCAATTACTACCCAAAATAGAGTTATATTACAAGATAGCTTGTCGCAGCTCTAATAGATTGTTTTCATAACATGACCAGCAGCGACAAGGAAAAGATAAAATGGGCGGCCTAATCTACGCGGTCGCCATCAACCCTCTTGATCCCGCTCACCCTGTCCACAATGGGTGCGACAAGGGTCTTGAGCGCCTCCACATCAGCATCCGGCGGCAAGGACTTGAGGACGTTGGTGAAGCTGAGGCCTGGATTGCGGAAGGCCACCTTCATCAGCACCTTCTGAAGAGCTCCCGCACAGATCTGGCGCGACTCATTGGCCAGCTGCTTTGGGATCTCTTCCCGGAGTCATTGGAGAGCCGTCACCACGCCTTTGAAGAACAAGCTGAGCTTGGCGCTGGGTTGGAGGTGCTCATCGGAGGAATATCCGAGATCCACCATCCCCAGCTCCGCCAGCTCCCTGTCGATGGCGGCGGCAATATTCACGAGACCCTCGGTCCAGTGCTCCACATTCTCTCTGAAGGTGCTCTGGGCGGCATTAGCACTCGCCAGCAGCGCCTCGTCGGCCTTGTTCTTCTCCAACAAGGCCACCTCCCGCTCCTTGGCGCCGTCCAGCGTTTGCATCAAAGTAGTCAGCTTAAGCTCGAGATCTGCCTTGGAGTCCTTGGCGGCGCTGAGCTCCTTGCTCCTCTCAGCGAGACGGCCCTGCAGCTCGCCAAGAGTGTAGGCGTCCTTCTCTCGCTCATGCTTGAGTGCAGCAAGCTCCTCACTGCCTTCTTCGAGATCGGCCTCCAGCTGCGTCACCTTCGTCTCCAACTCCTTCTTGGCGGCCTCGGCAGCTGCGGCGGCGTCCTTTGCTTCCTTGAGGGCTCCGCCAAATGTTTGCTCGCGAGCGGCGAGCTCCTCCTCATGGCTGTCAAGATTGATCTTCCGCTGCGCCAGCTCGCCTTCTTGCGCAGACAGCCTCTCGGCGACAAGCCGTTGTTGCTCTTCAACATCAGCCTTCTCGAGGATGAAGGCTTTGCACGCCTCAACGATTTGCTCCCGCTCCTCTGCCAAGGACCGGAGAGCTTCCTGATTGATGCCCCGGAGCTCCTCCGCGCGTTTCTCTATGTCTGCTCCCGCCTTCGCGACAAGCGCTTCCCGGGATTCCAGCTTGGCTTGTCGGGTGCGGTAGAGCGACAACAGCTTCCGCAACAGCTCCTCCTCCTCAGACTCGCCGCTGCTCCTGCTTGGCGCGTCGACCAGTGTCAGCCCAGCGGAGGCGAGCAGCTCTTCGTCAAAGGTTTCTCCTTCGACCGGCGCCCTGGAGCTCGACGCCCAGGGAAGCTTGATGAAGACGCCATCGCCGACCTTCAAATAGGCGCCGGGCTGGGGCTCTTCGGAGCCCGGCGCTGCGGCAGCGGCGGAGGGATCGGCGGTCGGTGTAGCGCCTGGCGCTCCTGCGGCCTCGGGGCCATTAGTGCGATCGCCGGACCCCTCGCCAGCTTCCGTGGCGGCAGCCTTGGCGGCCTCCTCGCCGGCGGGCTCATCGGCGCCAGCCTCTTCCTCAATGGCGGCGGCGTCATCAGTATTGCCGCGCATGTCCTCCTCGCCGGCGACCCCAGTCTCCATCGACCCTGCGCCGGATGGATCTGACGACCAGAAAAAGAAAGAACGGTCAAGCAAATGTTCAAAAAGAAAATCAGAAGAAGAAGAACACAAGGGAAGTTTTTAAGCAAGGGGGTTACCTGTGCCAGGATCTGCAGCCATGGTCTCAACCACCGGAGGATCGCTGGCGCTATCCCTTGCTGGAGAAGCCTCCCTTGCCGGAGAACGCTCCCTTGCCGGGGGATCCTCCCTTGGCGGTGTAGTCGACGCAGATGGCACGTCAGGAGCGGCTTCCGGGCACTCTTGGTGAGGCTGCTCTGCTCCTACACAAACCAACAGTCAGATATCAGTCAAGAAAGAGCACCCATGTACGCTCAACAGCAAAAAGTAAACCATATACTTACGCTGGGGGCTGTGCTGGGGGCTGCTTTGAGGAAGAGTTGCCGCGTCCGGCAAGGTGGTCTCGGACGCGCCTCCTGCTGCCGCGGGGGGATCGTCCTCGATGACAACCACCGGGGTCTTGGCTCTCTTCGATGCTCTCTGGGCCAGCGTCCTGAAAAGGAAAGAGTTCAGAATGAAGCGAATCAGATACAAGACAAAGCAACAAAATTGAAGAAATACAAGTACAACACAGAAGCTTACTCTTCTTCTTCCTCGTCGAGAGCTGAGCGCTGAGAGATCACTGCTCGCCTCGTGCGGCGAGGCGGAGGAGTGGGTTCCCTTGACCGCTTGGCGGGAGTAGCAGCGGTGGCACAGGAGGGCCCGCTCCGATTCTTGCTGCAGCAGCGTGAGGTGCTCCTGCGGCAACAAGATTTGCCGCTGTGGAGCGCGTCGCGTGCGCTTGGCGGCTGTTGGCCTGTCTGCCGCCTCTTTGCCTCTCAGCCTTGCGGAGACGCCTTCTTGGTGGAGCTGGGGGCTCCGCTCGCGGCAAGCTGCTAGATGGTGGGGAGGAGCCCTCGGGCTCGCTCGACTCGGCTTCAGGTTCGCAAGCTCCTCCTCGCCGCAAACTCCCTTCGCCGACAAGGCTTGCCGCCTCTGCTGCCTTTGCCTCCTCCACGGTGAATCCAAACTCGCCCGCGGCAGCAGCTGCTGCCACCTCTTCCAACCTGGTGGCGGCGCGCTGCATCTCGTCATCGGCAGGTGTCGCGGGTGAGGCCCTTCGCCATCGGGCGGATCGGCACTTCTTCCAAGCTGTCGAAGAACACCCGCACGACGCCATCTGCAGTCTTGCCGCTTTGGAACAATTCCATGCGAGTCGCACAACGGCATCATTGCACGGATGCGGTCGAAGCGAGGAATTGTTGCACAATGGAACGACTCCCCTCGGCAACCTGAAACATTCGGGATGATCAGGGTCGTGCTTGAACAGCTCCAGGAGCATCACATCCAACTCCAAGACGGTGAAATTGAAGTTGAGGCCCGGCGCAGCCTCATGATATCCGCCGATTCTCGAACTCCCAAGCAGGTCTCCTCCTCTCCTGCAAGGGGTGATGCGGCGCGGCGAAATCTGCGCCAACGGCGCCTCAAAGGAGTCCGCAAGCCCGAGGCGCAGGATCCGGTGACGGCAATCTTCAACCTAGCATCTTCCGCGCCAAGTTGCTCCAATCGTTGCCGCGCACTATTGGGGTTTGGCGCTGAGCGGTAAAGGGCTGCGAGTTCTCCTCTGCAATCCAACACCAATCTGCCCTCCACTCTTCCCACTTGTTGCGGAGCTCTCCTTCCAGATAAGCTTCTTTCTTGCCGATCCTTGAGATCCAAGTGATCCCTCCGGCAAGGGGCTCTCCTCTCTCAACTCGAGGCATGAAGAAGTGGCGGAAAAGGGCTACGTTTGGGTGGACTCTGACAAAATTTTCGCAAAGATGTGCGAAAACTGCCATGGTCAGGACAGCATTGGGGGTGAAGTCAAGGAGGCGGAACCCGTAGGTGTTCATGATATCGCAGAAAAATTCAGAGAAGGGCGGGCGAGCCCGCAATAGAAGAACAAAGGCTGAAGAAAGGGTACCCGCTTGAGGCTAGTTCAAGCAGCGGCCGGGAGTACCTTCGTCGCTGGATGCGCCGCGTCTCCGTCGACCGAAGAGGTAGTAGCTCCCTCAGCTCCCTTGGCGCGAGCTGGGGGTGGGAAGATGGCCCGCTCCTTTCGCAGCGCCGCGAGCCGCTGCGCCTCGGCCGACTTCACGCCCTTCCCCTTGTCGGCTTTCGGAGCCATGGCGGAGGCGGTGGGGGAGACCTACGGCGTTGGTGGTACTTGTGGCGATGGGGGGCGGAGCGCTGCTCTCTTCAGACTTGAGAAGAAGGGGGAGCAGCAGTGGTTTTTTCGAGATTGGGCAGCAACTGGCGAGGTGGGCGGACTGCCCCTGTTTCCCCTGCTTATAAAGAGGGGGGAGGGGAGCGGACGTTCCGCTTTTCCGAATAAAGAAACCCCCCACGATCTCTCCCACGACGCCACAATCGATGCGTGCCGTTCGTGGAGGGCGTGGTGGGACCGGAGTGAGTTACGGTGTAACCAAGGCCGCGTGGTGTCTGTGCCTGTTTTGGGCCTGGCCCAACAGCGCTCGGCGCCGTGTGTGGCCCAGGCCCGGGGGCTCCTGTCGGTGTACTAGAGTAGGGGTACCCTAGTATGCCGAACTCGTGCACGGGCAGTCGCAGCACCCCGCGGCAAGGCTTGCCAGGTGACCGCCAAGGTCCTCCGTGTTTCCTTTGGAGCCATTCAAGAACAAAGTATTTAAGCCAAGGAGACAAGGCCCCGGCAAGAGGAGCTTGCCGGGAAGGCCACTCAAGGCACCTAGAAAACAAGGCCCCGGCAAGAGGAGCTTGCCGGGAAGGCCCGGTGAGCGACAAGCTTCCGGACACGACAAGGCAACAACCGCGGCAGGCTACCACTCTTTTCCTCCGCTCTAGCACATCCACCAATGTGTCGCCATGGGACCTTTCCAGGCGCGCGTGGCAAGAGGCTGTGCGGCCAGCGGAGCGCGGTGGCAAGCGGTGCTGACAAGATTGCCATCATGGCAAGCGGTGGCGTCCCTGACGGTCCCTTTCTGCATTGTTTAGTCGACTTAGACGGGCATTTAATGCCTTTGTCCCCTGCCGTCAGGGTTAGGTAGGATACACTGTACAAGTAGCTGTACCAAACGCAACTCATTTTCCCTTTTTGCCCTTGTCTACGTTGCCACCTGTCGGTGACCCCTTGAGCTTATAAAAGGAGGCCCATGCGCAACGTAGAGGGGGGTCGGTTCATTCGAAACCGAGAACACTCACGCTTAGGTCTTGTAGCTCTCGGCGCTCCCTAGCAAGAACACAATACAATCGCACAAGCAGCAAGAGGAGTATTATCTCTCGGAGAGCTCCGGCTGGGTAAACTGCTCGTGTGCTTCGCCTCGATCTGCTCTTCGTGCGACCTCCGCCCCAATCGAACCAAAAGGGGCTCAAATTCCGCCGGTCCCATAGGTGTTCGCGGTCCGATCAGCTTCCCGACAGCATAATCCTTCCTAATGTAACACAACTATTCTTACAAACATGGATCATATCATATCCAATTCCAACTACATGAAGGAAATTGTTCATTTTATCAGAGGTGTGTGGCAGCTCAGACAAGATCTGGGAAAGCTTTGCGGAAAGCAGCCAACATCGCATCAAATGATTTGTTGGTCATCCGCCAGATGTCTTCACCAAGAAAGGTGGCCATAGCTGAGAATACTGACAGCTTATTTCCTGGGGTGACAGCCACGTTGCATTGTTCCAACATGCGGGCCCACCGTTTTTCTTCTACAGGTGAAAGTTCATGGAATGCACGAGCATTTCGTAGCATTGTTTCAATGTTGGTCAAACTCACTGGCTCCACCACCACCTCCTCCTCCTCCTCCTCTTCCACCTGAGCATCAGGCAGATCAAGATGGTGATCTGCTACTTCCACGTAGTCAATAACATTGAGGTTCACAGCTTTACCATGATGAACCCACCTAGTATATGTGACCGACATCCCTTACAAGTGTAGATGATTTTGCACAGTTGACTGGGGTCTTGTAAATGAATTCATACAACTGCTACACGGGCAGAGCACATCTGATTTCGGACCACCGTACTCAGCTCTGATAAAGTTCATGAAGTTTTCAACCCCCTCGACATATGCAGCGGAGAATCTTCGAGCAGAAGTTATCCAAGTCCCGTCATTAGTTCTTCTACTAGATATTACAGGAAAAATATATATGATTTTTTATGAAGTCCAGAAGAAAATACCTAGGTCGATGTCTAAAGCTATGGCAAGATATTTGGACGAGCAGATCTAAGTAACGAAATATATGTAAAGCTAATTCAGCAAACAGATTTGAGTGCTAAATTATGGCAGGCTGTTTCAGCAGTCAATGAGGCCGAGCACACAGCCATTGAACTATCGAAGGCCATCGCAGCAACAAAGATCAAGTATAAAACGGCGTAGAGCTATTTCACCTAACAGATTGGCTACTAGACCATGGCAATCTAAATCACAATAAATATATGGCAGGATATTTTAGCAACTAATCGGCCTTGGCATGCCATCTCAGCTAAGCAGATTGAGTGCAAAACCGGGCAAGGAAGCTTCTTAAGCAGAGCATATTGACTGTAAACTACTTCGGCAAACAGTGAGATTAGCAACGTCCATCAGCTAACATTCATCGCTACACCAACATGCACGGGGCCTCAGTCTAGAATGCCGTACCGTGGGAGAAGCTGACCGCCGTGCGTATCCACACGAACATCGCCAGCGATGGCGGCGCTGACCACCGTGCGCCTCGACAAGAACGTCGCCAGCGGTGGCGGCGCGACTAGAGGACGGCAGTCTACGAGAGTGTACTGTGGGAGCGAGAGGATCGCTGTGCGTCCCCTCGACGAACCGCGGCGCCGACGTATCGGCGTGGCAGGGAGGGCGGCTTTGGCGGAGTGAATGGAGTGGAGGGGGACGGGGGAGGGGGGTTTGGGGAATATTATTGGCTAGTTGGCCGAAGGGCGGTTGAATATAGGATTTGGGGGAATTTTTGGGTGGGCGGGGGGGATTTTCGCATGGTGGGCGGGGGGAGTTTGGCGCATGGTCGGTTTCTCCAAGTGTAGTCCCACGTGTCAGTGAAGAGGCAAGCCGAATCGCGTTCCGTTTGCGTGAGCCGTGTGCAGGACCGAACGTGTGTGGGGTGCAATGCGACCGCGACAGGGGTGCTGTGAGTGTACTGCCTTTTTTCCTTTTAAACTAGGTGCTTCGCCCCCTCAAAAACAAAAAACTTGTTGCTTCGCGCGATCCATCGGTACTACTACTAGTAATCCGGTAATCCCGACTAAAACGGCGTGGCCGGGTCTTTTCCCGCGCGATATGCTGGGAGGTTGGCTTAGCTGGTTTTTTTAGGATGAGTAATGCTACACCTACGTAGTCCCATTTATGTAATTAACATAATGTGAAACGTGTGAGCTGTTGATTGTAGATTGGGGGGAGGGAGGGGCCCACCACCATGAAAATCAGGGGAGGAGAGAGAGAGGCAATTTACGTTAACCCTTTCGTAGGTTCCCGTAGATGTAGAAAAATGTGAAATGCGTGAATGTGCATTTGCAGATAAGGCCTTCCCTCGTCCATCCTTTTCTCCCACAAGATCTTGATCTTCCGTGCAACGCACGGGCATTTTGCTAGTACTCCTACAATATACTATATTATTGTGAGAGTTCATATACACCGGCCGAGATTAATGCAAACACGACAGATTTTCATTAGATTTCGAACTTTTATAGGACAGAAAAATAAATGAAACCCGACCCTAAACCTATTCTACGGCGGCTACCGACGTCGTCCATCTACGATCTCCATGTACGGGGGCGGGGTTCAAGACCCGTAAAGTGAAGGCGCGGTCTCCGACGAGGAAAAGTAGAACACGGGAGACGGACCGGCCAGTTGGCACACCATGCCCTGCCGCCTCCCATGCCCTACTCATCCTCGAAGGAGTCCCCGACCTCGGCGGTGCTGGACGTTGGACGACGACAAGTAGGACGCGTGGCTGACGGTGCTCCCGTCGTCGGCCGCCAGCGTGGCCACCGCTTATGCGGCGACTTGAGCGAGGGCGGCGACCTCGAGCTCCATCCCCGAAGACAAGCTCTCCCATAGAGCGTTCGCGCTTGCGGTCATGGCGGATGTGGTGCCAGGTAGGAGGACGATGCGCTATGGTGTGGAGGTTATTAGCTGGGCGTTGCCGCTTTAAGTAGCGCATTCCGGTGAGTCCAAGCATCCTGGTGCGTCATTAAATCGTCGGAGTTGGTTCCTCGGGCACCAAGCCTCTTAACGACGGCATACAGATGGACGTCATGAAAGCGGGCAGCTGGCGCCAGCTGGGAACACACCGCGTGACGGCGCGAGGGACGAGGATTTTTGGTGTGCCAGGGTAGTCAGCTGCGGTCGTGGCAACATTGGAGATGCCCTTTGCTCACATGCGATCGACGCATGTCATTGAAAAAGCAAGACGACCTAGCATGGTCTCAGGTCCTGAGGATGCAGTTGGCCACGCTACACCACTCCGCGGACGCGTCCCGGTGCCCCGTGCATCCTCGACGAGCCGGGTGTTGGGGTGTGTTTGGATTGTGGCCAAAGTGCACCTTACCGAAATTTTGGTCATGACCCAAAGATTGGTCTTTGTTTGGATGGTTGCCATTTTTTTGGCATGCCAATGAACTCTAGCCAACTCTAGTTCATTTTTCTTGCCGATGTCGGCCAAATCATGGGCAACCAAAACCTCAACCAAAATTTTGGCTACCCAATGCTTTGATGGGGCAACCTTGGGCACAAACCAAACATACTATTGGTCGTGCCACAACACTAACGCCACCCTCGGCACACTAAAACCGACCGTGTCTAGCGACGATGAGCGTGTCGCTCACCGCGGTCGCCGTGTCCCGAGGCGGTGCTGGAGCTGCGCCACGTTGTTGGCCGCCACGACCCACATGAACGGTTGCCGGTGGCGTGGAGGTCGTGGGCCAGCTCCTCCATTGGAATAGTTTGCGCTACGTCGTCCCGACATGTGTGCCCCACATGTCGGTTTCCCTGTTTTCCCGACCATATTCGAGCGTCAGTGCTCCGCGTTGCGCATTAGGCCTTTCACTATGTAGGCGAAGCGAGATAAGTTATTGTTTATTTGAGCCGTTCAAGTATAATCATGTGGCGTTTGCTTATTTCTCATTCCTCTCCAACCCTCTTCTCCATCGATCATGTCGCCCTCCGGTCGAGTCCATCCTCCCCGCATGCCTCATTTGAACATTCCACCGAGTATAATTCGCATGTGGGCCTAGACCATGCTTGTATTTCCAATGTTTATTTGTAATTTGTTCGACATGCATACAAACAAACGGTTCATTTGAAGTTTCACTTTGCCTCTACTACGTGTCGCTTCGCGTCTTAGTTTTGACATCCCATTTGGTTCATGCCCCGACACATGTTGACGAGATCGATTGATGTTCAGAGACCAATTGCGTGTCGTGCAAGGAGATAAAGGTTTGGTCTATTTCTATGATAGAAATGACCCGGGGGGTCTGTGGGGATCAGAGGGAGTATATTGTATGTTGATAAGCGAAACGAACGTATTGTACCCACCCTAGTCCTCTTTCAATCGATCTCCGGACCCCGAGATGAAATCGAGAGAGAACGAGTGGGGGCATGTGTGATACCTAAGGCGGATTCAAAATTTTGAACCGGTGATCATAGCATCAGCAAATCATATATAAAGGGTATTCAATGTTCGTTTCATTTTTGAACGTACAATATACTCCCTCCTATCCTTTCTAGTTTACATTGGAACCACATTTGACTATTGACAAAATTATATCATTGAAAAGGAGCTCCTTTCACATATGTATCCCTGCCTTACCCTCCCTTTCGGTCACTTACTGGCGGACCCCATGCTTGCTAGGCCCCGCATGTCAGTTACTCAATGGGTTCGGCCACGTCAGGGATCCTCATCCATAGTATACTCCCTCTGTTTTTATTTACTCCGCATAAAATGACGCGGGCGGGGGAGGGGAAGGGACGTCGGTTTGCTCTCAACTGCGGTCCCACAAGCGAGCGAAAATGCAAGACGAAGCGCGTTCCATTCGGTGAGCGACGTGGAGGGTCCAGCATGCTGGGCTGCAACGCGAACGCGACAAGAGCGATTTACAATCACAACCGATTGATCGCTCATCATCGGAACCACTATTCACACCAGAACCTTCGCTGCTCGGCCTACGCCAGCCACTGCCCTGAAACCACACCTAATCTCCAGCCCCTTCCGCCACCTTTTCGATCCCCTAGCCCGCATCAAGCGTCCCCTAGTTCGCCGTAAATCCATGGTGCACCGCAAGATCACGTACTACAAGATGTTGACGCCAGAGCGCCGCGCATAAATTGCGGCGGCGGTCGGCTCCAGAGACCTCCGTTCCCAAGCTCGCTTTGCGGCGGGCCAATCCCCGAGTTCTCTGGAGTCAAGCTACGAGGAGGAGGAAGCCGATCCAATGTTCATGGCAGAGGTTGCAGCGCAGAAGGCCCCCGATGGGTATGAGACGATGGACGCCGACTTCGTGCCGACGTCCGAGTCCCCCATGGTGCAGGCGGACCAGTAGTTCAACCTGGCGATACTAAAGGAGGACCGGGAGGTAGAGGCTCAACTCGACGCGAAGCGCGCGCATGCCGCTGCCATCGAGGCTCTCCTGCAGGCGGAACCGGATGTCGTGGATGTGAAGCGGGCGGCGGAGGCTCAACTTGAGGCAGAGCGCGCGGATGCCACTGCCATCGAGGCCCTCCTGTAGGCGGAACCGGACGTCGTGGACTTCAACTGGGCGGCAGAGGCTCAACTCGACACGGAGCGCGCGGATGCCGCTCTCATCAAGGCCCTCCTGCAGGCGGAACCGGACGTCCAGGACTTGAACCGGGCGGCGGAGGCTCGACTCGACGTGGAGCGCGTGGATGCCGCTGCCATCGAGGCCCTCCTGCAAGCGGAACCGGACGTCCTCTACTTGAACCGGGCGGTGCTCTCGTCCGTCCAGAGCGCCCACACGCTCCGCGTGAACGAGTAGCTGGAGGCCGAGGACAACCACGGTGCTGAGACACACGTCGGTAGCTACGGCTGGTTCGCGCCGGCAGCCAAAGACGACGAGGCCGTCTCGTTACGCGAGCAGTGATAGTTTTTCTTTTTGTTGTTGTTTTTACGGATCTTTTGCTGTGTAAAAACATATATTGTTATGCAAGTCTCATGACTTGGGTCAGTCTACCATTTCAGGCGGTTCAATGAATATCCTATGTTTCCTAACCCTTCTTCCTCACCTCTTCTTCTTCCCCAACAGACCACCGCACGGGCCGTATGGATACTCCCCAACATGCGGTTGGATAAACATACTCTATGAACGAAAATTATGTGTCAGTGGTAGGATGGCTGAGTTTGGTTTGTTCACATGCGACAGCACGTGTCAGTGAGGGTGCGTTCCCTTGGTTGGGTTTGCGGCGTGCAGGAGCGGCTATGCATGCGAGGGTGCAGTGCGACCGCGGCATGCAGGAGTGACCGTGTGAGGGTGCAGTGCGACCGCGACAGCCGTGCGCAAGTGTACCTCCTTTTCATTTTGAAAACTTTAGGCAAGCTTGGCAAAAATGTGTGGCGAAGTATGGCAATGCAAGGCCTAGACCCAAACAGGGTAAGTACATAGTACTACGTACTAGGAGTACTAGTGTTAAAAAAGAAAGGCGGGGTTTTCGTTCGTGGGATTAATCGATACAAATCCTCGTTTCACGTGTCAATTAATGTGTATTTTTTCTCCAAAGCCCAAAGAGCTAACCATCTCACTCCTCATCGCTTGATTAATGCAGGGGATATTAATGTCTTTGGTTGCTAGTACGAGGCAAACCCCATCAATTTTGCCTTGATTAGTGTTAGTGGCCTTTTGCAAGCTGTAATTTTGATATACTGGCCTTGTGTACAAAAAAATGGAGGTAGTAACTATATTTGACTTCCTTCCCCATTGTGGTGACGTCGACGATATCTTGAACGTTGTGGTTTGGCGAAGCGCGTTCGACGGAGAACACCATTGAGGGTGACCACGGTAAGTCATTCGCAAGTGCCGCCTGCAAGCCGAGACAACCACCTTATTTGCATCCATAAAGTCCATTGAACCAAGGGACGCGTAAATGTACTAGTACTACTCATACACAATAGCATCGTCCGTCCAGCTTAGTGCGGTGAGATGGTTTCTCGAAGAAGACGATGGAGAAGCGGAGTCAGCGAAGAGTGAAATGATGGTTGCTTCGTTCGTGCTTTGTGATTTGACGCCTCACTGCTTTGTGATTTGTGATAGAAGGTACATGGGAGTAAACTTTGTCCTCTATACTGTACATGCGTCCAAGCACGGGAGAAAGAGGAGAGACGTTGCATTTTTCTACTCCTTCAATCAATCAATCAGGGAGCTTCGGTTCCATCGTTTTGGCTTTGGCAACACCGTCCACAATGGTTCCCATGATGCCAAAAGCTATTTTCACATTTAGCTACACATTGTGGATGCCCTTAACCGTACCACTTGGTTTTGCTCCTGTGTGCTATCTATACAAATCTCAGTTATATTGATCTAAAAAATTATAGAATCAAGATTAGTAAAAAGGAGATAATTTTGCCGTGCGGATGGCGGGGGAGGTTTCTTATTTTTAGAGGACGTTGTCCTGGCGGTTTGCTAACATGCGGTACCATGTGTCAGTGCTTTACCAAGCCGATCCGCTTCCCACATGAGGCAGAACAACGGCAGAAGCAACACGTGGTTAACTTGAAGAAGATGAGGGAGAAGCGGATTCAACAATGAGTGAAATGATGGTTGCTTCGTCCCTCCAACTTCTTTTTTAGCATTATTACATCGTCCCTCCAACTTAACTGCGGGAAAGGTACAACTTTGTGATTTGACGCCTCATTGCTCATTACTACGCCGGCGCCATGACTGGGTGCTTCACCCCGGCTGCTCTGCACTGTATTCCGGTATGGCACGTGGACCCGGTAGCTTGATTCCCCACATGTCGGCGAAAGGTACTAGAAGATTTATGAAAGTGAGCGCTCCACTCTTACGACGGAAGAGTACACGACATGACGGCCCAGTGAACTGTCACTTGTACTGTATATAGTACTATGGTTTTGCTGTTTCGCACGATCCATCGATACAAACCCGATTAAACAGGAAAGGGTGGGATTTTTCCCACGTGGTATATGATACTGGCCATACATTTCAGGAAATTTTCATGTATGCAAACTGAATAATTAAGTAACAATATGATGTCTAGTAAAACTAAAAACACATATGATTTATTGTGTTAGAGTGTAGTAGTAGTGCTGTATTGCATAGTTGTTAGATGTAACATGCGAGAACGTGTATAGATGTAGTTTTGAAGGGCCTACAGAGAGAAAAGCGTAATATGTTCACCGAACTTCAGAATAAGCTGATTACGGTCACTATATACGTTTTGCGGTGATTATACGGTCACTTTCTCACGGTTCAGCATCGGATTGCACTCTGTTGACCGGCCAATAGTCTGCGTGGCACCATGTTGACTAGTTAAATTGACCACGTTCCTTGTGGGTCCCACCTGTCAATTCGCATAGGGAAAAGGTCAGATAAACACAAATTTTTGCAGGCGCGACAAGACTCCACCCCGTGCGCGGGAATCACCTGGTTGTGTATGTGTTTGTCAGGGCCTGATGTGTGCGCATGCACGTGTAGGTTGAGCACTTGAGCGTGAGAGTGTGTGTTGGTCGTGTGGTGTACTGGTGTGTGCATGCATGCGTGCGTGTGTGCGTGTGAGTGTTGCGTGCGTGGCTGCGTGTGTACGTGTGAGTGTTGCGTGCGTGCGTGGGTGCATGTGTTCATGTGAGTGTTGCGTGCATGCAGTTCGTGTGCATGCGTGCGTGTGTGTATAATCACCACACCAGCTCTTGTGTGTTAAAACAGACGACTCAGCATACCAATACAAGGCCACCTTGTCAGCTGTGCTCGCGGCCATGACTTCAAACCACCGTCCAATATTTTTTTGTCGTTTTTTTTCATTCTTACTAGCAAGATGCCAGTGCGTTGCACGTAACATCAAGATGCATTTGTATGACTAGTTTATCTTGTGAGAGAAAAGGATGAACGAGGGAAGGCCTTATTTGCAAATGTGGAGAGGGGTGTGTGTGTATCTTTTTGCAAAATTGTCATAATTTCTTTTGTATCTGTCAGATATAAATCGGACGACCTATATTGCAGGATGGCAGGCACACCATCATCACCAACTCTGTTTTTATAAGAGTGTATTTTATCCCTACTCTTATAAAAAGCATAGTCGGCGATGATCGTGTGCCTGCCATCCTGCAGTATAGGCAATCTGATCTATATCTGACGGATAGGAAGGAAACTATGGCAATTTTACAAAAAGATACCCACACCCCTCTCCACACTTGGAAATAAGGCCTTCCCTTGTTCATCCTTTTCTCCCACAAGATAAACTACTCATACAAATGCATCTTGATGTTCCGTGCAACGCATGGGAATCTTGCTAGTATTTTATAACAGTGTAGATGTAGAGTAGATACAAGCCGATAGGTGGGCCTGATGGTAGTGAGATAATGTGATGCAACACTAGAGGTGCCATGTGGAGCGTTTAACTGGTCAACTAGTCGTGTCTTGAGCAAATACAGAGTTGTACGGTGAGCCCGTGACTGTATAATAACCACAAAACATAAATGGTGACCGTAATGAGTGGATTCTGAAGTCCAATGTACGTATTGTGCTTTCGCTTCAGATACAATGATCATCACTGTATATATCATGAGAGAAAGATGAAACATGCGTGAATGTGTTGGGGGCTTACTTTTAGAGGACGTGGAGATAGTTTGTGTGCGTACGTGAAAGGGGCGTAGAGGGGGGGTATGCGATGGAGAGAGAGATGCTCTTCGTTTCTCTTTATTATGACTAACTTTATATATAGTATAAAAATATACAAATTCACAGTGCGGAATAAATATCATTGTGGGTACCATGCAATGCAAGCATTCATACTCCTCCATATAACTCTGTAATGTTGTATATATGTAGAAATTCTAAAATATTTTTTGGCCACACTTTATTCAAAAGGAATGTTGTATGCGAAATAAACGTGAAGAGAGGGCTTTTTAGATCAATGGGGTACGTGATGTAACATGTGTGAATGTGTAGTTGATGCATTTGGCAGGGCCTAGAGAGGTATGTGTGTGTATTACGTATTCAAGAGAGGCATGGATAGAGGGGCCGACTGGGGGAGGGGGGCGTGGGAGAGATAGCACGAGAAATGAGAGTGGTCTAGAGAGAGAGAGAGAGACGAATATGATGTCACGGCGAGGGATTCCCTTGAGTGTGTATATGCAAGGGGGGAGTGGATAGAGGCACCAAGAGAATATATTTTTTTGTGTGTGGTGTCTGTGTTGGTATGTGTGGGTGTGAGAAGATAACAAGACGTGGGGGCAGAGGGTGTGTCACCGCGTGAGGTCCGGTGGGTCGAGGTGAGGCCCTTGGTTCGGTTCCATCTTGCGCCACATTGGTTGGCCTGTGACACATTTAGGGAGACCCGTGGATGACTAGTCGTACAAGACAAAGATAGCATAATTGTGAAGGATTCTATGTCCACTGACAAAGCCGGCTAGGATTTGTAACCCTAGGTTCTTGGACTAAGGTAACCCCGTTATCTCTGATATTACTATTCATCCAACCTAACTTTAAGGGGCATCCTACAGAATGCTCTGCTAGAATCATACTCGTCGATTAGGAAGAGAGGTGTGAGACAATGCGTGAGAGACAGGCCTAAAGATAATGTGCGTACAGGAGACACGTAGGCAGGTCTATGTATATAGAAAGGGTCGATGGGGATTGTGCGTGTGTATGCTTGCGAGAGAAAGAGTGCTTGTGATAAAGGTTAGTGAAAACAGTCGTAAATGGTTACGAGAGGGAGGGAGGGTTATATCGAGAGCATGTGTGCGAGAAAGACACCTCGCGAGAGAGTGTGTGAGCATGTGTGAGAGACCACTGATGGAGAGTGAAATTACACGTATAAGACTGTAGTACACATTGATTAAAGATATAAATTGTATCCAAATATTAGGATGGGATCATGATATTTGCAATTCGCGTAAGGAACAGTCATTGATCCATCCGACATCTAGATTCTATCGAATTTGAGCATGTCTATGTTATTATTCGACACAATTGGTCCACATAGTTAGTATTTTGAACTCCAGACAATGCATCACTTTAGCAATCGAATATAAACGTGAGTGTAGTTCATGTTGTGTGTGTAAAGCACATTATACATACAAAAGTTACACAATGAACATTATAAATCGCTACCTATGAACTAGCATACATTTGAATTCAACTTAATGTGGTTTTAAAAAATCGAATTCAACATGAAGTCCATTCAATTATTTGAATTTGATATCATGGCATTTGTAAATCATACCTAAATTATGGGGGCACCAATCTTTGCTCTGATTTTGTACATAATAGCATATGTAGTCGTGTACAAAATATATTCTAATTTAGCTCCTTCATTCCAAAATAATCGTAGTTATAGGATTTTCAAGTGTCAAAATTTCAAAAAGAAGCGGATAATTTAATGAGGTTTTCAAACATACAAGGTCAAATTTAACGTTGTCTATTTAGGTCAATCCTCAAAGTTCAAGAGTACTCTAAACGTGAATGCTTGTGTTTCAAAATTTCGAACGAAGGGCCAAAAGAGCTTCTACTCGCACGAAACCGCGTGAGACCGATGTTTGGTAGTACAAGGAAATTACTTTTCTAATAACTCCGACCCGTGAAACCTACCGGCCCGACGTCCAAAGGTCTAAACCGGGGTAGGTTTGTAGCTTCATCTAGACGCCACGCAACCGCCTCCTAAAAACATTCATACACAATGGCCGCCTAAGCACACATGCGCGCGACCGAAATCGCTCTCCCACTATTTGGGACACCTGGGATTACCATCCTACCCCCAACTCGCAGTAGGTCCAAAATTTAAGAGGGGGGCAAAGTTTGTACTTTCCCCAAATTTCAAACAAGTGCGTCCCATATTCTGTTCAAAAAAGCCAAAAACAAGCGCGTCCCAGAGCGAAACATGGTTCTCCCCCCCGCCCACCCGTCCGATTCCCCATTCGTACTCCGTGGGTGCAAAAACTACCTCTCCACCAGCCGCGAAAACTTTGCGTCCTCTTCCCCGTCCGCCACCCCATTCCACCCATCAACCGCCGCCCTCCTCCATCACGCCGGAGCCGATACCCGACGTCGTCGTCCACCGCAACACCCTCCACGGCTAGTATTTGAAGCCGAGGCCGAGCCGTCCGTACCCGAGCCAGTTCAACCACGCCGTCCTGCGCCTCACCGCTGCCGCTCCAACTTCGCCACCCTCCACCGCACTGGAGCTGTTCCTGCTACGCCGTCCTTCGCCGCCTCGGATCTGCTTCCCCTCCACCGACATACGGCCACGGCAACACAGTCAACAATTTGGCCATGGGTTCGTCCAAGCTTGCACCCCCAGAACATCGGTTTCCTCGGAAAAAAGAAGAAGATCGGCGCGACATGTGGAGGCGACCACACCGGCAACCGAAAATGGTACTCCTCTTCCCTTATTCGTGCAAATCTTATGTGTCTGCTTGCACGGTATTCATCCCACAGAAGACACTAGTTGACCGCTTCTTCTTGATACTAGATGTTCCTAGTAACTCGCGATGCACAAGGTTTCTCCTCATATACTATTTCACCTTAGCTAGAGGTCCATCGCCCCCCTGAATTTCAATTCCTGGTTAGTTGATTCCCAATTAACGGAAGCATTCCCCGGCGTAACAGGCGCTAGTCCGCCTATTACGCCGAGGAAGCAACGCCTCGGTGTTTATCTTAGGGGCGTGTGGGGCCTAGAGCTACTGGCGCCCGATCTGGAGGGCGGCCGGGATTAAAGGGATGGCCTGGGGGCGCTGCCAAGCACGGCGGTGGTGTGAGGTCGAGGGGAGGGCGGGGCGGCGGAGGCAGGGGTCTGGGTTGGTGGTCGCTGGCGGTTCGAGAAAGATCGTCAATAGTGACTGACGGGAGGTAGACGAAGGCCATCTTCCCATTCCTTATAGATCGGACGGTTCATTAAAAAAATCGACTGACCTATTTATTTTCAGTCGAGTGTTATCTTGATATGACCACATGTGGTGGTGTGCTGGAGGAGTACCTGCATTTCCTGTGCTCATATATTACAAAATCATACGGATTAGAATCTAATTTTGTTTGCCATGCAATGTTGTAGAGATATTATATGTCTCCTGTCATTTATTTTTCAGCCACTTGCTATCTGCTACTTTTACAGTGCACTAGTTCTGCACACACTTCACCCATACTCTCACTATTGTGTTTTTATGCAAGGGTATTTCAGACTCTGCTATGAGAGAAGCAAAAAGAAAAGAGAGAAGCTCGGCAATATTACACGCGGATAGGCGGACACGCTTCAGCCTTATAATAGGTGCAAGTGTCGGCAGATGGAGACGATAAACGTAGCTCGAGTTGATGACCTCGCTGCAATGAACCACCATCCTGTGTGCTTGCTTTAACTTCAAGTGTCATATGTGGTTGAATGTTCCATATTTTTACATGGACCACCATCCGTGAGCACCGGAAGACAAATAGCTAGTCGTGGCACCTTTGGCGAGCCAAGGACAAGCCCAACAAAGAGAGGCATCACCGAAGCCAACTAAAAGCCGCGATGGTGGCGAAGCAGCCCGCCTCCCACCAGGCTCTCGGGTCCTAGATGATCATGCTCACCACTCCAAATGGATGTCTAGCTTGTATTGCTTCCAATTTGGTTAAATTGCATCTGCTTAGCTTACACATTATACCTTTGAATATGACATGCCTTTCTGTTTTTGGTACATACTAGTACATCTATGTATTAACCATGTTCTTACATCAAACTAATGTTCTTATGTATCCCTCAATCAATTATGATGAGGCAGTCAGGCAAGTGGGTTACTCCTCATTTAAAGAATGCAGCGTCAGTCTCTCGACATGATTCTCAAGAAACAGCAAGGCTAGATGAAGATAGTGAACGTAGCTCTGTAGTTGATTACCGCGTTTCCCCTACACTAGCATCGCAGGTGCTTGCTCTAACTTGGTAGCGTGATATGTGGTTGCATGTTGCATATGGTGTCTAGATTGTAATTCTTCCAATCTGGTTAAACTGCATGTGCTATTCTCGCTTAGCTTATACATTATACTGTTAATGTGACATGCCTTCCTATATTTAGTACATAGTACATCATGTCTATTAAGCATGTCCTCACATAAAACTATTGTTTTTTGTATCCCGCATAAATCAATATGACGAGACACCTTGAAGATATGCGAGTGATATTAGTTGCATCTTGGATATGATTTATAGCATGCGCTGCTTCTAATTTGTTGAAATGCCATTTATGATGGGACACTTTTAACTTGGCAGAGTCATATTGGTTGCATCTTTCACGTGGTGTCTAGCTTGCATTGCTTCTTATTTGGTGAAATGGTTTCTGCTTAGTTTACACAAACAGTTGTGAATATGCCATGCCGTCCTATTTTTCGTATTATTCCATCCTAGAATCGTGTGTTTGCCTTACATCAAAGTAGTGATTGTCAGTATCATGCACGAATGAGTTCTGAAGAGTGAATTTTATTGCTTTTTCTTGTCGGTTTTACTTGACAACTCAAAATCAATAAAGCGGAAGGAAGTTAGCAAGGCAGCGGATGAAGGTGCTCCTTCCAAATGGAGGGCCTCTACATATTCTACTCCTCCATCCCCCCAAAATGATTTCCAAGACAACACATGCATAGACACCCAATGTAGCTGTGTTGGTGATGAGCACGTCTCCCCTAGTGCACCATCACAGGCGCTCCCTCTAACTTGGCACTATTATATGTGGTTGCATGTTATGTATGATGTCTAGCTTGTATTGCTTCTAATTTTGTTGAATCTGCTTACTTTACACATTATACTTGTGACTAAGACACGTGTCCTATTTCTAGAACATACAATATCTGTCTATCACACCATGTTCTTACATCAAAGTACATTTGTTCCGAAGAACTAAATTGTTATTTGTTTTTCTTGTCAGCTTGACTTAACATGGCACAGAGAAAGAGGAAGCAAGACAGAACGACAGGGAAAGGGAAGCGGAACAATCCTGTAGATTCAGCTGGTACTGATGGTGCAATAGAAGGTCAAAGTCCAGCGGAAAATTGTACCGACAGGGTATCCCGTGCTACACGAGCTGCAGAACAAGCCAAACATAAACAAATAGCTGCCACCAAACAAGCAAAGATAACCCTAGTTGTTGCAACACCTTCCACAGTACCACCAGCTGCACGATTTACTCATTGGTCAACTCAGCTAGCAGCATGTTCCCAAGCTCCCTTGCCACCTGATACTACTTCCGAAGCACTCTTGACACAAGATGAGTTGGCAAGATCGATGAACTTTGTGAGCTTCAACAGCAAGAAGGTAGTTCTTTGGAGTCAAGTTACTGATTGCATGCTTTTTTATATATAGTCTCACGGTTTGATGTACACTAACACTTCCTATGTTTGTTGTTGGACTAGCACCTAGGCGCAAGAGTAAACAAACATCGTGGATAATGCTCGATAGGTTAACTAAATCTAGAGGAGGAAGAATGGAGATCTATTTTGAGGCAGGTTTAAAAGGCCACGTGATGCTACAGAGTCAGCCAAGTTAGTATCGAGGCGTGGTTGCTGTTAGGTGTCATGTACGTATCCTCCCAACATGGATTCAATGCAGAATGACAAAGACGAAACCCAGTTCAACACCTTCCTCGACCATTTATCTGTAAGTATGGTTATGTATGGAAACTAGTAATATCGTCTTGCTCTGTCCAATACTTTCTAGGTTGCTGATAATGAGACTCCCATAATTTTCAATAGATGAGGTTCAAGTTGGATAGCCAAGATGATGCAACCATACAAGCTTGCACCCATGTTTTCAAGTCTGGTCTACGACAGTATCGGAATAACTTGAGGAAAACTCACTTTGAAGGCAAGGCTAACAGTGAACTTGCCCAAACATCTCCAGTGGAAAATATATCTGATGAAGATTGGAGAGGCCTCGTTAAACACTGGTCCGATCCGAAGTATCAGGTACATTATATATATGTCATCAGATCACATGTTGAAGTCCTATTTACGCATGTGCCACACAAATCTATCTTCTTGTAGGTGAACTGTTCAAAGAACAAGGCCAACCGTCTTTAAAGTGAAATTCCAACATTTACGTGATCTCATAGCTATATTGCACACTCGCGAGGCTCTTGTAATTAGTGATGTTTCACTCCTTTCATTGTACCATATTATCAGATCTATATTGACTTGTTCCAAATGCGAGGAAAGCCCGCAAGGACCAAAAAGTACCTGAACCAAATGTTGTGGAAATCTTCAAGGACTGTCACACCAGCAAGAAAAGGGCATGACTACACCACCAAAGCCGCTGTTGTAAGTCCTTAATCCTCATGCCTTTTAACTACTACTTACTCTGACTTGTGCCTTGAACTGCATGGTTTGCAGTCAATGTCTATTACTCTTTTCAATTTTATACACAATTGTCTTAGCGTATCATTACACCTTACAAGGTTTAAAAGAGAGGAGTGATGTTCCTTTGATCTTGATCTGTAATCTAGTTCCGTGTTGAACTTGCCCACACAATGTTACAATTGCATGTTTGTCTGTTCTCAGTTGTTTTGTGATATGAATGATGTCATACTATGCTTACCGTGTTATAAACTTCGTCTCTTTATCCTTAGCCCTCAATACAATGTGAAGAAATAGACAATACATTAGCGATGGTACATGTTCATATGTTTGGAACCTGGTTTTATTATGTACTTTGCAATAAAATACAACTACTATTTTACATGAGTTCACCGGAATAAGTTCTGTATATAGACCAAAGCTATTTTGTTTGGTTTTGCTGCCTCCTTAATAGCTTCTGTTCTGGTACTACTAATGTAAAACCACAACTTTTCAGCGAGCTATGGAAAAAATGGTGGAACCGCCACCTTCTGAAGGTGGTGAGGCAACTATAACCGCAATGTCAGCTCTTGTCAGACTTGGGTCAAGACTGTCCACTAACAAAGGCCAAAAGCACGTTCCTGCATAATACTGGCTTGGTTGTTAAGGCAATCTCGTCCAAACTGCCTCATGATCAAGATATGTAAGCTCAAAACAATGTTGTATCTGTGCTCCAGACACAAGTCCATTCCCTAACAGAGACCCTTTGTGAAACAAGGAGAGACATTGTTCGATGTTGTCAAGATATGCATGGTTTTGAAACCAGACTATCAGACATTTTGCTATGTTGTTCAGGTGCCTAGGAGAACTGAAGGCGAAGGTTATGGTGCTCCATCGGACAATACAACATGAAAACGTAACAGTCAGGTCAAATGAACCGAGCTTCTGAAGTTCTGGTGGTGCATTTATCTGCTAGACTGTTAACTTTTATGCCAACCTTCCTTTTGTTTTATAGTTGTAATTTGTTTTGGTGCGATACAAAATTTGTTCTTAACGTGCAGCCACCGGCTGAAGAAAACAGCAAGCCATTTTTGTATAGTGTAGGGTGTTCCCTATATTTGCACTGGTGGCGAACTTTGATGCCCACCGGCTGTAGTTAACATGGGCCTCCTACAGGTCGTAGAAACAATGGGCCTTCTAAGGGCCGTAGAAACAATGGGCCTTCTATGTGGTGTAGAAATAATGGGTCTTATACGGGTCATAGACACAATGGGCCTTCTATGGGCCGTATCATCAATGGGCCTTCTACGGGCTTATGATCGGTTGGCCAAACATGGGCCAATAACAGACCACATTATAGCCGTAAATGGGCTAGAGTTGAAATCGTCCATTCATGGGCCGACCATAACGGGCTGTCGTTAATCGGCCGTATTTTGATGACTCTATGAAAACGGCCCAACGTATTAACGGGCCACAAACGGGCCGATCAGTAACCACGAGCTGAATTTGGCCCACAAGCGAAAAATGAGCGATGTGGGGCCGTAAGTAAACGAATGTGAAATGAGCCCAAGAATAAATGGGCCCCGAGAAGGCGAAAGATAACATGAGTGCAGAAACGCCCAACGGAATAGTGGGCCGTTAATGGGTATAAAGTGATACACTGTTCATTATGGGCCAGTTTCACCACGTGCCGTTAATGGGTATAAAGTGATACACTTTTCATTATGGGCCAGTTTTACCATGGACCGTTAATGGGCCGAGAGTAATAAGGGCCTCATATGGGCCGAAATACGTCATGGGCCATACATGGGCTGGAACTTAAAACGAGCTAGACTTGGACGACCCAGATGACGCTACTGGGCCCAATTCGGATAGGTCATAAATGGGCCCTGGGTTAGCGGGCTGTAAATGGGCTATATGCAAACATGCCGTTAACAGGCTTGCCGTGGGCCGGCTCGCCACCTTTTGACCAAGTCAAACGCGCCGGCCTTTTCATAGGAATGGGCCTCTGTTGGGCCATGCCACGTGTCGACGTATCATAGGCGCTTTGGGTCCAATGAGTGGATGACATCTGTCCCAACGGTGAGCCGACACGTGTTTCCTCCAGCCAATGATGATTTCACACGTGGAAAATCCCCATTGGTCTGGGCTGTTAACGGGTTATCGGATCCAAAACCGGACCCGATAGCTTAACGACGTTCCGTTATGGTGGATGCCACGTGTCGGTCACCCTTGACGAAAGCACTTCCGTGACGCACGATTTATCGTCATGGAAGTGGACACTTCCATGATGATAATTTTGGTAATGTCATGGAACACTTCTACGACAACATAGGTATGACTATCTTGATTCTGTCATAAATTTCTCATGGAGGTACATGCATGACAGAAAATGTGACCTATTGTGACAAACACGTATCATCACGGAAGTGTATTTTTTTTTTAGTGTGAGCGCTTGGTCGACGCCCCGAGCGCAATGACCGGGGCTACGGCCGAGGGGGAGGACGAAGTGGAGGACGCTTGGACGACCACGGCCCCCGCCAGGAGTGGCGTGACCGGCCTCATGAGGACCGCTGGCAGGACCAGCCTCGTGAGGGTGCCTGGAGGGAGCAGCCTCGTGAGGACCGTCCTCAGGGAAAAGCTGGCCTCCCTCCGCTGCCGCCACCACCGAGGAGGAACGATGACCACCATCAGGATGAGGGGGCTGGGGGCTTCCAGGAGTCGCGTGCCATAGCGTGTATCTTGGGTGGCGCTCAGGCCCCAGCCTCCCAGCGCATCTTCAAGTAGTTCGCCCGCGAGGTGAACGCAACCCTCCCCCGGCTCGAGGCCACACACCCGCTCAGGTGGTCCAATGTAGCGACCTGACCCAAAATTGGTCAAATCTCTGTGTCTGTACCATCCCAAGATCATGCTGGTACTCACAGTACATCGATGAAATAATCAAAGTTCAATCACACCTGAATTTATTACACGATTCTCATATAGAGTCTTTATTACAATAGAATAAATTCGCCAAAGGCCAACTCATGAGAAATAAACTACTAAAGCTGCGGAAGCGTGAGATTTAAATAGCGAGTCCATCCGACTCAAAGGGCAATCGCCGAGCGCGAGCGTAGCCTCACTCTGATCGAATAAACTCGCAACAAAAGACGTTGCAGCCGTGTAGGTCAGCTTTTGAATAAGCTGGCAAGTCATGAAGAGAATAACAATAATAAAATTACTAACACTATATGCATTTTGGCTGTGGGGCTCTAAGTTTCATCATTTTGCGAAAAGCCAATTTTTTTCCCTACTACAGTGGACTTGCTTGCAAATATTACAAAATTATTGGTAGTTATTGAGATGGTTCCGCCAACCAATGTCTCATTCCCAAATTATTAAATCATAAACCCCTCAAATTAATTTATTAGTTTTAGTGTTGAGATTTCCGAATACTTCCAAGTTCCAGAGGCTCAAATTGTCCGTAACCGGGGACACGGCTAATCGATTAGATCTTTAACTCTGCAGAGGTTTGCGCACTTTGCCCGCAAGAATCATTCCCTCCTTTTAAGTCTTCGCACTTCATGGTGTTTGAAGATGGGATGAATGAAACAGGGTCTTCCGAAGAGTTCTTCTGGCCACTGCCGGTACCCATCCAATCCTATCGTTCTTCTACATCTCGTAGTACCGTCCAGCCAGCGTCACTACTAAGGTTAACCCAGCCAGAGCCCATAATGGCTTGCGGCTGCACAGGTAAGCTTCCAGTCATGGGGCATCCATCCGTCTCTTCGTGGCTGGGTGAAGCTTTCCGCAAGATGTCATGGCACTTCTCCATGCATCCCGGCCAACCACTAGGTTCTCCAGGCTGCCCGTCAACCGTCCTCCACCCGATGAGTGAATTCAAGTCCATCTTGATCTTGAAGTTCATGGGGTTGTCATCATCATTGACTCTCACATCTTTCTTATGAATTTCACTCAACCAAACCCGTCTCGAGCATAGCAAAATAAACTACTTAGTCCGGGGTCATGGTAACAAGGGATTGGTTCATCCTACCACATGATACTACTCAAGAACATAACTTCAAAATTTCAACTACTGCATGCATGGTGGGGTGGTATAATTTCTAATGCACAAAATCATAGGTATTGAAAATAACATGATCAAGACTTGCCTTGCTGATGATCCTCGTAGGCTAGGGATTCGTAGTAGCAAGCTTCGCACTCCGGAAACTCTACCGAGACAAACAATAATCACAATAAGCATATAGCATAGGATCACATAATACAATAGCATAGTAACATAACACACCAAACAAACAAATCAAAACCCAAAGGGAAAACTCAAAGAAAAACCAACTCAAGTTTTTCCTACTTCAAGCAACAACTAAAAATAGTTTTATATAACAAAAAATTTTCTAACACAACCTAAGCATGAGTTTATGTTAACTTAACAGAAAAGATTGCATTAAGCAACTAGGAGCAAAAAGAATCAATTTAAAAGCTATTATAAAACTCTTATTAGGCCTAATTCAATTTCTATTAAGAAAAATAAAATAAAAGTTTTATTTATTATAAATAAAAGTTCATGCTATAAGGTGACAGAAACTAACCTAGAATAATCAATCACATGTGAAAAATAAATTTATTAGCTAATTAAAATAATAGGAAAACAGTAGCTAGTTAATTAATTAAGAATAACAAGATTCTGCTAGAAACTATTTTTTTATTAATCCTAAAATATCCAAATTAATTCCTACTGTTAGGCAATGTCAAAACAAAGTTGGGACAAAAAGAATCATTAAAAAATAATTTTCCTAGCTCATTTTATGACAGATTTACTATTCTGACTAAAACTAAAATAAAGTAATTATAAATAATTTTAACATAGCTAAATATATTTTCTACAGAAACTATAAGAAATTTGCAAACCAACAAAAAAAGAATCACCTAAAAATATTAAGTAGAATAAAAGTTATGAATTTTTCAAATCTGGAACTATTCTGTTAAAACAGAAAAACGAAAATAAAGAAAAACGGCTAAATGGGCCTAACTAACGCACTGCGCGTAATATAACTAAAACGGGCCTAGGGTTAAACGAATCGGGCCGGTACTAAAAATAAAACCCTAACTTAAAAATAAACCGTAACGAACCGGGCCGAACCGGGTTTATATAAAAGAACTTACCCCTTCGGGGGTGTTCTAATCTACGCCGTCTACGCGAGATCGGACGGCGGGGGCGAAGTCCGGTGGCTTACCGGAGTTGGACGGCGGCGGCGGCTCGGGCGGCGAGTGTCCCGACGTCTCCGGTGGTCGGGGCGTCGGCGGAGTGGTCCGGCGGGTCTTGAGGCGGCGAGGGGGGGGGTCTGGTGGAGTCGGTGGAGCTCGGGGAGGGCTAGGGCGACGGCGGTGAGGCAAATGGCGGCGGTGGCGTTCGGCAAGTCCGGCGAGTGCGTGAGGAGGGAGGAGAGGTTCCGGCGAGGGGGCGAGGGGGGGAATGGGGTGCGGGGAGGGGGTTTATATAGGGCGGGGCCTCAACTTGGCGAGGGGCACCGGGAGGATCGGATCCGGATCCTTGGGATCCGGCGAGCGGCAGCGGCGAGGTGGCGTGGCGAGGGTTGAAGGAGGTGGGGCCCTTTGGCAGAGAGGGGAGGCGCGGGCGCTGGTCGGTTGGCCGACGCGAGAGGTTTCAGGCGAGGGGGAGATGGGCTGGCTCGCTGGCGCTGGTGGGCTGCCAATGGCCGCAGTGAGGTGAGCGCCCAGTGCTAGGCTGGGCGGTCGGCTGGGCCGGTGCCTCGCATTTTCTTTTTTTCAAATTTTATTTTTTGAAAAACAAAAACAGAGATAAAATATAAAATATAAATATTTTATATAGGACATATATATACCAAAATGATCAGGAAATATTCCTATCATTTGAACATTTTCGAGGCAAAATCCAAAGTTTAAAAATCATTTTTTCCAAAATTCAAATAAAACTCAAATTTGAATTTCAAACTTTTGGCAATGTTTTCCTCTGATATTTTTGGAGTGTCATGTTTACTCCTCTCATACTTTTGCTCAAGTATTTATTAGGCATAGTTTATGAAATGATTCCCACTTGCCAAAGTTTGAATTCAAATTACAAAACTCAAAATCTTCTGAACTTCAAATGGCACTCAAATTCAAACAGAATGCATAGATGCTTAGCTATAATTGTAAAACATTCCAAATAGGAAATTTGGGATGTTACATCCAAGTGCGCCATTACCTTCAGCTCGTCAGACCAGCTCAAGTGCACAGCGACGGTTGGCGCCCTCCCGATGCTCTGCTCGCCCATCATCAGCAATGTCCAAGTCACCAAGACCCTCATCGACGGCGGCGCAGGACTCAACGTCCTTTCCATTGAGACGTTTGACCGCCTCCAAGTGCCATATGATCAGCTACATCCTACCAAGCCATTCTCTGGAGTGACCGAGGGCTCCACCACCCCGATAGGGCAGATTCGCCTCCCTGTCACCTTCGGCCAGCGCAAAAACTACCGCATCGAGCTCATTGACTTTGATGTCGCCCACATCCGCCTGCCGTACAACACCATCCTTGGGTATCCAGCCCTGGCCAAGTTTATGGCAGTGACCCATCACGGCTACAACATCCTCAAGATGCCAGGAAGCAGCGGCGTCATCTCGGTCGCCTGCGAGGAGAAGGACGCGGTGTGCTCCCTCGAGCGCACTTACCAGGCTGCAGCGGCTGAAGACCCAGTCTACGAAGGCACCCTGTACCCTCCTGAGGCGGTCCCCAAGAAGAAGAAGCAACTACCCCACCAAGGGCCTCAGGAGAGCGGCGTTTCCAGCAGCACCACCTCAGGAGCTGTGTCCGCACATGGGGCGCCTCCCTCCGTCGCATAGGAAGGCGCGCCTAGAACTCTCCTCAGGCTGGGCTCCGGGGCTCTCTTCTGGAGAGCCTCAGACCTAGCTAACATCATGAGGGAGGTGCTCGGGAACCACGTGGAGGCATGCTTTGCTGCACACTTCCCACAAGAGGGAACAAGGCGCGGAGTGCCTAGTGCTCAGCAGTTCATCCCCAAGGCGACCGAGGAGCTTCAAGAAGCAAGGACCATGCGCGGCGACCGCCGCCCACCACCTGGCGCAGCTCCACGTCCTGGCGAGGACGACGAGCTGCACGTCTGCGTCGACATTCCAGGACTCAACAGGGCGGCATCTCAGGCGCATTTCTGGCCTTTGCGCATTGGTCGGTGCAAGGGCCCACCTCACAGCTATGTTCGCATGCCATTTGGCTTGCCAAACGCGGCTGTCACCTTCCAGCGCCACTTGCGAAGCGCTCTGTGAAGGAAATATGCCCTAGAGGCAATAATAATGTTATTATTTATTTCCTTATATCATGATAAATGTTTATTATTCATGCTAGAATTGTATTAACCGGAAACATAATACATGTGTGAATACATAAACCTACAGAGTGTCACTAGTATGCCTCTACTTGACTAGCTCGTTAATCAAAGATGGTTATGTTTCCTAACCATGAACAAGGAGTTGTTATTTGATTAACGGGATCACATCATTGGTTGAATGATCTGATTGACATGACCCATTCCATTAGCATAGCACCTGATCGTATAGTTTGTTGCTAGTGCTTTTCTTCATGACTTATACATGTTCCTATGACTATGAGATTATGCAACTCCCGTTTGCCGAGGAACACTTTGGGTGCTACCAAACGTCACAACGTAATCGGGTGATTATAAAGGTGCATTACGGTGTCTCGAAGGTACATGTTGGGTTGGCATATTTCGAGATTAGGATTTGTCACTCCGATTGTCGGAGAGGTATCTCTGGGCCCTCTCGGTAATGCACATCACATAAGCCTTGCAAGCATTGCAACTAAATGTGTTAGTTGTGAGATGATGTATTACGGAACGAGAAAAGAGACTTGCCATGAACGAGATTGAACTAGGTATTGGATACCGACGATCGAATCTCGGGCAAGTAACATACCGATGACAAAGGGAACAACGATGTTGTTATGCGGTCTCGACCGATAAAGATCTTCGTAGAATATGTAGGAACCAATATGGGCATCCAGGTTCCGCTATTGGTTATTGACCGAGAATAGTTCTAGGTCATGTCTACATAGTTCTCGAACCCGTAGGGTCCGCACGCTTAAGGTTTCGATGACAGTTATATTATGAGTTTATATGATATTGATGTACCAAGGTTGTTCGAGTCCGGATGAGATCACGGACATGACGAGGAGTCTCAAATGGTCGAGACATAAAGATTGATATATTGGAAGCCTATATTTGGACTCGGAATCACTCCGGTGAAATTGGGAATTTTACGAGTACAGGGGTTACTGGAACCTCCGGGAGTCAATGGGCCTTGATGGGCCTTAGTGGGAAAGAGAAAGGGGCCCTATAGCTGGCGCAGCCTTCCCCTTCCCTAGTCCTATTAGGATTAGGAGAAGGGGTGGCATCTCTCTCTCTCTCCTTGGTCAAACCCTAGTTGGACTAGGATTTGGGGGGGGAATCCTACTCCTAGTAGGAGTAGGACACCCCTGCGCCTCCCTCCTAGGCCGGCCAGCCCCTCCCCTTCCCTCCTTTATATACAGGGGCAGGAGGCACCCCATGACACACAAGTTGATCGATTAGATCGTTCCTTAGCCGTGTGCGGTGCCCCCTTCCACCAGATTACACCTCGATCATACCGTAGCGGAGCTTAGGCGAAGCCCTGCGTCGGTGGAGCATCATCATCGTCACCACGCCGTCGTGCTGACGGAACTCATCCCCGACACTTTGCTGGATCGGAGTCCGGGGATCGTCATCGAGCTGAACGTGTGCGAAACTCGGAGGTGCCGTGACGCTCGGTGCTTGGATCGGTCGGATCGTGAAGACGTCGACTACATCAACCGCGTTGTTATAACGCTTCCGCTTTCGGTCTACGAGGGTACGTGGACGGACACTCTTCCCTCTCGTTGCTATGCATCACCATGATCTTGCGTGATCGTAGGAAAATTTTTGAAATTACTACGTTCCCCAACAAAGGCATCCGAGCCTGGTTTTATGCGTTGATGTCATATGCACGAGTAGAACACAAGTGAGTTGTGGGCGATACAAGTCATACTACCTACCAGCATGTCATACTTTGGTTCAGCGGTATTGTGAGATGAAGCGGCCCGGACCGACATTACGCGACGCTTCGCGAGACTGGTTTCACCGCTGTGAGCACTCGTTGCTTAAAGGTGATCAAGGGTGTCTGCTCTCTCACTTTAGTTGAATCGAGTGTGGCTCGCCCGGTCCTTGAGAAGGTTAAAAGCGGAGTCTATTTGACGAAGTATCGTTGTGGTTTTGATGCGTAGGTAAGAACGGTTCTTGCTCAGCCCGTAGCAGCCACGTAAAACTTGCAACAACAAAGTAGAGGACGTCTAACTTGTTTTTGCAGGGCATGTTGTGATGTGATATGGTCAAGACGTGATGCTATATTTTATTGTATGAGATGATCATGTTTTGTAACCGAGTTATCGGCAATGGGCGAGAGCCATATGGTTGTCGCTTTATTGTATGAAATGCAACGCCATGTAATTGCTTTACTTTATCACTAAGGAGTAGCGATAGTCGAGAAGCAATAGTTGGCGAGGCGACAACGATGCTACGATGGAGATCAAGGTGTCGCGCCGGTGACGATGGTGATCATGACGGTGCTTCGAGATGGAGATCACAAGCACAAGATGATGATGGCCATATCATATCACTTATATTGATTGCATGTGATGTTAATCCTTTATGCATCTTATCTTGCTTTGATTGACGGTAGCATTATAAGATGATCCCTTACTAAATTATCAAGAAGTGTTCTCCCAGTATGCACCGTTATGAAAGTTCTTCGTCTTTGAGACACCACGTGATGATCGGGTGTGATAGGCTCTACGTTCAAATACAACGGGTGCAAAACAGTTGCACACGCAGAATACTCAGGTTATACTTGACGAGCTATGCATATAAGATATGACCTCGGAACACGGAGACCGAAGGTCGAGCGTGAATCATATAGTAGATATGATCAACATATTGATGTTCACCATTGAAACTACTCCATCACACGTGATGATCGGTCATGGTGTAGTTGATATGGATCACGCAATCACTTAGAGAATTGGAGGATATTTTTCTAAGTGGGAGTTCTTAAGTAATATGATTAATTGAACTTTAATTTATCATGAACTTAGTCCCGTAGTATTTTGCAAATTATGTTGTAGATCAATAGCTCACGTTGTTGCTTCCCTGTGTTTTATATGTGTTCCTAGAGAAATTGTATTGAAAATGTTAGTAGCAATATTGCGGATTAGATCCGTGATCTGAGGTTTATCCTCATTGCTGCGCAGAAGAATTATGTCCTTAATGCACCGCTAGGTGACAGACCTATTGCAGGAGCGGATGCGACGTTATGAGCGTTTGGCTAGCTCAATATGAGCAAATCTGACGTTATGAGCGTTTGGCTAGCTCAATATGATGACTACTTGATAGTTTAGTGCACCATGCTTAACGGCTTAGAATCGGGACTTCAAAGGCGTTTTGAGCGTCATGGACCATATGAGATGTTCCAGGAATTGAAGTTAATATTTCAAGCAAATACCGAGTTGAGAGATATGAAGTCTCCAACAAGTTCTATAGCTAAAAGATGGAGGAGAATCGCTCAACTAGTGAGCATGTGCTCAGATTGTGCGAGTACTTCAATCGCTTGAATCAAGTGGGAGTTAATCTTCCGGATAAGATAGTGATTGACAGAATTCTCTAGTCACCATCACTAAGTTAGTAGAACTTCGTGATGAACTATAGTATGCAAGGGATGACGAAAAAGATTCTCGAGCTCCTCGCGATGCTAAAATCGGCGAAGGTAGAAATCAAGAAAACATCAAGTGTTGATGGTTGACAAGACCACTAGTCTCAAGGAAAATGGCAAAGGGAAGAAGGGGAACTTCAAAAGGAACGGCAAGCAAGTTGCTGCTCGAGTGAAGAAGCCCAAGTCTAAACCTAAGCCTGAGACTGAGTACTTTTGCTGCAATGGAACTGGTCACTGGAAGCGGAACTACCCCTGAATATTTGGTGGATAAGATGGATGGCAAAGTGAACAAGGTTATATTTGATATACAGGTTATTGATGTGTGCCTTACTAGTGTTTATAGTAGCTCCTGAGTATTTGATACTTGTTCGGTTGCTAAGATTAGTAACTCAAACAGGAGTTCTGAGAATAAACAGAGACTAATTGAAGGGAAGTGACGATGAGTGTTGGAAGTAGTTCCAAGATTGATATGATCATCATCGCACACTCCCTATACTTTCGGGATTAGTGTGGAACCTAAATAAGTGTTATTTGGTGTTGAGCATAAATATGATTTGATCATGTTTATTGCAATACGATTATTCATTTAAGTAAGAGAATAAATTGTTGTTCTGCTTACATGAATAAAACCTTATATGGTTACACACCCAATGAAAATGGTTCATTGGATCTCGATCATAGTGATACACATATTCATAATATTGAAACCAAAAGATGCAAAGTTAATAATGATAGTGCAACTTATTTGTGGCTTCGCCGTTTAGGTCATATTGGTGTAAAGCGCATGAAGAAAACTCCATCTTGATGGACTTTTGGAATCACTTGATTATGAATCATTTGATGCTTGCGAACCGTGCCTTTTGGGCAAGATGACTAAAACTCCGTTCTCGGAACAATGGAACAAGCTCTTGACTTATTGGGAATAATACATACCGATGTATGCGATCCAATGAGTGTTGATGCTCGTGGCAAGTATCGTTATTTTCTAACCTTCACAAGATGATTTGAGTAGATATGGGTATATCTACTTGATGAAACATAAGTCTGAAATAGTTGAAAGGTTCAAAGAATTTCAGAGTGAAGTGGAAAATCATCGCAACAAGAAAATAAAGTTTCTGCGATCTGATCGTGGAGATGAATATTTGAGTTCTGAGTTTGGTCTTCAATGAAAACAATGTGGAATAGTTTCACAGCTCACGCCACCGAACACCACAACATTATGGTGTGTCCAAGCGTCAGAACCGTACTTTATTTTGATATGGTGCGATCTATGATGTATCTTACCGATTTACCACTATCGTTTTGGGGTTATGCATTAGAGACAGCTGCATTCACGTTTAATAGGGCACCATCTAAATCCGTTGAGATGACACCGTATGAACTATGGTTTAGCGATAAACCTAAGCTGTCATTTCTTAAAGTTTGGAGTTGTGATGCTTATGTGAAAAGTTTTCACCGATAAGCTCGAACCCAAATCGAGAAGTGCGTCTTCATAGAATACCCAAAAGAAACTGTTGGGTATACCTTCTATCACAGATCTAAAGACAAAACATTCGTTGCTAAAATGGATCCTTTCTAGAGAAGAAGTTTCTCTCGAAAGAAGTGAGTGGGAGGAAAGTAGAACTTGATGAGGTAATTGTATCTTCTCCCTTATTGGAAAGTAGTTCATCACGTAAATCAGTTCCATGATTCCTACACCAATTAGTGAGGAAGTTAATGATGATGATCATGAAACTTCAGATCAAGTTACTACCAAACCTCGTAGGTCTTCGAGTAAGATCCGCACTGTAGTGGTGCGGTAATCATATTCGGAAGTCATGTTACTAGAACATGATGAAACCTACGAACTATGAGGAAGCGATGATGAGCCCAGATTCCGCGAAATGGCTTGAGACCATGAAATCTGAGATAGGATCCATGTATGAGAACAAAGTATGGACTTTGATTGACTTGCTCGATGATCGCAAGCCATGTAGATAAATGGATTTTCAAGAGGAAGACAGATGTTGATAGTAGTGTTACTATCTACAAAGCTCGACTTGTCGCAAAAGGTTTTGACAAGTTCAAGGTGTTGACTACAATGAGATTTTCTCAACTGTAGCGATGCTTAAAGTCTGTCCGAATCATGTTAGCAATTGCCACATTTTATGAAATCTGGCAAATGGATGTCAAAACTACATTCTTTAATGGATTTATTAAAGAGGAGTTGTATATGATGCAACCGAAGGTTTTGTCAATCCTAAAGGAGCTAACAAAATGTGCAAGCTCCAGCGATCCATCTATGGACTGGTGCAAGCATCTCGAGTTGGAATATATGCTTGATGATTTGATCAAAGCATATGGTTTTTACAGACTTTTGGAGAAGCCTGTATTTACAAGAAAGTGAGTGGGAGCACTACAGATTTACGATAAGTATATGTGAATGACATATTGTTGATCGAAATAATGTAGAATTATTCTGCAAAGCATAAAGGAGTATTTGAAAGGAGTTTTTCAAAGAAAGACCTCGGTGAAGCTGCTTACATATTGAGCATCAAGATCTATAGAGATAGATCAAGGCGCTTAATAAGTTTTTCAATAAGTACATACCTTGTCAAGATTTTGAAGTAGTTCAAAATGGAGCAGTCAAAGAAAGAGTTCTTGCACTGTGTTACAAGGTGTGAGATTGAGTAAGACTCAAAATCCGACCACGGCAAAAGATAGAAAGAGAATGAAAGTCATTCCTATGCATCAGCCATAGGTTCTATAAAGTATGTCATGTTGTGTACTGATCTATTGCATACCCTACCACTATGCTTGGCAAGGAGTGCAATAGTGATCTAGGAGTAGATCAATGGACAGCGGTCAAAATTATCCTTAGTAGAATAAGGATATGTTTCTCGATTATGGAAGTGAAAAAGGTTAAATGCGTAAAGGGTTACGTCGATGCAAGTTTTGACACCGATCTAGATGACTCTAAGTCACGATCTAGATACATATTGAAAGTGGGAGCAATTAGCTAGAGTAGCCCGTGCGAGCATTGTAGACATAGAGATTTGCAAAATACTTACGGCTCTGAATGTGATGCAGACCGTTGACTAAAATTATCTCACAAGCAAAACATGATCACACCTTAGTACTCTTTGGGTGTTAATCACATAGCGATGTGAACTAGATTACTGACTCTAGTAAACCCTTTGGGTGTTGGTCACATGTCGATGTGAACTATGGGTGTTAACCACATAGAGATGTGAACTATTGATGTTAAATCACATGGCGATGTGAACTAGATTATTGACTCTAGTGCAAGTGGGAGATCAAGGAAATATGCCCTAGAGGCAATAATAATGTTATTATTTATTTCCTTATATCATGATAAATGTTTATTATTCATGCTAGAATTGTATTAACCGGAAACATAATACATGTGTGAATACATAAACCTCAGAGTGTCACTAGTATGCCTCTACTTGACTAGCTCGTTAATCAAAGATGGTTATGTTTCCTAACCATGAACAAGGAGTTGTTATTTGATTAACGGGATCACATCATTGGTTGAATGATCTGATTGACATGACCCATTCCATTAGCATAGCACCTGATCGTATAGTTTGTTGCTAGTGCTTTTCTTCATGACTTATACATGTTCCTATGACTATGAGATTATGCAACTCCGTTTGCCCGAGGAACACTTTGGGTGCTACCAAACGTCACAACGAATCGGGTGATTATAAAGGTGCATTACAGGTGTCTCCGAAGGTACATGTTGGGTTGGCATATTTCGAGATTAGGATTTGTCACTCCGATTGTCGGAGGTATCTCTGGGCCCTCTCGGTAATGCACATCACATAAGCCTTGCAAGCATTGCAACTAAATGTGTTAGTTGTGAGATGATGTATTACGGAACGAGAAAAGAGACTTGCCAGTAACGAGATTGAACTAGGTATTGGATACCGACGATCGAATCTCGGGCAAGTAACATACCGATGACAAAGGGAACAACGTATGTTGTTATGCGGTCTGACCGATAAAGATCTTCGTAGAATATGTAGGAACCAATATGGGCATCCAGGTTCCGCTATTGGTTATTGACCGAGAATAGTTCTAGGTCATGTCTACATAGTTCTCGAACCCGTAGGGTCCGCACGCTTAAGGTTTCGATGACAGTTATATTATGAGTTTATATGATATTGATGTACCGAAGGTTGTTCGGAGTCCCGGATGAGATCACGGACATGACGAGGAGTCTCGAAATGGTCGAGACATAAAGATTGATATATTGGAAGCCTATATTTGGACTCCGGAATCACTCCGGGTGAAATTGGGAATTTTACCGGAGTACCGGGGTTACTAGGAACCTCCGGGAGTCAATGGGCCTTGATGGGCCTTAGTGGGAAAGAGAAAGGGGGCCCTATAGCTGGCGCAGCCTTCCCCTTCCCTAGTCCTATTAGGATTAGGAGAAGGGGTGGCGCCTCTCTCCCTCTCCCTTGGTCAAACCCTAGTTGGACTAGGATTTGGGGGAATCCTACTCCTAGTAGGAGTAGGACACCCTAGCCTCCCTCCTAGGCCGCCAGCCCCCCCCTTCCCTCCTTTATATACAGGGGCAGGAGGCACCCCATGACACACAAGTTGATCGATTAGATCGTTCCTTAGCCGTGTCGGTGCCCCTTCCACCAGATTACACCTCGATCATACCGTGGCGGAGCTTAGGCGAAGCCCTGCGTCGGTGGAGCATCATCATCGTCCACCACGCCGTCGTCTTGACGGAACTCATCCCGACACTTTGCTGGATCGGAGTCCGGGATCGTCATCGAGCTGAGCGTGTGCGAGAACTCGGAGGTGCCGTACGTTCGGTGCTTGGATCGGTCGGGTCGTGAAGACGTACGACTACATCAACCGCGTTGTTATAACGCTTCCGCTTTCGGTCTACGAGGGTACGTGGACGGACACTCTTCCCTCTCGTTGCTATGCATCACCATGATCTTGCGTGATCGTAGGAAAATTTTTGAAATTACTACGTTCCCCAACACTCTGGCGGCTCAGGAGGCCAGGCACCATGCAGTCCTGGCGGAGATGGCGACGGTTCTTCAGGAGCCACCCGGGCCCCCAGAGCCTCCTGAGGCTCAGGACCCTGGCGGCTCGTGAGGGGCGACTTCTCCAGCTCGCATCTTCGGCTACGTCAACACCTCTCCAGCAACGATACCAGGTGACTCTTTCCGGTTCATTCAGTTGGGGGCGCCCCTGGGGCAGCATTATCCCCAAGTCGCACGGGTCTGTCTCTCCGACGTGTATCCTTTTGCATCTTTAGCTTACTCTGTTGGGGGCTCCCCTCAGGCTGCATCTTCCCAGGCCGCATGGGTCCGTCCCTATGGCATGTATTGTTCTTGCGTCTATTTGAACTAGCTTGCCTCCTTGCATGAGTTATCTTATGATCATCACCTACTTGCCCATGGGCCTTCGCGTCCACCCGCGTTGCTGACCGGCCTCCTGCTCATCCTACAACGGGGGCTACACACATGCTGGCACAAGCTTGTGCTCGGGTCTGTCCCTGCAATGCTGACAAACCCGAGTGGTCGAGCACTAGCTTGTGTCACCACACCAGGCCCTCAGTTCCTTCATCTTCTTTCGAAAAGACCAAGGGCAGGGCAGCAAACGCGATTGCAAGTTGTATTCTTGTCACATCCTAGCTAGTCCATGCATTAGTGTGTGCATCATGTTTAACTTTCATTTGAAATTTGAAATGGGAAGGACAGAACCCCCAGAACCCCTTTTGAATCCAACTAGGGTTTACTAAAATTATTTTCAATGAACCTGAAATGCCCTTCTAAAATGCTCATCACCTTTGCTTTGGTTCAGAGCCTCTGCCAAAAGTGGTGCACAATTTTCTAGGTCATCCTAAGGTTGTTGAATTAAATCATAAGTATTTGAGTTTGGGCATTTAAGTTATATATAATATTTCAAATGTCCAAATATTCCCAAACTAAAATGTTTCATGTTGGAAATATGCCAACTATGGACCTGGTCCAGTTTGGTGATTTTTGAAGCTGTTTAAGTATTTTTTAAAAATCCACAAAGTTACAGAAAATTAGAAAAAGAAAAACAGAATAGAAATCTTACAGCGCCTCCCAACCGCCCCCCTGCCTGCCCAGCCCAGCCTGCCACGCCAATGAAGCTGCTTGGCTCGGCCAGGCAGGCAGGCAGGTGCTCGGCGGCGAGCACCGCATGGGTGCCACGCACCTGGTCGCCGCCTCGCCGCTCCCCTCACCGAGCCGCGACGCAGATCACTCTCTCTCTCTCTCCCCTCAAACCCCCAGACACCTCTCTTCCTCCCCAGCTCCTCCCCTTCGCGCTCCCCCGCCATGGCCGACGCCACCGCAGCCACGCCGTCGCCGTAGTCGCGCTCCCCGTCGACCGTGCTCCGTCTCGCCGTGTCTAGGAGCTCCTCCGCCCTCCTCTTCGTCGAGCTAGCCAAGCCCCGAGTGCTCGCGTAGCCCGAGGCCACTGCACCGACCTCGCCCGACCCCGCCGTCGCCGGAGATCCCCTTCAACGCCGCCGTCGCATCAGCCCGTCCCCGACCGCACCGAGTGCTTCCCCGAGTGCCCTGTGAGCCTAGCTACCTTCCCCTCCTTTCCTTTCTTGCTCCCGAGCTATGTAGTGACGGCACGGAGCTCAACCGCACTCGCCGCCGCGGAGCTCGTCGCCGACGTGCTCCCGGCCACCCACCGGCCATCCCTCGGTGTCTAACGCACTCACCACGTCACGTAGGGCCTAACCCACTACTCCACACACCTCACCGCACACCGTAGCTCGAGTTCGTTTTCACACGAACTCCGCCGGCCGCCTAGGTCGTCGCCGGCGCCGATTCCGGCCGCCCCGAGCTCAACTAACTCCACCAAGAGCTGCGGCTTGTCCCCAGCTACACCTAGATGCCCTCCGCGACCCATTTGGTCGCCGGAGCGGCCAAAACCACTTCCGCCGCCCGCGGCTCGCTGGCGGCTAAACGCCGTGCAGCCGACTTTGACTTTGACCATGGGTGGGCCTGGTTGACTCTCTGAGTCAATGACGGTGGGGCCCAACCACATTAACTAATCAGGTTTAGTTTTAATTAATATTTTGCTAAACTAATTATGCTGACATGCGGGACCCATCAGTCAGGTTTGACCTGGACGTCCCCGTTGACTATGACATCACCCTGACGCATTGCTGACACAGTAAATTAATTACTTGATTTATTCTATTATAGGAAATTCCAGAATATAGTTCAAACTTCAAAAATTCATAGAAATTAATCTGTAACTCCAAATGCAAAGATTTATATATCAAAAAAGATCAGAAAAATCTATTCTATCCATTGGTACAGGTTTCATGCATGATAAAAGAAGTTAACCTTGCTGTTTAGGCAGATTAAGATAATACACCTTTAGGGCTATCTTAAATGAGCTAGCATTTGAATCCTTGATTCAAATGAGTTCATCCCTTTTTGTTTCAGCTTGCATTAGGCCAACACACATCCATATTTCCATGTCATAGCATGCATCATATTGTTGCATATTGCCATGTGTGTTTATTTTCGGTGTGTCTTTCATGATAGGTTCTGCCTCCGAGGATAATCCCGAATATCCGTCTGAAGGGCAGTATCCTACCACCACTCCATCAGGCAAGCAACCCATTGATCATTCCGATACAAACCCATGTTCTCGCTTCTGCTCTTGTTTACTGCATTAAGACAACGCGATTCAAACTGTTGTGTGCTGCGGTAGTTGAACCCACTTCCTTTGCATGACCTGTCATTGCCACAGTAACTAGATGAAACCCACTAGTATGTGTAGGAGTTGATTGAGCCATGTTTGTGATTCCTACCATGCTATGCTTGCTATGCTTAGAGTTGTGTCGTCCGGCTCATCGGGATGATGAACTGGAGTGAAAGGTTGTGTCGGTTCGAGAGTGAAAGTGTTGAACACGTTTTGGTAAAGGTATCGATGAGAGGCCATGTAGGAGTACATGGTGGGTTGTTTCATTGAAGCCATCCCTAAGAACTGAGTTCTGTGTTTGTGATCCATGAAACAGTTACTACCATGCATTGGGCCCGAAACCAATGGACCCTCTCGGCTTCTTAACCACCCTTGTTCTCAGTCTGGGAGTTGCAAGTAATTTCTGGTGTTTGTAGCATGCTGGGGGCCACACGCAACGCTAACCTTAGGGGTGGGTTGTGTTGCGGTAGGCACGTGGCCCGGTGTACCGAGTGCCCGTTTGGTATCTCAGGAACCCTACACACATCGTTCGGGGCTGTATGGGAAACCTCGGCCGGACTCCCTACGGATGGAACCTGAATAGGCGATAAACATGGACTAGGGACTTGAGTGTTTAGGTAGGCTGTGGCCGACACCCACGTTGGGCTTCCGCTTGAAGGTTGCCGAGTACATGTCGTGTAAACGGCGGTAAGTGGTGAGCGTGTGTGAAGAAGTACACCCTGCGCAGGTTAATATGATCTATTCGAATAGCCGTGTCCATGGAGAAGGACTTCTGGGTTGCCTATATCAGTTCATAGACAAGTAAATGGATACTACTAAGAGCCTCAAGATAAGTGTGAGTACCGCGGATGGCCCTCTCGTGGGTAACGAGAGAGGATCCACGGTGGAGTATTGTGATGGTGATTAGTGGACTCGTGTGCGACAAATGCTTTTCAAGTGGTGTCACGTAGGATAGCTTATCCAAGAGTCAAAGCTAGCTTGCTGCAAATAACTCCACCACCTTAGGATTCTGTGGTAAGACTTGCTGAGTACCTCCGTACTCATGTTTGCTTAATTAATGTTTTTCAGACGACAACACTGCCCCCTCCGATGGGTTTTATGTAGACCTTGACATCGACGAGTGAACTAGCCACCGGTGGTGATCCAAGGCTTGTGAAGGGCCCTTTGTAGATAGAAGGGCTTCAACAAGCTTTCTTTCTTTTTAGAGTCTGTACTCGACTAGTTTGCTTCGCATGTGCTTGTATGTTTGTATGACTTGAGTGTTGGGTCATGTGACCCCTACCTGTATGGATATGTTATGTATGGCTCCTCGAGCCTCTTAAATAAAGTACTTTGAGTTGTAGAGTTTTGTTGTGATGCCTTGTTGTATGTACTCATATCGGGCATATTATGTATGATTGAAATGCTTGGTATGAGTGGGATCCGACAAACTAGTTGTTTATCCTTGGCAGCCTCTCATATGGGGAAATGTAGTCTCATGCTTCTAGCGATAGTAGTCCGCTACAGCCCGGTTCACGAGTCCTGCTAGCCCAACACTACTGCTTGGACACTTGATCGGCCGACATGTGTTTCACTTCGTTCCTATGTACGTCCTTCGGGAAATGTCACGCGGTGATATTCGAGTCCCGCCTAACTGTTATAGCCGGGATACGAGTCCTGTTAGCCAGTGCTACAACCCGAATTCATACGTTGATGACCGACATGCTCGATGTGATTCATGTATGCCTGTCCCCATGGGTTAGTGCCGCTTTGGGTTCACGACTAGCCATGTCGGCCCGGGTTCTTTGTCATGTGGATGCTAGCGACACTATCATATACGTGAGCCAAAAGGCGCAAATGGTCCCGGGCCATGGTAAGGCGACACCCGTGGGAATACCGTGTGTGAGGCCGCAAAGTGATATGAAGTGTTACCGGCTAGGTCGATGTGACTTGGAATCGGGGTCCTGACAGCGTTGGCATCAGAGCAGGGCTGCCTGTAGGTTCGCTAAGCCAAACTGGTCGATGTTGAGTCTAGAAATGCTTTAGTTATATGTAGGGGAATTGATTGTGGGAGGGAACGTAAGGCTCTTTTTACTCCTTTACCTTGTGCCGTATGATCTGAGTCATCCTCTTCTTATTCTACGTGGGTATAGGACTAGGCTCTCTTCTCTCTATCAGGTTCACATGTTACTAATCCGTAGTAACTTATAGGATTGTTGGTTACATCCTCGCCTCAGTTTCTACTACTTTTAGTATGCTACCGGTTGAACCGAACCTTGATATGATGTTGTTGAGTGGTTTTGCAATCTGATTATGAATGTCTCAAATCTGTTTTGAGCATTTACAGATGTTATGCTGCCCGATTTTCCTAGAAATTCTAATGTCTTTGCATTGTGGCTGTGCTTTCAGATGGCCACCGTCCCCGAACCAAGTGGTTCGTCTGACCCGTTGCATTGATGTGTGTGGTCACACGGCAATGTTGGTTCGGGTGATGGTCGAGACCGGTTACCGATGGTATCCCGAATATACCGTCGAGGAGCAGTTTAGAGATTTTAATCAAAGCCAATATCGTGCGGTCGGGTCGGGATATATCCATCTTATCCAGAGCTCTTGAACCGCTCCACTTGTTCTTATGGACTTGGGATCACTATTGGGATGTCCGTGTAGGATGCAGCCTATTCAATGATGACTATTATTGAGCGAATTGCTTTGTTGTGCAACACCGATTTCCGCTACATGCCAAGATCCCTCCACAGGCGCATGGTTACCTTCAGGGTATGTACAGCGATGCATCCCATGAGGACTCACTCCTTCGCACCACTACGGAGATGTTGGAAGACAAGGACCGTGAAAACCGGGCCTTGCATATGGAGCTCTTTAATGCCTGTTCTGATCACTGGGCTACTCTGACTCGGTTTGCACCTGCCGTGCAAGCTGGATACATGGACATGAGGGACTTGTACCCTGTGCGGGCTGGTCTGCCAGACTTTATGGAGTGGCGTGAGGTGGGAGGCATCACCCCTCCTCGTGGGCCTTGTCTGCCGCCGTTTGTTGGACCACGGCCACATCCAAGTCCCTATGGTCCGCAAGCTCCACAGGATCGTCTGTTTCCGTATGATCATGTTCCACTTCCAGGCTTGGGTGGTGACTTCTATGAGGACTACTACGGAGCTGTCTGAGTTAGTAGTAGTATCCCTAGTATTGTAATAGTTGTATTTCCACCGTCCTGCGTGACTTGTGGAATATGACTTAGTGTGTATCATTCCGGAAGTGTAGAAAAATAATGTATAGGAGTTTGGATTGCTTCCGATGAGATGTAACGCCTTTCACTATAGTTGTACTCCGTCGGGCTTGTACTAAACTATGAATGGTGTGTATGACCGTTGGTATATATATGGCAGTTTTTATATTACCATGTCATACGGATGAACATCTCTGCATTCCGTGTTATCCATTACATTCCGCACTTCCTTGCTAAATTCTGCCATCCTGGTTTAAACCGTTGTTTTGTTTCCTAGGATGGTCAACACCATAACAATCCTGCTGCTCGGAGCGGGGAGAAGCCAGCGCAGCTAGGAATGTAAATCTGCCTCAACCGCCATCTTTGGCTGAGGTTATGTTGGAGGCAGAACGCAACAAGCATGAGACCAATCGCTTGCTGGAACGGATTGAGCAAAACACCGCACGCCAGCCAAGAAATGATCTGGTGTCACTCAATGACTTCGTCAAGCTGTATCCACCGAAGTTCAAATATTCCGTTGAGCCTCTCGACGCGGATGATTGGCTTCGCAGCATCACCCACAAGCTACCTTCTGCCAACGTGGCTGAAGCTGATAAAGTTACTTTTGCCGCCTATCATCTCGAAGGCCCTGCTAGCCTTTGGTGGGAGAATTATGAGGCTATGCGTCCGGTTGGACAAATTACTACTTGGGCTGAATTCAGTGCCGCTTTAGTGAGCATCACATCCGGAAGGTCTCATGGATCGTAAGAGGAGGAATTCGCAACTTCACCTGTGGTAGGCTGACTGTGGATACTTATAGCCGTGAGTTTGGAAATTTAGCACGTTATGCTCCTGAAGAGGTTTCTACCGACGCCAAGAAGCAGGCAAGGTTCCGCAAGGGACTTAGCCCCGAGCTTCGCCGTGATCTTCGTCTACACGAGTGCACTTCCTTCGAAGCTAGTCAACAAGGCTATCGGTCTGAAACCGGACGGTCGACCTTGAGGCTTCACGCAAGCACTCCGTGACTCGGTTCTTCATCCGCTCTGGATCTCGAAGCGCGGGTTTGGATTCAAATCTGCTCGCCACCCAGTTCACTCCGAGGCCATCCTTGAGGCGCCTCGCCCCAACCAGCGATATGTACCGCCCAAGACTTATGGTGGCCCCACTGCTAATGCTGCTCCACGCCCAATATGATAACTTGCTTCAAGTGTGGAGAGACGGGCCACTACATCCGTGAGTGTCCCAGAACAACCCGGTCAGATTGGAAAGTCATTGGCCGTGGTAAGCCAGGCGGAAAGGTGCTCTATGCTAAACTAGCTGCCACCGCTTGGCCATGTCAACTATGTTTCAGGTGAGAAACCTATGAGGATCCCAACGTCGTTCTCGATGCGCTCCTTGTAAATTGTCATCCGCAACTCTTTCTTTTGATCTTGGAGCATCTCATTCATTTATTTACGAGAGCTATGCTCGTTTGCACAACACCACATTCTGTGACATGCACACCTCCATGGAAATTCAGAACCCTGGTTCTAGATGGCAAACCTCTAGAATAAGTCATGGGAATGAAATTCTTCTCGACAGATTAGTCTTTCTTGCTTCTCTAATAGCTCTCAAGTCCTCGGACATAAACATCATCTTGGGTATGGACTGGATGTCAGCCCATTATGCTAAGATTGATTGCTCTACTAGAACTATTCAACTCACCCATCCTTCGGGCAAGACAGTTAATGTTTTAACCCGAGTGTCTAAGCGCCAGCTTTACTCCTTAAATGCCAACCCCCTTCCAGACCTCGAAGATATTCCGGTAGTCCGTGATTTTCCGGATGTCTTTCGGAAGAACTGCCGGTGTTCCACAGACAGGATGTCGAGTTGTGATAGATCTTGTTCCGGAACCGTCCCAATTTCTAGAAGACCTTATAAGATGGCACCCCTAGAACTAGCGAACTTAAGAAACAACTCGATGAGTCCTTGCAAAAGGGTTTCATCCGTCCTAGTTCATCTCCATGGGCTTGCCCGTCCTCTTCGTCAAGAAGAAGGATGGAGCGGATCGGATGGTTGTGGATTACCGACACATCAACTTGGTCACTATCAAGAACAAGTATCCGCTCCCGGGATCAACGACACGTATGATCAGCTCGCTGGATCCTCGATCTTTTCAAGATGGATTTGAGGTTGGGCTACCATCAAATCAAAATTAAAACGGGACATTCCTAAAAGCGACCTTTGTTACTCGTTATGGCCAATCTGAGTACACCGTCATGTCCTTCGGATTAACCAATGCTCCAGCCACCTTCTCTCGGTTAATGAACTCAATCTTCATGGAGTATTTGGATAAATTCGTCATGGTATACCTCGATGATATACTCATCTACTCCAAGAATGAGGAAGAACATGCCGAACATCTAAGGCTAGTATTGATGAAACTTCGAGAGCACCGCCTTTATGCCAAATTCTCTAAGTGTGAATTTTGGTTACCAGAAGTGACCTACCTAGGCCATGTAATCTCTGGTAAGGGCATTGCTGTCAATCCCGAGCGAGTTCAAGCTGTCCTTGACTGGACTCCACCTGAATCGGTCAAGCAAGTTCGGAGTTTCCTCGGTTTAGCGAGCTATTGCCGCCGCTTCGTCGAGAATTTCTCTAAATTTGCTAAACCTCTAACTGAACTCCGAAGTTCGAATGGACACCACAGTGCGAGTTCAGCTTTCAGGAACTGAAAAGACGCCTGACATCTGCTCCCGTGCTTATTCCACCAGATTTTTCTAAGGACTTTATTATCTATTGCGATGCCTCGCGACAAGGACTAGGTTGCATACTCATGCAAGATCGTCATGTGATTGCCTCGCTTCTCGACGATTTGCATCCACATGAGGATAACTATCCCACACACGATCTAGAGCTTGCAGCGATGGTTCATGCACTCAAAACCTGGCGACATTACCTTCTTGGTAATCGTTGCGAAATCTACACCGATCACCAAAGTCTGAAATACATCTTCACCCAACGGTTTGAATCTCAAGCAAAGGCGTTGGGTCGAGTTGATTACAGATTACGACTTAGGAATATCTTACACCCCAGGCAAAGCCAATGTCATGGCTGACGCACTAAGTCGCAAATCTTATTGTAACAATCTGATGTTACAACAAAGTCAACCCCTTCTCCACGAGGAATTTCGTAAGCTTAACCTTCACCTTATTCCTCGAGGATTCCTTTCCACCCTGGTGGCGAAACACAACCTTACGGATCGAATCATAGCTGCTCAGCAGTATGATAGAGGAATATCTCGGATCAAGGAGAACATTGCTAGCGGAGCTGCTAAATGTTTCTCCATAGATGAACGAGGTGTTGTCTTCTTTGAGAACCGCTTGGTGGTTCCCAAGAAACAACAGCTCTGACAATTGATCCTTAAGGAAGCTCATGACTCTCCTCTCACCATTCATCCCGTAGTACTAAAATGTATCAAGACCTCGCCAGAGGTTTTGGTGGACTAGGATGAAGATAGAAATCGCTCAACACATTGCTAATTGCGGCGTCGTCGTCGAGTTAAAGCGAGCATCAACGGCCTGCTGGTACCCTTCAACCTTTGGAAATTCCTGAATGGAAATGGGATAAAATCGGTATGGATTTCATTACGGGTTTCCCAGGACCAAAGAGGAATAATGCTATCTTTGTTGTCGTCGATCGTCTTTCCAAAGTAGCCCACTTCCTACCCGTTCGTGAGAGTATAACCGCTAGCCAGCTAGCTGATTTGTACATCTCTCGAATAGTGTCTCTTCATGGTGTTCCATTGGAGATTAACTCAGACCGTGGAAGTCTCTTCACCTCTCGATTTTGGGGAAGTTTCCAAAATGCTATGGGAACTCGTCTCTCCTTTAGCACCGCATTCCATCCTCAATCAAGTGGTCAAGTAGAACGAGTCAATCAAATCCTAGAGGATATGCTTGAGCTTCATCATCTCTTCGGCATGAATTGGGAGAAATGCCTTCCATTCGCCGAGTTAAACTTATAACAATAGTTATCAAGCTAACTTGGGCAAAGCTCCTTTCGAAGTTCTTTATGGACGAAAATGTCGAACGCCTCTTAACTGGTCAGAAACCGGGGAGAGACAACTCTTTGGCCCAGATATGATCCAGGAAGCAGAAGAGCAGGTTCGCGTTATTCGTGAGAAATTGAAAACAGCCAAATCTCGTCAAAAGAGCCAATATGACCGCAAGCATAAGCCTATGGCTTATGAAATTGGCGAGATGGCCTACCTTCGGGTTACTCCTTTGAAGGGAACCCATCGATTCGGTATCAAAGGAAAGTTGGCTCCTTGTTACATTGGACCTTTTCGCATTCTTGCCAAACGAGGAGAAGTTGCCTACCAATTGGAACTACCTCTGCATCTTTCCAGAGTCCATGATGTCTTCCACGTTTCCCAACTCAGGCGTTGCTTCTCGGATCCTATCCGTGGAGTGGACCACGAAATGCTTGATCTCCAAGATAACCTCACCTATCGAGAATATCCCGTTCGTATTCTTGATCAAGCTGAGCGTACCACTCGACGTCAGAATATCAAGTTTCTAAAGGTTCAATGGTCAAACCATTCCGAGCAAGAAGCAACTTGGGAAAGGGAGGATCGTCTTCGACTTGAGTATCCCACCTTTTCTTAACGGATCCTAAATCTCGGACGAGATTCTTTTGAGTGGGGGTGAGTTGTCACATCCTAGCTAGTCCATGCATTAGTGTGTGCATCATGTTTAACTTTCATTTGAAATTTGAAATGGGAAGGACAGAACCCCCAAAACCCCTTTTGAATCCAACTAGGGTTTACTAAAATTATTTTCAATGAACCTGAAATGCCCTTCTAAAATGCTCATCACCTTTGCTTTGGTTCAGATCCTCTGCCAAAAGTGGTGCACAATTTTCTAGGTCATCCTAAGGTTGTTGAATTAAATCATAAGTATTTGAGTTTGGGCATTTAAGTTATATATAATATTTCAAATGTCCAAATATTCCCAAACTAAAATGTTTCATGTTGGAAATATTCCAACTATGGACCTGGTCCAGTTTGGTGATTTTTGAAGCTGTTTAAGTATTTTTAAAAAATTCACAAAGTTACAGAAAATTAGAAAAAGAAAAACAGAATAGAAATCTTACCTGGCGCCTCCCAACCGGCCCACCTGCTGCCCAGCCCAGTACTGCCCAGCCAACAGGCTTGCTTAGGCTCGGCCAGCAGCAGCAGGTGCTCGGCGGCGAGCACCGCATGGGTGCCACGCACCTGGTCGCCGCCTCGCCGCTCCCCTCACCGAGCCGCGACGCGGATCACTCTCTCTCTCTCCCCTCGAACCCCCAGACACCTCTCTTCCTCCCGAGCTCCTCCCCTTCGCTCCCCGTCATGGCCGACGCCACCGCAGCCACGCCGTCGCCGTAGTCGCGCTCCCCGTCGACCGTGCTCCGTCTCGCCGTGTCTAGGAGCTCCGCCGCCCTCCTCTTCGTCGAGCTAGCCGAGCCCCTAGTGCTCGCGTGCCCGAGGCCACTGCACCACCTCGCCCGACCCCGCCGTCAGCGGAGATCCCCTTCAACGCCGCCCGTCGCATCGGCCTCGTCCCCGACCGCACCGAGTGCTTCCCCGAGTGCCCTGTGAGCCTAGCTACCTTCCCCTCCTTTCCTTTCTTGCTCCCGAGCTATGTAGTGACCGCACGGAGCTCAACCGCACTCGTCGCCGCGGAGCTCGTCGCCGACGTGCTCCCGGCCACCCACCGGCCATCCCTCGGTGTCTAACGCACTCACCACGTCACGTCGGGCCTAACCCACTACTCCACACACCTCACCGCGCACCGTAGCTCGAGTTCGTTTTCACCCGAACTCCGGCGGCCGCCTAGGTCATCGCCGGCGCTGATTCCGGCCGCCCCGAGCTCAACTAACTCCACCAAGAGCTGCGGCTTGTCCCCAGCTACACCTAGATGCCCTCCGCGACCCATTTGGTCGCCGGAACGGCCAAAACCACTTCCGCCACCGCGTCGGGCTCGCCGGCGGCTAAACGCCGGTGCAGCCGACTTTGACTTTGACCACGGGTGGGCCCTGGTTGACTCTCCTGGGTCAATGACAGGTGGGGCCCAGCCTTGTTAACTAACCAGGTTTAGTTTTAATTAATATTTTGCTAAACTAATTATGCTGACATGCGGGACCCATCAGTCAGGTTTGACCTGGACGTCCCTGTTGACTATGACATCACCCTAACGCATTGCTGACGCAGTAAATTAATTACTGGATTTATTCTATTATAGGAAATTCCAGAATATAGTTCAAACTTCAAAAATTCATAGAAATTAATCTGTAACTCCAAATGCAAACATTTATATATGAAAAATGATCAGAAAAATCCATTCTATCCATTGGTACAGGTTTCATGCATGATAGAACAAGTTAACCTTGCTGTTTAAGCAGATTAAGATAATACACCTTTAGGGCTATCTTAAATGAGCTAGCATTTGAATCCTTGATTCAAATGAGTTCATCCCTTTTTGTTTCAGCTTGCATTAGGCCAACACACATCCATATTGCCATGTCATAGCATGCATCATATTGTTGCATATTGCCATGTGTGTTTATTTTCGGTGTGTCTTTAAGTGATAGGTTACGCCTCAGAGGATAATCCGAATATCCGTGCGAAGGCGCAGTATCCTACCACCACTCCATCGAGCAAGCAACCCATTGATCATTCGATACAAACCCATGTTCTCGCTTCGCTCTTGTTTATCGCATTAAGACAACGCGATTCAAACTGTTGTGTGTTGCGGTAGTTGAACCCACTTCCTTTGCATGACTGTCATTGCCACAATAACTAGATGAAACCCACTAGTATGTGTAGGAGTTGATTGAGCCATGTTTGTGATTCCTACCATGCTATGCTTGCTATGCTTAGAGTTGTGTCAGTCGGCTCATCGGGATGATGAACTGGAGTGAAAGGTTGTGTCGGTTCGAGAGTGAAAGTGTTGAACACGTTTTGGTAAAGGTATCGATGAGAGGCCATGTAGGAGTACATGGTGGGTTGTTTCATTGAAGCCGTCCCTAAGAACTGAGTTACGTGTTTGTGATCCATGAAACAGTTACTACCACGCATTGGGCCCGAAACCAATGGACCCTCTCGCTTCTTAACCACCCTTGTTCTCGGTCCGGGAGTTGCAAGTAGTTTACGGTGTTTGTAGCATCTTTGGGGGCACGCATAGCGCTGACCTTAGGGGTGGGTTGTGTTGCGGTAGGCACGTGGCCCGTGTACCGAGTGCCCGTTTGGTATCTCGGGAACCCCGCACACATTATTCGGGGCTGTATGGGAAACCTCGGCGGACTCCTGCGGATGGAACCTGAATAGGCGATAAACCCGGACTAGGGACTTGAGTGTTTAGGTAGGCTGTGGCCGACACCCACGTTGGGCTTCCGCTTGAAGGTTGCAGTACATGTCGTGTAAACAGCGGTAAGTGGTGAGCGTGTGTGAAGAAGTACACCCTGCAGGTTAATATGATCTATTGAATAGCCGTGTCCACGAAGAAGGACTTCGGGTTGCCTATATCAGTTCATAGACAAGTAAATGGATACTACTAAAAGCCTCAAGATAAGTGTGAGTACAGCATGGATGGCCCTCTCGTGGGTAGCGAGAGAGGATCCATGGTGGAGTATTGTGATGGTGATTAGTGGACTCGTGTGCGACAAATGCTTTTCAAGTGGTGTCACGTGGGATAGCTTAGCCAAGAGTCAAAGCTGGCTTCTTGCAAATAACTCCACCACCTTCTTGAGAATGTGCATGTATGATAGGATTACGTGGTAAGACTTCTTTGAGTACCTCCGTACTCATGTTTGTAATTAATGTTTTTCAGACGACAACACTGCCCCTCCGATGGGTTTTATGTAGACCTTGACATCGGCAGTGAACTAGCCACCGGTGGTGATCCAAGGCTTGTGAAGGGCCCTTTGTAGATAGAAGGGCTTCAACAAGCTTTCTTTCTTTTTAGAGTCTGTACTTAGACTAGTTTGCTTCGCATGTGCTTGTATGTTTGTATGACTTGAGTGTTGGGTCATGTGACCCCTACCTATATGGATATGTTATGTATGGCTCCTCGGGCCTCTTAAATAAAGTACTTTGAGTTGTAGAGTTTTGTTGTGATGCCTTGTTGTATGTACTCATATCGGGCATATTAGTGTATGATTGAAATGCTTGGTATGAGTGGGATCCGACAAACTAGTTGTTTATCCTTGGCAGCCTCTCATATGGGGAAATGTAGTCTCGTGCTTCTAGCGATAGTAGTCCACTACAGCCGGTTCACGAGTCCTGCTAGCCCAAAGACTCTGCTTGGACACTTGGTGGCGGCATGTGTTTCACTTCGTTCCTATATCATCCCTTGAAATGTCACGCGGTGATATTCGAGTCCTGCCTAGCTGCTACAGCCGGGATACGGAGTCTGTTAGCCAGTGCTACAGCCCAAATTCATACGTTGATGACCGACATGCTCGATGTGATTCATGTATGCCCGTCCCCATGGGTTAGTGCCGCTTTGGGTTCACGACTAGCCATGTCGGCCCGGGTTCTTTATCATGTGGATGCTAGCGACACTATCATATACGTGAGCCAAAAGGCGCAAACGGTCCCGGGCCATGGTAAGGCGACACCCGTGGGAATACCGTGCGTGAGGCCGCAAAGTGATATGAAGTGTTACCGGCTAGGTCGATGTGACTTGGAATCGGGGTCCTGACAATTCTCCCCTCGCACTAACCTGCAGGAATCTCTGGAGCCTAACTATGGGCGGTACCGCAAGGTCCTTCCTTTCCTCGCGCGATTCGCTTGCGCGTTGAAGGGGGGGCTCCTGAGCATCACGTCTCAGGAGCTCCTACTGACTCTCCAGCCCTCACCCCCTGGCCTTGACCACAACACTGCGACCTGGCATACTAGCGGCGGCTGAGCTCGCTCGAGGGTCGGGACCCGAGGACATAGAGCACTTAGAAGAGCGTGAAAAAGGGAGGGAAACTAGCATGGGCCTAACCCAGCCATACCACTACCGCTGACGAGCGAATCAGGCGTTGCGCAAGGAAATCGCCTCAGGCTTGATAAGATAAGTCACGCATTCAAGTTAGCCTAGCACCGTGACTTAGGATTTTCGGCTCCTGCAGCCTTGCTCCGACAATGCCGCCTTCCTTTTCTGCCTTTAGGGAGCTGCTTGCACACCAAGGGGGACCTCTTGAGCATCACGCCTCAGGAGCTCTTACCGGACCTTGGGCTGCTCACATCCTAGCCTTGACCACGGCATCGCGACCTAGTATACCAGCGATGGCTGGCGCCTGCCTAGGGACTGGGACCTGTCGGCGTAGAGCACTAAGCTACCGCAAGGACGAAAAGGGGGGACAATGCCAAAGCAAGATGCGCAATCGCAAATTTCACAATAGGAATAACATTGATGCAAAAGCACTACGGATTCTTTACACACCCCCACGGGGTTCATCTCGATTCCTTGCAGGGAACAAAAGAAGGAGGTTTCTGGGAATCATATCTACAGATGTCGCCGCCGACACCATCATCAATAGTGGGCCACGAGGGGCCGACGCCGACCCCATCCAGATCAATGACGACGACGAGCGGACACCGCTGCCGTGCTCCGGGGACGACGAGAGCTCGGGGGCACGTAGCTGTCGTCGCTCGTCTCCGGAGTCTCGTCAGGCTCAGGAGAGTCGCTGAACTCGAGCACCGTCACTTTGCTCTTTGGGCGAGCTGCCGGCGGGGCCAAGGCGGGCCAGTGCGGCCGCCCGCGCCCGTCTGGCGACCCCTCGGGACAGCATTCTAGGCGATGGCCTTCCTCGTCGAAGACCTTGAAGAACATCGTGGAGGCGCCGTCGCACTCGAAATGGATGGCGAGGGCCCCCTCGGCACGGCAGGCGCGGGCGACCTCGCCCATCCATGAGTCATGAAGATCTTGCCCGGGGAGACGACCTCGACCTCAGCCCCCGTTGCCGGGGTGCTGCACTCGGCATGCTGCAGCCACAGCTCGAGCGGCCCCTTCGGCGGCATCTCTTCAGCGAAGAACTGCGGGAATCAGATCCACGTGTGTGGTGGCATCACCGCCCACACCACGAGCTCGCGTGAGGAGCCCTCGACGTGAGTTCGCGGGCCGGAGGCGCGTGCCACCATAGCCGGGCCACCACGATCGGCGCGAGGCGCTGCCTCCACCTCCGGAGCCCAGCACTTGGGCGTACAAGGGCAGCGGGTAGCCAGGAGGAGGCCGCTCGTACCAAGGCCTCGTCACCTCCTGCCTCACAACGACGTCGCGGGGGCGGGCCAACCTCTTCTTCGGCGGAAGTGGCCCCTGCTCTTCACGGGGGGGTTTTCCCTTCTCAGCGGCGGAGAATCTCCTTATCGGTGCCATGGGTATCGCAGCAAGACGGCGGAGCAAGGAGGAAGAAAAAGAAGCAGGCAGAGCGGAGAAAGAGTTGGGCGACGGGGGCTCCACCCCTCTCCTCATTTATATTCAGAGGGAGGCCAACCGCCGGCCTTGATGATCACTGGTAATGATGGTTTTTCCTCTGCATGTAGCAGGGCCTCGTCAAGTCAAACGGTTGCCGAGACAGCATGGGGGAAGCGGAGGCGCCCATGTCCCGTCAATCACCATGCGTCAATCAAGGCCGCAGGCAGTTGGGGCCCGCGGCGCTCCGCACTTGCCATTTGGCTTCTCCTTGAAGCCAAGTCCGAGCGCGGCTTGGGCTCGGGGGCTACTGTCGGCGTCCTGGGAACGGGGGTACCCAGACTTGCCTGCCTGCGACCCATGGCGTGGCTCCACTAACGGCCTGGTACGACCCATATTCAGTAGCAACCACTCAAGACCCTCGCAAGGCGAACAACACCAAGACCTCCCTGGGGCGGCCTCATTAGGCTGGCTCCCGAGGAGCGGAGCTATCTATGCAAGGGGCACCTAGCAAGGTTCACATGATGTGAGCCATGACGACCAAGGTCAGGCGGGCGCCAGCGGGCGCAGTATACCAGTTTCCACTTTGGTGCTAAAGAGGCAGGCGCACACGAGGAGTCCCGAGGCATCTGGCAAAGGTTTCCATATCAGTGCACCGAGACCAAGACCAGCAGGACGGCAGGATGGAGGTCATCGCGGTGCCCACAGCTACATCACCACCAGAGCCTTTGGTAGGCGAAGACCACCTTTTGTCAGGATAGCTTGTACTAGTTGTCTCCCTTCAAAATTGGCCGTTGTAGGATCCCTTCCCGCCTACATTTGGGAAGAGGAACAGGGCCTCTATAAATAGGACTAGCCACCACCATAGGAAGGGGACGGAACATTCAGACCACCCTCACACGAACCAGCTCACCAAGCTCAAGAACACCTCTCCTCAGGAGGCTGTTCGTCCATTGTACTTGTTCATCCTCAGCCTGCGAGGCAATCCACCACCACCACACTGGAGTAGGGTATTACACCACAACGGTGGCCCGAACCAGTATAAACCTCGGTGTCCCATGTTCTTTGGGTTCGTCGAGCTAGGCCATTTGATCGTGAGCGGGCGAGCTAGGGAGAGAGAGTTCTTCATGCGCACCCCAGAGTTCGAACCCCAAGGGTTTTCCGGAACCCACAATCTGACAATAGGCATCACGTCCATGTCAAGTAGACCGACTCCTGCCTGCATCTACTACTATTACTCCACACATCGACCGACTCCTGCCTGCATCTAGAGTATTAAGTTCATTAAGAACAGAGTAACGCTTTAAGTAAGATGACATGATGTAGAGGAATAAACTCAAGCAGTATGATGTAAACCCCATCTTTTTATCCTTGATGGCAATAATACAATGCGTGCCTTGCTACCCCTAGTTTCACTGGGCGAGGACACTGCAAGATTGAACCCAGAGCTAAGCACTTCTCCCATTGCAAGAAAATCCAATCTAGTTGGCCAAACTAAACCGATAGTTCGAAGAGAATTACAAAGATATCAAATCATGCATAAAAGAATTCAGAGAAGATTCACATAATATTCATAGATAAGCTAATCATAAATCCACAATTCATCGGATCTTGACAAACACACCGCAAAAGAAGATTACATCGGATAGATCTCCAAGAACATCAAGGAGAACATGGTATTGAGAATCAAAGAGAGAGAATAAGCCATCTAGCTACTAGCTATTGACCCATAGGTCTGTGTTAAACTACTCACACTTCATCGGAAGGGCAATAGAGTTGATGTAGAAGCCCTCCATGATCGAATCCCCCTCCAGCAGGATGCTAGAAAAGGCCCCAAGATGGGATCTCACGAGAATAGAAGGTTGCGGTAGTGGAAAAGTGTTTTCATGGATGCTTCTGTTGGTTTGGGAATATATGTGAATATATAGTGCTAAGGGTTAGGTCAGAGGAGTCCCGTGGAGGCGGCAAGGCAGGGGGGCGCGCCCTCCCCCCTTGCCGCCGCCTCGCGGATCTTCTGACTTGATCTCCAAGTCTCCGGGGTGTCTTCTGGTCCAAGAAAAATCATCGGAAGGTTTTATTCTGTTTGGACTCTGTTTGGTATTCCTTTTCTGCGAAGCTCAAAAACAAGGAAAAAACAGAAACTGGCATTGGGCTCTAGGTTTATAAGTTAGTCCAAAAAATAATATAAAATGGCATATTAATGCATATGTAACATCCAAAACAGATAATATAATAGCATGCTAAATTAAAAATTTATAGATACGTTGGAGACGGTGTGCATGACGTGTCTAGTCTCGATAGCTCAGCGCACGATTAACCGAAACCAATCCGCTTTCATTCGAGTCCGCAACATTCTTGAGGGTCCGCTTGCCCTGCAGAAATTATCCATGAGCTAAAATGCACGAAACAACTGCTATTCTCTTAAAGCTAGACTTCGAAAAGGCGCACGGCCGGGTAAATTGGGATTTCCTGCGTCAAGTCCTTCTTAGTCGTGGTTTTTCGGCTGTTTGGGTTCACCGGGTGATGCAGTTGGTCTCGGGAGGCCAGACCGCAAACTCGGTTAACGGAGAAGTAGGGCACTTCTTCTAGAACAGACCCGGGCTAAGACAGGGCGATCCCATGTCCCCGCTTCTGTTTAATTTGACGGTGGATGCGCTGTCAGCTATGCTTCAGTAAGCTACAGCGGTTGGCCACATAAAAGGGGTGGTGAGTCACCTCATTCCAGGGGGAGTAACTCACTTGCAGTATGCTGATGATACGCTGCTACTCTTTCAGCCTAACAAGCACAACATCGCGACGGTTAAAGCGCTCTTCCTTAGTTTTGAGCTCATGTCTGGGCTCAAGATTAACTTCCACAAATGTGAAGTACTCTCCATGGGGGTAGAGCCGTAGGAGGGCAGCCGCATCATGGACCTGCTTAATTACAAAGTAGGGAAGTTCCCGTTCACATACCTCGGGCTTCCGGTTGCTACCAAGCACCTTACCATAGAGGATTGGGAGCCTCTATGTGCCAAGGTTGGGGACAGGGTTTGCCACTGGAGGGGGAAGTTTCTCTCGAAATCAGCTCGTCTTGTCCTTACGAACTCGAGCCTCTCCTCCCTCCCTGTGTTTGCGATGGGCCTTTTCCTGCTTGCGGAGGGAGTGCATGCCAAGATGAACACGCCCTGATCTAGATTCCTTTGGGATGGAACGGTCCTGAATTGTAAATACCACATGGTCAAATGGGCAATGGCATGCAGACCCAAGGCCTTGGGGGGCCTCGGGATCACCAACACCGGGATCCTCAACGTTGCCCTCATGTGGAAATGGATCTGGAAAATATCCCAGGGGGCCACGGGCTTGTGGGTGGACCTACTGCGGGCAAAATATTTTCCAAACGGGAATTTCTTCGAATGGGTGCAGAGGGGTTCTCCCTTCTGGAACGACCTACAGGCCATTAAACCAGCATTTGTGTCAGGACCCCGATTCCAAGTCACATCGATCTAGCCGGTAACACCTCATATTACTTTGCGGCCTCACGCATGGTATTCCCACGGGTGTCGCCTTACCATGGCCCGGGACCGTTTGCGCCTTTTGGCTCATGTATATGATAGTGTCGCTAGCATCCATATGACAGAGAACCCGGGCCGACATGACTAGTCATGAACCCAAAGTGGCACTAACTTACGAGGACAGGCATACATGAATCAACATCGAGTATGTCGATTGACAGCGTCTTGAATCCGGGCTGTAACCTTTGGGCTAACAGGACTCCGGTGAACCGGGCTGTAGCAGGCTAGGCAGGACTCCGGATGTCACCGCGTGACATTTCCCTGAAGGGACAGACACAGGAATGAAGTGAATCACATGCCGGCTAGTCAAGTGTTCCGGAGCAGTAGTGATGGGCTAGCAGGACTCCGGTGAACCGGGCTGTAGCGGACTACTATGGCTCATGGAAGCACAAGACTACATTTCCCTATAACAGAGGCTACCAAGGATAAACAACTAGGTTGGCGGATCCCACACATACCAAGCATTTCAATCATACACACAATATGCTCGATATGTGTAAATACAACATGGCATCACAACATGACTCTACAACTCAAGTATTTTATTTAATAGGCTCTGAGGAGCGAGGTATTACAAACATGGGTCTCACGACCCAAAATTCAGATCATACAAGTCAAAGCACAAGCGGAAGCTTAACATGTCTGGGTACAGACATCTACAAATAAAAAGGGCTGAGAAGCCTGACTATCTACCAGATCCTGCTGAGGGCTCAAGATCATAGTTGAGGTATCAAGCTAAACGTCGAAGTCCACACGAAACTACTAGCGAGACTGACATCTCTCTGCAAAAACATAAATTAAGCAAACGTGAGTACAAATGTACCCAGCAAGACTTACCTCAGAACTAGCTACATATGCATCGGTATCAACAAAGGGGTGGAGGAGTTTGACTGCAGCAAGCCAGCTTTGACTCAGTGGCTATCCTGAACTACGACTGCAAATATCTCTTTTGGGGTGGCGCACACGAGTCCACATATTCACCATAACAATACACCACTATGGATCCGCTCCGTCTCCCTCGAGCATCATCCATAACACTCACACTTATCTTGCGTATTTTAGAGTATCCACTTTCACTTGTCTATGAGGCTGCACAGAAACCCGAAGTCCTTTACATGCGGACACGGCTATTGAATAGATGATGTTAACCCTGCAGGGTGTACTTCTTCACACACGCTCTCGCCACTTACCGCCATGTACCGTCATGTATCTCGGCAACCTTCAAGAGGAAGCTTTGGCGAGGTGTCGGCCACGACGACTAACCACACAAGTCTCGTCCAGGTTTATCGCCTATTCGGGTTCCATCCGCAAGAGATCCAGCAGGGTGTCTCTCACGGCCCCAAGCGATGTGTGCAGGGTTCATAAGCCCACCATCCGGGTGCTACTTGGTACACGGGCCACTATGCCTAATCTGTCCCAAGCCCACATGCACGGGTGCCACTTGGTAGACTACTAACACTACCTACAAACATCGAAACTAGTTGCAACTCACGGGCAGAGATCGAGTTGATTAATAAGTCGAGAGGGTCGAGTTACGGAACCCAATGTGTGGTAATAACTGTTCATGGATCACAAACACAGAACTCAGTTCACGAGGGCGGTTTCAATGAGACAACCCGCCATGTACTCCTACATGGCCTCTCATCCTACCTTTACCAAATCGTGTTCACACACTTAGCTCTCAACGAGAGGACATGTTCACCACATTCCAATTCATCGTTGATGAATCGGACTGACACAACTCTAAGCAATAGCAGGCATGACAAACAAGCATGAATGAGTAGGCACATCAGGAGCAAACAACTCCTACTCATGCTAGTGGGTTTCATCTATTCTTGTGGCAATGACAGGTCATGCGGAGGAAAGGGGTTCAGCTATCGCAGCATGTAACAGTTGAAACGGTGTTGTCCTAATGCAGTAAAAGAGAGCAGGAGCGAGAGAGTGGGATTGTATCGGAATGAACAAGGGGGTTTTGCTTGCCTGGCACTTTTGAAGATAATATAGTTCTTCATTGGTGTCATCGATCTCATCGTCAGAACATCGTTTACTAAGAGGGGACGGTTACCGGCAAACACAGAAGGACACAATCAATGCAATGCGACAATATGATACATGCTATGACATGTCAATATGAATGTGTTTTGGGCTGATGCAACAGAAAGTCATTTAATTGAAGTGGAATTCAAAACTACATCAAATTCCAACTCCAAACCTATTATGAAATTTTCCCTAATCATATTTCATCCTAAACATGCATGAACATGGCATAAACAGATTCTTTGGATTTTTCTGATCATTTTTCATATATAACTTATTTCATTCTGAGTTATAGATTAATTTCTATGATTTTTAGAAGGTTATAGCATTTTCTGGAATTCATAAATTATTTCTAATTTATCTAAAATCCCAGAAAACATTTACTGTGTCAGCACTATGTCAGGGAGACGTCAGCATTGACGAAAGTCAAATCTGACTGGGGGACCTACCTGTTAGTGTAACAGTGCTAATTATGTGGCTTATTAAATCCTAACTAAATATAATTAGCTCGGCGGGGCCCACTGTCAGTGACCCTAGGGGGGTTAGTTAGGCGCTAATGAGGATGCCACATCACCAGCCACCGGAGTTGGACACCGGCGACCAAACCCGACGGCGGAGGATCGCCGGAGTTGCTCGGGACGACGCTACAGGCGTCGGCTCGACGCACTGGAAGTACTAGAGGGATGCCCATCCTCGCGCGCATCCAGGGGATCACGCGGGAAGCTGCGGGGTGGCCGGAGACGATTGCCACGGCAACCATGGTGGTGGCCGGAGCTCGGCTAGATGCGGGCGCTGGGCTGCAGGGTACGGCGAGGCCAGCTAAGGGGATCTGCGGCCTCCTGGTACATCTAGGAGCTTGCTAGGCTCGTCGGCTTGAGCGGAGCGGCACGACAGCGCCATGCCCGGCGTCCATGACGGACGGCGGTGCTCGGTACGGTGGCTAGCACGGCTACGGCGGGGGGAAGTACTACGGGGGAAGAGGGGAAAGCTAGAGCTCACAGCGGTCTCGTAGGCGGTCTCAGTCGGCCTCGGGAGGCACGGACGGCGACGGATTTGACGGCGGCGATCTGCGGCACCGACGAGGAAGACGACGTCGAGGGCAGCTCTGCAGGGCGTCCCGGCTTGCGTGGGTCGTCGGAGAGGTCGATGGCGATTCGGCGGAGCTTCTGGACACATGCAGAGGACGAGGAGGGCTCGGTGGCTGCGTGAATGGTTGACGGCGGCGACAGGCTCCTCTCGGTGAGCACATAAATGAGAGGGTGAGGGGCTAGAACGAGGGAGAAGTGAGAGGGTTGAGGCGTCTCGAGCGCAGGGCCGGGGAGGAGGGCGAGCCTCCAGTAGCGGCGGGGAGGTGGCCCTCGCCTCCTGTGCGTGCGCCACGCACAATGCACACTGGCGAGAGGAAGGGGATGACTGGCAGGTTTCCTGGTGGGCTGGGCCGCCAGCAACAGTGTCAGGCCACAGGTGAGACTTCTCTCTCTTTCTTCTCTGATTTAAATTGTTTCTGTTTTCTATTGTTTGCCTCTGTTTTGAATTAGTAAAAATACTAATTCATTTTGTAAAATCCTGAAATAATTGTGGGCACTTTTGAAAATATTTCCAACAGCCCTCAAATTCCTTCAAGATTATTTGGACATTTAAAATATTTTATAGAATTTAAATGTCCAAATTCAAACTCTATGGTTTAATTCAAAAATCCAGAGTGTCCTAGAGAAGTGTGCACCATTTTTGTTAGAGGTTCTAGACCAAAACAAAAGTGATGAACATTTATGAAGGGCATTTTGGGTTCATTGAAAAGATCTAATTTTGACCCTAGTTGAATTTCCTTTGCTGCTAGGGTTTATTAGTCCCCATTTCACTTTTCTGTGAAAAGTAAACATGATGCAACACATGACTAGCTAGCTTGGAGCATACCAGAACTAGGGATGTGACAACTCACCCCTACTAAACAAGAATCTCGTCCCGAGATTCAAGTCGTGAGGTAAGAAGACAGACGGACACAAGCTTACACAATCTTCATGATCCAGATGTCTTTCTCGAGGATGTTGATTCATTGCATCACCTTGTATCCCGACGTCTTGCTTTGAGAACTACATCCAACATGATAACGTGAGGAGAAGGAAACTCTAGAAGGATCGATCTTCTCGAAGATCGAACAACTCAGGATTAACTTACGGAGTGAGACATGCAACATCTCTCGAGCTGAGAGGCAAAACATCCATCAGGAGGGACGGAAGAAGCAATTTGACGAGGGTTTCAGAATAGCAAGGAAGAGTTGCCATAATTCCATAACGGGGCACCTTAGAGAAGGTGATTCGTAGAATTATTCCCTTAAGTGGCAAAAAGAATTACTTTTGATACCTAGATCATTGAAACTCTTCATACCAGCCTAAGGCAATTCAAAATTGATCGTTTGAAGGAATACGAATGAATGTCATACCCAGTTTGGAACGGAAACTATGGTTATAGAACAACTCGGAAAATGGAAGGCACATTCCAGTTGATACCAAGGATATAACCTAGTGACTGAGCGTGCTTTCAAGAACTTGAGCATTTCCATATTCATCAAGGTTTTACCAACATCCGTGCCAAGGATCCTGGCAACACATCATACTACCATGATGAACGGTGATGGAGGATGCAGGTGCAAAGGAGGACATCACTTTCTCAGATTTTTCCTTAGCAATGCCAAAGAAGCAAATCTGGATGATCAACCGAGAGACATTTAGCACTCCGCTTCTAATGTTCTCCTTGATGTACTAGGTACCACGATCATGCTTAAAAGCATCGACATGGCCATCAAGTAAAGGTCGGACTTCGGAATACAAAGGATCCATAAGGAACAACTTCTATAATAAGTCACTCGAATTCCTCATGGAGAAGATTGGTCAACTTGCTCAATCAAGATACTACAATAATAGGTCTTCCAACTAGGTGTGTCGGCCAAAACATCAACCTTGCTAGAACCTACGTCATAGATCTTGGAAAAGTTCCAACCATCATATCTGCCTGAGATTCAGATCTAGTTGGTAGCAGGATATTGCAGACAACATGTCTGAAAAAGAAAATTGGCAACACAAACCAACGAGATGAGTTGCGAGATTCTCGGGAAATTAACTACGATAGCAAGCTCCGGAACATGAGCTAGTTCTGCTACACACATGTGACCACACTGTCGCAGACAATCATGACCACATAGTAGTCTTATAATGAAACACTACCGAGTTCAGGTGGGGAACCATCGACAAGGATAAGTCTCCATGCATGGAAGTCCAAAGGATTAACCTTAGAACAGACTCCGTTTTTCTTGAACAAGTCAATCAATGGCTTGGTGTGCTAGGGATACATATAGAATGAAGGTTGCAAGTCTCCAAACCATAGAATACTTTGCACATATGCATGGTGACTTGGGATGGTTCGGAGGAAGCAAAACAATCTTTCTCAGATCCACGGCGCAACTTACATCAAATGTCGTGAATTAGAGGAAGTCACTTCTTTCATCAACATATGCTTCATGAGCGGGACATGAAGATAATGCTTATAAAAGTTTCCAACACTAGGTTGATGTTCAACATGAGTCATGGGGAGACAAAATGCTGCTGATGGGCTCAACAACAACTCATCGAATTTCCATCTCCTTTGGACTTCCGCCATCATGTGAACACGGTGATAGTATTGGTCAGACCAAAAGATGTAATGGTCTATGCTCGAGGGATCAACCACGAGTAAGACAACATTACGAATATCGTTGGTTCTAACTTGATTTGACGATAGCCCACACTCAAATCAAGGTTTGAACAAGACAATAGATTCAACAACTGATCACGGGGATCAGTCGATGAAGATATCATCTTTCTTCAACACACACACACACACACACACACACACACACTCAAGGATATCCCTTAGTGATGAACTAAGTCGGACAAGCTTTCATCTTCCAACTCTCCAAGTTGTTGTTTAGCTTAACCAACTAGCTCGGGGGTATCCAACACAGAATCTTGGAGAATGGGTGGTTTGGAAGAAAACCAACATGATCACGAACTCAACATAGCGGTCAGGTGAAACCTGGTCATACTTCCGAGAAGATATTCGGAACATCACGAATCACCAATATGTTACTAAGCTCGAGAACAATCTTGCTTTTCAGGGCAAGACGATGTGACCAAACAAGAGAGGGATTGATGCAATCCTAACTCTTGATCGAAGAGTGCACCAAGAAAAATGGATTAGGTAGCACGATCAGTCTTAGAATGATAATTCAATAACCAGCACGCTAATAATGAGATTATTGTCCATTAACTTTTAAGCAACGGAGTTGCTAGGAGTATTGATTTCGCACATCACAGTACACTTGTCGGCATTCCGGTTACCATAACACGGGAACAGAGGAATGAACAATGATGGCGAGAAGTATTACTGCGTCAAGAATTCATAAGAGGTGGTGCAATTCTCCTGACACTCTGGACATAAAGATGGTAACACTCCAAGGTACAGCAGAGCAAAAGATGGTTTGGCATTTTGATCCGCGGAATACAATTGCTTTGACTCAATCCTAGATATGGATGAGGTTCTGGAGTTTGTTTCTCCTATTTTCATTCTGAAATAGAACGGCTTGACGGACCACAAAAATAGTAGGCATCGATGAACAGATCGCACACATACCCTTGACTATCAATTGATAGACGAAGGTCAGAAGACAAACATAAGGGGGACAACTCAAAGGAACATATGATTTTCTGAGTTGTGGATGCATAGATTAGTATGTCGAGCAAAGTTCAACATTTTTTCCGGATAACCCATGCGGAGAAGGTAGAACTGGCAGATTTACAATATAGAATGGAGAACTCATTGAGAGCACTCTTGTTGTGATCTTTCGGTTCAAGAGAACTTCTGCCAAAATGGTTCATGGTATTTGGAAGAAGGGAATACCACGGACCTCGAGGACTAATGCAAAGGTTACTACCTAAAGGAACTAGCAACACTATCAACATGAGGTAAGTAGGGTGAATCTCGGGTTTAGAGACCCAGGAGAAGAATACCTACCACTAGGTGGCATCACGGAATGCTTTCGGGAATGACGGCCAGATTCATCACACTGGGAACACAAAACATGGCTAGATTACTAGGTGACTCCCTAAAACACCTCGGGTCATAATACTAACTCCAACATATATGTCGAGGCAATAGAGTACCTCAACTCACCGATTAGTGTGCTTAATCTGACCCAAAAGGACAACAGGAACGGGAGGAAGGGATTTGCAAATGCATCAGCCTGTTTAGAAACCTGGGATGACTCGAACAGCATAATGGCTGTAAATGCTCAAAAACATTTGAGACAGCCTGCAAAAGGGTAGCATAACCACTCAACATCACAATATCAAGGTTCCGAGATCAACTGTCAACATACAGAAGTAGTAGGAACTGAACTGAGGCTTGAAACCATCAATCATATAAGTCTATGGATTAGTAACACGTCATCCTGATAGAAAGATGAGAAGCCTAGTTCTTAATCCCCGTAGAAAAGAAGAGGCTGACTCAGATCAGAAGGGCATAAGGTATAAGGAGTAAAAAGAGCCTTACGTTCCCTTCCCCAATCAATTCCCATACATAACTAAAGCATTTCTAGGCACAATTTCGACCAATTTGGCTTGGTAATCCTACAAGCAGTCAGGCTCTGATACCAAATCTGTCAGGACCCCGATTCCAAGTCACATCGATCTAGCCAGTAACACCTCATATTACTTTGCGGCCTCACGCACGGTATTCCCACGGGTGTCGCCTTACCATGGCCTGGGACCGTTTGCACCTTTTGGCTCACGTATATGATAGTGTCGCTAGCATCCATATGACAGAGAACCCGGGCCGACATGACTAGTCGTGAACCCAAAGTGGCACTAACTTACGGGGACAGGCATACATGAATCAACATCGAGCATGTCGGTCGGACAGCGCGAATCCGGGCTGTAGCACTGGCTATGAGGACTCCGATGAACTGGGCTGTAGCAGGCTAGGCAGGACTCCGGATGTCACCGTGTGACATTTCCCCGAAGGGATAGACACAGGAATGAAGTGAATCACATGCCGGCCAGTCAAGTGTTCCGGAGCAGTAGTGATGGGCTAGCAGGACTCCGGTGAACTGGGCTGTAGCGGACTACTATGGCTCATGGAAGCACAAGACTACATTTCCCTATAACAGAGGCTACCAACGATAAACAACTAGGTTATCGGATCCCACACATACCAAGCATTTCAATCATACACACAATATTCTCGATATGTGTAAATACAACATGGCATCACAACATGACTCTACAACTCAAGTATTTTATTTAATAGGCTCCGAGGAGCGAGGTATTGCAAACATGGATCTCACGACCTAACATTCAGAGCATACAAGTCAAAGCACAAGCGGAAGCTTAACATGTCTGGGTACAGACATCTACAAATAAAAAGGGCTGAGAAGCCTGACTATCTACCATATCCTCCTGAGGGCTCAAGATCATAGCTGAGGTATCAAGCTAAACGTCGAAGTCCACATGGAACTACTAGCGAGACTGACATCTCTCTGCAAAAACATAAATTAAGCAAACTTGAGTACAAATGTACCCAGCAAGACTTACCTCAGAACTAGCTACATATGCATCGGTATCAACAAAGGGGTGGAGGAGTTTGACTGCAGCAAGCCAGCTTTGACTCAGTGGCTATCCTGAACTACAACTACAAATATCTCTTTAGGGGTGGCGCACACGAGTCCACATATTCACCATAACAATACACCACTATGGATCCGCTCCCGTCTCCCTACGAGAACGCCATCCATAGCACTCACACTTATCTTGCGTATTTTAGAGTATCCACTTTCACTTGTCTATGAACTGTACAGGCAACCCAGAATTCCTTTACCTCGGACACGGCTATTCGAATAGATGATGTTAACCCTGCAGGGGTGTACTTCTTCACACACGCTCTCGCCACTTACCGCCATGTACACGTCATGTATCTCGGCAACCTTCAAGCGGAAGCCTGGCGAGGGTGTCGGCCACGACCTGACTAACCACACAAGTCCCTCGTCCAGGTTTATCGCCTATTCGGGTTCCATCTGCAAGGAGATCTGGCCGAGGTGTCGCTCACGGCCCCAAATGATGTGTGCAGGGTTCCCAAGCCCACCATCCGGGTGCTACTTGGTACACCGGGCCACTGTGCCTAGTCTGTCCCAAGCCCACCTGTACCGGGTGCCACTTGGTAGAGTGCTAACACTACCTACAAACACCATAAACTAGTTGCAACTCCTGGACAAAGATCGAGTTGATTAATAAGTCGAGAGGGGTCGAGTTACCGGAACCCAATGTGTGGTAGTAACTGTTCATGTATCACAAACACAGAACTCAGTTCCTGAGGACGGTTTCAATGAGACAACCCACCATGTACTCCTACATGGCCTTTCATCGCTACCTTTACCAAATCGTGTTCACACACTTAGCTCTCAACAGTAGGACATGTTCACCACATTCCAATTCATCCCCGATGAATCAGACCTGACACAACTCTAAGCAATAGCAGGCATGACAAACAAGCATCAATGAGTAGGCACATCAGGGCTCAAACAACTCCTACTCATGCTAGTGGGTTTCATCTATTTACTGTGGCAATGACAGGTCATGCAGAGGAAAGGGGTTCAGCTATCGCAGCATGTAACAGTTGAAACGGTGTTGTCCTAATGCAGTAAAAGAGAGCAGGAGCGAGAGAGTGGGATTGTACCAGAATGAACATGGGGGTTTTGCTTGCCTGGCACTTTTGAAGATAATATAGTTCTTCATTGGTGTCATCGATCTCGTCGTCAGAACATCGTTTACTGAGAGGGGACGGTTATCGGCAAACACAGAAGGACACAATCAATGCAATGCGACAATATGATGCATGCTATGACATGGCAATATGAATGTGTTTTGGGCTGATGCAACAGAAAGTCATTTTAATTGAAGTGGAATTCAAAACTACATCAAATTCCAACTCCAAACCTATTATGAAATTTTCCCTAATCATGTTTCATCCTAAACAGTTCGGTTAACTTGCTCAAACATGCATGAACATGGTATAAACAGATTCTTTGGATTTTTCTGATCATTTTTCATATATAACTTATTTCATTCTGAGTTATAGATTAATTTCTATGATTTTTAGAAGGTTATAGCATTTTCTAGAATTCATAAATTATTTCTAATTTATCTAAAATCCTAGAAAACATTTAATGCGTCAGCACTATGTCAGGGTGACGTCAGCATTGACCAAAGTCAAATCTGACCGGGGACCTACATCGATTATAAATGCTAATTATGTGGCTTATTAAATCCTAAGTAAATATAATTAGCTCGGCAGGGCCCACTGTCAGTGACCCTAGGGGGGTTAGTTAGGCGCTAATGACGATGCCATGTCACCAGCCACCGGAGTTGGACGCCAGCGACCGAACCCGACGGCGGAGGATCGCCGGAGTTGCTCGGGACGGCGCTACAGGCGTCGGCTCGACGCGCTAGAAGTACCAGAGGGATGCCCATCCTCGCGCGCATCCAGGGGATCATGCGGGAAGCTGCGGGGTGGCCGGAGACGATGGCCACGGCAACCATGGAGGTGGCCGGAGCACGGCTAGATGCAGGCGCGGGACTGCAGGATACGGCGAGGCCAGCTAAGGGGATCAGCGGCCTCCTGGTACATCTAGGAGCTCGCTAGGCTCGTCGGCTTGAGCGGAGCGGCACGGCAGCGCCATGCCCGGCGTCCATGGCAGACGGCGGTGCTCGGTATGGTGGCTAGCACGGCTACGGAGGGGGGGAAAGACTACGGGGGAAGAGGGGAAAGCTAGTAGAGCTCACAGCGGTCTCGTAGGCGGCCTGAGTCGGCTTGGGGAGGCACGGACGGCGACGGATTTGACGGCGGCGATCTGCGGCACCGACGAGGAAGATGACGTCGAGGGAAGCTCTGCAGGGCATCCCAGCTTGTGTGGGTCGTCGGAGAGGTCGATGGCGATTCGGCGGAGCTTCTGGACACAGGCAGAGGACGAGGAGGGCTCGGTGGCTGCGCGAATGGTGGACGGCGGCGACAGGCTCCTCTCGGTGAGCACATAAACGAGAGGGTGAGGGGCTAGAGCGAGGGAGAAGTGAGAGGGGGCTCGGGCGTCTCCAGGCACGGGGTCAGGGAGGAGGACGAGCCTCCAGCGCGAAGCAGGAGGTGGCCCTCGCCCCCTGTGCGTGCACCACACACAATGCACACTGGCGAGAGGAAGGGGATGACTGGCAGGTTGCCTGGTGGGCTGGGCCGCCAGCAACAGTGCCAGGGCACAGGTGAGACTTCTCTCTCTTTCTTCTCTGATTTAAATTGTTTCTGTTTTCTATTGTTTGCCTCTGTTTTGAATTAGTAAAAATACTAATTCATTTTGTAAAATCTTGAAATAATTGTGGGCACTTTTGAAAATATTTCCCACAGCCCTCAAATTCCTTCAAGATTATTTGGACATTCAAAATATTTTATAGAATTTAAATGTCCAAATTCAAATACTTATGGTTTAATTCAAAAAATCCAGAGTGTCCTAGAGAAGTGTGCACCATTTTTGTTAGAGGTTCTAGACCAAAACAAAAGTGATGAACATTTATGAAGGGCATTTTGGGTTCATTGAAAAGATTTAATTTTGACCCTAGTTGAATTTCCTTTGCTGCTAGGGTTTATTAGTCCCCATTTCACTTTTCTGTGAAAAGTAAACATGATGCAACACATGACTAGCTAGCTTGGAGCATACCAGAACTAGGGATGTGACAGTTTGCCATGGGCGCAAAGTTTGCTATAGGGAATGGACGCTCCTCTCATTTCTGGACAGACCATTGGGTGGGTTCTCAACCTCTTTGGGCTGAGTTACAAGACCTATATACCATTGTTGTTGACCCAGCAATGTCCGTTGCGGAAGCGCTGGCCTCGACCCCCCGACAATCCATTTCTTGCGTGAACTCAAAGTCCAAGAGCGTGTGAGCCTCTCGGCCTTACTTGCCTTGATCAGCTCGACTCTCTTAACTGACTCCCCCGATACAGTGACTTGGGAGCTCACTAGGTCGGGCAAGTTTTCGGTAAAATCACTCTATCACAAGCTTTGTCAAGGACCGACATAGCTATTGGTTAACGGTTTGTGGAAGGCGCGACTACCTCTGAAAATCAAACTTTTCTTATGGCAATTATTCCGCAACAAACTGCCTACCTCCCTGAATGTAGCCAAACGTAACGACCCGGCCACTAGCCCATGTGCGCTCTGTGGCGCAACCAAAAATGCTAACCACGTTTTCTTCCGGTGCCGACTCGCGAGGTTTTTGTGGTGCGCGGTGCGGACCGCGCGAGCATGCAATGGGACCCAAGGTCTTCGAATGAACTTGTTAACTTGCTAGACTCAGTCAAGGGCCGTGGAAAGCGTGTGATGTGGAGTTGTGTAGGGGCACTCTTATGGGCACTTCGGTTAACTAGGAACAAGCTTACCATTGAGGGATGTTTTCCATCTCACCCGGCTAATATCATCTACAAATGCAACTAGTTTCTACAGAAGTGGAGTCCGTTGGGGAGGTGCCAGGATGCTGAGCTAATGAAGCATGCCCAGGAACATTTGCTGCAAGTTTACGTGATGCCTAGGGAGTCGGCGACCACGACCTAGTGGAGTGGTCACTTTTGTTTCTCTCGCGAGCTTGCGCGCTTTGTAGGGCCTTCGGCCTTGTAATATTGCTCGTGGCCTCTCCGGCTATGAACCTCGGTACTATCTTTTCTATGGCCTGGATGGCTTTTGGTGCTGTAATCTTTAAGTACTGGTACGCTGCCTGTTGTGGGATTTATTAAGTTAAAGCTGGATGCATCGGGCGTTGTCGTTCTAAAAAAAATGTAAAACACGTGGCCTAAGACAAATTTTCAAAATAAATCCACCACTCATTATTTTTGAAGGGGCGCTAAAAAGAAGGGAGTGGCAAGACAGCTCAGTATAAGGCCTGGGTGGGTGTTAATGCAGTATCAAAAGTATGTCTAGAGGGGGGGTGATTAGACTAGTTAACCAAATAAAAATCTAGCCTTTTCCCAATTTTAAGTCTTGGAAGATTTTAGCAACTTAGCACAAGCCAAGCAATCAACCTACACATGCAATTCTAAGAGTATAGCAGCGGAATGTAAATCATTGCATATGAAGGTAAAGGGGAAGAGTTTGGAGGGAGCAAATGCAATGTAGACACGAAGATTTTTGGCGTGGTTCTGATAGGTCGTGCTATCGTACATCCATGTTGATGGAGACTACAACCCATGAAGGGTAACGGTTGCGCGAGTCCACAGAGGGCTCCACCCACGAAGGGTCCACGAAGAAGCAACCTTGTCTATCTCACCATGGCCATCGCCCACGAAGGACTTGCCTCACTTGGGTAGATCTTCATGAAGTAGGCGATCTCCTTGCCCTTAAAAACTCCTTGGTTCAACTCCACAATCTTGACGGAGGCTCCCAAGTGACACCTAACCAGTCTAGGAGACACCACTCTCCAAAAGGTAATAGATGGTGTGTTGATGATGAACTCCTTGCTCTTGTGCTTCAAATGATAGTCTCCCCAACACTCAACTCTCTCTCATAGATTTGGATATGGTGGAAAGATGATTTTAGTGGAAAGCAACTTGGGGAAGGCTAGAGATCAAGATTCTTGTGGTTGGATTGGAATGTCTTGGTCTCAACACATGAGTAGGTGGTTCTCTCTAAGAAAATGAGTAGTGGAAGTGTAGGCACCGCACGTTCTGATGACTCTCTCTACGAATGGAGAAGGGGTGGAGGGGTATATATAGCCTCCACACAAAATCTAGCCATTACAGACAATTTACCAAACTCGGTGGGACCGAATAATGAAACTCGGTCAGACCGATATGGTTCAAAATGTGAACGTTCGGATTTTCGGTGGGACCGGCATGATCAACTCAGTGGGACCGATATGTTAGGGTTAGAGCATAACTTGATCTCGGTGAGACCAATCACGTGAAATCGGTGAGACTGATTTCAGTAATAGGCAAACAGAGGGTTGGTCAGGCAAATTCAGTGGGACCGATCGCTCATTTCGGTGAGACCGAAACGTTAAGAAAGGGAAACAGAGAGTTTGCATTGTGAACTCGGTGGGACCGATCGCTCATCTCGGTTAGACCGAAACGTCACGAAGGGAAACTGAGAGTTTGGAATCCCATCTCGGTGAGGCCGAGATCCCTATCAGTGAGACCGAACTGATTAGGGTTTCTGGTTATGGCTATGTCAAATGAACTCGGTGACGCCGGATGAATCAAATCGGTGGGGCCGAGTTTGATTTTAGGTTTAGGACATATGTGGAAATGAGAAAGTGGTTGAGGGATTTTGGAGCATATCACTAAGCATTTTGAGCAAGCAAGCCATTAGGCAACACCTCATCCCCTTTTAGTAGTATTGGATTTTCCTATGGGCTCAATGTGATCTTGGATCACTAAAATGAAAATGTAGAGTCTTGAGCTTTTGCCAATATGTGTCCTTAGCATTTTGAGGGGTCCACATCTCTAGTCCACGCCATGCCAATCATTGAACTTTCTGAAATGATTATCTTGAAAGAATATTAGTTCAATAAGCTATATGTTGTTAAGAATTTCCAAAACCACCTAGGTATTAGTTGCACTTTCAGTTAGGCTTGTCACTACAACTCAGCTTTACCTAGCACAAGTTAGAACATACTCCCTCCGTTCCTAAATATTTGTCTTTCTAGAGATTTCAACAAATTACTACATATGAAGCAAAATGAGTGAATCTACACTCTAAAATACTCTATATACATCTGTATGTGGTAGTCCAATTGAAATCTTTAGAAAGACAAATATTTAGGAATGGAGGGAGTACATGTCATGTCGCAGTCCACGGAGCGGAGCACTAAGGTAAACAAATTAGATTTTGGACATTTGTCATGTAACATCCCCAGTGTCATGCGACAGTAACCCTCTGTGATTAAGCTAATCATTTTACTAAACAGTGCTTGATCACCTTTGATTCAATTATCCTTTGAAATTTCCACTTTGAAATCAAATTCAATTTGCAAGTGAAATTTGGAGTTGCACAAAAGTTGCTGCAAAATAGTTCATCTTTTACCCAAAATTCCATAACATTTAATTGTTAAGGAAAACAACATCACCTCCAAGCCAAGATGGACAATAGCAATTGAAAACAGTGCCAAATCAACAAATTAATTGCTTTTCTATTATTGCAAAATTCTAACAGCTTCAATTAGATTCCAAACATTTTGTGGCAGTGCACAATTTTTCTTTGAATTTGTTTTGGTCAGTGGCATATTTTTGCAAAGTCATTTGTGGCTAAAATAAAATGCAAAAGCTACTCGAAAAAGAAAAACAGAAAAAGAAAAGACAAAAGGCCAAGTGCATACTGTGCACTTGAGCCCACTAACTACAGTACCGGCCCAGCCCACCTAGGAGGTCATCCTCAACCTCATGTTCATACGTGTCACCGTGGAGGCAGCACGCCCATTCGAGCCGCTAATGTGCACGCGTCGATCATCCTTAGACCTAAGGAGGGGATAAGGTCTCCCTCAACGTCCTCTACCCCTTCGGTGAACCCTAGCCTCGCCACTTCCCCCCTCGTGCCGCAATCATCTCCCTCATGCACTGCCGAGCCGCCGACGCCATGGTTCTCCTCGCCCGTGTGCTCCCCGTTGTCCCCGCCAACCGAGACCGCCTCTGGCCTCTCTGACACGCTCCTCTGCTTCGTCCATGCTTAAGAACGCGAGCCGGAATCCTCAACATCAGTGGATCGGCCCCGTCTTCCTCGTCTTCGTCCGCTGGCCGCCATCGTCGATTGCATCACCGTAAAGCCCCTCCGGCCTTCATCGAGCCCGCCTTCAGTTGCGATGTGAGCAGCCGCTTCCTCCTCCTCTCTAAAACATCGATAGATAGCACTAGAGCCCACATGCTCACCGTCGCCTGCCGCCGTGTCCCCACTTGTCACGGCCAACCCAGCCCCGTTCGCCCGCCGCACTCCCCTGTCCGCGCTCGTGGCCGCACTCACGCGCCCCCCGGCAGCCACGTTCGCGCCCTAGCTGCACCACTCATGCTGGCCACTCCGCTGCCCCGCATCGTTGCTATGCCGAGCTTCCGCTGCCGTCCGCCCACTGCACCACCCTACTACTCGCGCCACTGCTGCCTGCTGCGGCCACTAGCGCCCGTGGCCGCTGCCGCTCACCTACTGCACCCACTCACAGCGCCTCTAGCCTCGCCGCTTGCCCATTGATGGCTTCCGCCGCTGCTGCTTCTGCATCACTTCCGCCGCCTACCGCCCCGCCTCCGGCCCCCGCCGCTGACGGCCTCGTCTCCGACCACCTCGCCTCCGACCATCACCGCCGCTACGCCCCACCCTTGTTGCTCGCGCGTGGTGCCCCCTCGCCACGTGTTGTGCCGCTGCCGCCCCGGCTCCGCAATTCCCCGCGCCGCGGCGCCCGTTGAAAGCACAAGTGCTCCCTAGGTGGTTTTGGTAATTAATGTCAACATATCTCTTGTTGGAATAACACTTTTAGCTAGTATGTTTCAGATAAGTTCAACAATGAAGTGGCATGGACTAGAGGATGTGGAACCCCTTCAAGATGCTAAGGACAAAGGATTGGCTAAAGCTCCAAGATCAAGACTCTACATTTTCTATTTTAGTGATCCAACATCACATTGAGTCTATAGGAAAAGCAAATACTATCAAGGAGGGATGAGGTGTTGCTTAATGAGGCTCTTGCTCAAAATGCTTAGTGATATGCTCCAAAGCCCTCAACTACTTTCTCACATCCACATATGACCTAAACCAAAAGTCAAACTCAGCCCCACCGATTCTTTCTATCCGGCACCACCGAGTTCAGATGTCATAGCCACCGCCACAAACCCTAGGCAAATCGGTCTCATCGATAGGGATCTCGGTCTCACCGAGATGGGATTGCAATCTCTCTGTAAGGATCTATTACAAAAATCGGTCTCACCGAGTTTGCGTAATCGGTCCTACCGAGATTGCAATGTAAACTCTCTGTTTCCTTTTCATAACATTTCGGTCTCACCAAAATGGGTGAATCGGTCCCACCGAGTTTACCTGACCAACTCTCTGGTTAGCTTATTAGCAAAATCGATCTCACCGAGTTTGTGTAATCGGTCTCACCGAGATTACGTTATGCCCTAACCCTAACCATATCGGTCCTACCGAGTTGCATGTCGGTTCCACCGAAAATCCTAACGGTCACTAGATTTGCTGAATCGGTCCGACCGAGTTTATCAATTCGGTCCCACCGAGATTGGCAAGTTGTGTGTAACGGTTAGATTTTGTGTGGAGGCTATATATACCCCTCCACCCCCTCTTCATTCGTGGAGAGAGCCATCAGAACGAACCTACAATTCCAACTTGCATTTTCTGAGAGAGAACCACATACACTTGTGTTGAGGCCAAGATATTCCATTCCTACCATATGAATCTTGATCTCTAGCCTTCCCCAAGTTGCTTTCCACTCAAATCTTCTTTCCACCAAATCTATATCCCGTGAGAGAGAGTTGAGTGTTGGGGAGACTATCATTTGAAGCACAAGAGCAAGGAGTTCATCGTCAACACACCATTTGTTACTTCTTGGAGAGTGGTGTCTCCTAGATTGGCTAGGTGTCACTTGGGAGCCTCCGACAAGATTGTGGAGTTGAACCAAGGAGTTTGTAAGGGCAAGGAGATCACCTACTTCGTGAAGATCTACCGCTAGTGAGGCAAGTCCTTCGTGGGCGACGGCCATGGTGGGATAGACAAGGTTGCTTCTTCGTGGACCCTTCGTGGGTGGAGCCCTCCGTGGACTCGCGCAGCTGTTACCCTTCGTGGGTTGAAGTCTCCATCAACGTGGATGTACGATAGCACCACCTATCAGAACCACGACAAAAACATCCGTGTCTCCTATTGCGTTTGAATCCTCCAAACCCTTCCCTTTACATTCTTGCAAGTTGCATGCTTTGCTTTCCGCTGCTCATATACTCTTTGCATGCTTGCTTGATATGTATTGTGTTTGTTAAAATTGTGCCAAAACTCCACTTCAACGTAAAGAAATTAAAAACTGCAACTTTTGGTACTTAGTGTCTAATCACCCCCTCTAGACACCTCTTCTCGATCCTTTCAATTGGTATTAGAGCATTGGTCTCCATTGCTTTGGTTTAAACACCATTGGAGGAAGATGGATGAGTCTACTTTGGGGAGTCTTAGACATAGAGTGCCTATACTTGATGGAGAGTATTTTCATGAGTGGAAAAATGAGATGCTTGTGATTTTCAATGAATATCATTTGAACAAGTACTTTGCTAGCTCTTGTGCACCTCATGTTGATCCCATGCATCCTACCCTTGATGAGTCAATTGAGATGATTCACAATATTAGAACTGTTAATCTTATCACTAGAGGCTTGCCTAGAACTTGATTGGATGTTTGCCTACTCTTAAGTGTGCCTACACCATATGGAAATTTCTTGAGGAATGCTTTCCAAATTATTCCTTGAAAAATCTAGATGAAATTCTCCATAAGTCTATTGCCTTGAGTAAAATTAATTCCAATGATCCTATGTTTGGTGATTGTCTATTTGAGCTTACAAGCCTTATGCGTGCCAAAGGAGATGTTGGAATTATTAGTGATATTATTTCCGAAGCTATTAAAATTCATAAAGAAGATCATTGTCAAACTCACTCTAACGAATCACCCTCTCTAGGATTTGATCCACCACATGACGATGTTGAACATGGATACTATGACGGGGATGACGATAGTGATTTTGATCTTGATGATGCAATGAGACACTTTGGTCTTATGGAAAATCTTTGGGGATATATGGCAGGAGGAAAGGAATGGGTTCTTGATAGTGGATGTACCGATCACATGACCGGAGATAAAGACATGTTCCGTGAGCTTGCCGAAAATGATGGTCCTCGAAAGTATGTCACTTTCGGTGATAACTCAAAGGGTAAGGTGGTTGGCCTCGGTAAGGTGGCCATCTCACATGATAGCTCCATACAAAATGTCATGCTCGTTGAATCTCTTGGGTAGAATTTACTTTCAGTTTCTAGACTTGCTGATTTCGGTTTCAATTTCTATTCACTGAAGTAGATTGCCAAGTGTTTCATAGAGACAATCATAAAATGGTCTTTACCGATATACGCAGGGGTGATCTTTACATTGTTGATTTCACTAAAAAGGCTCAACCTAGAACTTGCTTAATTGCTAAATCCTCTAAAGGTTGGTTATGGCATAGACGATTAGGTCATGTTGGTATGCGAAACCTTGACAAGCTTATTAAAGGAAATCAAATCCTTGGCGTTAACGATGTCATATTTGATAAGGATAGACTTTGCAGCGCTTGTCAAGCAGGTAAACAGGTTGGAGGAAGGCATCCCGTGAAGAACATCATGACCACAAGGAGGCCACTCGAGCTACTTCACATGGATCTCTTTGGTCCCAACGCTTACAAAAGTCTCGGTGGAAATTCTTTTGGTCTAGTTATAGCTGATGATTTTCAAGATTTACATGGGCGTTCTTTCTCAATGATAGATCGCAGGTCCAAAAGATCTTCAAAAACTTCGCTAGGAAGGCCCAAAATCAATTTGAAGTGAAAATCAAGAAGGTTCGCAGTGACAACGGAACGGAGTTCAAGAACGCAAATGTGGACACCTTTCTTAACGAAGAAGGGATTTCACACGAGTTCTCGGCTACGTACACACCTCAACAGAATGGAGTTGTTGAGAGGAAGAACCGGGCACTCATCGAAATGGCGAGAACGATGCTTGATGAGTACAAGACGCCAAAGCACTTTTGGGCGGAAGCGGTTGAGACAGCTTGTCATGCAACAAATCTCTTGTATCTTCACAAGCTACTCGGCAAGACGACATACGAGATCCTCACCGGTAACAAACCACAAGTTGGATACTTTTGATTATTCGGCTCAAAGTGCTACATTCTTGATATGCATCGTCATTCTAAATTTGCTCCTAAGTCTCATGAAGGTTTCCTACTTGGTTATGGCTCAAACTCTCACACATACCGTGTCTACAATAATTTCACCCGAAAGTTTGAAGAGACGGTAGATGTGAAGTTTGATGAATCTAACGGCTCGCAAGTAGAGCAATTGCCAATTGATGTAGGAGACAAAGACCCTTCGGAAGCAACCCAAGACTTGTCTATTGGCAAGATTCGTCCAATGGAGGTGAAGGAGAGTACCTCGTCCATCCAAGTGGAAGCTTCTACCTCACGACAAGGTGAACCAAGAGTTGATACGGAAGCATCCACAAGTGGGACACACCAAGATGAAGAAAACAAGGAAGTGCACCAAGATGAACGCCGACAACCTCCTTCTCCACCACGACAAGAGAATGACAACGTCAACAACAAAGAAGGCCAAGAAGAAGAACAAGATGAAGAAGATGTTCAACCAAGATCCAAACAAAAGCTTCAACGAGTTCGAGCAAGAATTGCTAAAGACCATCCCGTCAAGCAAATCTACAATGATATCCAAACCGAGAGAATCACTCGCTCAAAAACTCATTTAGCTAACTTTTGTGAACACTATTCATTCATCTCTAGCATTGAACCTATGAAGGTTGAAGAAGCTTTGGAAGATCCGGATTAGATAAATGCCATGCATGAAGAGCTACACAACTCTGAGAGAAATCAAGTTTGGACATTAGTTGAGAAGCCCGACAACAACCACAACATCATCGGTACCAAATGGGTGTTTCGCGACAAGCAAGATGAAGATGGACAAGTAGTTCACAACAAAGCACGTCTCGTCGCCCAAGGCTACACTCAAGTCGAAGGTATGCACTATGGTGAGACATATGCCCCCGTTTCTAGACTTGAGTCCATTCGCATCTTACTTGCCTATGCTAATCATCATGATATCACCTTGTACCAAATGGACATTAAAAGTGCTTTTCTAAATGGTGAAATAGATGAGGAAGTTTATGTTATGCAACCTCCCGGATTTGTCAATCCTAAGAAACCTAATCATGTTTACAAACTTAACAAAGCTCTGTATGGTCTTAAACAAGCTCCTAGAGCATGGTATAAATGCTTGACCAAGTTCCTTATTGAAAAAGGCTTTGAAATTGGAAAAATAGATTCTACTCTTTTTACTAAAAGGGTTAATGGAGAACTATTTGTGTGCCAAATTTATGTCTATCATATTATATTTGGATCAACTAACCCTCATTTTAGTGAAAAGTTTGGAAAGCTAATGGCAGAGAAGTTTGAGATGTCGATGATGAGTGAACTCAAATTCTTTCTTGGTTTGCAAATCAAGCAAACTAAGGAAGGTACCTTTGTCTCTCCAACGAAGTACACCAAGGTCTTATTCAAAAAGTTCAATATGCAAGAATGCAAAGGTATGACTACACGCATGCCTACTAGTGGACATCTTTATTTAATCAAAGATGGTGAACCGGTTGATCAAAAGGTTTATCGCTCTATGATTGGTTCATTGTTATATCTATGTGCTTCACGTCCCGATATTATGCTAAGTGTGTGCATGTGTGCACGATATCAAGCCGCTCCTAAAGAATGTCATTTTAAGGCCGTGAAAAGGATATTGAGATACTTAATCTATACACCAAATTTTGGCATTTGGTATCCAAAGAGGGCATCCTTTGAACTTGTTGGCTACTCCGACTCAGACTATGCCGGTGACAAGGTTGATAGAAAGTCCACTTCGGGTACTTGTCAATTTCTTGGTAGATCTCTTGTGTCTTGGTCTTCCAAGAAACAAAACTCGGTATCCTTATCCACTGCCGAAGCAGAATACATTTCCGCTGGATCATGTTGTGCTCAATTACTTTGGATGACCAAAACTCTTAAAGATTATGGGATATATGTGAAACATGGTCCATTGCTTTGCGACAATGAGAGTGCTATTAAGATTGCTCACAATCCCGTGCAACATTCTCGAACCAAGCATATTGAAGTTCGTCGTCATTTCATTCGAGATCATGTTGCCAAAGGGGATATTAATCTTAAGCATGTTCGCACCGAAAAGCAGTTAGCTGATATATTCACGAAACCACTTGATGAGAAAGTGTTTTGCAGGTTAAGAGGTGAATTGAACATCATTTATGCTTCAAACTTGGAGTAGGAACTCCATTTGATACATGCAAGGCATGGGCCTATGACTAATCCTTGATATTTCTCTTATGTTGACTATCTTATGTCTTGGATATATTTGCACCTTGCATGTTATCTAACCCGTGTAGGTACTTGGATGAATCTAAATCTATGAGATTGCAACTCACTCACATCTTGAGCAATTTCTATATCACCAAGTCTCTACACAACGATGGATGAAAACAAGGAAGCACGCAACCATTCAAACATATCCTTTGACAAATTCTATGTTGAGTTTCATGATTGTCATTTTTGGATACACAAGTGCTCTTCCTTGCAAAAACTAACCCATGTAGGTTGATGAACTCAAACTCCAAGTGGTGTCCCAACTCTTGATGAGCTACATCAACCTTGAGCAACCCACACAAGTTCAACTACATGATCATGATCAACACCACACCCAAGGTATGTTATTCCATCTTAGAGAAGCTTTACTCCAAGTCATGAGTCAAAGCAACTCGACAAGATGTGAATACATCAAAAAGCTTAAACGAAAAATGGTAACCCCATTTTGAGCTTAAACGATGAGTATGACCTATGATCAAGTGATCTCACTTGACTCCTAAGTCAATATACTCTAACATAGGTGACTTTGTCGCTGACCAATTCTAGATGAAGTTCTCTTGTGTTCTTTTCTGTGCTCTTGTATTTGTCTCATGCATATTTGTTCCCCTCTTCAAAAAAAAACTTCATCTAGACTCCTTTTTAGTTTCTTCTCTTTTATTTTCTGTTCTGCATTCCTTACATCCAATTCATTGCAAATCTTTCAGTTAATTCCTTGAAAATCCTTGTGAGATCTTACTTGTCTAGTGAGCTGAGGTGACAAGTGTTTTCTCTGTGATGAACTCGATCTCACCGGTCTGATGCTTCCGGTCCAACCGAATCCTCTCGGTACAACCGAACCATACAACTCGGTGTCACCGATTTCACTACAGGAAAGACATCTTGCCACTTGTTTCTGCATTCTTTTTGATCCAGCTCCACTCAATGAATCTTGTCCTCGACCAGCATCCCATTCAACTTGCTGCTTTGTTCTGTGACTCAAGGACCAAACCCATCATGACAAAAATCCAGAAGAACCCTTCTTGGAAATTGATGTCAAAGGGGGAGAGAGAGATCACATCAAAGCTTAATCATATCTATAGGGGGAGACAATACTCAAGGGAAGAAAGAGTAATCATCAAGGACCCCAGATGCTTCGCGTTCAAGAGGAGAGAAGTCACATGTCTTCAAGAGGGGAAAGACATGTTCATATTTGCTCGTTTGCATTAGCTCTGTTTATTTCCTTTGAGCTCTGCTTTTGCCCTGATTTTCTGTTCCCTATCTTCTCCCAGTATCCCATGCTAAATTCAAGGGGAGCAAGACATCTAAGGGAAGGAAATCCTTGAATTTATTGCACATCTTTACCCTTGGGGACATGTCTATATCCAATGTGGTACTTGGTACTCACTCTAAATGTCATCCCAGTCTTGGTACTCTTGTGGTTTCTTTTGTTTGCTCTGGCCAGTAGGTGTATCTGCGTTATCTAACCTTGTTTACGTAGGTTCATCCCATCCTAAGACAACTCAAGACCACAAGGTAAGTATAGCATCACAGTCATGTGTATGAGAAATTCTTGCTGATGTACATACTGTTTGCAAGAAGGACTCATGAGCATGAAGGTACATTTCTCATATTCACATCATTTGCTCTGATGCATATAGCCAAGATACATGTAACACATTGCTTACTCTGTCATGTTTATGCATTCACATGCTCCTATATTCCATATTCACATGATTGCATACATGTAGGGGGAGCCAATGCATGTTACATGTCTTTCCAAAGCTTTACTTACTATTCTCTATATCTTTATCTAATGCTTTGATGTATGTTGTCATCAATTACCAAAAAGGGGGAGATTGAAAGCACAAGTGCTCCCTAGGTGGTTTTGGTAATTAATGTCAACATATCTCTTGTTGGACTAACACTTTTACCTAGTATGTTTCAGATAAGTTCAACAATGAAGTGGCATGGACTAGAGTATGTGGAACCCCTTCAAGATGCTAAGGACAAAGGATTGGCTAAAGCTCCAAGCTCAAGACTCTACATTTTCTGTTTTAGTGATCCAAGATCACATTGAGTCTATAGAAAAGCCAATACTATCAAGGAGGGATGAGGTGTTGCTTAATGAGGCTCTTGCTCAAAATGCTTAGTGATATGCTCCAAAGCCCTCAACTACTTTCTCACATCCACATATGACCTAAACCAAAAGTCAAACTCGGCCCCACCGATTCTTTCTATCAGGCGCCACCGAGTTCAGATGTCATAGCCACTGCCACAAACCCTAGGTAAATCGCTCTCACCGATAGGGATCTCGGTCTCACCGAGATGGGATTGCAATCTCTCTGTATGGATCTATTACCAAAATCGGTCTCACCGAGTTTGCGTAATCGGTCCTACCGAGATTGCAATGTAAACTCTCTGTTTCCTTTTCATAACATTTCGGTCTCACCGAAATGGGCGAATCGGTCCCACCGAGTTTACCTGACCAACTCTCTGGTATCTTATTAGCAAAATCGGTCTCACCGAGTTTGTGTAATCGGTCTCACCAATATTACGTTATGCCCTAACCCTAACCATATCGGTCCTACCGAGTTGCATGTCGGTCCCATCGAAAATCCTAACGGTCACTAGATTTGCTGAATCGGTCCGACTGAGTTTATCAATTCGGTCCCACCGAGATTGGCAAGTTGTGTGTAACGGTTAGGTTTCGTGTGGAGGCTATATATACCCCTCCACCTCCTCTTCATTCGTGGAGGGAGCCATCAGAACGAACCTACACTTCCAACTTGCATTTTCTGAGAGAGAACCACCTACACTTGTGTTGAGGCCAAGATATTCCATTCCTACCATATGAATCTTGATCTCTAGCCTTCCCCAAGTTGCTTTCCACTCAAATCTTCTTTCCACCAAATCCATATCCTGTGAGAGAGAGTTGAGTGTTGGGGAGACTATCATTTGAAGCACAAGAGCAAGGAGTTCATCATCAACACACCATTTGTTACTTCTTGGAGAGTGGTGTCTCCTAGATTGGCTAGGTGTCACTTGGGAGCCTCCGACAAGATTGTGGATTTGAACCAAGGAGTTTGTAAGGGCAAGGAGATCGCCTACTTCGTGAAGATCTACCGCTAGTGAGGCAAGTCCTTCATGGGCGACGGCCATGGTGGGATAGACAAGGTTGCTTCTTCGTGGGCCCTTCGTGGATGGAGCCCTCCGTGGACTCGTGCAGCCGTTACCCTTCGTGGGTTGAAGTCTCCATCAACGTGGATGTACAATAGCACTACCTATCAGAACCATGACAAAAACATCCGTGTCTCCTATTGCGTTTGAATCCTCCAAACCCTTCCCTTTACATTCTTGCAAGTTACATGCTTTACTTTCCGCTGCTCATATACTCTTTGCATGCTTGCTTGATATGTATTGTGTTTGTTAAACTTGTGCCAAAACTCAACTTCAACGTAAAGAAATTAAAAACTGCAACTTTTGGTACTTAGTGTCTAATCAACCCCCCTCTAGACACCTCTTCTCGATCCTTTCACCCGTCGTCGTCCAGCTGCGTGTGGTGTTGACGTGGCGGTTGTGTGGCACCACCGTGCATCCCTTTGGCCGACTCGAACCTCGTGGCCCCGATCGGTCAATCAACCGCCAGATTGACCCAGGTCAACGAGGCCCGCTGGTCAGCCTCATGTGCACCTGTGTGTGCACCGCACCAGATGCACCTTGTGAATTGTGGTTGTTTTTGGAATAAATTTAAATAAAAAATTACATAATATTGTTTAAACTTGGAAAATTCATAGAAATTAAACCGTAACTCTGATGAAAATAATTTATATATGAAAGTTGCTCAGAAAAATCCAACTAATCCGAATATGCCATCTGTTCATCTGTTAGATGCCCTTAGCCAAGTTAGGGCGGCGAAACATTTCTCAATCCTCAAAGTAGCCTAAATGAGATAGCCAAGCTGGTCCTGTTTGGACTTGAGAAATACTTGGGATGTCTCTTCTACACTTGGCATCTTGGCTGCCTTCTATGCTTTTGCTTTTTGCCTCTTCTCCTGAGCCTCTACTGATGTAGGATCTGAAGCATCCGTGACAACTGTGTTGTCCTCAAAATCAGGCCTCAAGGGAAGGTGCTCTTTGTCCAACAGATATATGCATTTGCCCATCTTGGAGTTGATGAGCATCTGAATGTGTGGAGCATACCCACATGATATCTTTTGGTCTGCTGCAGTTCTCTTGATGGTTTCTAATATCAAGCTCATCACCTTGAATTTTTGTGGCACATCAAACAATTGAAGTAAGTTGATGTAGTGGTCTCTGATCATCCTGTGATCTCCTGATTTGGGCAACAAGGTGTGCCTCAAGATGGTGTTTATGATGGCCAACCCAGACAACAGACAGTACACTGAGCCTAGCTTGTGTGTTTCCAAGGCCTTGTCAGGTATCTCCTTGTACATGTTGGCCATGGAGTTGTGATCTTTCTTGCGCTTTGCATAGACATCAATGTCATCCTCAACTTCTTCTGGAGAATTGATGAGCTTGGCCCACTCAGCAACAGTAGACTGGTACCTTGTACCCTCAGACATCCAAACAATTTTTCCATCTTGGTAGAAGTGAGTTGTTGAATAGAACTGCATGATAAGCTCATCATTCCACTTGGTCAATTTTTGACCCACAAAGGTGTCAACTCCGTTGAGTCTGAAGCTCTCATGTACTCCAGGGAAATGATCTTCATTTTCATTAATGTATTCCCAATCTTCCCATTTCATGTCACACACAATGGGCTTCTTATCTAACAAAATTGTCTCATAGAAGTCTTGTTGTTCCTTTGTGTGAAATTTGTAGTCCACAATAGTTCTTCTCCTTGCAGCATAGGGGTCTGATTGTCTCCACAATCTGAGACCTGCATCCTTTCTCTCCTTCATGTTTTCAGCCACTGTATGATTATCATCATGATCAGGGATCTTTGGCTTCAATTTTCTGAGCACTTGGGCTTCCTCTTCTTCTTCTACTTCAGGCACTAGGGCCTTCTTTTTCTCAGCAACTGGTATATTCCTGGTGGATCTCTTGGGTGAAGACTTGGGGGCTTGAGTAGTAGCTTTGGGGGTAGTCTTGGGCTTTGATGAAGCAGCCCCAGACTTGATGGCACCCCCCATCAACTTTTGAGTTTTGGGTTTTGGTGCAACATCCTCTTCTTCATCTTCCTCCTCATCCTCAGCTGGATCTCTCACATAGAGGATCTGCCAATTACTCTGGCCATGGTCTTCTTGACCCTTTCCTTTCTCTTCTTGACCCTTTCCTTTCTCTTCTTGCCCTCACCAGCCTCCTTTGGTTCAAGAGTGAACTCAATGGTTTCCTGTGTTGAGGCTCTGGCTTTGGACATGGAAACTCTCTTGGCAGGAGCTTTCTTGTGCATTCCAGGTTTGGTTCAAGCTGTTGTGCCAAATTCTTTCTTGACAACTTTCTTCTTGGAGCTGACCTCCTCCTCAAGAGCAACATAATCTTCATCCTCAAAATCTGAGTTTCTCTTTCTCCTTGTCCTGGTTGTTGCTTTGGGCAAGTTGCTTGGGTGCTTCTGCCACCCTCATCTTAGCTGCCAGAGGGACTAGTGCCCTCACTCAGGTTGACCCATTCCTCAGACTTGTTCTTAATTTCACTCTGATCTGACATAGCTGACACTGCAAACTGAAAGCTGACCCTGTGAATAGATGTAGTTGAGATAGAGTGGATGAGCATCACAAAGTGCAGAGATTTTGCAAAACAATCGAGTCAAAACTTAGTTTTAGTTTTCTACAGAAAGCATTTCAAGGCTACTGATTTGTTAAACTTGGTGACATCGAAGCAATATTAGAGTCTAAACTAGTGGAATCGGTCAGACCGAGACACAGTCCGGTGACTCCGAGATTGCTAGGGTTTCACTGAGAATCAAACTCGGTCACACCAATTTGTAAGTTTCGGTCAGACCAAAAATTACAAGTGCACTGGCCTAGGTGAAGGAAATATGCCCTAGAGGCAATAATAAAGTTGTTATTTTATATTTCCTTATATCATGATAAATGTTTATTATTCATGCTAGAATTGTATTAACCGGAAACTTTATACATGTGTGAATACATAGACAAAACAAAGTGTCCCTAGTATGCCTCTACTTGACTAGCTTGTTAATCAAAGATGGTTAAGTTTCCTAACCATAGACATGTGTTTTCATTTGATGAATGGGATCACATCATTAGGAGAATGATGTGATGGACAAGACCCATCCGTTAGCTTAGCACTATGATCGTTTAGTTTATTGCTATTGCTTTCTTCATGACTTATACATGTTCCCATGACTATGAGATTATGCAACTCCCGAATACCGGAGGAACACTTAGTGTGCTATCAAACGTCACAACGTAACTGGGTGATTATAAAGATGCTCTACAGGTGTCTCAGATGGTGTGTGTTGAGTTGGCATAGATCAAGATTAGGATTTGTCACTCCAATTGTCGGAGAGGTATCTCTGGGCCCTCTCGGTAATGCACATCAGTATGAGTCTTGCAAGCAATGTGACTAATGAGTTAGTTGCGGGATGATGCATTACAAAACGAGTAAAGAGACTTGTCGATAACGAGATTGAACCAGATATTGAGATACCGACGATCGAATCTCAGGCAAGTAACATACCGATGACAAAGGGAACAACGTATGTTGTTATGCGGTTTGACCGATAAAGATCTTTGTAGAATATGTAGGAGCCAATATGGGCATCCAGGTTCTGCTATTGGTTATTGACCAGAGATGTGTCTCGGTCATGTCTACATATTTCTCGAACCCGTAGGGTCCGCACGCTTAACGTTCGATGATGATTTGTATTATGAGTTATGTGATTTGATGTACCGAAGGTTGTTCGGAGTCCCGGATGAGATCACGGACATAATGAGGAGTCTCGAAATGGTTGAGATGTAAAGGTCGATATATTGGAAGGCTATATTCGGACATCGGAAAGGTTCCGAGTGATTCGGGTATTTTTTCGGAGTACCGGAGAGTTACGGGAATTCGCCGGGGGGTCAATGGGCCTTCATGGGCCTTAGTGGAAATAGAGGGCAGCAAGGAAGTGTGGGGTGCGCCCCCTTAGGCCCAAACCGAATTGGTTTAGGGCTTCTGGGGCCAGCCCCCTCATTCCTTCTCCCCTTCTCCTCTTTCCTTCCCCTCCTAGTTGGACTAGGAAAGGGGGAACCTACTCCTAGTAGGAGTAGGATTCCCCCATTGGGGCGCACCCTATGAGGCCGCTGGCCCCTCCCCTTGCTCCTTTTCATACGTGGCTAGGGGGCACCCCAAAGACACACAAGTTGATCATTGATCTCTTAGTCGTGTGCGGTGCCCCTTGACGGTGTCCTGGACTAGGGGGTACTCACGACGTCATCTCCCGATCTGTTAGATTGTGACGAGGACCCCCATGGTCGTATACTCATGGGCCAGTCCGGACAGCTGCCGCATACAAGGAAGATTCCACAAGACTTGGCGATCAAGACAAGGACTCCTCCCCACCGGCGTATTCGGCTAGGACTCTTGTTATCCTAGGCCTCTAGTGCATTATATAAACCGAGGCCAGGCTAGTCGATAGAAACAACAACAATCATACCATAGGCTAGCTTCTAGGGTTTAGCCTGTACGATCTCGTGGTAGATCAACTCTTGTAATACTCATATTCATCAAGATCAATCAAGCAGGAAGTAGGGTATTACCTCCATAGAGAGGGCCCGAACCTGGGTAAACATTGTGTCCCTTGCCCCCTGTTACCATCCGCCTTAGACGCACAGTTCGAGACCCCCTACCCGAGATCCGCCGGTTTTTACACCGACATTGGTGCTTTCATTGAGAGTTCCGCTGTGTGTTCGGCAAAAAGTCTATGGCTCGCCTGCAGATCAACTGCGACTTCGGCATCTTCGTCACCAGCTCGACTGGTCACCTTGGTTTGACCAAAGACTGCGCCCTACCTCCGATCGTCATGTTCGGATGAGGGCCTTCATCAACTTCAGCTCCGATCTCTATCAAGATCATGGAGGAATCATCCAGGGAGCCCGGGGGCTCAACGTCAACATTGCCCTCGGGCGACCGTTCTATTTTTCTGGATAGCGAACTTGTGTCCGCCGCCACCGCCTCCTCAAGCGTCGTTTTAACGATTGCTTCAGTGGAATTGTGCGGAATTGAGTCTACAACAAACCTGGAAAATTCTGTCGAGTTCCGATGGAGGAATCTCTGGCAATCAGCGATATACCGGAGCCCTGTTAAATATGGATGAGAATCTGGATGAGTTTAGGGCGTGGTGTCCAGCTTCTAGCTCAGACGTCCTTTGGAAGATCCAACCGTTGATCGGCTGCGGAATTCCTATATCTACCACCCCTCAAAATTTCAGCTCGATCCGACCGTCCAAACTCCGAGAACTTTCCGATTAGTGCATCACTTTTCGGATCTGTTTTCTGCGCGAAAACTAATCCGACCCGAGTTCGTCTTTTTTATGAACGGGATTTCGGACATCCTTTTTGAAGGAAGTTTTGTATGGGGTATTGTGTTTGGTTTCCGAACACATCCCACCTACTTTAAAATCTTTTGAACATGATCCTCAACATCATCCTGATGTCAAACCAGTCCGGCAATATTGCTCCACGGCCGCCGACCTGTGCTAAACACGTCGTCACTTTGTTGAGCCGAGCTCAACTTCTTCGGATCATCATCTTGGCAAGCCGAACAAGAGTTCGGCATCGAAAAGGATAAATCATCACCAACATCGCCGCTCCATGGGTTACACGGAGCAGGCACACTGGCATCACCGCACGGTCACTTCATCAAGCCGGCATTGACCACGTCACGACCTGCATCGGCAGGGCCGCACTGTTGCTCCTTCGAGTCGGTGTCCATCACGCTGACCTACTTCGACTCATCGGCTGACATTGAGGCTTCGACATCTCGGCTGGACCGGGGGCTTCGCCATCTCTTCATCAACCTATACTCCAGAGACTTCGGCGTCACTAGCCGACCAGCTCCGTCACGATAGCTGGACCGAGGCTTTGCCTTGGCGAGCCAACCTTTGCCAGCATTGCCATGTCGTCGCTTTATCACCCGTCAGGCAATGGGTGCGCGGATCGAGTCCCAATTTTGGGAATCACCTTTCTTCGGATTGCTACAATAAATAAACCAGGTGCTATTAATCCTAGTATTTTTTGCTTTTTGGGTTCATTTTTCCCAAGGAATTATTACTCTGGCTTGTCCATCATATGTACGCTGGTCTATGAAATGGTGGCCGCATTAACAACGATCGCATGGTGGTTCGGTCAGTTTCCGTACATAGTCCGGCGAACGCTGCATCCGGAACTCGGACCGACATGTGAATTCAGGCTTTGCCACGCCTTTACCGCATCACGCTGACGCCCTGCATCGACATTGACTTCGGCGCCAGGCCATATTTATTTTATTACTCACTTTGCATAAATTATTTATTATGCAACATTTTTTATTATTACTATTATCGCTGGTCTGCACTATTATTTGTGCACAGGAAAATGATCCAGCCGGACTATATCCTTTGGCGTCACCTCGGCTGGACGGGGGGCTTCGTCAACACTTCATTACCCCATGCCGGGGACTTCGGCATCACTCTGCCGGCCTGCATTGACCGTGCTATGTCACCACTTCGGAGTGCCGAGCTCTTTGCCCCGCCACCTCGGGACCGGCTTGGGGGATGGAACCTTGTCCCGCATCAAGCTCGGACCGCGTCACCAATACCGAACACATTAACCAGCTAAGTTGCCTTTATGCTCAAAGTTTTTAATTTTTTAATTTATGTTCGGTTCGACCAAGCATTACACTTTTTTTTGGAAAAAAGTTGCTTGTAAAAAATTTCCTTGTCCAAACTTTGTTTGTGACGCACAAATTCAAATACCCTGTTTACTTGGGGCTCCCTTGCTGGAGCTTTTCCTCTTGCATATGATTATACTTGTATGGCTTCGTTCCTTGTTCATGTATTACGCCACAATATGCACCATATTGACCTAAGTGATTTGCAAGCTAGGTTGCCTTGCTCCTGTGTTTACCCCTGTGTTCCCGATTGTTCGGCTAGGGAGTAAAGGGAGCACCTCTGCGATTGTCACGATCGGGTCACCCGAGCCGGACCTCAAACTGGGTGAAGCCGAAAGCTAGCGCTCTTACTGTTTTTAATTATGGTCGGCACACAACGGAACTCATGAGTACAAAAAATCTATTGCACAAGTCTCATATTAACAATGAGCACCGAAGAAAGGTATCGGTGGGGTACTATTTTCTTGAAGATGCTTCTTACACTTTATCGATAATATATCATAAGTTCCTGGCGCTTTATGCATTACAGCCTTATGACCTGATTGCTCGGTTATCGGAAACACCGCCGATATTCTCGGCAATTGGAGTACATAACACTTTTCGGTCCTTGACCAAGAGGAGAAAGCCGACGATCGGTTAAGACGCGTTTAAAGTTCGGGTGAACATAGATATGATATAAGTACTTTGGTACATACAATCATTCTTTTACCCAAGTCACTCGGGGGCTCTTAAATTTATGTGAGCTGTTTTATAATAAGTGTTCTTCTTCTTAGTCGTTGCAAAGTCTTTTTTTTATCACTCCTTTTTTCGACGCGAGTGTGCGGTCAATAGTCGGGGCGCCTAATTTCTCTCTCGAAGCCGCTAAAGTTTGCTAAACTGGCCTAACGAGAAGTACTCCGCCTTCGGGATAGGAGGTTGAAGCCATAGGCTGACCCGCTTGAAGTCTCGAGATAGGATGTGTCATGTTAAAGCACGACAGAAACACCTTCTTTTTCTAAGACCAATTTTCAATTTGGCACCGAACACTTGATCTAGTTCGGACATTAAAATTTTGAGTAAGTTTTTTGGCTTTTCGAGCCTATGGCACTTTTAAACTATTTGTGCGTTTCCAGCATTAGTCTCGCAGTGCAACGCCGGACACCTTTAGGGATTCGGCAAAAACATTCTCGGATATTGCTATATATGCATCGGTTTTGAATTGTGTCGTCGGTCAATAGTTGGGTTGCCCGGCTCCTGTGCTTGCCTCCTACGTTCTGCTTTGTTCGGCTAGGTGTGCCAAGGGAGAACCATTGCGATTGTGCTTCCAGCTCGCATGGTCGAGCACCTCAGTGGAGAAAGCCGAAAACTGACTGTCACAGTAGGCGTAAACTGGTCAGCGATCCGATGACTATGTTAAATGATGGGTCGTTCATAACATTGGCCGAAGTGTTTACGGCTTGACCTCGGCTGTCTCCGAAACCGGGGGCTCATAGCTAGCTTGCCCAGTATAAAGCTCCTATGACTAAGCGAAAGTTTTAAAGCCCGCATATCTGATTGCCTCGTTTCTGCCAACACAACCGCCTTCGGGCACCGATACGTCGGCTAAGGGTTGTTTTGTTAGTACGGAAACACCCTGCGTAGTATCTACCAAGGGGTAGAAGCCGACGATGGGCCACTTTCAACTGATAAACGGTCACAATGGAGTCAAAATAATGATGTAAAGTACTTGGATACATAGAATCATTACACATAATCTATGATTTTTTACTCTGGATATCGATCCTTAATTCGGCCACCCGTGCGCACATTAAGGCTCGGGGGCTACTGGGCTTTGAACTCATTATTTATAAATATTAAAGGGGTACATCGATCCCCTGATCTGGTGTTGCCACCCGACCAGTGTCTCGGGGGCTACTGCATTGTCTATTCAATGCAGAAAATTCAAAGTGCTCAGTGTTCGGCTTGACCGAACTATGCACAAACGCGTCTTCGGACAACAATGGGTACCACCTGGACCTATACGGCGTCAAGCTAATATATTACGGTGACTTCTCGAGACCCTCTATCAAGGGCCTGTTCGCCGATCACTATTTTCCATGATATATTATACCGTGTTTCTATTCCTACGTATGTTGCCAAGCTAGGAGTTGATCCTCAGGCCGATTTCGCGCATCGACCTAAGTCTCAGGGGCTACTAGGATCAGCGGTTTCATGTTTTCCTTCAGGTGCATCTCGGATATTAGACCAACACGCACCTTGAGGGATACTGGCTATACATCTTGTCAGATATTACACTGCACAATTCGGAATTAAATTCATAAAAATCAGTCCCATGGCCAAGGTGGTGCACCACCTCGGAAGCAGTCCGGCATAAAGCTTGGGCGCCAGTGGCTGGCTCCATAGAGGGCATTTCTGGTATTAAGCTTAGCTAAACTCTTTCAACCTTTTGAACCAAGGTGATCTATGACACCTCGGATATAATCCGGTGTTGGAGCTCGGATATAGTCCGGCGTTGGATCTTGGACATAGTCCGGCGTTGGTGCTCGGCTGCAAAGGATACCTCGAATGCGGTCCGGCGTTGGAAGCTAAGACGCAAGAGGACACTGCCTCCCGGGAAAAACTTCAAACCCGAGGTAGGGCATAAAAATAACAAGGCATTGATAAAGGCCGGAAACTTAAAGGGGCTCCTCGGATACCCGACGTGTAAAATCTTCAGATGCACTTCGGCGATCCTCAAGATCGAAGATGAGAAGATTTGTTGAACCAGTTTTCAAGATCGACGATCGAAGATGAAGAACAGTTCGGAAGAATCGAGGAGCGTTCCTAACTTGAAGACCGGTTCAGGGGGCTACTGACGGTGTCCTGGACTAGGGGGTACTCACCACGTCATCTCCCGATCTGTTAGATTGGGCCGAGGACCCCCATGTCCGTATACTCATGGGCCAGTCCGGACAGCTGCCGCATACAAGGAAGATTCCACAAGACTTGGCGATCAAGACAAGGACTCCTCCCCACCGGCGTATTCGGCTAGGACTTTTGTTATCCTAGGCCTCTAGTGCATTATATAAACCGAGGCCAGGCTAGTCAATAGAAACAACAACAATCATACCATAGGCTAGCTTCTAGGGTTTAGCCTCTATGATCTCGTGGTAGATCAACTCTTGTAATACTCATATTCATCAAGATCAATCAAGCGGGAAGTAGGGTATTACCTCCATAGAGAGGGCCCGAACCTGGGTAAACATTGTGTCCCTTGCCTCCTGTTACCATCCACCTTAGACGCACAGTTCGGGACCCCCTACCCGAGATCCGCCGGTTTTGACACCGACACCCCCTCCACCATAATCCACCTCGGTCATATCATCGTAGTGCTTAGGCGAAGCCCTGCGCCGGTAGCTTCATCATCACCATCATCATGCCGTCGTGCTGACGAAGCTCTTCCCCGACACTCAGCTGGATCAAGAGTTCGTGGGACGTCACCGAGCCGAACGTGTGCAGATCACGGAGGTGCCGTACTTTCGGTACTAGGATCGATCGGATCGTGAAGACGTACGACTACATCAACCGCGTTGTCATAACGCTTTCGCTTACAGTCTACAAGGTAACATGGACAACACTATCCCCTCTTGTTGCTATGCATCACCATGATCTTGCGTGTGCGTAGGAAAATTTTGAAATTACTACGTTCCCAACAGTGGTATCAGAGCCAGGTCTATGCGTAGATGTTATATGCATGAGTAGAACACAAATGAGTTGTGGGCGATAATAGTCATACTGCTTACTAGCATGTCATACTTTGATTCGACAATATTGTTGGATGAATCGGCCCGGACTGACATTACGCGTACGCTTACGCGAGAATGGTTCTACCAACGTGCTTCGCACACAGGTGGCTGGCGGGTGTCAGTTTCTCCAACTTTAGTTGAATCGAGTGTGGCTACGCCCGGTCCTTCTTGAAGGTTAAAACAGCACACTTGTCGAAAATTCGTTGTGGTTTTGATGTGTAGGTAAGAACGGTTCTTGCTCAGCTCGTAGCAGCCACATAAAACTTGCAACAACAAAGTAGAGGACGTCTAACTTGTTTTTGCTGGGCATATGTTGTGATGTGATATGGTCAAGACATGATGCTGAATTTTATTGTATGAGATGACCATGTTTTGTAATGGAGTTATCGGCAACTGGCAGGAGCCATATGGTTGTCGCTTTATTGTATGAAATGCAATCGCCATGTAATTGCTTTACTTTATCACTAAGCGGTAGCGATAGTCGTAGAAGAAATAATTGGCGAGACAACAACGATACTACGATGGAGATCAAGGTGTCACGCCAGGGACGATGGTGATCATGACGGTGCTTTGAAGATGGAGATCAAAGGCACAAGATGATGATGGCCATATCATATCACTTATATTGATTGCATGTGATGTTTATCCTTTATGCATCTTATTTTTCTTAGTTCGACGGTAGCATTATAAGATGATTTCTCACTAAATTTCAAGGTACAAGTGTTCTCCCTGAGTATGCACCGTTGCGACAGTTCTTCGTGCTGAGACACCACGTGATGATCGGGTGTGATAAGCTCTACGTTCACATACAACGGGTGCAAGCCAGTTTTGCACACGCAGAATACTCGGGTTAAACTTGACGAGCCTAGCATATGCAGATATGGCCTCGGAACACTGAGACCGAAAGGTCGAGCGTGAATCATATAGTAGATATGATCAACATAGTGATGTTCACCATTGAAAACTACTCCATCTCACGTGATGATCGGACATGGTTTAGTTGATTTGGATCATGTGATCACTTAGATGATTAGAGGGATGTCTATCTAAGTGGGAGTTCTTAAGTAATATGATTAATTGAACTTTAATTTATCATGAACTTAGTCCTGGTAGTATTAGCATATCTATGTTGTAGATCAATAGCTCGCGATGTAGCTACCCGTTTATTTTTTATATGTTCCTAGAGAACAATAAGTTGAAAGTTGATAGTAGCAATGATGTGGACTTGTTCCGTGATCTGAGGATTTTGTCCTTGATGCACTGCTAGGTGACAGAACTATTGCAGGAGCAGATGCAGATGTAATGAACGTTTTTGACAAGCTCGGTATGATTACTACTTGATAGTTCAGTGCACCATGCTTTACTTCTTAGAACCGGGACTTCAAAATTGTTTTGAACGCCACGGAACATATAATATGTTCCAAGAGTTGAAGTTGGTATTTCATACTCATGCCCGTGTCGAGAGGTATGATACCTCTGACAATACTTTGCCTACAAGATGGAGGAGAATAGCTCAACCAGTGAGCATGTGCTTAGATTTTCTGGGTACTACAATTGCTTGAATCAAGTGGGAGTTAATCTTCCAGATAAGATAGTAATTGACAAAGTTCTCTAGTCACTATCACCAAGTTACTAGAACTTCGTGATGAACTATAATATGCAAGGGATGACGAAAACAATTCCCAAAGATCTTCGCGATGCTAAAATCGGTGAAGGTACAAATCAAGAAAAGCATCAAGTGTTGATGGTTGACAAGACCACCAGTTTCAAGTAAAAGGGCAAGGGAAAGAAATGGAACTTCAAGACGAATGGCAAGCAAGTTGCCACTCCCATGAAGAAGCCCAAAGCTAGACCCAAGCCTCAAACTGAGTGCTTCTAACTGAAAAGGAAATGATCACTGGAAGTGGAACTGCCCTAGATACTTGGCAGATAAGAAGGATGGCAAAATGAACAAAGGTATATTTGATATACATGTTATTGATGTGTAATTTACTAGTGTTTATAGCAACCCCTCAATATTTGATACTGGTTCAATTGCTATGAGTAGTAACTCGAAACTTGAGTTGCAAAATATACAGAGACTAGTTAAGGGCGAGGTGATGATGTGAGTTGGAAGTGATTCCAAGGTTGATAAGATCACCATTGCACACTCCCTTTACCTTTAGGATTAGTGTTGAACCTAAAATAAATGTTATTTGGTGTTTGCGTTGAGCATAAATAGATTGGATCGTGTCTATTGCAATACGGTTATTCATTTAAGTCAAAGAATAATTGTTGTTCTATTTACATGAATAAAACCTTCTATGGTCATACACTCAATATAAATGGTTTATTGAATCTCGGTCGTAGTGATACACATATTCATAATATTGGAGCCAAAAGATGCAAAGTTAATAATGATAGTGCAACTTATTTGTGGCACTACCGTTTAGGTCATATTGGTGTAAAGCGCATGAAGAAACTCCATGCCGATGGGCTTATTGGAATCACTTGATTATGAATCACTTGATGCTTGCGAACCATGCCTCATGGGCAAGATAACTAAAACTCCGTTCTCCGGAACAATAGAGCGAGCAACTGACTCATTGGAAATAATACATACTGATGTATGCAGTCTGATGAGTGTTGAGGCTCGCGGCGGGTATCATTATTTTTTGACCATCACAGATGATTTGAGCAGATATGAGTATATCTACTTGATAAAACAAAAGTCTGAAACATTTGAAAAGTTCAAAGAATTTCAGAGTGAAGTGGAAAATCGTCGTAACAAGAAAATAAAGTTTCTATAATCTGACCGCGGAGACGAATATTTGAGTTACGAGTTTGGTCTTCATTTGAAACAATGTGGAATAGTTTCGCAACTCACGCCACCTGGAACACCACAGCGTAATGGTGTGTCCGAACATCATAACCGTACTTTATTAGATATGGTGTGATCTATGATGTCTCTTACCGATTTACCACTATCGTTTTGGGGTTATGCATTAGAGACAGTTGCATTCACATTAAAAAGGGCCCCATCTAAATCCGTTGAGATGACACCGTATGAACTATGGTTTAGCAAGAAACCTAAGCTGTCATTTCTTAAAGTTTGGGGTTGCGATGCTTATGTGAAAAAGTTTCATCCTGATAAGCTCAAACCCAAATCGGAGAAGTGCGTCTTCATAGGATACCCAAAAGTAACTGTTGGGAAAGTAATATGTTGCTAAGAATGGATCCTTTTTAGAGAAGGAGTTTCTCTCGAAAGAAGTGAGTGGGAGGAAAGTAGAACTTGATAGGGTAATTGTACCTTCTCCCGAATTGGAAAGTAGTTCATCACAAAAATCAGTTCTCGTGATGCCTACACCGATTAGTGAGGAAGTTAATGATGATGATCATGAAACTTCAGATCAAGTCACTACCGAACCTCATAGGTCAACCAGAATACATTCTGCACCAAAGTTGTACGGTAATCCTATTCTGGAAATCATGTTACTAGACCATGACAAACCTACGAACTATGAGGAAGCGATGATGAGCCCAGATTCCGCAAAATGGCTTGAGGCCATGAAATCTGAGATGGGATCCATGTATGAGAACAAAGTATGGACTTTGGTTGACTTGCCCGATGATCGGCAAGCAATAGAAAATAAATGGATTTTCAAGAGGAAGACGGACGCTGATAGTAGTGTTACTATCGACAAAGCTAGACTTGTCGAAAAAGGTTTTTGACAAGTTCAAGGTGTTGACTATGATGAGATTTTCTCACTTGTAGTGATGCTTAAGTCTGTCCAAATCATGTTTGCAATTGCCACATTTTATGAAATCTGGCGACATTCCTTAATGGATCTCTTAAAAAACAGTTGTATATGATGCAACCAAAAAGGTTTTGTCAATCATAAAGGTGCAAACAAAATGTGCAAGCTCCAGCGATCCATCTATGGACTGGTGCAAGCATCTCGGAGTTGGAATGTACGCTTTGATAGTGTGATCAAAGCATATAGTTTTATATAGACTTGCGGTGAAGCCTGTATTTACAAGAAAGTGAGTGGGAGCACTACAACCTTTCTGATAAGTATATGTGAATGACATATTGTTGATTGGAAATGATGTAGAATTTTTCGGAAAACATAAAGGAGTGTTTGAAAGGAGTTTATCAAAGAAAGACCTCGGTGAAGCTCCTTACATATTGAGCATCAAGATCTATAGAGATAGATCTAGACGCTTGATAAGATTTTTCAATGAGTACATACCTTGATAAGATTTTGAAGGAGTTCAAAATGGATTAGTCAAAGAAGGAGTTCTTGCCTGTGTTGCAAGGTGTGAAGTTGAGTAAAGTCTCAAAAAACCAACCACGGCAGAAAATAGAAAGAGAATGAAAAGTCATTCCCTATGCCTCAGTCATAGGGTCTATAAAGTATGCTATGCTGTATACCAGACCTATTGCATACCTTAGAATGATTTTGGCAAGGGAGTACAATAGTGATCTAGGAATCGATCACCGGACATCGGTAAAAATTATCCTTAGAGGACTAAGGAAATATTTCTCGGTTATGGAGGTGATAAAGAGTTCGTCGTAAAGAGTTACTCTTTGCAAGCTTTGACATCGATCTGGATGACTCTATATCACAATACGGATACATATTGAAAGTGGGAGCAATTAGCTAGAGTAGCTCCGTGCAGAGCATTTTAGACATAGAAATTTGTAAAATACATACGGATCTGAATGTGGCAGACCCATTGACTAAACTTCTCTCACAAGCAAAACATGATCACACCTTAGTACTCTTTGGGTGTTAATCACATGGCGATGTGAACTAGATTACTCACTCTAGTAAACCCTTTGGGTGTTGGTCACATAGCGATGTGAACTATGGGTGTTAATCACATGGTGATGTGAACTATTGATATTAAATCACATGGCGATGTGAACTAGAGTATTGACTCTAGTGCAAGTGGAAGACTGAAGGAAATATGCCCTAGTGGCAATAATAAATTTGTTATTTTATATTTCCTTATATCATGATAAATGTTTATTATTCATGCTAGAATTGTATTAACCGGAAACCTGATACATGTGTGAATACATAGACAAAACACAGTGTCCCTAGTGTGCCTCTACTTGACTAGCTCGTTAATCAAAGACGGTTAAGTTTCCTAACCATAGACATGTGTTGTCATTTGATGAATGGGATCACATCATTAGGAGAATGATGTGATGGACAAGACCCATCCGTTAGCTTAGCACTATGATCGTTTAGTTTATTGCTATTGCTTTATTCATGACTTATACATGTTCCTATGACTATGAGATTATGCAACTCCCGAATACCGGAGGAACACTTAGTGTGCTATCAAACATCACAACGTAACTGGGTGATTATAAAGATGCTCTATAGGTGTCTCCGATGGTGTTTGTTGAGTTGGCATAGCTCAAGATTAGGATTTGTCACTCCAATTGTTGGAGAGGTATCTTTGGGCCCTCTCGGTAATGCACATCAGCATAAGCCTTGCAAGCAATGTGACTAATGAGTTAGTTGTGGGATGATGTATTACGGAACGAGTAAAGAGACTTGCCGGTAACGAGACTGAACTAGGTATTGAGATACCGACGATCGAATCTCAGGCAAGTAACATACCGATGACAAAGGGAACAACGTATGTTGTTATGCGGTTTGACCGATAAAGACCTTCGTAGAATATGTAGGAGCCAATATGAGCATCCAGGTTCCGCTATTGGTTATTGACCGGAGATGTGTCTCGGTCATGTCTACATAGTTCTCGAACCCGTAGGGTCGGCACGCTTAACGTTCGATGACAATTCGTATTATGAGTTATGTAATTTGATGTACCAAAGGTTGTTCGGAGTCCCAGATGAGATTAGAGACATGACGAGGAGTCTCGAAATGGTCGAGACGTAGAGATTGATATATTGGAAGGCTATATTCGGACATCGGAAAGGTTCCGAGTGATTCGGGTATTTTTCGAAGTACCGGAGAGTTACGGGAATTCGTCGGGGGGGTCAATGGGCCTTCATGGGCCTTAGTGGAAATAGAGGGCAGCAAGGAAGTGTGGGGTGCGCCCCCCTTAGGCCCAAACCGAATTGGTTTAGGGCTTTTGGGGCCAGCCCCCTCTTTCCTTCTCCCCTTATCCTCTTTCCTTCCCCTCCTAGTAGGACTAGGAAACGGGGAACCTACTCCTAGTAGGAGTAGGATTCCCCCCTTGGGGCACACCCTATGAGGACGCCGGCCCCCTCCCCTTGCTCCTTTATATACATGGATAGGGGGCACCCCAAAGACACACAAGTTGATCATTGATCTCTTAGCCGTGTGCGGTGCCCCCCTCCACCATAATCCACTTCGGTCATATCGCCGTAGTGCTTAGGCTAAGTCCTATGCCGGTAGCTTCATCATCACTGTCATCACGCTGTCGTGCTCACGAAGCTCTTCCCCGACACTCAGCCGAATCAAGAGTTCGTGGGACGTCACCGAGCCGAACGTGTGCAGATCGCGGAGGTGCCGTACTTTCAATACTAGGATTGGTCGGATCGTGAAGACGTATGACTACATCAACCGCGTTGTCATAACGCTTCCGCTTACGGTCTACGAGGGTATGTGGACAACACTCTCCCCTCTCATCACTATGCATCACCATGATCTTGCGTGTGCGTAGGAAAATTTTGAAATTACTACGTTCCCAACACTAGGCCAAATCGGTGAGACCGATTTCTACAACTCGGTCGGTCCGAGATGAGTTTAGCGGAAACCTAACCCTACATTTTTGAATCAAAACTAATCTAAAGGAAGTTTTTGCTGGATAGAGTAATCTCATACGTGGTAAGAATCATATCATTGATCTAAGTGCAGGAATTTGAGGTTAAGATTGCACATAGGGGTCGAGTTCATACCCTAACTCGACGGTGAACTCGCTACGGCGACAACGGCGGTGAAGATTCCCGTTGACAGCGGCGGAGACCAGTGGCAGGAGGTCGCTGGCAATGAGGAGACGATCTGGAGACCTGAGTCGGCAGAGCAGGATACGCGTGAGCGAAGGGTTTCAGAGGAATTTCAAAAATTTGACCCGTGGGTATATATATCTTGACCCTCTCGGTGTGACCGAGTGGAACAACTCGGTGTGACCGAACTGTTCAAATCAGTTGCACCGAGATTGAAAACCTAGATCAACTCAATGAACTCGGTATGACCGAAAGGGATGAATCGGTCAGACCGAAATACACCGAGAGGTTTTGGAAGTTTAAGTCTATGACGAATCGGTGGCTCCGAGTGCTCCTCACCCAGAGGGTTAGAATCCGACTTGATCAAACTTTGTGATGTAGATGAATAGATTTTGAGACGAGAAAAGCATAGATAGCTAGAGGAAGTTCTTAGGAATTCTTGTCCATCCATTTGGCAAAAGGAGAAACCAAACAATCAAAGCAACAAATAGATGTCCTCGAATGAGAAAAATATGCACTCAACATGCTCACACAATAAGATGGCAAATGAAATATGTAGCAAAGCATGCACAAACAGTCTAGCATCTATCAAGAAATTGGCGATGACTAGGTCATCTATATATGAGTATATTGACTGAGGAGTCAAATGAGAACATTTGATCGTAGGTCATACTCATCGTTTAAGCACAAGTGGGGTTACCACTTTGACATAAAGCATTGTTGTGTACACACCATTAGAGTTGCTCTAGCTCAATTCTTAGAGTAAAGCTCCCCCTAGATGTGATATCCCCCCTAAGAAGGATGAATTAACCTTGGGTTTTGTCGATGATGACTTCATGTAGATGTTGAAGATGTGGATGCTCAATGTTGATGTAGATCATTTGGAGCAATCCATTGGAGTGAGTTGCACTTTCAATACCTACATGGGTTAGTCCCACAAGGAACAAACAAAGATATCCATAGACATAGAGTGAAGTATACACAAGATGATGTCCATGAAAGCATTAGGTTACCTTGTCCCTTGTCTTACCAACAAGAGGGTTTGTGACTCCTTGAACTAGTGCAAGATGTGAAAGTTGTTTGCACTTGTCCTTGCCAAAATGAATATGAGTGAATTATGTTGGCGGACTCACCCTCAAGAACTCTCTAGTTCTTATTCTTTGGGATCCACATCAACTTGATGGGAATCCTTGGAGTCGTAGTCATACTTGATGTAGTCTTGGGAACCCACTTGACCAAGGTCTTCAGAGCTTCTTCAAATGCATCAATCTCCTCTTGAAGTTTGTCCTTGCCTTTTAGCTTGTGGTATTGTGGTGGAAGATCATCTTGAGCTTGTGTCCCCTTGAAACAAGTAGGATCATACTTCTCTTGTTGAGGAACAAACTTCGTCTTGGGGTATTGATCTTCTTCCCACTTAACTCCATTGCCATTGAACTTTCGTTCAAAACCAACACCTTGATTCTTCCGGTGCCTTCCTTGCTTGCGTACAATTTCCTCAAATTGCTTACTTCCGACAAGGCTCTTGTAAACACCTTTCTCTATAATTCCCTTCAATAAGCTATTTTCTTGCTCAAGTGTAACTTGGCTAAGAGAATCATTAGTGGAATCAAGAGAACTACTAGAAGCAATAATATTGGATTTAACATGATTATTGTTACTACTAGAAGAAGAATCTTTCTTACTCGTGTTGCTAGATTTTACTTGTGGAATGTAAGTAGACAAGAGTAAATAATTGGCAATGTAAGAACTTCTCTTACGAAGATCATCATTGATTGCTTTTAAGAACCCATTCTCTTGCTCAAGATTGAGCTTTTCAAAGCGTAGCTTCTCATGAGTCTTTAAAAGCTCTCGATGATCTTCCAAGGTAGCTTCATGGGCTAACTTAAGAGTGTTTAGTTCTTTAGTTATACGCTCAATCTCCTTCTTATCATCGTCATTCGTTTTATCCTGATTAGCATGATTAATAGCAAGTTCATCATAGTTTTCATCAGTAGAGTTGTCAACAAGTAAATCATCATCACCTAGCAAATCATCTTCATCACTATTGAAATCAACATAGTCGGGGTGTGATACCTTTGGGCCTTTAGACATGAAGCATCTTCCAATTACTTCATTTTGTGAGTCAAATATGTCATAGGAATTGGTTGACACAAGTGCTAGACCGGCAACTCCTTCATTTTGAGTATATTCGGAGTCAGAGTGATAACTTTTCTCGGAGTGATTGTCGGAGTCGGAGTCGGATACCCATTCACGAACATGAGCTTGATGTCTTCATTTTGTATAGCTCCTTGATGACTTGTCCTTCCTTTCCGAATCCTTGCCTCTGCGAGAGGTTCTTCGTTCATAACGATCATCTCTACTCCTTCTATCCCTTGGAGGTGATTATTCTCTTTTGCTTATCCTTTTAGGTGAGTCTTCTCTTCTTTTGTAGGGAGCCGTACACTCATTGGAGTAGTGCATAGGTCTTCCACAATTGTAGCAATTATGTTCACGACTAGAAGGTCTTCTGTCATTGTAGGACCTTGACTTGGAACTTCTTTCTTTGCTTCTACTCTTGTAGAACTTGTTGAAGTTCTTCACCATTAGGCTCAATTCCTCATTGAAGGCTTGTTTCTCACTTGATTATGTAGGACCATCACATGAGGCTTTGTAAGCGCCACTAGACTTGTTGTGAAGCTCTTCTTTATCCTTGAGTGAATCTCATGAGCAAAAATTCTACCAATGACTTCCGTTGGCTTGATATCTTTGTAATTGGGCATCATTTGGATCAATGTGCACACGGTATCATATTTTCCATCCAAGGCTCTTAGGATCTTCTTGATGATGAATCTATCGGTCATCTCTTCACTTCCTAAGCCGGCAATCTCATTTGTGATGAGAGCAAGCCTAGAGTACATTTCAGCGACACCTTCACCATCCTTCATTTTGAACTTGTCAAGTTGACTTTGAAGCACATCCAATTTGGATTCCTTGACGGAGTCGGTACCTTCATGCATATCAATCAAAGTACCCCAAATTTCCTTTAAATTCTCAAGATGACTGATTTTGTTGAATTCTTCGAGGCACAATCCGTTGAAGAGGATATTGCAAGCTTGAGCATTGTATTGCAACATCTTCAATTCTTCTGCAGTAGCTTCATGATTTGGTTCTCTCCCATCGAAGGATTCACCTTGCAAGACAATACACATAATAGCCCAAACGACGGGGTTATGTCCAAGAATATGCATTTTCATCTTATGCTTCCAACTAGCAAAATTAGTACCATCAAAGTAAGGACCTCTACGGTGGTAATTTCCCTCGCTAGATGCCATACTCTCCTAGGTTGTGAAACCAAGGCTATGATCACCAAATCTATGGAAATCAAGACAAATGGAGACCAAAGCTCTGATACCACTTGTAGGATCGAAAGTATGTCTAGAGGGGGGTGATTAGACTACTTGACCAAATAAAAATCTAGCCTTTTCCTAATTTTTAGTCTTGGTAGATTTTAGCAACTTAGCACAAGTCAAGCAATCAACCTACACATGCAATTCTAAGAGTATAGCAGCGGAATGCAATTCTAAGAGTATAGTCTCCACACAAAATCTAACCATTACACATAATTTACCAAACTCGGTGGGACCGAATAGTGAAACTCGGTCAGACCGATATGGTTCAAAATGTGAACGTTAGGATTTTCGTGGGACCGACATGATCAACCCGATGGGATCCATATGTTAGGGTTAGGGCATAACTTGTTCTCGGTGAGACCGATCACATGAACTCGGTGAGACCGATTTCAGTAATAGGAAAATAGATAGTTGGTCAGGCAAACTCGGTGGGACCAATCGCTCATTTTGGTGAGACAGAAACATTACGAAAGGGAAACACAGAGTTTGCATTGTGAACTCGTTGGGACCGATCGCTCATCTCGGTTAGACCAAAACGTTACGAAGGGAAACAAAGAGTTTGCAATCCCATCTCGATGAGACCGAGATCCCTATCAGTGAGATCGAACTGATTAGGGTTTCTGGTTATGGCTATGTCAAATGAACTTGGTGACGCCGGAAGAATCAAATCGGTGGGGCCGAGTTTGACATTAGGTTTAGGACATATGTGGAAATGAGAGAGTGGTGAGGGCTTTTGGAGCATATCACTAAGAATTTTGAGCAAGCAAGCCATTAAGCAACACCTCATCCCCTTTTAATAGTATTGGCTTTTCCTATGGACTCAATGTGATCTTGGATCACTAAAATGAAAATGTAGAGTCTTGAGCTTTTGCCAATATGTATCCTTAGCATTTTGAGGGGTCCACATCTCTAGTCCATGCCATGACAATCAATGAACTTTCTAAAATGATTATCTTGAAAGAATATTAGTTCAATGAGCTATATGTTGTTAAGAATTATCAAAACCACCCAGGGATTAGTTGCACTTTGAGTTAGGCTTGTCACTACAACTCAACTTTACCAAGCACAAGTTAAAACATACTCCCTCCTTTCGTAAATATTTGCCTTTCTAGAGATTTCGACAAATTACTACATATGAAACAAAATGAGTGAATCTACACTCTAAAATACTATATATATATAAATCCGTATGTGGTAGTCCGATCGAAATCTCTAGAAAGACAAATATTTAGGAATGGAGGGAGTACATGTCATGTCGCAGTCCATGGAGCGGAGCAATAAGGTAAACAAATCAGATTTTGGACATTTGTCATGTAACACCCCCAGTGTCATGCTATAGTAACCCTCTGTGATTAAGCTAATCATTTTACTAAATAGTGCTTGATCACCTTTGATTCAAATATCCGTTGAAATTTCCACTTTCAAATAAAATTCAATTTGCAAGTGAAATTTGGAGTTGCATAAAAGTTGCTGCAAAATAGTTCATCTTTTACCCAAAATTCCATAACATTTAATTGTTAAGGAAAACAACATCACCTCCAAGCCAAGATGGACTATAGCAATTTAAAATAGTGCCAAATCAACAAATTAATTGCTTTTCTATTAATGCAAAATTCTAACAGCTTCAATTAGATTCCAAACATTTTGTGGCAGTGCACAATATTTCATTGAATTTGTTTTGGTCAGTGGCATATTTTTGCAAAGTCATTTGTGGCTAAAAGAAAATGCAAAAGCTACTCGAAAAAGAAAAACAGAAAAAGAAAAGACAAAAGGCCAAGTGCATACTGTGCACTTGAGCCCACTAACTACAGTACCGGCCCAGCCCACCCAGGAGGTCATCCTTAACCTCCTGTTCATCCGTGTCACCATGGTGGCAGCGCGCTCGTTCGAGCTGCTGATGTGCACGCGTCGATCATCCGCAGCCCTAAGGAGGGGATAAGGTCTCCCTCAACGCCCTCTACCCCGTCGGTGAACCCTAGCCTCGCCACTTCCCCCATCGCACCGCCATCATCTCCCTCGCGCACTGCCGAGCCGCCAACGCCATGGTTCCCCTTGCCCGCGTGCTCCTCGTCGTCCCCGTCGACCAAGACCGCGCCTCGCCTCTCCGACATGCTCCTCTGTTTCGTCCATGCTTAAGAACGCGAGCCGAAATCCTCAACATCAGTTGATCGGCCCCGTCTTCCTCGTCTTCGTCCGCTGGCCGCCGTCGTCGATTGCATCACTCTAAAGCCCCTCTGGCCTTCATCGAGCCTGCCTTCAGCTGTGATGTGAGCAGCCGCTTCCTCCTCCTCTCTAAAACATCGATAGATAGCACGAGAAGCCCCCACGCTCACCGTTGTCTGCCGCCGTGTCCCCACTCGCCGCGGCCAACCCGGCCCCGTCCGCCCGCTGCACTCCCCTATTCGCGCCCGTGGCCGCACTCATGTGCCCCCCCGGCAGCCACATTGCGCCCTAGCTGCAGCACCCGCGCCGGCCACTCCGCTGCCCCGTATCGTTGCTATGCCTAGCTGCCGCTGCCCCTCCCTGTTGCTCGCGCCATTGCTGCCTGCTGCGACCAGTAGCGCCCGTGGCCGCTGCCGCTCACCTGCTGCACCCACTCACAGCGCCTTTGGCCTTGTCGCTTGCCCACCGATGGATCCCGCCGCTGCTGCTTCTGCACCACTTCCGCCGCCTACCGCCCCTCCTCCGGCCCCCGCCACTGACGACCCCATCTTTGACCACCCGACCTCCGACCATCACCGCCGTTCCGCCCAACCCCTGTTGCTCATGCATGTGCCCCTCGCCAGCGTGCCATGCCGCCGCCACCCCAGCTCCGCCGTTGCCCGCGTCGCGGCGCCCGTCGTCGTCCAGCCGTGTGTGGCACTAATGTGGCGGCAGCATGGCACCACCTGTGCCACTAGCGCTGGGCCCCGTGGCCCCGGCTGACTGGTCAACCGCCAGTTGACCCAGGTCAACGGGGCCCACTGGTCAGCCTCTGGTGCACCTATGTGTGCACAACACCGGGTGCACCTTGAGAATGTGGTTGTTTTCAGAACAAATTTAAATAAGAAATTACAGAATATTGTTTAAACTTTGAAAATTCATAGGAATTAAACCGTAACTCCGATGAAAATAATTTATATATGAAAGTTGCTCAGAAAAATCCAACGAATCCGAATATGCCATTCGTTCATCTCCCAGATGCCCCTAGCATAGTGAACATGGATCCGTCCCCTCTGATTCATCCATCCGAAAAATGCCAAATGCTGGGAAAACATTCCCGGATGTTTTCCCTCTTCGTCAGCAATGTGTAGCATTGCGTTAGGTCACCTCTAGCACTGCGTATTGCTGTGTCATGCTTTGTGTACATATGTCTATCCGTTATTTATTTGTTTCTCCCTCCTCTTTCTTCTCTGGTAGACCCTGCGACTATTGTCGATGCCCCTGTGATCGACTATGTCGAGGACGCCCCTTTCTTCTCAACAGAGCTTCCAGGCAAGCAAACCCCCCATTGATCATTTTGATATCGCCCATTCCCTTCTATCTTATGCTTGCATTAGAACTGCTACTGCTTTTTGTATGATCCTACTTTGATGCATAGCCTATTTTTGTTACCCGCTTTCATACCTTACCTGCTTATCCTAAACCATTTAGTATAGGATGGCTAGAGATCCATCAGTGACCCCCCATCTTGTCCCAGTTGCCGCGCTTTATGTTGATGACTCGATCAACGTGATCGACGTCCAGGCCCCGACACCGCACATCACCCCCCTTAGTTGTATGACTCTGCAGAGTTATTATCGACTGCCGAGGGTGATACCTTGTCAGCACTTTTGATGTTAACCCTGTAGTGTAGCTATTTGGTCGTGGTCATCAAGGGTGATTCCTCCTTCACCACTCCCGATAACGACTCTGTCGTGCAACCTCTCAAGTGTGGACCAATGAGGGTGATTCCTCCAAGTCCGCCTTGATGGTTACATCGAGTGGGAATACATCGAGGGTGATTCCTCGGGTTACCCCCGTGCTGTTTTGGACACACAGTTACTTTGACTTATGATACGTCTCCAACGTATCTATATTTTTGATAGTTCCATGCTATTATATTATCCATCTTCGATGTTTATATGCATTTATATGCTATTTTATATGATTTTTTGGGACTAACCTATTAACCTAGAGCCCAGTGCGAGTTTCTGTTTTTTCCTTGTTTTTGAGTTTCGCAGAAAAGGAATATCAAACAGAGTCCAAACGAGTTGAAAATTTACGGTGATTTTTATGGACCAGAAGAAGCTCCTGAAGCAAAAGAGTTGGGCCAAAAGAGTCCCGAGCCCACCACAAGGTTGGAGGGCGCGCCCTAATCCCCAGGCGCGTCCTCCATCCTTGTCGTTGACTCGTGGACCCCCTTGACGTGAAACTAACGCCAAAAATTCCTATAAATACAGAAACCCTCGAAAAGAAACCTAGATCGGGAGTTCCGCCGCTGCAAGCCTCTGTAGCCACTAGAAACCAATTGGGACCCTGTTCCGGCACCCTGCCGGTGGGGAAAATCATCAAGGGTGGCCATCTTCGTCATCCCGGCGCTCTCCATGACGAGGAGGGAGTAGTTCACCCTCGGGGCTGAGGGTATGTACCAGTAGCTATGTGTTTGATCTCTCTCTCTCTCTCTCTCTCTCTCTCTCTCTCTCTCTCGTATTCTTGATTTGGCATGATCTTTATGTACCGCAAGCTTTGCTATTATAGTTGAATCTTATGATGTTTCTCCCCCTCTACCTTCTTGTAATGGATTGAGTTTTCCCTTTGAAGTAATCTTATCGAATTGATTCTTTAAGGATTTGAGAACACTTGATGTATGTCTTGCATGTGCGTATCTGTGGTGACAATGGGATATTCACGTGATCTACTTGATATATGTTTTGGTGATGAACTTGCGGGTTCTGTGACCTTGTGAACTTATGCATAGGTGTTGGCACACGTTTTCGTATTGACTCTCCGGTAGAAAGTTTGGGGCACTCTTTGAAGTTCTTTTTGTTGGTTTGAATAGATGAATCTGAGATTGTGTGATGCATGCCGTATAATCAAACCCGTGGATACTTGTGGTGACATTGGAATATCTAGGTGACATTAGGGTTTTGGTTGATGTGTGTCTTAAGGTGTTATTTTAGTATGAACTCTAGGGCTATTTGTGACACTTACAGGAATAGCCCAATAGATCGATCAGAAAGAATAACTTTGAGGTGGTTTCGTACCCTACAATAATCTCTTCATTTTTTCTCCGCTATTAGTGACTTTGGAGTGACTCTTTGTTGCATGTTGAGGGATTGTTATATGATCTCATTATGTTATCATTGTTGAGAGAACTTGCACTAGTGAAAGTGTGAACCCTGGGCCTTGTTTCGAAGCATTGCAATACCATTTTCGCTCACTTTTGTTACTAGTTACCTTGCTGTTTTTTTTATATTTTCAGGTTACAAAAATCCATATCTACCATCCACATTCACTTGTATCACCATCTCTTCGCCGAACTAATGCACGTATACAATTTACCATTGTATTGGGTGTGTTGGGGACACAAGAGACTCTTTGTTATTTGGTTGCAGGGTTGTTTGAGAGAGACCATCTTCATCCTACGCCTCCCACGGATTGATAAACCTCAGGTCATCCACTTGAGGGAAATTTACTACTGTCCTACAAAACTCTGCGCTTGGAGCCCAACACGAGTCTACAAGAAGAAGGTTGTGTAGTAGGCATCAAGCTAATTTCTGGCACCGTTGCCGGGGAGGTTAGTGCTTGAAGGTATATCTTTAGATCTTGCAATCGAATCTTTTAGTTTCTTGTTTTATCACTAGTTTAGTCTATAAAAGAAAACTACAACAAAAAATGGAGTTGAGGTTGCCTCATATGCTTCATCGTTTTAACATCTTTCGTGAAAATAAGGATTCCTATAATTGTGCCAAAGTGTTAGAAGAAGAATGCATTAAAATTCTTGGCACTAAATCTTTGAATGATGATCATGGTTGTCGGGGAAGCTGATCCACGAACACCTATGGGACCGGTGGACCGAGCCCCTTTCGGTTCGGCGGGGGGCGGAGATCGCACGAAGAGCAGATCGAGGCGGCTAACACTGAGCAGTTTACCCAGCTTCGGAGCTCTCGGAGAGATAACACTCCTCTGCTGCATGTCTGAGTGTATTGAGTTCTTGCTTGGGAGCGCTGAGTGCTACAGTACACACCAGCTGCTAACGAGACCTAGCGTGGGTGTTTTCTGCCCTCGAACCCCCCTCTACGTTGCGCATGGGCCTCCTTTTATATGCTCAAGGGGTCTCCGACAGGTGGCAACGTGACGAGGGTAAAATGGAAAAGGGATTGCGGTTGGTATAGCTACATGCGATGTATCATACCTAACCCTGACGGCAGGGGACAAAGGCATTAAATGCCCGTCTACGTCGCCCAAACAGTGCAAACAGGGACCGTCAAGGGCGCCACCGCTTGCCACGATGGCAATCTTGTCAGCGCCGCTTGCCACTGCACACCGCTGGCCGCACAGCCTTTTGCCACGCTCGCCTGGAAAGGTCCAAGGGCGACACATTGGTGGATGTGCTGGAGCGCAGGGACAGAGTGGTAGTTACCGCGGCAAGCGCCTTGCCGCGGTTGTTGTCTTGTCGCGTCCGGAAGCTTGTCGCCCACTGGGCCTTGCCGGGACGTGTGGCGCGTCACGGCAAGTTCCTTGAGATGCCTTGGTTGGCCTTCCCGGCAAGCTCCTCTTGCCGGGGCCTTGTCTCCTAGATGCCTTGGGTGGCCTTCCCGGCAAGCTCCTCTTGCCGGGACCTTGTCTCCTTGGCTTGAATACTTTGTTTTTGAATGGCTCCAAAGGAACCAAGGAGGATCTTGGCGGTCACCCGGCAAGCCTTGCCGCTGGTGCTGCAATGCCCATGCACAAGTTCGGGATACTAGGGTACCCTACTCTAGTACACCGGCAGAGCCCCGAACTGGGCCACACACGATGCCGAAGGCTGTTGGGCCAGGCCCAAAATAGGGCACGGCACGCGCGGCTGGGTTCGCCAGTAACTCACTCCGGACCCACCACGCCCTCCACGAACGGCACGCGTCGAATGCAGCGTCGTGGGAGAGATCGTGGGTGGTTTCTTTATTCGAAAAGACGGAACGTCTGCCCCCTCCCTCTTTATAAGTAGGGGAAACAGGGACAGTTCGCCCATCTCGCCAGTTGCTGTTCCAATCTCCAAAAACCTCCGCTGCTCCCCCCTTCTTCCCAAGGCTGAAAAGAGAGCAGCGCTCCGCCCCCCATCGCCACCAGCATCACCAACGCCGTCGATCTCCCCCACCACCTCCGCCATGGCTCCGAAAGCCGACAAGGGGAAGGCCGTGAAGTCGGCCGAGGCGCAGCGGCTCGCGGCGCTGCGAAAGGAGCGGGCAATCTTCCCCCCTCAGCTCGCCGCGAAGGATCTGAGGGAGTACTACTACCTCTTCTGGTCGACGGAGACACGAGCGCATCCGCGCACGAAGGTACTTCCAGCTGCTACTTCAGAACTGGCTCCGAATGGATACCCCTTCTTCGCGTTGTTCTTCTATTGCGGGCTCTGCTCGCCTTTCTCTGAATTTTTCTGTGATATCATGAACACTTACGGGTTCTGCCTCCTTGACTTCACCCCAATGCCTTTCTGACCATGGCAGTTTTCGCACATCTCTGCGAAAACTTTGTCGGAGTCTATCCAAACGTAGCTCTTTTCCGCCACTTCTTTATGCCCCGAGTTGAGAGAGGGGAGCCTCTTGCCGGCGGAATCGCTTGGATCTCGAGGATTGGCAAGAAAGAAGCTTACCTGGAGGGAGAGCTCCGCACCAAGTGGGAGGAATGGAGGGCAGACTGGTGCTGGATTGTCGAGGAGAACCCGCAGCCATTTACCGCCCAACGCCAAACCCCAATAGTGCGCGGCAACGATTGGAGCAACGTGGCCCCGGAAGACGCTAGGCTGAAGATTGCCGTCACCCGGATCCTACGCCTTAGACTTGTCGGGCTCACCGTAGGCACCGTTGGCGCAGACTTTCTTCGTCGCCAGACGCCCCGCAGCGGGAGAGGAGGAGACCGCTGGGAGTTCCGAATGCGGCGGATATCATGAGGTTGCGCCGGGCCTTAACTTCAACTTCACCGTCTTGGGCTGGGCGCGATGCTCTTGGAACTGTTCAAGCCCGATCCTGATCATCCCGAAATGTTCAGGTTGCCGAGGGGTGTCGTTCCACTGTGCAACAATTCCTCGCTCGACCGCATCCGTGCGATGATGCCGCTGTGCGACTCGCATGGAATTGTCCCAACTTGGCAAGAGCCTACAGATGACGTCGTGCGGGAGTTCTTTGACGGCCTGGTAGAAGTGCCGATCTGCCCGATGAATGTAAGAGCCTCACCGCGACACCACCGATGATGAGATGCAGCGACGCCACCAGCTGGAAGAGGCGGCGGCAGCCGCTGCCGCGGCGCGGTTCAGATTCACCGTGGAGGAGGCAGAGGCAGCAGAGGTGGCAAGCCTTGTCGGCGAGGGAGCTTGCGGCGAGGAAGAGCTTGTCGGGCCCGAAGCTTAGTCGGCGAGCCCGCCGGCGCCTCCTCCCCACCTTCGACAGCTTGCATAGCGGAGCCCCAGCTCCGCCAAGAAGGCGTCTCCGCAAGGCCGGGGCGTGGCGGGCGGCAGACGGGCTAACAGCCGCCCAGCGCATGCAGCTCTCCACCGTGGCAAGCACTATTGCCGCGGGAGCACCTCACGCCGCTGCGGCAACTGGAGCGGGGCCCTCCCAGGCCACCGCTTCTGCTCCCGCCAAGCGGCCAAGGGAACCCACTCCTCCGCCTCGTCGCACCGGAGGTGAGCCAGAATTTGATCTCTCCGCGCTCAGCTCCGAGGAGGAAGAACAAGAGTAAGATTCTTTGTTGTACTTGTAGTTCTTCAATTTGTTGCTTTGTCTTGTATCTGATTTGCTTCACTCTGAACCCATTCCTTTTCAGGACGCTGGCCCAGAGAGCGTCGAAGAGAGCCAAGGTCCCGGTGATTGTCATCGAGGACGAACACACCGCGACAGCAGGAGGCGCGTCCGAGACCACCTTGCCGGACCCGGCAATTCTTCCTCAAAGCAGCCCCCAGCGCAGCCCCCATCGTAAGTATATGGTTTACTTCCTGCTGTTAGGCGTGCATGGGTGCTCTTTCTTTGCTCATATCATTGTTGGTTTGTGTAGGAGCAGAGCAGCCTCACCAGAGTGCCCGAAGCCGCTCCCAAATGCCATCTGCTTGACTACACCGCCAAGGGAGGATTCCCGGCAAGGGCGTTCTCCGGCAAGGAGACTTCCCGGCAAGGGACAGTTCTCCGGCAAGGATAGCACCAGTGACCCTCCAGTGGTTGAGACCACGGCTGCAGATCCTAGTACAGGTAATCTTCTTGCTTGAAAACTTCCCTTGTGTTCTTCTTCTTCTGATTTTCTTTTTGTTTATTTGCTTGAATTTTCTTTCTTTTCCGGTCGTCAGATCCATCTGCCGTAGAGCCGATGGAGACCGAGGTCGCCGGCGAGGAGGACGCGCGCGTGAATACTGACGACGCCGCTGTCACCGAAGAGGAAGCCGGCGCTGATGATCCCGCCGGCGGAGAGGCCGCCAAAGCTTCCGCCGCAGAAGCCGGCGAGGGTCCGCGATCGACCGACGGCCCCGAGGCCAGCAGGGCGCCAGCGCTCGCCGACCGCCGATCCCTCCGCCCGCTGCTGCAGCGTCGAGTTCAAGAGCCCCAGCCCGGCGCCTATTTGAAGGCAGGCGATGGCGTCTTCATCAAGCTCCCCAGGCGTCGAGCTCTGTGGCGCCGCCGAAGGAGAAACCTTTGATGAAGAGCTGCTCGCCTCCGGCTGGGCTGACGCTGGTCGACGCGCCAAGCAGCAAAGCAGCGCGAAGTCGAGGAGGAGCAGCTGCTGCGAAGCTGTTGTCGCTCTACCGCCCCGACAGGCCAAGCTGGAATCTCGAGAAGCGCTTGTCGCGGCGGGGGAGCAGACATCGAGAAGCGCGAGGAGCTCCGGGCCTCAACCAGAAGCTCTCCGGTCCTTAGCGAGGAGCGCGGGCGACTTCGCCAAGGAGCACAAAGCCTTCCTCCTCGAGAAGGCTGAAGTTGAAGAGCAGCAGGCTTGCTGCCGAGAAGCTGTCTGCGCAGGAAGGCGAGTTGGCGCAGCGGAAGGTTAACCTTGACAGCCACGAGGAGGATCTTGCCGCGCGCGAGCAAACATTTGACGGGGCTCTCAAGGAAGCAAAGGATGCTGCCGCAGCTGCCGAGGCCGCCAAGAAGGAGCTGGAGACGAAGGTTATGCAGCTGGAGGCCAATCTCAAGGAGAGCGGCGAGGAGCTTGCTGCACTCAAGCGTGAGTGCAAGAAGGACGCCTACACTCTTGGCGAGCTGCAGGGTCGTCTCGCCGAGAGGAGCAAGGAGCTTAGCGCTGCCAAGGACTCCAACGTAGATCTTGAGTTGAAGCTGACCACCTTGACTCAGACGCTGGACGGCGCCAGGGAGCAGGAGGTGGCCTTGAAGGAGAAGATCAAGGCCGACGAGGTGCTGCTGGCGAGTGCTGCTGCCGCCCAGAACACCTTTAGGGAGAATGTGGAGCACTGGACCGAGGGTCTCGTGGATGTTGCTGCAGCCATCGACAGGGAGCTGGCGCAGCTGGGGATGGAAGATCTTGGGTATTCCTCCGATGAGCACCTCCAACCCAGCGCCAAGCTCAGCTTGTTCTTCAAAGGCGTGGCGACGGCCCTCCAGCGACTCCGGGAAGAGATCCCAAAGCAGCTGGCCGACGAGTCGCGCCAGATCTGTGCGGGAGCTCTTCAAAAGGTGCTGATGAAGGTGGCCTTCCGCAATCCAGGCCTCAACCTCACCAACGTCCTCAAGACCTTGCCGCCGGATGCTGATGTGGAAGCGCTCAAGACCCTTGTCGCACCCATTGTGGACAAGGTGAGCAAGATCAAGAGGGTTGAGGGCGATCGCGTAGACTAGGCCGCCCGTTTTCTCTTTTTCTTGCCTCTGCTGGTCATGTTATAAGAACAATCTATTAGAGCTGCGACAAGCTATCTTGTAATATAACTCTATTTCGGGTAGTGATTGCTATGTTATTTCCTTTACTTGATTCCTTCCTTTGTATGTTTTTGCCCTACACTTTTAGGGAACTTGTCGGCAAGAGCACCTTAGTCATGAAGCGCTGAGTCTTGACGTCAAGAGCCTTCAAGCGATGCCGCTACCGACAAGAAACCTTGTTGCAACTAGTCGCAGCTCACTTAAGTTGTTGAGCGGACTCGAAACAAAGTAAGGGCGCAACTAGCTACGAGTTGGTTCCTCCGCGCACAGGTTTTCCATACAAAGCACGGTCGTTCGAGGAAAATAACTTAAAATTTTTAAAACTGATTGCTCAAATTATAGCAACTTAGCTTTTCTGTCGCTTGCTTCCCGTGGCTTAAACTTCCTCGGCGACGCTTGGTCCACACCATTATCTTCTCCTTTCCCCGGCAAACTTGTGGGCGAGGAACCTTCCTTTCTTTGAGAAAGAGAAAGAAGAGAAAATAAATATATGGAGCCTTACGGCTCGTTATTGCTTACGGGGTAGGTGCTGCACAAAGTGTCGATAACGCATGCAATAAAATGTAGAAAGCATGAATTGACAAGATGTGCGGAGCACATTAGCTTTACTTATGCACGGGTCTGCGCCCGGCTTTGTACAAAGGATTACATGCAACATCGGCAAGACTTGTACAAAAGGTGGTTGCGGAACAGGTTCCGCAACCGCGCCTCTGGGTAAAACTTACGAAGATGCTCAATGTTCCAGGAGTTGCTCACCGAATGCCATCTTCGGTCTCAAAGCGGACAGCGCCAGCCTAGTGACTCGCTTCACCCGGTAAGGGCCCTCCCACTTCGTCAACTTGTTGGAATTCTTGGCGGACTGAACGCGCCAAGAACAAGGTCGCCTTCCTCGAGACTTCGGCATTAACTGCGGCTATGATAGAGGCGCAAAGCTTGCTGGTATCGAGCAGCTCGTCTGAAGAGCTCAAGACGGTCCTCCTCAAGGAGCAAGTCGTCATCTTGTCGCAGCTGCTCTTGCTCAAGCTCATCATAAGCGAGCACTCGAGGTGACCCGTATATGAGTTCCGTGGGGAGAACTGCCTCTGCTCCATAGACTAGAGCGAAAGGTGTCTGGCCAGTGGCTCGATTTGGCGTCCTCCTGATCGACCAAAGAACCACCGGCAGCTCCTCAATCCAGTTTCTTCCGCACTTGCGCAGCCTGTCGAAAGTCCTGGTCTTGAGTCCGCGCAGCACTTCAGCATTCGCCCTCTCCGCTTGACCGTTACTTCTCGGATGAGCAATGTAGTGAAGCGACCTTGGCGCCAAGATCTTGGACGATCTTGCATGAAGGTGCGGCTCGTGGACTGCGTGCCGTTGTCGGTGATGATCCTGTTAGGGATCCCAAACGGCAAACAATCGACCAAGAACTTGATCGCTGACCGTGATGTCACCTTCCTCATCGCTTCCACTTCCGGCCACTTTGTGAACTTGTCGATTACAACGCATAAGTACTCAAAGCCCCTACAGCTCGGGGAAAGGGGCCGAGGATGTCGAGCCCCCAGACCGAAAATGGCCAGGATAAAGGGATCGTCTGGAGAGCTTGAGCTGGCTGGTGTATCTGCTTGGAATGGAACTGGCACGCTTCACACTTGGTTACTTGTGCAGTTGCATCCTGGAGGGCTGTCGGCCAAAAGAAACCTTGCCGGAACGCTTTGCTGGCAAGTGCTCTTGCGCCAATGTGGTGACCACATATGCCTCCATGTATCTCTGCCAACAGCTTTTGTCCGTCTTCCCGGTGAATACACTTCAATTTCACACCGTTGAGTCTTCTTCTGTATAGTGTGTCGTCGACAAACTGGTACATACTTGACTGCCGGGCTACTCTTTCCGCTTCTTCTTGCTCTTCGGGAAGTTCTCCTGTCTGAAGGAAACTGACAATCTGATGTGCCCATGTTGGAGCTTGCGGCTCGACAACAAGGACTAAAGGCACATCTGCTGCTGCGGGAACATCCGCTTCTACGGCGAGAACCTGCGGCTCAGCCGGAGCTTGACGTTCCCCGGCAAGTTTGCCGAAGCAAAACTTGTCGGGAGCGTCTGCTTCAACAGAACAAACCCTAGGGCTTGCCGGAGCAGACTGCTGCTCAGCACCCTTGGTGTTGATCTTGGGGACCTTCTTGGCGGCGGCTTCGGGGAGCTCTGCCGGAAAATAGTCACCAGAAATCAACTTCCTCTTCTTGTTCCGTCCAGTTGATGGCGTTACAGACGGTTGAGTCACCTTGAGCACAAAGATCCCTGGTTCCACAGGTAACTTAAGTGCTGCGCACTTCGACAAGCCATCAACAATGTCGTTCTGAGCTCTTGGAACATATTCCATCTGTAGGCCGTCAAAGTGCTCTTCTAGCTTTCTTACCTCATCAACGTAAGCTTCCATCAACGGACTCTGATAATTCTTGTTTACTTGGCGGACGACAAGCTGTGAGTCACCCCTGACAATGAGCTTCTTGATCCCAAGGTCTGCTGCGATCCTGAGACCGGCAAGCAAACCTTCATACTCTGCAGTATTGTTCGTTGCTTGCTCCTTGGGAAAGTGCATCTGGACTACGTACTTGAGGTGCTCTCCGGTGGGTGCAACAAGTAGCACGCCCGCACCGGCGCCTTGCAGCGAGAAGGCACCATCCAAGTACATCAGCCACTCTTTGCTTGCTTCCTTGACGGGGATGCTCGTTTCTGGAATTTCTTCATCTTGTGTTGGCGTCCATTCTGCTATGAACTCCGCCAATGCTCTGCTTTGGATAGTTGAAGTGCTCTCAAACTTGAGGCCAAAGCTTGATAGTTCCAAAGCCCACTCGACAATCCTGCCTGCTTCTTCGGATTTTGCAAGATCCTCTTCAGCGGAAAACGAGTGACGATGTGATCTCATGTGCTTGAAAGTAATGGCGCAGCTTTCTCGAGGCCATGAGAAGGCGAAAAGCAATTTCTGCACACCGAGTACCTTGACCTAGCCCCTGCGGAAGGGAGCCGACGGTAAACTGGGCGCTGCACCATTCTTTTCTGCATCTTCTCACACGCCTGCGCAGATCCATCTTTGTCGGGACCAGAGCTTGCCGGTGAAGTCCCTTGCTTGTCGCTGGATGCATCTGCCGTGGTTGCTGGCTCATCATCCGCCTCCCTCTCCGCTACTAACGCAGCACTAACCACTTGATTGGTTGCCGCTATATATAGCAGCAACTTCTCTTGTGGCTTAGGTGCGACAAGTGTTGGAGTGGAGGACAGGTATCTCTTTAAGTCCTGCAGCGCAGCCTCCGCTTCCGGAGTCCATTTCATTGGACCTGCCTTTTTCAATATTTTGAAAATGGCAGGCGCGCCAGCAGACCTAGAGATAAACCTCTTTGAGAGCAGCTACGCAACCGTAAGTCTTCGTACATCCTTGACGCGCTTTGGTGCTTCAATCTGCTCAATGGCCTTGATCTTGTCGGGATTGGCTTCAATTCCCGCTGAGACACGAAGAATCCGAGAAGCTTGCGGAGGGGAATCCAAACACACACTTCTCGGGTTGAGCTTGAGGTTGATCTTGCGCAGATTTGCAAAGGTTTCGTCTAAATCTTGAATCGAGTCGCCTTGTCCTTGCTTTTGACCACTATGTCATCCATGTAGGCTTCCACATTTCGTGTATTTGCGGCTTAAAAGCGCCAGGGACTACTCTTGCAAATGTTGAACCAGCATTCTTTAAACCAAAAGGCATCCGTACGAAACAGTATGTGCCACATGGGGTGATGAATGCGGTCTTCTCCTCATCCTCTTCTGCCATGAAGATCTGATGGTACCCTGAGTATGCATCAAGAAATGAAAGCAAGTCACATCCGGCCGTGGAGTCAACAATCTGATCGATGCGCGGCAAGGGAAATGGGTCTTTGAGACAAGCTTTATTAATATCGGTAAAGTCGATACAAGGCCTCCATTTCCCATTTGCCTTGCGCACGACTACAGGATTGGCCAACCACGTAGGATGGAGCACTCCTCTAACAAGGCCTGCTGCTTCCAATTTCTTGATTTCTTCTGTGATGAATTCTTGGCGCCCATTGCTCGCTTCGACTTTACGCTTGACGGGCGCGCGATGAGGACAGACGGCAAGATGGTGCTCGATTACTTTCACAGGAACACCGGGATGTCGACGGTTGCCACGCAAACACGCCGACGTTACCCGCAGGAAAGCAACGAGTGCGCTTTCCTATTTAGGGTCGAGATTGGCACTGATGGTGAAGGTACCACCAGCGCCATCCTCCTTGGCGGACACCTTCTTGGTCTCTGGTGGAGCTGCCATCGTCTTCTTACACTTGCCGGTGGAGCTCGATGGTGCGTCCTCGACGGTAGCGCAGCACTCCGGAGAGGTGCGCTTGCCGGAGTGGGCATCAGAACTCTTGCCGGACTTGGTCTTCTTCTTCGCCCCGGGAGCTTCAACGGCAAGTGACTTGTGATCTGTTGCGGCTGCTGCTTCCCGGTAGATCTTTTCGGCGCAGATAAGAGCATCCTTCTTGTCGCCAGGGACAGAGATGACACTTATCGGGCTGGCATCTTCATGAGGTTGTATGCATAATGAGAGGCTGCCATGAATTTGGCGAGTGCTTTGGACGGCCAAGTATCCCATTGTAAGGCAATGGAAAATCAGCAACGTCAAAAGTGACCCTCTCGATCCTGAAGTTCAACTCGCTGCCAAATGTCACCGCAACGTGATCTTTCCTTCGCTTGCTCCTTCCCGGATTGATTCCTTGGAATGTGCCGGTCTCTTCGAGCTCGCCATCAGGGATCTGGAGTTTCTGGAGTACCGCGGAGGAGATCAGGTTCAAGCCGGCCCCGCCGTCAACTAGCATCTTAGTGACCTTGAGGTTGCGGATAGTTGGTGAAACCAACATCGGCAAGCACCCGACCGCAGTTATGCGATCAGGGTGGTCCTCAATATCAAAGATGATAGGCGTGCTGGACCATTTCAGAGGCTTGCATGACTCGACGGATGGTTCTGCCGCATTGACTTCCCGCATCCACTGCTTGAGTTGGCGGTGTGAAGTATGCAGAGAAGCACCGCCGTCAACGCACAAGACCTCTGTGGCTTTCTGGAACTCCTGCTCATCGGTTTCGTCATCATCCATATCTTCATCGTCATCGTCAACTTCATCCTTGTCGCGGCCGCGGGGAGGTCCGTCCCCTTGCCGCTGCTTGGCCTTGCCGCGGCGTCCTCCTCGGCTGGGGCGTTTCTTGCTAGCTCCTCCAGCACCTTCCTGGGCCTTCTCCTTGTCGCCTCGCTCGTATTCAGCCTTTTGCTGCTCGACAAGCTGCTCGACCTTCTTGCAGCTCTGGAGGTCATGGCCCTTGGTGCGGTGGATCTTGCAGTATTGCTTGTTGGTGCCGTCCTGCTTGTCGGCGACCGCCACAGCCGGTAGTTGGTGCCGCGGCAATCTCCTTGCGGAGCTACCAGCTTTGGCTTTCTTGGCGCCACCTCCGTTGCGGACTGCTCAACAACTAGCACATCTTTGCCTTTCTTCTTCCTGTTGTTCCGCCGCCGGCTTTTCTTTGCCGGGGCGGCTTCCTCACTATCAGATCCTCCTGCTTCAGATTCTCTCCGGGAGTTTCCTCCTTCCTCAAAGACGTGCACACTTGTCGGCCAGGGCATATAGCTCACTGGCATCTCTGATCTTGCACATCGCCATCTCCTCCCGCATCTTGCGGTTTCGCAGTTCTGATGGAACGCGCTGATTACCGCGGCAGGGTGGACATCTGGGATGTTGTGCTGTACACGGCTGAATCTCTGAATGTACTTGTGCAGGGGCTCTCCTTCCTTCTGGGCGAGCAAATGAAGGTCGCTCTCTTGGCCATGAGGCTTGTGGCCGCCTGTAAAGGCGCCGACAAACTGATGGCATAGGTCTGCCCAGGAGGATATGGAGTTGTCCGGCAAGTGCATGAGCCAGGATCTGACATTGGGCTTGAGCACCAGCGGGAAGTAGTTGGCCAGGATCTTGTCGTCCCGCCCCCCGGCAGCTTGCACCGCGATGGTGTAGATGCTGAGGAACTCCGACGGATGCGTCTTGCCGTCGTACTTCTCTGGTATGTCTGGCTTGAAATTCTTCTTGCTGGGCCACTGGACTTGCCGCAGCTCACGAGTGAACGCAGGGCAACCTACCGCGTACGGCAAGTCGCCTGGTTCCCCTGGCGCATGCATGTCGACAGAGGGCCCGGCGCGCTGGTCGGATTGACGCCGCGCTTCTCTTCGACGCTCGATGCGAGTTCGAGCGTCTTCTTGCTGTCGTTCGTGAAGAACTTGGTGCTGATCGCGACGAGCTCGTGGATCTGATGATGCGGTGGAGTCGCTGTCGAGGTGGATCCGGCGAGTTGGCGATCTTGGCCTTCGGGGTGGAGAGTGCATGGTAGTTGCACCCCCACAGGTTTCGTCGCCACCGGCTCGTGCTTGGCAGTCCTGCCGCGGCAGCGATGTACTCGGCTGCCGCGGAGTGTCGCCGTGGCAAAGCCGATGAGACTATGGATGGTGGCCCTCCATTCATCGACCTTGTCGGCTGTTGGAGGGTAATCCAGGAGCAGTTGAGCTCTCGCCAAAGCTTCTACTGGAGTGGTGGGCGGCAGTGGCGAACGGCGCGAGGAGCGGGATATGCTCGGACTTCTAACTATGTTAGAAGGAGCAGTATCCCGTCGAGGCGACCGTGCCTCGCTCGTGCCGGCATGTTGGCGTGCATGCTGGTCTTGAGCACCCCGAAATCCACCAGCTCGATCTTGGTCCAACGAACGTATGGTACTGTGAATACCATGACGTTGTCGGTCCCGCGCCTCCTGAGATGGGCGCGGTGCATGTACGGACGCCAAGGTCTGCGCAGCCTTGTCCTTGGACCTGGCAGCACCGTGGGCTCCCTCGTCGACGCCCGTCCTTCCGCCGGTGTCTACCCCACCACCCGTTTGCTCCGGTGGTGGTGGGATCGACGTGGACGGATCAGCTGCCGCCGAAGCCTTCTTCTTCGGTGGCATGTCGATGAAGAAAATGAAGATCTAGCTCGTGTGAACGCCGGATCAGGTTCACACAATCTCGACGCCCCCTACCTGGCGCGCCAAAGATGTCGGGGAAGCTGATCCACGAACACCTATGGGACCGGCGGACCGAGCCCCTTTCGGTTCGGCGGGGGGCGGAGATCGCACGAAGAGCAGATCGAGGCGAAGCACACGAGCAGTTTACCCAGCTTCGGAGCTCTCCGGAGAGATAACACTCCTACTGCTGCATGTCTGAGTGTATTGAGTTCTTGCTTGGGAGCGCTGAGTGCTACAGTACACACCAGCTGCTAACGAGACCTAGCGTGGGTGTTTTCTGCCCTCGAACCTCTCGAACCCCCTCTACGTTGCGCATGGGCCTCCTTTTATATGCTCAAGGGGTCCCCGACAGGTGGCAACGTAGACGAGGGTAAAAATGGAAAAGGGATTGCGGTTGGTACAACTACCTGTACAGTGTATCATACCTAACCATGACGGCAGGGGACAAAGGCATTAAATGCCGACTCGCCGCCCAAACAGGCAAACAGGGACCGTCGGGCGCCACCGCTTGCCACGATGGCAATCTTGTCAGCGCCGCTTGCCACATCACAAGACCGCTGGTCAAGACAGCCTTTTGCCACGCTACCGAAAGGTCCAAGGCGACACGCTGGTGGATGTGCTTTGGAGCGCAGGACAGTGGTAGTTTACATCATGCAAGTGCCTTGCCGCTGATCGTTGTCTTGTCGCGTCCGGAAGCTTGTCGCCACGGGCCTTGCCGGGGCGTGTGGCGCGTCACGGCAAGTTCCTTGAGATGCCTTGGTTGGCCTTCCCGGCAAGCTCCTCTTGCCGGGGCCTTGTCTCCTAGATGCCTTGGGTGGCCTTCCCGGCAAGCTCCTCTTGCCGGGGCCTTGTCTCCTTGGCTTGAATACTTTGTTTTTGAATGGCTCCAAAGGAACCAAGGAGGATCTTGGCGGTCACCCAAGCAAGCCTTGCTGGTGTGTCAGAATCGCCCGTGCACAAGTTCGGGATACTAGGGTACCCCTACTCTAGTACACCGACAATGGTTGCAATGTTGTTAGTATGAATTCTTTAAATATCCATGATGCTAATGATATGCAAAGCTACAAGCTAGGGGATGCTATGTTTGATGAAGATGATATTTTTTGTCCCCCAAGTTTTGATGAGAAAATTTATTATGATGAAAGCATGCCTCCTATTTATGATGATTATATTGACGAAAGTGGATTTGGAGAGGTCTTGACTTTATTTAATGATGAATCCACTATTTTCCGAAGATGTTCCAATTGATTATGAGAACAAAGTTGCTATCTATGATGATTTTTGTGATGACATGTATGCTATTAAGAGTAATGATAACCATGAAACTTTTCATCATGATTTTAATTTTCAATTGGATTATGCCTCGCATGATAGTTATTTTGTTGAGTTTGCTCCCATTACTATTCATGAGAACAAATTTGCTTATGTGGAGAGTAGTAAAATTTCTATGCTTATGCATCATGAAAATAATGCTTTATGTGATGGTTATTTTGTTGAATTCATTCATGATGCCTCTGAAAATTATTATAAGAGAGGAACATATGCTTTTACCTATTGCAATAATATCAAGTTTCCTCTCTATATGTTTAAAATCTTGAAGTTTTGCTTGCTTTACCTTCCTATGCTAGTTGATTTTTGTTCCCAAGAATTATTTGCTCACAAAATCCCTATGTGTAGGAAGTGGGTTAGACTTAAATGTGCTTGTCATATGCTTCATGATGCTCCCATTATGTTTCAATTCTTATCTTTTATATGAGCATCATTGAAATCATCATGCCTAGCTAGAAAGGCATTAAAGAAAAGAGCTTGTTGGGAGACAACCCAAAATTTACCCCTACTGTTTTTGAGTGTTCACATGATTAAGATACTATAGTAGTCATGTTTTATAGCTTTTGTTTCAATAAAGTGCCAAGTATGGATGATAGTTGACTTGATTCTGTGCAAAAACAGAAACTTTTACTCCCAGTCCAGGAATTTTGAAAATTCACTGGAATGTGATTTTGATCTGAATTTTTTACACAAGATTGAAATACAAATTGTCTAGAATTTCCTAATTTTTCAGAATTTTTGGAGTTACAGAAGTATGATTTCAATTCAGATCTTTACAAACTGTTCTGTTTCTGAAAGATTCTGTTTTTGATGCATAGTTTGCTCGTTTTCTAGTTTCTATGGCTTATATTTCTTAATATAAATTGTAGAAATGATAGGGTAAAATAGGCTTCATGTGAGAAAAATTATGAATCTTGTCTTGGCAGTACTAAAGTGAATTATTTGTTTTATTATACTAACGGAGGTCACGAGTTTTCTGTTAAGTTTTGTGTTTTGAAGTTTTCAAGTTTTGGGTGAAGTTTCGATGGACTGCGGAATAAGGAGTGGCAAGAGCCTAAGCTTGGGGATGCCCAAGGCACCCCAAGGTAATATTCAAGGAATACCCAAGCATCTAAGCTTGGGGATGCCCCGGAAGGCATCCCCTCTTTCGTCTTCGTTCATCGGTAACTTTACTTGGAGCTATATTTTTATTCACCACATGATATGAGTTTTTCTTGGAGCTTCATTTTATTTTATTAGGATTTGATTGCTGCTATTTAGAGTAATGTTTTTCATCTTTTAGTTCAATAAAAAGGTCAAGTATAGCCTTTACCATGCTTATTTTTCAAGTCCATATATTGCTGTTTTAAAAACAGAAAGTTTGCTGTTATGTTTAGAATATTGGTGAATAGTCAGAACATGATAAAATCTTGAAATTTTTACAAAATAAGTAACAGCAAATTATCTACAGGGTGGTAATTTTTTAGAATTTTTGGAGTTAGGGAAGTATGATTCCTCTTGCATTTTTTACAGACTGTTCTGTTTAGACAGATTGCTGTTATGTTTGCATACGTTTGCTTTTTTAATGATTCTATTTGAGGATAGGACTATTAAATATGCAGAGGCATTTAGTATGCAATGTCAAATAATAATTTTAGTGATTTTCTATAGTAGAGAATGAAAAGGTTTATTTGTTGATTTATACTAACTTATCTCACGGGTTCTTGTTGAGAAGTTTTTAAGATTTAGGGAAACCGCGATATGAAAGGAATTAAGGAGACACAAAAGCTCAAGCTTGGGGATGCCCAAGGCATCCCAAGTTAATATTTCAAGAAGTCTCAAGCATCTAAGCTTGGGGATGCCCCGGTTGGCATCCCACCTTTCTTCTTCAACAAAAATCGGCCAGTTTTGGTTGAGCCTAAGTTTTTGCTTCTTCACATGATATGTGCTATCCTTGCAATGTCATTTTATTTTGTTTTGCTTGCTGTTTGAATAAAGTACCCAAGATCTGAAATTCTTAATTGTTAGAGAGTCTTCACATAGTTACATAATTATCCGACTGCTCATTGATCTTCACTTATATCTTTTGGAGTAGTTTGTCATTTGCTCTAGTGCTTCACTTATATCTTTTTAGATCACAACGGTGGTTTTATTTTTTAGAAATTTATGAACTCTCGTGCTTCACTTATATCATTTTGAGAGTCTCTAAACAACATGGTAATTTGCTTAGGTTATGAATTTAGTCCTAATATGATAGGCATCCAAGAGGGATATAATAAAAACTTTCATATAAAGTGCATTGAATACTATGATAAGTTTGATTCCTTATGATTATTTTTGAGATATGAGGATGATGATATTAGATTCATGCTAGTGAGTAGTTGTGAATTTGAGAAATACTTGTGTTAAGGTTTGTGAGTCCCGTAGCATGCACGTATGGTGAACCATTAAGTAACGAAGTTGGAACATGAGATATTTATTTATTGTCTTCCTTATGAGTGGCGGTAGGGGATGAGCGATGGTCTTTTCCTACCAATCTATCCCCCTAGGAGCATGCGCGTAGTACTTTGTTTCGATGACTAATAGATTTTTGCAATAAGTATATGAGTTCTTTATGACTAATGTTGAGTCCATGGATTATACGCACTCTCACCCTTCCACCATTGCTAGCCTCTCTAGTACCGCGCAACTTTCGCCGGTACCATACACTCACCATATACCTTCCTCAAAACAGCCACCATACCTACCTATTATGGCATTTCCATAGCCATTCCGAGATATATTGCCATGCAAATTTCCACCGTTCTGTTTTATTATGACACGCATCATCATTGTCATATTGCTTTGCATGATCATGTAGTTACATTGTATTTGTGGCAAAGCCACCGTTCATGATTCTTTCATACATGTCACTCCTGATTCATTGCACATCCCGGTACACCGCCGGAGGCATTCATATAGAGTCATATTTTGTTCTAAGTATCGAGTTGTAATTCTTGAGTTGTAAGTAAATAAAAATGTGATGGTCTTCATTATTAGAGCATTATCCCATGTGAGGAAATAAAAAAAAGAGAGAAAGGCCAAATAAAAAAAGAAGGCCCAAAAAAACAATAACAAAAACAAAACAAAAAAAGAGAGAAAAATAGAGAAGGGGCAATGCTACTATCCTTTTACCACACTTGTGCTTCAAAGTAGCACCATGATCTTCATGATTGAGAGTCTCCTATGTTGTCACTTTCATATACTAGTGGGAATTTTTATTATAGAACTTGGCTTGTAAATTCTAATGATGGGCTTCCTCAAATTGCCCGAGGTCTTCGTGATCAAGCGAGTTGGATGCACACCAACTTAGTTTCTTTTTGAGCTTTCATACACTTATAGCTCTAGTGCATCCGTTGCATCCCTACTCGCTCACATTGATATCTATTGATCGGCATCTCCATAGCCCGTTGATACGCCTAGTTGATGTGAGACTATCTCCTTCTTTTTGTCTTCTCCACAACCACCATATTCTATTCCACCTATAGTGCTATGTCCATGACTCACGCTCATGTATTGCGTGAAAGTTGAAAAGGTTTGAGAACATCAAAAGTATGAAACAATTGCTTGGCTTGTCATTGGGGATGCGCATGATTTGAATATTTTGTGTGATGAAGATGGAGCATAGCCAAACTATATGATTTTGTAGGGATAAGCTTTCTTTGGCCATGTTATTTTGAGAAGACATAATTGCCTTGTTAGTATGCTTGAAGTATTATTCTTTTTATGTCAATATTAAACTTTTGTTTTGAATCTTATGGATCTGATTATTCTTGACACAATAAAGAAGATTACTTGGATACATATGTTAGGTAGCATTCCACATCAAAAATTCTATTTTTATCATTTACCTACTCGAGGACGAGCAGGAATTAAGCTTGGGGATGCTTGATACGTCTCCAACGTATCTATAATTTTTTGTTGTTCCATGCTATTATATTATCCATATTTGATATTTTATATGCATTTATATGCTATTTTATATGATTTTTGGGAGTAACCTATTAACCTAGAGCCAGTGCCAGTTTTTGTTTTTACCTTGTTTTTGAGTTTCGCGGAAAAGGAATATCAAACATGGTCCAAACGAGCTGAAACTTTACGGAGATTTTTTTTGGACCAGAAGAAGCCCCTGAAGCAAAAGAGTTGGGCCAGAAGAGTCCCGAGCCAACCACAAGGTTGGAGGGCATGGCCTACCCCCCTGGGCGCGTCCTCCGTCCTTGTCGTTGACTCATGGACCCCCCTGACGTGAAACCAATGCCAAAAATTCCTATAAATACAAAAAAACCCCAAAAAGAAACCTAGATCAGGAGTTCCGCCACCGCAAGCCTATGTAGCCACAAAAAACCAATCGGGATCCTGTTCTGGCACCCTACTGGAGGGGGAAATCATCACCAGTGGCCAGATTCATCATCCCGGCGCTCTCCATGACAAGGAGGGAGTCGTTCACCCTCGGGGCTGAGGGTATGTACCTGTAGCTATGTGTTTGATCTCTCTCTCTCTCTCTCGTGTTCTTGATTTGTCACGATCTTGATGTACCGCGAGCTTTGCTATTATAGTTGGATCTTATGATGTTTCTCCCCCTCTACCTTCTTGTAATGGATTGGGTTTTCCCTTTGAAGTTATCTTATCGGATTGAGTCTTTAAGGATTTGAGAACACTTGATGTATGTCTTGCATGTGCTTATCTGTGGTGACAATGGGATATTCACGTGGTCTACTTGATTTATGTTTTGGTGATCAACTTGCGGGTTCTGTGACCTTGTGAACTTATGCATAGGGGTTAGCACACGTTTTCGTCTTGACTCTTCGGTAGAAACTTTGGGGCACTCTTTGAAGTTATTTGTGTTGGTTTGAATAGATGAATCTGAGATTGTGTGATGCATGTTGTATAATCAAACCCGTGGATACTTTTGGTGACATTGGAGTATCTAGGTGACATTAGGATTTTGGTTGATGTAAGGTGCTTTTTCAGTACGAACTCTAGGGCTGTTTGTGACACTTATAAGAATAGCCCAATAGATCGATCAGAAAGAATAACTTTGAGGTGGTTTCGTACCCTACAATAATCTCTTCATTTTTTCTCCGCTGTTAGTGACTTTGGAGTGACTCTTTGTTGCACGTTGAGGGATTGTTATATGATCTAATTATGTTATCATTGTTGAGAGAACTTGCACTAGTGAAAGTATGAACCCTAGGCCTTGTTTCGAAGCATTGCAATACATTTTTGCTCACTTTTGTTACTAGTTACCTTGGTGTTTTTATATTTTTCAGATTACAAAAATACATATCTACCATCCATATTGCACTTGTATCACCAAGTCTTCGCCGAACTAGTGCACCTATACAATTTACCATTGTATTGGGTGTGTTGGGGACACAAGAGACTCTTTGTTATTTGGTTGCAGGGTTGTTTGAGAGAGACCATCTTCATCCTATGCCTCCCACGGATTGAAACCTTAGGTCATCCACTTGAGGGAAATTTGCTACTGTCTTACAAAAATCTGTGCTTGGAGGCCCAACACGAGTCTACAAGAAGAAGGTTGCGTAGTAGACATCAACTTACCACTGAACCATGATGACATCGAGTCGGCCCCAAGGGGTACCCGTGAGTGATGTGAAGTCGGGTTGACCTGGAGGGTACCCGAGAGATAATTACGTGGCACGGCCGGGCATTCTTAGCCCTTGCCGTAAGTCCACGAGACGGGGCGACGGGGTCACATGATCGTGAGTCTCTGCTCGTTACCGTGCACTACCAAGACACTAACGGTTTGGATATTTGATCCGAGTAAGCCTCTGGCCTTTTCGCACTGACCACCATAGGGGAATAAGTATGGACACTCTGTGTCGTATGTAACAGCCGAAAGCTCAACAGACGTCAGCGATGGAGCGGCGCGCGCCGGGTTGGACTGAGTAAGCACATGCCTTATTGAAGGAGGTAGCTAGGTCTGCTCACCAGCTGCGTTTGCAACGTGCAGGAGTGCAAAGGGCAATGGGCCCAAGACCCCTGCGCGCTTAGGACGTAGACCGGCGTGCTGGCCTCTCTGGTGATCCTAGGTAGGGCTACGGCATGTTGATCGGCCGAGGCCGGTCATGACCTGATGGTGTGTACGGCCGGAGTTGATCAAGCGTGTTGGGTAAGTTTGCACCCCTGCAGGGAAGTATTCTATCTATTCGAATAGCCGTGTCCACGGTAACGGATGCTAGGAGTTGTATCCTGATTGATACAACTAGAACTGGATGTTGAGGCGTGAGAAATGGATATGATGCCTCTGGGATTGCTTTGTCAAAGGGAGTTGAGGAAGTGATCTTTCGGCGATGTTACAACATACTTTCTAATAATATAATATGCTACTCTTATCTCTTCTGATGCTGTAAGATGCTTGAAGATGCTAATATTCGATAGGCTAGGCTTTCCCCCCTTCTCTTCTGGCATTCTGCAATTCAGTCTACAGATACAACCCATTTCATTGATACCGATGCATATGTAGTGTAGATCCTTGCGTGCAAGTACTTTGCATGAGTACTCATGGTTGCTTTTCTCCCTCTTTTCCCCCTTTTCCATTCTTTCTGGATGTTGCAACCAGGTGGTGGAGCCCGGGAACCAGACGCCACTATCGACGACGACTACTACTACCACGACGGTGCTTACTACTACGTGGAGGCCGCCGATGACCAGGAGTATTTATGAGGCTCCCAGGCAGGAAGCCTCGCCTTTTTGATCCATGTTGATGTTTGTGCTAGCTTTCTTAAGGCAAATTTGTTTAACTTATGTCTGTACTTAGATATTGTTGCTACCGCTGACTTGTTTGTAATCGAGCTTATGTATTCGAGCCCTTGAGGCCCCTGGCTTGTAATATAAATCTTGTATTATTTTAATTTGTGTCTAGAGTTTTGTTGTGATATCTTCCCGTGAGTCCCTAATCTTGATCGTACACATTTGCATGTATGATTAGTGTATGATTGAATCAGGGGCGTCAGAAGTTGGTATCAGAGCCGACTACCTGTAGCTAGCCCCCTTTCCAACTCCTTGGCCGAAGTTGAGTCTAGTCTTTGAAAAACGTTTACTAACATTGTTGTGTGGCTTACGGGCCCACATCGTAAATAGGTGGTACTAGGATCTTTTATTCCTCGTCTATACTCTGGGATTCTGATCTCTCTTCTATTCGGGTTTTTTACTAACTCTAACTCTAGGTTCTCGTTACTACTTCTTCCCGAAGATCCCCTTATTCCAGATGATTGCCTGCTTCACCAGAAGATTCTGAAGATACTTTGCAATGTTCTGCTGAGAACTAGTGCTCATCGCTTTCGCAACTCCCTTCCTCCATCAACCATATGGATAACTACATATCCTTTCCGTACATACTTTCATCCCTAGTTGCTCTTGTTATTACCAGATGCCCCGAAATACTCTTCATTGTTCCGAGAATACTTTGTGCCTACCGCCTTACAGTTCCTTGTCGCCTGATTACACTTATGAATACCCTATAGATAATTCCTCACCCTTACTGGGGATTCGTTCATCCCTAGTTGTTCATGTGTTTTAGAAAAATCTTCAAATACTATTCAATCTTCCGAAAATCTTCAGCAGCCTATTGCTCTTGAAATTCTTGCTTGCTTGCATTATGATTAATCCCATAAGTCTTGTAATCTTATTGGCATCCTTTGTCACTATCATTTTGAGTCCCTTGATTCAACTTGTGCGCGAATGCACGCAATCATCAGTTGATCCCTATAAATTATCTTCCGGCTCAGATGTCTTTCCGAACCTGAGTTGGTTCTCGACCAATCAACTTGCCGTCGATTGTACCCCTAAGTCTATTCAACTTATCCATCCTTTATCAAAGCGTTTGCTTCTGATCCCTTGATTTGGAAATCATCCTTCCTTTGCATTCAAGCTTGAATTAGTGAGTTGTTTCTATAGTCTGATCTCCTTGCATTCTTTCTTCTTCTGGTTGAGTACCGATGCTCGCATCAGATCCCTTGTGGACCACCAGATCCTTTGTTGGATTTTATCCGACAATGTACTTCATATTTAATCACCTTGTGAGTTCTTTCCCAGATACATACTGCCTTTGGTAAATTGTATCCTCTCCTTTTGTCAACCATGCTCTGCTTTCGAGCTTGTCTTAATTACTCCTGAAGTTTGTGGTATAGGTTCCTAAGATTCCCCTATGGGTTGAACCTATGCCTTCCCTGATAGTATGCACCCGAGAGTTTTCAGGATTCATACTCTTCTGCTGTTTTTCCTGATAATATTTCAACATACAACTTCATTGAAAGCGAGAAGTGAATGGATGTTTATGCATTGGAGAAGTGGGAGTCGACCTTGAACTTTGCGTTCATGCCCATGGACATGATGTAGATATTATCATGGAAGCTTCTCTCAAAATTACTTATCCCCTTGGTATAAGTTTGTCTTATATCTGGGATTTGGTCTTTTGCAATCATAGTTCCGACCATATTGTTCTTCTTTGATCATATTTCTCAGACAAGTTAAAGTGCTTATCTTCCACATATTAATACACTAGTCTAACCTCTATTCTGATCTACCTTCGAGTTTTACCCTTGGTATCTCGAGAATATCACAGAACTACATAACTTCTTATGAGTTCTTCATCAACTATTAATTCTCACCGATTCCAATTCTTCCCGGCACTCAAGAACACCGATAACTGAATTGAGTCTGCACTGCGATTCAACAACTTTTTGTAATCTTCATTGTTTAAGAGTTTATACTCGATCATGTCATTTCCAGTCGGATGGCTACATCATCATCATCATGCTAAAGGTTGACAGTGCTACCTATGTCTATCATCCTCGGAACACAATCCCGACAGTGCACTAAGCTACATCGAGCCTTCAACATCATATTGTTTGCCTTGCAAGGCAACTTCGATTTTGAGCTTGCAATCCTATCAGTGGCTCCGATAAACTTTTGCTTCACCACTCCTTTTGCTTGATGTCGTCATTAATCGATTGCATATTCATGAAACCTCTCGACAGAAGTTGTCATAACCATCAGCAATATTTTGACTTCTTCCAATATATAAATAGAATTCATGATGTGAATTATCATCCTTTGCCCTCGATGAGTTGTTGTTGAGCCCGTCGGCCACATCCTCATCTTTTCCTTGCTGAAATTTTATGACTTATTTTATAAGTTGCTTCTGATGGATCCTTTGTGTATCCAAAGTTTGACCTTTACCCGATAACCATGTCAGTGTTATCCCAAAGCATGATTGTGGGACTCCGAACATCCTTAAGAGCATTTGAGGTGCAATACTAAATGTTTCTTGATCACTTATCCAAACACCGTTGTATGGGTAAAGTCATGAATTTTCCTCTCCCCTTTACCTAAATGTAAATCTACTTACTATCCTGTCATGGATGTCATCCTCTGCTTGTCCTTGGGAAGGATATACTATTGATATATGTGTTTAAACACATTTTCCTTTCCATTGATCTGGTTAAATTAATAATCACATTTTCCTTTCTATTGTTTTGTTTAACCTTTCGTGATCTATATGATATAAGCAGTAATATTTCCCTGCTTATTTAAACACCTTGGTGTACAACTCTGTCAGTAAGACCTTGTTACTATTGTTGTTGACATCCCGGTAACCACCGATGGATGAGAACTTTGCCTATTGGTCCGCCTCGCCTTGCGAGCAGGAAAATGGTTCTCTTCTTCCCTCGCCCTTGGTACCAACGTTGTTGCCACCATAACTGACAGGTTTCCCACTGACGTGCCTTGCTATCATGACCGTGCAAGATGTAAACACCTTTTCTACTTTTAACCCACATTGTGGGCCCATAACCCACAGTTCCACAGGATCGAAACCTAACTCTCCTGTATACCCTTGATGCTAAAGTATCCTTTGCACTTGGCTTCCTATGTAATACACGAGCTAATTTCCATACCATGTTTTCGTTCTGGTATCAGATGCGATACTTATTCTCGTTGCTCCGAAACCCATTCATACTCTATTTCATACATCGAACATTGTCTATCCGCTTGAAACTTCTTACTGTACCTTCTTACTTTGCTCTCGATGTTTTTCATTGTTTAACTCGAGAGATACTCATGTGTTCACTCATGGGAAACCCCCCCAGATGATTACCCCTTATAGCATCCTATCATTGTTAAGCTAACCCCTACCTATTTGTAAGTAAGGTGAAGATCCTGAAAAAAGAACGACAACTTCATCATGATGCATTGATGTAGAGAAATGAAGACATCAATGAGAGGGATCAACTTCTCTGAGAACAGCATCCAAGAACAAGAAGATTTGTTAGAATTTCATAACCAATTCCTTTCCCCTTACTCCACCTCTTAAATCTCGGGACGAGATTTCTTGTAGTGGAGGAGATTTGTAACACGAGTGTCATGCTATAGTAACCCTCTATGATTAAGCTAATCATTTTACTAAACGTGCTTGATCACCTTTGATTCAAATATCCTTTGAAATTTTCACTTTCAAATCAAATTCAATTTGCAAGTGAAATTTGGAGTTGCACAAAAGTTGCTACAAAATAGTTCGTCTTTTACCCAAAATTCCATAACATTTAATTGTTAAGGAAAACAACATCACCTCCAAGCCAAGATGGACTATAGGAATTTAAAACAGTGCCAAATTAGCAAATTGATTGCTTTCCTATTAATGCAAAATATTAATGGCTTCAATTAGATTCCAAACATTTTGTGGCAGTGCACAATATTTCTTTGAATTTGTTTTGGTCAGTGGCATATTTTTGCAGAGTCATTTGTGGTTAAAAGAAAATGCAAAAGCTACTGGAAAAAGAAAAAAAGAAAAAGAAAAGACAAAAGGCCAAGTGCATACTATGCACTTGAGCCCACTGACTACAATATCGGCCCATCCCACCCAGGAGGTCATCCTCAACCTCCTGTTCATCTGTGTCACCTGGAGGCAGCACGCCCGTTCGAGCCGCCGATGTGCACGCGTCAATCATCCGCGGCCCTAAGGAGAGTATAAGGTCTCCCTCAACGCCCTCTACCCCGTCGGTGAACCCTAGCCTCGCCAATTCCCCCCTCGTGCCGCCATCATCTCCCTCGCGCACTGCCGAGCCGCCATCATCTCCCTTGCGCACTGCCAAGCCGCCGACGCCATGGTTCCCCTCGCTCGCGTGCTCCCTGTCGTCCCCGCTGACCGAGACCACGTCTGGCCTCTACACCACGCTCCTCTGCTTCGTCCATGCTTAAGAATGCGAGCCGGAATCCTCAACATCAGTGGATCATCCATGTCTTCCTCGTCTTCGTCTGCTGGCCGCCATCATCGATTGCATCACCGTCAAGCCCCTCCGGCCTTCATCGAGCCCGCCTTCAGTTGCATGTGAGCAGCCGCTTCCTCCTCCTCTCTGAAACATCGATAGATAGCACTAGAAGCCCCCACGCTCACCGTCGCCTGCCACCGTGTCCCCGCTCGCCGCAGCTAACCCGGCCTCGTCCGCCCGCCGCAATCCCCTGTCCGCGCCCGTCGGCGCACTCACGCGCGCCCCCGGCAGCCCCGTTCGTGCCCTAGTTGCGCCACCGCGCCTGCCCTCCGCTGCCCGCCCTATCGCTCGCGCCATCGCCGCTGCTTCGCCATCGGTGCCCGTGGCTGCTGCCGCTCACTTGCTGCACCCGCTCGCAGTGCCTGTGGCCTCGCCGCATGCCCACCGCTGGCTCGCGCCTGCTGCTGTTTCTGCATCGCTTCCGCCGCCGACCGCCCGCCTCCGGCCCCACGGCGACGGCCCGTCTCCGACCGTCCGCCTCCAGCCATCACCGCCGCTGTGCCCGCCCTGTTGCCTGCATGTGCCCCTCGCCAGCGTGCCACACGCGGCGCCCAGCAAGGCTTCGTCATCGCCGATCGCGTGTGGAGCTGACGTGGCGACTGCGTGGCACCACCTGTCCCACTGGCGTTGGGCCCCGCGGCCCTGGCTGACCGCTCAACCGCCCAGTTGATCCAGGTCAGCGGGGCACACTGGTCAGCCTATGGTGCACCTAGGGAATTGTGGTTGTTTTCTGGAATAAATTTAAATCAGAAATTACAGAATATTTTTTAAACTTTGAAAATTCATAGAAATTAAACCGTAACTCCAATGAAAACAATTTATATATGAAAGTTGCTCAGAAAAATCCAACGAGTCCGAATATGCCATTCGTTCATCTGTCAATATGCCCCTAGCATAGTGAACATAGATCCGTCCCCTTTGATTCATCTATCTAAAAATGCCAAACGCTGGGAAAACATTCCCGGATGTTTTCCCTCTTCGTCAGCAATGTGTAGCATTACGTTAGGTCACCTCTAGCACCGCATATTGTCGTGTCATGCTTTGTGTACATATGTTTACCTGTTATTCATTTGTTTCTCCCTCCTCTTTATTTTCTGGTAGACCCTGCGACTGTTGCTGATGCCCCTATGATCGACGACGTCGACGACGCCCTTTCTTCTCAACAAAGCTTCTAGGAAAGCAAACCTCCCATTGATCATTTTGATATCGCCCATTCCCTTCTCTCTTATGCTTGCATTAGAACTGCTACTGCTTTTTTGTATGATCCTACTCTGATGCATAGCCTGTTTTTGTTACCTGCTTTCATACCTTACCTGCTTATCCTAAACTATTTAGTATAGGTTGGTTAGAGATCCATCAGTGACCCCCCACCTTGTCCCAGTTGCCCCGCTTTATGTTTGATGACTCGATCAACGTGATCAACATCCAAGCCCAGGCACTGCACATCATCCCCTTAGTTGTATGACTCTGCAGAGTTATTATCGAGTGCCAAGGGTGATACCTCGTCAGCACTTCTTATGTTAACCCTGTAGTGTAGCTATTCAGTCATGGTCATCGAGGGTGATTCCTCCTTCACCACTCCCAATAACGACTATGTCGTGCAACCTCTCAAGTGTGGACCATCGAGGGTGATTCCTCCAAGTCCACCTTGATGGTTACATCAAGAGGGAATCCATCAAGGGTGATTCCTCGGGTTACGCCCTTGCTGTTTTGGACACATGGTTACTTTGACTTACCATAGAACCATGATGACATATGGTCGGCCCCGAGGGGTACCCGCAAGTGATGTGAAGTCAGGTTGACCTGGAGGGTACCCGAGAGATAATTACATGTCACGGCCGGGCATTCTTAGCCCTTGCCGTAAGTCCACGAGATGGGGTGACAGGGTCACATGATCCCGAGTCTCTGCTCATTACCGTGCACTACCAAGAAACCAACGGTTTGGATATTTGATCTGAGTAGGCCTCTGGCCTTATCGCACCTGACCGCCACGCGGGAATAAGTATGGGCACTCTATGTCGTATGTACCAGCTGAAAGCTCAACATACGTCAGTGATGGAGTGGCGCGCGCTGGGTTGGACTACTTAAGCACCTGCCTTATTTAAACACGTAGCTAGGTCTGCTCACAGGCCGCGTTCACAACGTGCAGGAGTGCAAATGGTGATGGGACCAAGACACCTGCGCGCTTAGGATGTAGACCGGCGTGCTGGCCTCTTTAGTGAGCCTAGGTAGGGCTGCGGCGTGTTGATCGGCCGAGGCCGGTCATGACCTGATGGTGTCTCCGGATGGAGTTGATCGTGCGTGTTGGGTAAGTTTGTGCACCCCTGCAGGGTAGTATTCTATCTATTCGAATAGCCGTGTCCACGAAAACAGACGCTCGGAGTTGTATCCCGATCGATACAACTAGAACTGGATGCCAAGGCATGAGAAATGGATATGATGGCTCCAGGATTGCTTTCTCGCAGGGATTCAAGGAAGTGATCTCCGGGTGATGTTACAACATACTTACTAGTAAAATAGTATGCTACTCTTATCTCTTCTGATGCTGCAAGATGCTTGAAGATGCTAGTCTTCGATAGGCTAGGCTTTCCCCCCTTCTCTTCTGGCATTCTGCAATTCAGTCTACAGATACAACCCATTTCATTGATACCGATGCATATGTAGTGTAGATCCTTGCGTGCAAGTACTTTGCATGAGTACTCATGGTTGCTTTTCTCCCTCTTTTCCCCCTTTTCCATTCTTTCTGGATGTCGCAACCAGGTGGTGGAGCCCGGGAACCAGACGCCACTATCGACGACGACTACTACTACCACGAGGGTGCTTACTACTACGTGGAGGCCGCCGACGACCAGGAGTAGTTAGGAGGCTCCCAAGCAGGAGGCCTCGCCTTTTCGGTCCATGTTGATGTTTGTGCTAGCCTTCTTAAGGAAAACTTGTTTAACTTATGCATGTACTCAGATATTGTTGCTACCATTGACTCATTTGTAATCGAGCTTATTTATTCGAGCCCTCGAGGGCCCTAGCTTGTAATATAAAGTTTGTATTATTTTAATTTGTGTCTAGAGTTGTGTTGTGATATCTTCCCGTGAGTCTCTGATCTTGATCGTACACATTTGCGTGTATGATTAGTGTATGATTGAATCGGGGGCGTCACAAGTTGGTATAAGAGCCGACTACCTGTAGGTAGCCCCCTTACCAACTCCTTGGCCAAAGTTGAGTCTAGTCTTTGAAAAACTTTTACTAACATTGTTGTGTGGCTTACGGGCCCACATTACAAATGGGTGGTATTAGGATCTTTGATTCCTCATTTATAGTCTGGGATTCTAATCTCTCTAGGTTCTTTCTACCTCTTGAGCACTGCGTTGGATTTCCCCAAAGAGGAGAGGATGATGCAGCAAAGTAGCGTAAGTATTTCCCTCAGTTTTTGAGAACCAAGGTATCAATCCAGTAGGAGGCTACGCGCAAGTCCCTCGTACCTGCACAAAACGATAGCTACTCGCAACCAACGCGATTAGGGGTTGTCAATCCCTTCACGATCACTTACAATAGTGAGATCTGATAGAGATAATATTTTTGGTATTTTTGGTATAAAGATGCAAAGTAAAAGTAAAAGCAAAGCAAGTAAATAAAGTGATGGAGATTGATATGATGAGAATAGACCGGGGCCATAGGTTTCACTAGTGGCTTCTCTCAAGAGCATAAGTATTCTATGGTGGGTGAACAAATTACTGTTGAGCAATTGATGAATTGAGCATAGTTATGAGGTTATCCAGCAATGATCATGTATATAGGCATCACGTCCGTGACAAGTAGACCAAACGATTCTCATCTACTACTATTACTCCACTCATCGACCGCTATCCAGCATGCATCTAGAGTATTAAGTTAAAAAGCAGAGTAACGCCTTAAGCAAGATGACATGATGTAGAGGAATAAATTCATGCAATATGATAAATACCCCATCTTGTTATCCTCGATGGAAACAATACAATCGTGCCTTGCAACCCTTTACATCACTGGGTAAGGTCACATGAGATTGAACCCAAAGCTAAGCACTTCTCCCATTGCAAGAACTGCCAATCTAGTTGGCCAAACCAAACGGATAATTCGAAGAGACTTGCAAAGATAACTTAATCATACATAAAAGAATTCAGAGAAGAATCAAATATTTTCCATAGATAAGCTGGATCATAAACCCACAATTCATCGGTCTCAATAAACACACCGCAAAAAGAAGATTACATCGAATAGATCTCCACGAGAGAGGGGGAGAACATTGTATTGAGATCCAAAAAGAGAGAAGAAGCCATATAGCTACTAACTATGGACCCGAAGGTCTGAAGTAAACTACTCACACTTCATCGGAGGGGCTATGGTGTTGATGTAGAAGCCCTCCGTGGTAGATGCCCCCTCGGTGAGCTCCTAACAGGCCCCAAGATGGGATCTCGTGGATACAGGAAGGTGCGGCGGTGGAATTAGGTTTTGGCTCTGTCCCGATCTGTTGGGGTGCGTAGGTATATATAGGAGGAAGGAGTACGTCGGTGGGCGTCGGGGGCCCATGAGGCGGGGGCGCACCTGGGGAAGGGCGCGCCCCACCTCGTGACCGCCTCGCACTCATTGGAGTAGGGTCCAAGTCTCCTGGATCACGTTCGGTGAGAAAATCACGTTCCCGAAGGTTTCATTCCGTTTGGACTCCGTTTGATATTCCGTTTCTTCGAAACACTGAAATAGGCAAAAAAATAGCAATTTTGGGCTGGGCCTTCGGTTAATAGGTTAGTCCCAAAAATAATATAAAAGTGGAAAATAAAGCCCATTATAGTCCAAAACAGTAGATAAAGTAGCATGGAGCAATAAAAAATTATAGATACGTTGGAGACGTATCAGGCATCCCCAAGCTTAATTCCTGCTCGTCCTCGAGTAGTTAAATGATAAAAAGAGAATTTTTGATGCGGAGTGATACTTTGGCATAATTTCAATGTAAATCTTCTTAATTGTGATATGAATATTCAGATCCGAAAGATTCAAGACAAAAGTTCATATTGACATAAAAAATAATAATACTTCAAGCATACTAATCAAAATAATTATGTCATCTCAAAATAACATGGCCAAAGAAAGTTCATCCCTACAAAATCATATAGTTAGGCTATGCTTCATTTTCGTCACACAAAGATGTTCCCAACTTCTATACCCCCGATGACAAGCCAAGAAATTGTTTCATACTTAAATAATCTCAAACTTTTTCAACCTTCACGCAATACATGAGCGTGAGCCATGGATATAGCACTATGGGTGGAATAGAATATGATGATGGGATTGTGTGGAGAAGACAAAAAAGGAAAAAGTCTCACATTGACAAGGATAATCAACGGGCTATGGATATGCCCATCAATTTATGTCAACATGAGGAGTAGGGATTGCCATGCAACGGATGCACTAGAGCTATGAATGCTCAACAAAAGAAAACTAGTGGGTGTGCATCCAACTTGCTTGCTCATGAAGACCTAGGGCATTTGAGGAAGCCCATCGTAGGAATATACAAGCCAAGTTCTATAATGAAAAATTCCCACTAGTATATGAAAGTGATAACATATGAGACTCACTATATGAAAAACATGGTGCTACTTTGAAGCACAATATACGAGACTCACTACATGAAGAACGAGGTGCTACTTTGAAGCACAAAATATGAGACTCATTACATGAAGAACATGGTGCTACTTTGAAGCACAAGTGTGGAAAAAGAGATAGTAGCATTGCCATTTTTTTTTGGCCTTTCCTTTTTTTATTTTGGCCTTTCTCTTTTTTTTATTTGGGCGATGCTCTAATAATGATGATCATCACACTTCTATTGATTACAACATGAGGATTACAACTCGAAACTAGAACAAGGTATGACTCTATATGAATGCCTCCGGCGGTGTACCGGGATGGTGCAATGAATCAAGAGTGACATGTATGAAAATAATGCATGGTGGCTTTGCCACAAATACTATGTCAACTACATGATCATGCAATGGCAATATGACAAAATTAAAGTATATCATGATGATGATGAACGGAACGGTGGAAAGTTGCATGGCAATATATCTCGGAATGGCTATGGAAATGCCATAATAGGTAGGTATGGTGGCTGTTTTGAGGAAGATATAAGGAGGTTTATGTGTGATACAGCGTATCGTATCACGGGGTTTGGATGCACCGGCGAAGTTTGCGCCAACTCTCAATGTGAGAAAGGGCAATGCACGGTACCGAAGAGGCTAGCAATGGCGGAAAGGTAAAAGTGTGTATAATCCATGGACTCAACATTAGTCAAAATAACTCATATACTTATCGCAAAAATTTAGAAGTCATCAAAAATCAAGTACTACGCGCATGCTCCTAGGGGGATAGATTGGTAGGAAAAGACCATCGCTCGTCCCCGACCGCCACTCATAAGGATGCACAAGCCAGGTACACTTCATGCTTCAAATTTGTTACACAACTTTAACCATACGTGCATGCTACGGGACTTACAAACTTCAACTCAAGCATTTCTCAAATTCACAATTACTCAACTAGCATGACTTTGATATTATTACCTCCATATCTCAAAACAATTATCAAGCATCAAACTTATCTTAGTATTCAACGCACTCAAAAGAAAGTTTCACATATCTTGAACACCAACTATATTAACATTAAGCAAATTACCATGCTATTAACGACTCTCAAAATAATCTAAGTGAAGCATGAGAGATCAAGTTTCTTTAAAACAAATCCACCACCATGCTCTAAAAGATCTAATGAAGCACTAGAGCAAAAATTATCACGCTCAAAAAGATATAAGTGAAGCACTATGAGCAAATTATCAAGCTCAAAAGATATAAGTGAAGCACATAGAGTATTCTATCAAATTCTAATTCATATATGGCTCTATCAAAAGGTGTGTATAGCAAGGATGATTGTGGTAACTAACAAGCAAAGACTCAAATAATACAAGACGCTCCAAGCAAAACACATATCATGTTGGTGAATAAAAATATAGCTCCAAGTAAATTACCGATGGAAGTGGACGAAAGAGGGGATGCCTTCCGGGGCATCCCCAAGCTTTGAATTTTTGGTGTCCTTGGATTATCTTGGGGGTGCCATGGGCATCCTCAAGCTTAGGCTCTTGCCACTCCTTGTTCCATAATCCATCAAAAGAATTCACCCAAAACTTGAAAACTTCACAACACAAAACTCAACAGAAATCTCGTGAGCTCCGTTAGAGAAAGAAAACAAAAGACTACTTTAAGGTACTGTAATGAAATCATTCTTTATTTATATTGGTGTTGAACCTACTGTATTCCAACTTCTATATGGATCATAAACTATTTTACTAGCCATAGATTCATCAAAATAAGCAAACAACACACGCAAAACAGAATCTGTCAAAAACAGAACAGTCTGTAGTAATCTGTAACTAATGCAAACTTCTGGAACCCAAAAAATTCTACCAAAATTAGAAGACCTGGAAAATTTGTTTATTGATCAGCAGCAATTGGAATCAGTATTTTATCACGTTCTGGTGATTTTTAACAATTCGGGCACTGAGCACAAAGATTCTAGAAATTACAGCAAGATCAAATAACTATCATCCAAGAAGATCCAATAGGTTCAACTTGGCACAAAAACTAAATAAAAGATAAAAACACATCTAAACAGAGGCTAGATGTATTATTTATTCCTAAACAGAAGCAAAAACAAAAAAACACAAAATAAAATTGGGTTGCCTCCCAACAAGCGCTATCGTTTAACGCCCCTAGCTAGGCATAAAAGCAAGGATAGATCTAGGTATTGCTATCTTTAATTTTCAATTTTTTAGCGGAGTCATGCTCGAATCCGGGTGGTTCTTGCCGCTTCCCTTCATACTAGGAAATTTTTAGATCTAAAGAATCCAACCGCTTATTACAGAGAGTAATCAACATATTCATGCGGTGAAGATTTCCGCTAACACTTTTAAGAGGCTCAAGAGACTTTTGTAAAAAATTGTTACTTAAAATCTTCTCAAACACTTGGGTTTCTTCCTGGGTAGGATGAGATCCTCCTTTTGGGGTAGTGTTCCCACTATTCCCTCTATAATTTCATCTTAATCTGGGATCGATTTCAATAAAATTTCCTTCGCAATGCAATCCAAGAGTTGTCTATCGTCATATTTAACCCAACATAAAAATTGCGAAGAAGAATTCTAAAGTTCACCTCTAGGGTGCACTTACAATAAGATTCCATCATCCTATACCAAGCATCTTTTAAATTTTCTCCTTGCCGTTGCTTGAAGTGAAGAACTTCAAACTCGGGAGACATAGGAGAGGATAAGGAATTTGACATAGCGACAAGCAAGCAAACTAACACACGAGCAAACAAAAGGCAAAGGGAAAAGAGGAGGAGATTGGGAAAGAGAGGGCGAATAAAACAGCAAGGGTGAAGTGGGGGAGAGGAAAACGAGAGGCAAATGGCAAATAATATAATGCGAGAGGTAGGGATTGTGATGGGTACTTGGTATGTTGACTTTTGCGTAAGCCTCCCCGGCAACGGCGCCAGAAATTCTTCTTGCTACCTCTTGAGCACTGCGTTGGATTTCCCCGAAGAGGAGAGGATGATGCAGCAAAGTAGCGTAAGTATTTCCCTCAGTTTTTGAGAACCAAGGTATCAATCCAGTAGGAGGATATGCGCAAGTCCCTCGTACCTGCACAAAATGATAGCTACTCGCAACCAACGCGATTAGGGGTTGTCAATCCCTTCACGGTCACTTACGAGAGTGAGATCTGATAGAGATAATATTTTTGGTATTTTTGGTATAAAGATGCAAAGTAAAAGTAAAAGCAAAGCAAGTAAATAAAGTGATGGAGATTGATATGATGAGAATAGACCCGGGGGCCATAGGTTTCACTAGTGGCTTCTCTCAAGAGCATAAGTATTCTATGGTGGGTGAACAAATTACTGTTGAGCAATTGATGAATTGAGCATAGTTATGAGGTTATCCAGAAATGATCATGTATATAGGCATCACGTCCGTGACAAGTAGACCAAACGATTCTGCATCTACTACTATTACTCCACTCATCGACCCCTATCCAGCATGCATCTAGAGTATTAAGTTAAAAACAGAGTAATGCCTTAAGCAAGATGACATGATGTAGAGGAATAAATTCATGCAATATGATAAATACCCCATCTTGTTATCCTCGATGGCAACAATACAATACGTGCCTTGCAACCCTTTCTGTCACTGGGTAAGGTCACCGCAAGATTGAACCCAAAGCTAAGCACTTCTCCCATTGCAAGAATTGCCAGTCTAGTTGGCCAAACCAAACGGATAATTAGAAGAGACTTGCAAAGATAACTTAATCATACATAAAAGAATTCAGAGAAGAATCAAATATTTTCCATAGATGAGCTGGATCATAAACCCACAATTCATCGATCTCAACAAACACACCGCAAAAAGAAGATTACATCGAATAGATCTCCACGAGAGAGGGGGAGAACATTGTATTGAGATCCAAAAAGAGAGAAGAAGCCATATAGCTACTAACTATGGACCCGAAGGTCTGAAGTAAACTACTCACACTTCATCGGAGGGACTATGGTGTTGATGTAGAAGCCCTCCGTGGTAGATGCCCCCTCCGGCGGAGCTCCGGAACAGGCCCCAAGATGGGATCTCGTGGATACAGGAAGGTACGGCGGTGGAATTAGGTTTTTGGCTCTGTCCCCGATCTGTTGGGGGTACGTAGGTATATATAGGAGGAAGGAGTACGTCGGTGGGCGTCGGGGGCCCATGAGGCGGGGCGCACCAGGGGAAGGCGCGCCCCACCTCGTGACCGCCTCGCACTCATTGGAGTAGGGTCCAAGTCTCTGGATCACGCTCGGTGAGAAAATCACGCTCCCGAAGGTTTCATTCCGTTTGGACTCCGTTTGATATTCCGTTTCTTGAAACACTGAAATAGGCCAAAAACAGCAATTACAGGCTGGGCCTCCGGTTAATAGGTTAGTCCCAAAAATAATATAAAAGTGGAAAATAAAGCCCATTATAGTCCAAAACAATAGATAAAGTAGCATGGAGCAATCAAAAATTATAGATACGTTGGAGACGTATCAGTTCTCATTACTACTTCCTCCCGGAGAGCCTCTCATTCCAGATGATCGCCTGCTTCACCAGAAGATTCCGAACATACTTTGAAATGTTCTCCCGAGAACTTGTGCTCATCGCTTTTGCAACTCCCTTCCACCGTCAACCCCATGACATATCCTTGCAGTTCATACCTTGTTCCCAGTTGCTCTCGTTATTACCACATGCCCTTAAATACTCTTTGTTGTTTCGGTAATACTTTGTGCCTACTGCCTTACAGTTCCTTGTCGTCTGATTACACTTATGAATACCCTACGAATAATTCCTCACCCTTACCGAGGATTCGTTCATCCCCAGTTGTTCATGTGTTTCACAAAAGTCTTCAAATACTATTCGATCTTCCGAAAATCTTCAGCAGCCTATTTCTCTTGAAATTCTTGCTTGCTTGCATTATGGTTAATCCCATAAGTCTAGTAATCTTATTGTCATCCTTTGTCACTATCATTCTGAGTCCATTGATTCAACTTGTGCGCGAATGCACGCAATCATCAGTTGATCCCTATAAATTATCTTCCGGCTCAGACGTCTTTTCGAACTTGAGTTGGTTCTCGACCAATCAAATTGCCGTCGATTGTACCCCTAACTCTATTCAACTTATCCATCCTTTATCAGAGCGTTTGTTTCTGATCCCTTTATTTGGAAATCATCGTTCCTTTGCATTCAAGCTTGAATTAGTTAGTCGTTTCTATAGTATGATCTCCTTGCATTCAAGCCACAGTCGACGACCACTACTACTACCACGAGGGTGCTTACTACTATGTGGAGGCCGTCGATGACCGGGAGTAGTTAGGAGGCTCCCAGGCAGGTGGCCTCGCCTTCTCGATCCATGTTTATGTTTATGCTAGCCTTCTTAAGGAAAACTTGTTTAACTTATGTATGTACTCAAATATTGTTACTACCGCTGACTCGTTTGTAATCGAGCTTATGTATTCGAGCCCTCGAGGCCCCTGGCTTGTAATATAAAGCTTGTATTATTTTAATTTGTGTCTAGAGATGTGTTGTGATATCTTCCCGTGAGTCCTTGATCTTGATCCTACACATTTGCGTGTGTTTAGTGTACGATTGAATCGGCGGCATCACATGTCACCATTAAATAATTACATTGAGTGCCATTTCTCGTGCGGCCTAAGGGTGGTCATAGTGGGAAGTATCATATACTAATATCATGCATATGATACTAGTGTATGATACTACATTTATAGTGCATAGTATTATAGATTAGTATCATATGTGTTCTCATATATTGCCACGCATGACACATAGTAGCATAGTATTTATTATGATATGGCATCATAATATGATACGCAACCCTCTCTTTTTCATTTAATTCTATCTCACCTCATTAAAATTGTCTAGTATCATGCATGATACTAATTATGATACACCTACTACGACCAGTCTAAGGCTGGCCATAGTAGTGGTATCTTAGCCGGTATTATGCACTCGGGGCTGGTAAATATGCTGATGTGGCAGACAATTAAAGAAGAAAGAGAGGATTAAACTAACATGGGTAGATACCGTATCATAATAAATGTTATGCTACTATATGTCGTGCATGACAACAAATAAGGTTATCTATGATACTAATCATATTACTATGCACTATAAAGGTAGTATCATACACTAATATCATATGCATGACGTGGAACCAATACAATTCCCGCACCCCACCCCTATGATCAAAACGATCAAATATTTGCATATTTTATGTATTGTTATGTCTGGTGTTTCTACTTCACTAACACATAAAAATGGACACGTTCTATTGTTGAATCATAATGGGCTTTGGGCCCATATGAACAATGATTCCTGACCAATCTTGATGCCCATGTAGATATATGGCAGGTGTGGGAAGTTTAGTACCACTTTGCTAGTTGAGGAGAGTTAAGACCTCTTTATAAGAGTTGCTCTACCACCTGTCATTGTGAGCTTGGGAAGGGAAGTTGTACACGCGTGCTCCTCTACCGCCGCCCGCCCGCCATGGCATGGCATGACGCGCGTGTCGCGGGTTGCAAGAATGAGCCGATCCATCCCGGGGCGCGTCGACTCGGTCGTGGGCCTAAGCCAGGCTCAGGCCCATATATCCGACGACCTATATAAGGAGGTGCTAGCCTATGGGGTGAACCCTAACTCACTTACTCCTCATGCATATCCCTAGCCGTCATCTACTGTTCCTCTCACTGTGTTGCTTTCAGCGATCATCCTGTCCGGGAGAATGACAATAAGGTTTTTGGGGAGCATCGGCGCAACTGCTACCGATCCGTTCCCATCTCCATACTCCTCTGCTTCCACTATTTCCCTGCATCGACACCATGGCTGACGACACCACCACCAAGAAGAATGCCACGGATGACATTGAGGCTGCTGCCACCACCGCGTTGGCCTGGCCAACCGGAGGGTATGATATGTTCATCCCTCACTTACTCGTTCATGTGCTAGCCGTATATGTTGTGTTCATAAATGTTTTGACTCTATGTACTGTACGTGCTCACATGCTTAGGTATCGGTATGAGTTGCATACTATGATTGTCATACCTACTGTTTACTCGTGGATTAGATAGGAATGTGCTAATGTTTCAACATCTATAACACATCCCACAGTACAAGCTTCAATTCGTACAGGTTTATGGTTTCAGGCCGTCTTATGTGAAATTCATGCATTTTTCATGTGAGACTCACATTCCCAAAGGGATTGAATTTGTGTACGTGTGGTCAGAGAGTTATTTGAAGACCAGTTGACCATTCTCCTTGGAGTTGGAGGTCCCATTTTGGTTGCAAGAGTTGGTAGCATGGCGTTTGAAAAGGAGAGGAGGGGTACGTTAGGCCAACTCCAGCGCGCGACCCCATCCTGTCTGGGTGCGTCCGTTTGGGGTAAAACGGACATACCAGACGGGCCAGCGTGTGGACGCAATTGGACTTTTGTTTGTTTTATGTCCGCTTTCGACCCATCCCCGGCCCAAGTTTGGGCCGCTTTTGGGGTGAAACGGACAGTGCGCGGACGGGCTGGCCATGTGCGCGTGTCCTCCGCTCACCCGTTTGTCGGTGGCACAGGGATCCCTTTTTCTACCTGCCCCCTCCTTCTACACCCCTCCACTCTTGCCCCATGCCATAGCCGCCACTCAGATGCGTGCTTGCCCAACCCCCTTTCCCTCGACGCCCCCGAACTACCCAACCACGGCCACTTGATTTGCACACACGACGACCGGATTTGGAGCGGATCCAGTCGGGCTTGAGCTCGCCCGGCTGTGGGAGGCCGCATCGTGCCAAGGACTGGTCGGGCACCGGGCCGGAAGGCCCTGGCAAGGCCGCATGCAGGTACTGACTCCTCCTCTAGCCGCTCGGACCTACACCATCGGCAATCCGTCGGCAGAAACATGAATGGCGGTCGGCCGGGCTCGGTGCTAGCCCAAAAGCTCGTCGGTGCACCGTTGCCACTCATTACGTGCGATGACTGCCCAAAGAAGGTCTTGCGCCGCATGTCTACAATGCCAGAACATCCCGGATGGGTGTTCATCAAGTGCTCAACCGATGGGGTATGTGCTACTTTAGCTTTGGTTGTGCTCTTGGATTTGACTAGTTGTGCTAACTTAAAATTTTATTGTGTAGAATGGATGCAAGTTTTGGTATTGGGAAGAAGAGTACATCGATATATTGATAGAGCACAATTTTAGTAGATGTTCGTTCACTTTTAGCTAGCATAGAGGCTAGAGATGAGACTAGTGCACTTGTTGCTAGAATAGAGGCTAGACATGAGACTAGATGCGAGGAAGCAACGTCTACTTCTTTACACTCGAAGAAGAAAGAAGCACGCAAGATCGAGCCTCTACAGATCAACAATGAATGCATCGAGAAGGCACTAATCCAACTTACAGGAGCAGTTATGGAAGTTGGATATCTTGTAAAATGTATTCTTGTGGTTCTTGTTTTCTTTGGTCTTACTTTTCTAGTCAAAATTTGGTGATGTATTTACATGTACCAAAAATCAATGATGAAAAAAAGATATGTGTTTGCAAAGAAATATGTACGCGGCCGGGATGCGGCCGGGATGCGTGTGCGCGTTGGGTGCACGGCCACCGCATCCGAGAAATGACCCGAACACGACCCCATTGCCCTATGCAAACGGACAGAATCCAGGCAAAATGGACGTCCATTTGGGATCGTGCGCTGGAGTTGGCCTTAGAGAAGTTTCAACTAGCTAGGTAGGACAAGACTTAGAAACTTGTTCACTACGGGCCAAAGGGGTGAGAAAGAATAGGCTAGTTGAATCCAAATAATTATGTCGGGACGCTGATACACTTGCATTAAACAAAATATCTATAAGAAGATTGCATTTCTTCCAAGTTGCAACCTATACTACAGATGTTATAGTGACATTATCATTTTTCTAAAACAATAAATCAACTCAAAACCACTAGGTAGCAAAATAAACCATCTTCTAAGAGGAAAAAAACCATTCCGCCAAAGAAAAAAGAGCAAAACCCATTCAAAATGAAACCTTCACTAGACCTAGTGGCAGCCAGCCAGAGGAGACCCAGCGTGCACATGATAACCCACAAGTATAGGGGATCGCAACAGTTTTTGAGGGTAGAGTATTCAATCCAAATTTATAGATTCGACACAAGGGGAACCAAAGAATATTTGAACGTATTAGCAGCTGAGTTGTCAATTCAACCACACCTGGAGATTAATTATCTGCAGCAAGTAATCAGTAGCAAAGTAATATGATAGTTTTGATAGTAGTGACAACAGTAACAGTAACTGTAACAGTGATATCAGTAATTTTGTAGCAAGTGTAACAGTAACAACAGCAGTAGTAACTTAGCAAGATCAATATAAGATAAATTCGTAGGCATTGGATCAGTGACTTGTTGGATGATATTCATCATGAGACAGTTATAACCTAGGGTAATACAACACTAGCTCCAGTTCGTCAATATAATGTAGGCACGTATTCTGTAAATAGTCATACGTGCTTATGGAAAGAACTTGCATGACATCTTTTGTCCTACCCTCCCGTGGTAGCAGGGTCCTATTGGAAACTAAGGGATATTAAGGCCTCCTTTTAATAGAGAACCAGAACAAAGCATTAACACATAGTGAATACATGAACTCCTCAAACTACGGTCATCACCGGGAGTGGTCCCGACTTTTGTCACTCCGGGGTTGCCGGATCATAACACGTAGTAGGTGACTATAACTTGCAAGATCGGATCAAGAACATGGATATAATTATGATAACATAAACGGTTCAGATCTGAGTTCATGGCACCCGGGCCCAAAGTCACAAGCATTAAGCATGGCAAAGTCATAGCAACATCAATCTTAGAACATAGTGGATACTAGGGATCAGGCCCTAACAAAACTAACTCGATTACATGATGAATCTCATCCAACTCCTCACCGACCAGCGAGCCTACGAAGAAATTACTCACTCCCAGTGGGGAGCATCATGGAATTGGCAATGGAAAAGGGTTGGTGATGATGAAGAACGAAGATCCCCCTCTCCGGAGCCCCAAACAGACTCTAGATCTGGCCTCCCGATGAAGAACAGGAGGTGACGACAGCTCCGTCTCGTGGATCGTGATAATTCTTTCTCCCTGATTTTTTATGGAAAAATAGGATTTTGTAGCGTCGGTTTGTGGTCTCAGGGGCCACCGGTGGGGACAACCCACTGGCGCGCCAGAGAGGGGCGCGCCTGTGGTTTGTGCCCACCCAGGTGCCCCTCTCCGGTAGGTCTTGGCTCCAGAAATTCTTATTTATTATATAAAAATTCCTTGCAAAGTTTCGTACCATTCCGAGAACTTCTATTTCTGCACAAAAACAACACCATGGTAGTTCTGCTGAAAACAACGCCAGTCCGGGGTTAATTTCATTCAAATCATGCAAATTAGAGTCCAAAACAAGAGGAAAAGCGTTAGGAAAAGTAGATACGTTGGAGACGTATCAACTCCCCCAAGCTTAAATCTTTGCTTGTCCTCAAGAAATTCAGTTGATAAACTGAAAGTGAAAAAGAAAAACTTTTACGAGCCTAGGTTTTGAGCCAACATTATAACTAACCATGCGAACAATAACTCTTAAAGATTATAATGACTCATATCAATGACATAATCAGCTAGCGAGCAATAATAAGATATCTCAAATGGCAACATGTTGTCAAAACAACCATGATATAATATGACAATAGTGGTATCTCGCTAGCCCTTTCTGAGACCGCAAAACATAAATGCAGAGCCCCTCCAAAGTTCAAGCAGCGACTAAACATTGTAATTCATGGTAGAAAAGATCCAGTCATGATGCACCCAACATTAGCTACACACAATGCATAAGTCATGACAGCTGTGCTCTCGGGTTCTAGCACTTGTTTTAGAAGGTGAAGACACAACATAAAAGTAAATAGATAGTCCCTTCACAGAGGGAAGCAGTGATTTGCAGAGGTGCCAGAGCTCAAGTTTTTAAAACAGAGGTAAATGATATTTTGAGACATGCACCCTTCTCATTTACTTCACGACCATCAGTTATCAATATCTTCCATGCTAAGGACACTAGTGGCGGTTCCCAAGCGATAAAAGTAAAGGTTTTGACTCCATTGGGAGTTTTTGTTTGATTATTTGAGAGATTAACTCTTTTCTGTTTGCAGTTTGGGACTGGGCATCCCTATAACCGCCCTTTTCTTGTGCGATGGCGAGTGAATAAACACTCGACCTGAGAATAACCCACTTAGCATGGAAGATATCGACCACCTCCTATCGTTCCATGAATGATCCAGGCACACAAAAAGGATATTTATTAGAAGTTTTTCAAGGTGGCACATGCAAATATACTTAGGACGGCAGGGTAATACCACATATAGGTAGGTATGGTGGACTCGTCTGGAATAACTTTGGGTTCAAGGTTTTTGATGTACAAGCAGAATTCACTTAGTACGGGCGAAGGCTAGCAATTAGATTGAGAAGCAGCTACCTAGAGAGCAACAATGGTCATGAACATGCATTATGCATAAGTAACATTGGACACTATCATGAATAGGATATGAACACCATGAACATAAATATCATAGATGCTATGTTGGTCTTGATTCAACTACATGCATGAACATGTGCCAAGTCAAGCCACTTGAACTTTCAGAGGAGGATACCATATCATCATACTACATCACAATCATTTTAATGCAATGTTGATATCCAAGATAAATCATTATCCACTCCCAGCTACTTATGCATGGCATGAGAAACTGTCGGCGTCCCGGAAACGGGGGTACCCAGACTTGCCTGCCTCCGGCCCATGGCGTGGCTCCATCAGCGGCCTGGTATGGCCCATTTTGGCAGCAACGACACAAGACCCTCGTGAGGGGCCAAGCCTCGTGAGGCGGACGACACCAAGACCTCCCTAGGGGCAGCCTCGCTAGGCTGGCTCCCGAGGAGCAGAGATATCAACGCGGGGTGCACCTCGCAAGGTTCGCCTGACGTGAGCCATGACGACCAAGGCCGGGTGGGCGCCAACAGGCGTAGTGTACCAGTTTCCTCTTTGGTGCTAAGGAGGCAAGCGCATGTGCGTGGTCCTGAGGAATCAGGCAAAGGTTTCCATATTGGTGCAACAAGACCAAGACCGCCAGGACGACAGGACGGAGGTCATCGTGGAGCCCACTACAGCGTCACCGCCAGAGCCTTTGCAGGCGAAGACTACTTTTGTCAGGATAACTTGTACTAGTTGTCTCCCTTCAAACTTGGTTGTTGTGGAATCCCTTCCCGCCTGCATTTGGGAAGAGGACCAAGGCCACTATAAATAGCACCACCGTAGACCGGACGGATCATTCAGACCATCCTCACACCCATCAGCTCATCGAGCGCAAGAACACCTCACCTCCTGAGGCTGTTCATCCAGTGTACTAAAACATCCTCAGCCCCCCGAGGCAATGCACCACCAAGCTGGAGTAGGGTATTACACCACAAGGTGGCCCGAACCAGGATAAACTTTTGTGTCCCTTGTCCCTCTGGTTCGTCGAGCTAGGCTGTGGAATCGTTGGGACGGCAGGTTAGGGAGAAGAAGTTCTTCGTACGCACCCCAGTGTTCGAACCTCTCAAGGGTCTGCGGAGCCCTGAATCTGACATTTGGCGCGCTAGGCAGGGGTGCGTCGGGACCTTTCTTCTTCCAGTCGGCCGACAGCCCCGATGGCCGACGATCAGAGGGCTCATGCCGAGCACTGGGCTGCTTGGCCTGCCTGGGCGATGCCATCCGTCCAAGAAGACCTCCACTCTGCCCTCCAGGCGGCGCGTACACCGCCCAACTCCGCCAGACGCGGGCGGCGCGGGCCGGCGCCGCCTGCCCTCGCCCCTAGGTGAGCACGCGTCGCCGCGCGGTCGTCGGGCTACGCGGCGGCGGCGGCACCGCATACTCGTCGGGAGCAGGCGAACATGTGGGCTGTGATCATCGTGGCGCGAGAGCTACTGCATTGCAGGTTGGTGGAGAGCGGTCGCGATGCCTTACTGGAGCGGGTTGCCGAGCTGCTCGACGCCGCCTGCAGGGGAGCGGTGCCTTTTTGCTCCTTGTCCACCCCTCAGGTGGTGGGGAGGCGCGTGCCAGGCCCCAACACGCCCGCGCACACCACGGGGCGCCCGAAGGATTCGACCGCAACAACACAGCCCTTGCCACAGCTCGTCCCGCCGCAACCGTGGCGCCAACGGCCGGGGCAGGCCTTAGCGGCCCCCTGAGGGGCCGCGCTGGAGCGTCACCCCGCGACCGCCTGGACTAGGCGCAGGGCCCGGAAATCCAAGGTGTGGGGCATCCAGGCGAAGGCCCCGGGGCAGCCGCCCCTGATGCCTACGTGCCCCTCCTGATGGACCTGGAATACACGTTTGACAAAGACCCTAGCTCGTTCCCTGAGACGAGCTGGGCAGGAGATTCGTTGGAGCTTGGGGCTTTCCATGAGCTACCTGGAAGCTTCGTCGAACCCTTTGACGACAACAACCACAGGGTACGGCCAATGCCCCAGGGACATCCTTACGTTAACCATGGACCACAGGTGAACCAGGCTGCAACAGCGGCCAGAGACCCCGGCACGATGGCCCCGCCCCTGGCAGGACCGGCGCACTAGGGGCTGCACAGGCGAGGCCGGGACGAGGGTCCCCCCTCGCGCCCTGCAGAGCAAGGCGTCGCGCGGAGGTAGGTCCTCTACCGGGGGAGGCGCCGGCGCCCCCCCCTCGGCAGAGGGCCCGTGGTCGCCGAGGGCGCCGCTGGCATCCCCCTTGCCCCTTGGTCTCGTCCTGGTTTTCGGATGACCCAACGGTGGTCGGGGGAGGTGCAAGGCGGGGCCCTCGTCAGGCGATATGAAGCAAGGCTCACGCTTGTGAAGGTCTTCCCTCGTGACACTCTCACGTAATAATGAGTGGGGATGTAAATGCCCCGGAGTCTCCAGTGTGCCGCCCCTCGGCCTCGGGGGCTCCCGCCCACGTCCAAGTGGAAGCACCATGCTTCGCGCTGGCCGTCGACACTATCCCCCAATGACTATGCTCACATCCAGTGAAAGCACTTAGCTCCGCGCTGGTGAGAAGACAAGAAGACTAGCTAGGTGCCGGACGCGGCTATTTGCCTTTGCCCCCTTTATCTGTAACTTGTTCGCCTTCTTCCTTTCGGAACGAGAGTTGAAGTTCTTCTGTGTTATTTAAAATTGGGGGGAGTTTTTCTGTGATTTTCTGCCGGTTTTATTGCATTCTGGTCGCATGCTTTGTTTTTAAGGATCGTGCCTCCGGCCCCCTCTTACGAGTGCCCCGTGGCTCGGGGGTTGGTTGGCAGGCCGCGTTGGGCATGTCTAGGCAGCCTGGATAGGACCCCCTTGGGGCAAGAGTGCACGCGCCGCAGCATTGCTGCGTGGACATCCTGCCACGATCCGCTGGACGCTCCTGGCGTGGCCCTCTCGGACGGACCCGCTGGCTCCTCAGGAGGCCCAGAGCCTCGCTAGCTTATGAGGGCTCGCCTCAGGAGGAAGGCACGTCAGCAACCCCAAAACCCATCCAAGGCCTGCTAGGATCAAGATAAGTCTCAGCGACAACCCTGCTCCGGGGCTCACAAGCTCACAAAAGCGCATTCCGGATCTGGCTTAAAAGACATAACATAAATTTACATATACGAGGGGCTCCCCCTCCAAAATGCTCTCACGCCCTATGAGGTCGTATCCAAGTCTTTGCATGCAGGTTCATGCTAAGGAATGCGGGCTTAACTAGACATGCTGCCCCCAGCATCGCCCTGGTCGCTCTCGTACACGCTGCTTGCGCTGTCACTGGCGTCGTCCGCATTGTCATCATCCACGCCGTCTTCGTCCGCCATGACCACCACCACGTCGTCCTCGGTGGCGAACGCCCTGACCAAGGCTTCCACATGATTGTCTACCCAGTGCGACAGGTTGTCCCGGATAGCCCCGGGCACCGCGGCTATGGCGGCGTCAAAGTCGAAGTGGGGTCGAGGTTCTGAAGATGACTGAAGACGCGTGAGAACACGCACCCAAGGAGGCCCCGGCTCCTCTCCTCGACAAGCTCGCGGGACCTCGCAGCCTGATCTTCCAGGTGCGTCACGACTTCGGTAAAGAAGCGAAGGTGGCTGGCATAATCTTCCACGCGGGGATGAGGGACGCTCTCCTCATAGATGATGCTCAGGCCTCGGTTGGCTCTCACCCTGAGGGCCTGAAGCATGGGGGCATGCTCGCGCTGCAACGTCTGCCACGACGCGCCTCCTCCCTGTTTTGCTTCATGAAGGACGCGGCGTCGTCAATCTGCTGCTGGAGCGAGAGCAAGTCAGCATGCACGGCGACCAGGTCAGCCTGGGCAGAAGTCCGAGCCGCCGCAGCGGCCCTCTCGTGCTGCACCGTCTCATTCAGCCTTGACCCGAGGGCGGCGGTCCTGCCCTCAGCTTCGGCCTCCAGGAACTTCAGCTTCAGGTTGTACTCCTCAGCAAGATCTGCATGAGCCCTCGCCACCTGTAGCGCCCAAGATGCGATTCTATCCCAATCACATGATGAACTCATGATTGGGGCACAACCGCATTTCGAGCGTATAGTGATGTCTACTACACAACCTTCTTCTTGTAGATGTTGTTGGGCCTCCAAGTGCAGAGGTTTGTAGGATAGTAGCAAATTTCCCTCAAGTGGATGACCTAAGGTTTATCAATTCGTGTGAGGTGTAGGATGAAGATGGTCTCTCTCAAACAACCCTGCAACCAAATAACAAAGAGTCTCTTGTGTCCCCAACACACCCAATACAATGGTAAATTGTATAGGTGCACTAGTTCGGCGAAGAGATGGTGATACAAGTGCAATATGGATGGTAGATATGGGTATTTGTAATCTGAAAATATAAAAACAGCAAGGTAACTAATGATAAAAGTGAGCGTAAACGGTATTGCAATGCTAGGAAACAAGGCCTAAGGTTCATACTTTCACTAGTGCAAGTTCTCTCAACAATAATAACATAATCGGATCATATAACTATCCCTCAACATGCAACAAAGAGTCACTCCAAAGTCACTAATAGCGGAGTACAAACGAAGAGATTATGGTAGGGTAAGAAACCACCTCAAAGTTATCCTTTCTGATCGATCTATTCAAGAGTCCGTAGTAAATTAACACGAAGCTATTCTTTCCATTCGATCTATCATAGAGTTCGTACTAGAATAACACCTTAAGACACAAATCAACCAAAACCCTAATGTCACCTAGATACTCCAATATCACCTCAAGTATCCATGTGTATGATTATACGATATGCATCACACAATCTTAGATTCATCTATTCAACCAATGCAAAGAACTTCAAAGAGTGCCCCAAAGTTTCACCGGAGAGTCAAGACAAAAACGTGTGCCAACCCCTATGCATAGATTCCCAAGGTAACTGAACCCGCAAGTTGATCACCAAAACATACATCAAGTGGATCAATAGAATACCCCATTGTCACCACATGTATCCCACGCAAGACATACATCAAGTGTTCTCAAATCTTTAAAAACTCAATCCGATAAGATAACTTCATAGGGAAAACTCAATCCATTACAATAGAGTAGAGGGGAAGAAACATCATAAGTTCCAACTATAATAGCAAAGCTCATGATACATCAAGATCGTTCCAAATCAAGAACACAAGAGAGAGAGAGAGAGAGAGAGAGAGAGAGAGAGAGAGATCAAACACATAACTACTGGTACATACCCTCAGCCTCGAGGGTGAACTACTCCCTCCTTGTCATGCAGAGCGCCGGGATGATGAAGATGGCCACCGGTGAGGGTTCCCCGCTTCGGCAGGGTGCCGGAATAGGGTCCCGATTGGTTTTTGGTGGCTGTAGAGGCTTGCGGTGGTGGAACTCCTGATCTAGATTATGTTCTGGGGGTTTCTGTATATATAAGAGGTTTTGGCGTCGGGAACAAGTCAGGGGGGGTCTCCGGGCTGTCCACGAGGTAGGGAGGCGCGCCCAGGGGGTGGGCGCGCCCCCACCCTCGTGGGTAGCCCGGGACTCTTCTGGCCCAACTATTTTACTCCATGGCCTCTTCTGGTCCAAAAATAAGTTCCGTGAAGTTTCAGGTCAATTGGACTCCGTTTGGTTTTCCTTTTCTACGAAACTCAAAAACAAGAAAAAAAACAAAAACTGGCACTGGGCTCTAGGTTAATAGGTTAGTCCCAAAAATAATATAAAAGTGCTTAGTAAAGCCCATTAAACATCCAAAAGAGATAATATAATAGCATGGAACAATAAAAAATTATAGATACGTTGGAGACGTATCAAGCATCCCCAAGCTTAATTTCTACTCGTCCTCGAGTAGGTAAATGATAAAAACAGAATTTTTGATGTGGAATGCTAACTAACATATTTATCAATGTAATCTTCTCTATTGTGGCAAGAATATTCAGATCCATAAGATTCAAGACAAAAGTTTAATATTGACATGAAAACAATAATACTTCAAGCATGCTAACAAAGCAATCATGTCTTCTCAAAATAACATGGCCAAAGCAAGCTATCCCTACAAAATCATATATTCTAGCTATGCTCTATCTTCATCACACAAAGTATTAAATCATGCACAACCCCGATGACAAGCCAAGCAATTGTTTCATACTTTTGATGTTCTCAAACTTTTTCAATCTTCACGCAATACATGAGGTGAGCCATGGATATAACACTATATGTGGAATAGAATGGTGGTTGTGGAGAAGACAAAAAGGAGAAGATAGTCTCACATCAACTAGGCGTATCAATGGGCTATGGAGATGACCATCAATAGATATCAATGTGAGTGAGTAGGTATTGCCATGCAATGGATGCACTAGAGCTATAAGTGTATGAAAGCTCAACAAAAGAAACTAAGTGGGTGTGCATCCAACTCGCTTGCTCACGAAGACCTAGGGCATTTTGACGAAGCCCATCATTGGAATATACAAGCCAAGTTCTATAATGTAAAATTCCCACTAGTATATGTAAGTGACAACATAGGAGACTCTCTATCATGAAGATCATGGTGCTACTTTGAAGCACAAGTGTGAAATAAGGATAGTAACATTGTCCCTTCTCTCTTTTTCTCTCATTTTTTAATTTGGGCCTTCTTCTCCCTTTTTTATGGCCTCTTTTCTTTCTCTTTTTTATTTATTTTCGTCTGGAGTCTCATCCCGACTTGTGGGGGAATCATAGTCTCCATCATCCTTTCCTCCCTTGGGACAATGCTCTAATAATCATGATCATCACACTTTTATTTACTTACAACTCAAAGATTACAACTCAATACTTAGAACAAAATATGACTCTATGTGAATGCCTCCGGCGGTGTACCGGGATATGCAATGAATCAAGAGTGACATGTATGAAAGAGTTGTAAAGGTGGCTTTGCCACAAATACGATATCAACTACATGATCATGCAAATCAATATGACAATGATGAAACGTGTCATAATAGACGGAACGGTGGTAAGTTGCATGGCAATATATCTCGGAATGGCTATGGAAATGGCATAATAGGTAGGTATGGTGGCTGTTTTGAGGAAGGTATATGATGGGTGTATGATACCGGCGAAAGGTGTGCGATATTAGAGAGGCTAGCAATGGTGGAAGGGTGAGAGTGCGTATAATCCATGGACTCAACATTAGTCATAAAGAACTCATATACTAATTGCAAAAATCTATTAGTTATCAAAACGAAGTACTAGGCGCATGCTCCTAGGGGGATAGATTGGTAGGAAAATACCATCGCTCGTCCCCGACCGCCACTCATAAGGAAGACAATAAATAAATAAATCATGCTCCGACTTCATCACATAACGGTTCACCATACGTGCATGCTACGGGAATCACAAACTTTAACACAAGTATCTCTCAAATTCACCACTACTCAACTAGCATGACTCTAATATCACCATCTTCATATCTCAAAACAATCATAAAGAATCAAACTTCTCATAGTATTCAATGCACTCTATATGGAAGTTTTTATTATACCCATCTTGGATGCCCATCATATTAGGACTAAATTCATAACCAATGCAAACTACCATGTTGTTCTAAAAGACTCTCAAAATAATATAAGTGAAGCATGAGAGTTCATCTATTTCCTCAAAATAAAACAACCGCCATGCTCTAAAAATATATAAGTGAAGCACTAGAGCAAATGACAAACTACTCCAAAAGATATAACCGGAGCACAATGAGTAGTTGAATAATTATGTAACTATGTGAAGACTCTCTAACATTTAATAATTTCAGATCTTAAGATATTATTCAAACAGCAAGCAAAACAAAATAAAACAAAATGATGCTCCAAGCAAAACACATATCATGTGGTGAATAAAAATATAGCTCCTAGTAAAGTTACCAATGAACGAAGACGAAAGAGGGAATGCCATCCGGGGAATCCCCAAGCTTAGGCTCTTGGTTGTCCTTGAATATTAACTTGGGGTGCCTTGGGCATCCCCAAGCTTAGGCTCTTGCCACTCCTTGTTCCATAGTCCATCGAATCTTTACCCAAAACTTGAAAACTTCACAACACAAAACTCAACAGAAAACTCGTAAGCTCCGTTAGTATAAGAAAATAAATCACCACTTAGGTACTGTTGTGAACTCATTCTAAATTCATATTGGTGTAATATCTACTTTATTCCAGCTTCTCTATGGTTCATACCCTCCGATACTACTCATAGATTCATCAAAATAAGCAAACAACACAATGAAAACAGAATCTGTCAAAAACAGAACAGTCTGTAGTAATCTGTATCATTCGAATACTTCTGTAACTCCAAAAATTCTGGTGGACCTGAGGAATTTGTCTATTAATCATCTGCAAAAAGAATCAACCTAAAAGCACTCTCCAGTAAAAAATGGCAGCTAATCTCGTGAACACAAAAGTTCCTGTTTTTTACAGCAAGATCGCAAAGACTTCACCCAAGTCTTCCCAAAGGTTCTACTTGGCACAAACACTAATTAAAACATAAAACCACATCTAAACACAGGCTAGATGAATTATTTATTACTAAACAGTAGCAAAAAGCAAATAAAAAAAATAAAGTTGGGTTGCCTCCCAACAAGCGCTATCGTTTAACGCCCCAGCTAGGCATGATGATTTCAATGATGCTCACATAAAAGATAAGAATTGAAACATAAAGAGAGCATCATGAAGAATATGAATAGCAAATTTTAGTCTAACCCACTTCCTATGCATAGGGATTTTGTGAGAAAAAAACTTATGAGAATAATAATCAACTAGCATAGGAAGGAAAAACAAGCATAACTTCAAAACTTTAAGCACATAGAGAGGAAACTTGATATTATTGCAATTCCTACAAGCATATGTTCCTCCCTCATAATAATTTCCAGTAGCATCATGAATGAATTCAACAATATAACTATCACATAAAGCATTCTTTTCATGATCTACAAGCATAGAAAATTTACTACTCTCCACATAAGCAAATTTCTTCTCATGAATAGTAGTGGGAGCAAACTCAACAAAATAACTATCATATGAAGCATAATCCAATTGAAGATTAAAATCATGATGACAAGTTTCATGGTTATCTTTATTCTTTATAGCATACGTGTCATCACAATAATCATCATAAATAGGAGGCATGCTTTCAGCATAATAAATTTGCTCATCAAAACTTGGGGGACTAAACATATCATCTTCATCAAACATAGCATCCCAAGCTTGTGGCTTTGCATATCATTAGCATCATGGATATTCAAGGAATTCATACTAACAACATTGCAATCATGCTCATCATTCAAATATTTAGTGCCAAACATTCTAATGCATTCTTCTTCTAGCACTTGAGCACAATTTTCCTTTCCATCATTTTCACGAAAGACATTAAAAAGATGAAGCATATGAGGCAACCTTAATTCCATTTTTTTGTATTTTTCTTTTATAAACTAAACTAGTGATAAAACAAGAAACTCAAAGATTCGATTGCAAGATCTAAAGATATACCTTCAAGCACTCACCTCCCCGGCAACGGCGCCAGAAACTGCTTGATGTCTACTACACAACCTTCTTCTTGTAGACGTTGTTGGGCCTCCAAGTGCTGAGGTTTGTAGGACAGTAGAAAAATTCCCTCAAGTGGATGACCTAAGGTTTATCAATCCATGGGAGGTGTAGGATGAAGATGGTCTCTCTCAAACAACCCTGCAACCAAATAACAAAGAGTCTCTTGTGTCCCCAACACATTCAATACAATGGTAAATTGTATAGGTGCACTAGTTCGGCGAAGAGATGGTGATACAAGTGCAATATGGATGGTAGATATGGGTATTTGTAATCTGAAAATATAAAAACAGCAAGGTAACTAATGATAAAAAGTGAGCGTAAACGGTATTGCAATGCGAGGAAACAAGGCCTAAGGTTCATACTTTCACTAGTGCAAGTTCTCTCAACAATAATAACATAATCGGATCATATAACTATCCCTCAACATGCAACAAAGAGTCACTCCAAAGTCACTAATAGCGGAGTACAAACGAAGAGATTATGGTAGGGTAAGAAACCACCTCAAAGTTATCCTTTCTGATCGATCTATTCAAGAGTCCGTAGTAAATTAACACGAAGCTATTCTTTCCATTCGATCTATCATAGAGTTCGTACTAGAATAACACCTTAAGACACAAATCAACCAAAACCCTAATGTCACCTAGATACTCCCATATCACCTTAAGTATCCATGTGTATGATTATACGATATGCATCACACAATCTAAGATTCATCTATTCAACCAACGCAAAGAACTTCAAAGAGTGCCCCAAAGTTTCTACCGGAGAGTCAAGACGAAAATGTGTGCCAACCCCTATGCATAGATTCTCAAGGTCACTGAACCCGCAAGTTGATCACCAAAACATACATTAAGTGGATCAATAGAATACCCCATTGTCACCACGTGTATCCCATGCAAGACATACATCAAGTGTTCTCAAATCTTTAAAGACTGATAAGATAACTTCAAAGGGAAAACTCAATCCATTACAAGAGAGTAGAGGGGCAGAAACATCATAAGATCCAACTATAATAGCAAAGCTCACGATACATCAAGATCGTGCCAAATCAAGAACCCGAGAGAGAGAGAGAGAGAGAGAGAGAGAGAGAGAGAGAGAGATCGATCAAACACATAGCTACTGGTACATACCCTCAGCCCCGAGGGTGAACTACTCCCTCCTCGTCATGGAGAGCGCCGGGATGATGAAGATGGCCACCGGTGAGGGTTCCCTCCTCCGGCAGGGTGTCGGAACAGGGTCCCGATTGGTTTTTGGTGGCTACAGAGGCTTGTGGCAGCGGAACTCCCGATCTAGGTTATGTTCTGGGGATTTCTGTATATATAAGAGGTTTTGGCGTCGGGAACAAGTCAAGGGGGTCTCCAGGCTGTCCACGAGGTAGGGAGGCGCGCCCAAGGGGGTGGGCACGCCCCCCACCCTCTTGGGCAGCCGGGGACTCTTCTAGCCCAACTCTTTTACTCCTTGGCCTTCTTCCGGTCCAAAAATAAGTTCCGTGAAGTTTCAGGTCAATTGGACTCCGTTTGGTTTCCCTTTTCTGCGAAACTCAAAAACAGGGAAAAAACAGAAACTGACAATGTGCTCTAGGTTAATAGGTTAGTCCCAAAAATAATATAAAAGTGTTTAGTAAAGCCCATTAAACATCCAAATAGATAATATAATAGCATGGAACAATAAAAAATTATAGATACGTTGGAGACGTGTCACATATCAAGGTGGACATCATCACAACATACCATGCACTGAATAGATGAGAATACAAGATAAAGGCTTACACTCACCACAAGTTACAAGATTCATACAACAATACATCAATACATAACAACCATCATACAGAAGAGCAGGATCCTACTACGGATGAAATCAAACGAAAAAGAAGAACGGCATCCACCCTGCTAATCCCAGGCCCCCCGACCCGGAACCTATCCCTTGATCAAAGAAGAAGAACTACAGAAGCAATCAGGCATTGCTCTCATGTTAGAACCTAACATTACCTGTACCTGCAACTGTTGTTGTAGTAATCTGTGAGCCATGAGGACTCAGCAACCCCATTACCATGGGTATCAAGACTAGCAAAGCTTAATGTGTATGGAATGGATAAGTGATGAGGTTGCAGCAAGCGACTAAACATTGTATGGTGGCTAACTTACGAGTACAGGAATAAGATAAGAATCTACGCAAACGGTCGCAAACTAGTAATGATCAAGAAGTGATCCTAAACTACTTACGTTCAAACATAACCCAACCGTGTTCTCCTCTCGAACTTCCCCGAAAAGGGACAATCGCGGTTACGCACGCAATTGGTGTATCTTAATTGAGTTTACTTCAAGTCTTCTACAACCGGATATTAACAAATTCCCATCTGCCACATAACCGCGGGCACGGCTTTTGAAAGTTTAAACCCTGCAGGGGTGTCCCAACTTAGCCATCACAAGCTCTCACGATCAACGAAGGATATTCCTTCTCCCGAAACAACCCGATCAGACTCAGAATCCCGGTTACAAGACATTTCGACAATGGTAAAACAAGACCAGCAAGACTGCCCGATGTGCCGACAAATCCCGATAAGAGTCGCACATATCTCATTCTCAAGGCACACCGGATGGGCCAGACGTCAGGTTGGCTGAGACCCTGGTTGCCCAGGGGGCACCGGACATCGCCCAGGTTGGAGCAGCACTCAGAGGAACACTGTCCCGGGGGGTTGAATTAAGAAATCCTCAAGTTAATTACTCCCTAGGCAAATTTTATTTGTTATTAGGCAAATGGTAAAACCAAGGTTGGGCCTTGCTGGAGGAGTTTTATTCAAAGCGAACTGTCAAGAGGGCCCCATACCCCTCACCGTGTTAGGGAGGCAAAATCAAGGAACATAACACCGGTATGACGGAAACTAGGGCGGCAAGAGTGGAACAAAACACCAGGCATAAGGCCGAGCATTCCACCCTTTACCAAGTATATAGATGCATTAATTGAATAAGAGATTGTGATATCCCAAGAAATCCATGATATCCATGTCCCAACATGGAATAACCTGCAACTGCACCTGCAACTAGCAATGCTATAAGAGGGGCTGAGCAAAGCGGTAACATAGTCAATCAACGGTTTGCTAAGAAGGGTAAAAAGGTTAGAGGCTATCATGGCAATTTGGGAGGCTTGATAAACAAGTGGTAGGTAGCGCGACATAGCGATAGCATCGAGACAACTAGCATAGCAATGATAGTAGTGAGATCCTAGGTGACGGTCATCTTGCCTGAAATCCCACTAGGAACAAGACCGAATCCATGAAGTAGACGAACGAGCGTAGTCGAACGGATCCTCACAATCGTCGCAACCGGAAAGTAGCAAACGACATAGTAAACAACCATCACATAAACATGGCATGATGCACAATCAAGTATGATGCATGTCCGATTTAATGAGCATGGCATGGCAAAGTGCACAAACAACAGTACAAGTTAAGCGGAGCTCAATATGTAACAAGTTGCATATTGACAAAACACAACGTTCGATTATTTAGTTCACTCCCGTTTAGGTACTCAACAACATTAAATGTTGGTTAACATGGCAAGAGGTGAGGCATAATAAACCTACCTATCTAGGCAAATTTAAATGGGGCCGGACCAACAAACAACAATTCCGGAAAGTCCCCATATGCATATTTCAAATTTGGTACTGTTCTGCCCTAAACCATATTTTATTGTTGTTAAACAGAAAAATAAAGTGCACCAAGTTAATCTATGCATTTTTCTAAGCAAGTTACATATATAGTTTATTTAATTCGGAGGTACGGTTATTTAGTTATGAAATAAAACATTTTAGCATGTTATTTAAGCAAACTTAATCAAACAACAAGTTTAAACATTTCGAACATGGATAAAAGTTGCATATTATGAAACTAGACAAAATTCTAAGCATTTTTCATGTTTAAAGTTTTTACATATGATGCACGGTTCTGGAGATAATAAATGCATGAACATGAGGGACTTTTCTGCAAATCTGCACATCTCTGGATAAATAGGTAAATTCGCAGACGCTGAAAAAAACATAAGCGGGACAAAACTGGCTGGGCCAATAGTGCACAAGAGAGGAGCTGTTGGGGGCTGCTCACCCATGGGCTTCGGCCCGGTCGGTGAGGCAGCAGGCCGCGCGGCGCAGGCTGGGCCTTGGCGCGCAGGAGGGACTTGGCGGTCCAGCATGCGAAGCAGAGGGGGCGAGCGGCTCGAGTTATTGCTGCTCGTTTCTGAACAGAGACATCAGCACATCCATGGCGATGTAGAAGACGACGGAAGGGGTCCTGGCGACGGGGTCAGCGGGAACCGGCCAGAACGGGCGGATCGAGTCGTCCGACATCGGTTCCGGGCAACGGTGGCGGACGGAGCTCGGGCGCTGGGCTCAATCATCCATGACGCTATCCATGGTGCAGAGAGAGGTTAGAGACTGGGAAAACGAAGAGGAGACGCTGGATTGGAGGAGGCGAGGGGCCGCGACCTGCGGGACTCCAACTCCGGTGAGGAGGCTCGGGGAGGGTCGGAGACACGCAGGAGCAGAGGTCTCCAGCACGGGAGGCTAGCGAGGCAGGGGGAGCTCGGTGCCAACGGCTTGGGAACGAGGTAGAGGAGGCAGCTCGGGGATGGGGCGCGTGAGGCTACGGCCTCGATCCAAACTGGATCGAACGCTGGCCAGTGGTTGGATGGTGGCTGAGAGTGGAGGCGGAGGGAACCTGGGAACCTGGGAGGATCCCAAAGTGAGAGGAGAAGGCTGGTTGGCTGCGGGTGGATTGGGGAAAGATCTTGAGGAAGAGAGGTGAGTGCGGCGGCGGCGCGATGGGACAAGGGGTAGATTTTAGGGTTGCTGTCTAGGAGATTGGTCTATATATAGTAGGAGCTGTAAAAGACTTTCGATTTAAATCGGTCGGTCGAGAAAAATAGGTTGATAGACCAAACAAATAACCGAAGATATTTTAGAGATGTTTGGGGATGATCCGGACCCACCGGTCATGACCGAGTGGTTCGGGTTTGGGGAAGTTTCGGACGCACACGCAAGGGGGTTTGTGCATTGTGGAGAGAGATTATGCGGGCACACAAGAGGGACTCGAAAAACCCAATTGGTCTTGAAACGGTCAACGAAGGCAAGGGGGGACGCGGCACTACGAGCGGATGCAAGCTTTAAAAACAATGATGACAACGGAGTGCCGATACAATGCAAATGATGACATGATGAATGCAACAAACAAAAAAACACAGGGCAACAACGAAATAACTCGAAGGCTTCTGGAGCGTCGGTCTCGGGTCGTCACAACACCCTCCGGTCAACCTCCTCGTGGATCTTGGCTTCGCGCACGGTGACAACATCCTCAGCCAGGGCTACCTGGCGCTCCCTCGTCTCCAGCCGCTCGAGCTCGAGGCTGCGCTCCAGGGCCTCCAACATCAGCGCCTCCTCGCGCTTCTGGATCTCCTCTTCTTCGGAAGGTGCTCCCCGCAGTGATGCCAAGACGGCCTTGCGCGCCTCGATCCGCTGCTCGAGGGTGGTGTGCGAGGCTAGGAGGTCTCGTTCGCGTTCGTCGGCAGCCTGGCGGCGATGGTCAGCTGCCCTGGCCTCTTCTAGGGCCAGGGCGCAGGCCTGGCGTGATGTCGCAAGGGACGCCTCGGCCTTCGCATTGGCGCGTTCGTGTTGAAGACGCCCGAGGTTGACGGCTACCTTCAACTGATGCCACTCATCCGCCAGTCGAAGGTCCTCCGCCTCGAGGTGGGCGTCGACATCGACTAATTCTTCTCTGAGCCGGCTCAGTGCGCCCATTGCCTCCTGGAAGAGCTCATGACGTACAGCACCGCGCCCGCGCGCGGATTCCAGCTCACGACCAAGCCTGCCCTTCACACCGGAGATTGCTGGGGAAGCCAGAGACGACCTGCCTACCCCTGGCGGGGAGCTGGGGACTGGCACCTTCCTCACCACCCTCCGGGCCTTGGCAGGGGCACCAGGTGGCGTGTAACATCCCAAATTTCCTATTTGGAATGTTTTACAAATATAGCTAAGCATCTATGCATTCTGTTTGAATTTGAGTGGCATTTGAAGTTTCAGAAGATTTTGAGTTTTGAATTTGAATTCAAACTTTGGCAAGTGGGAATCATTTCAAAAAAACTATGCCTGATAAATACTTGAGCAAAAGTATGAGAGGAGTAAACATGAAACTCCAAAAATATCAGAGGAAAACATTGCCAAAAGTTTGAAATTCAAATTTGAGTTCTATTTGAATTTTGGAAAAAAATGATTTTTTATAAACTTTGGATTTTGCCCCTGGAAAAATGTTCAAATGATAGGGAATATTCCCCTGATCATTTTGGTATATATATGTCCTATATAAAATATTTATAGTTTATATTTTATCTCTGTTTTGTTTTTCAAAAAATAAAATTTGAAAAAAGAAAATGGCGGGCACCAGCCAGCCGATGGCCCAACAAAGACTGGTCGCTCACCACACGGCCACTGGCAGCCCACCAGCCAACGAGCCAACCCATCTCCCCTCGCCTGAAACCTCTCCGCGTCGGCCAACCGACCGCCGCGCCTCCCTCTCTCGCCAAAGGGCCCCACCCTCCTTCAACCTCGCCCACGCCACCTTGCCGCATCACGCCATGCGGATCCCGAAGGATCCGGATCCGATCCTCCCGATTGCCCCCTCGCCAAGTTGAGGCCCCGCCTATATAAACCCTCCCTTTTACCCCATTCCTCGCCTCGCCGAACCTCTCCTCCCTCCTCACGCACTCCCCGGACTTGCCGAACGCCACCGCCGCCATTTGCCTCACCGCCGTCGCCCTAGCCCTCCCCGAGCTCCACCGACTCCACCAGAACCCCCCCCCGTCGCCCCGCACCCGCCGGACCACTCCGCCGATGCCCCCGACCACCGGAGACGACGGGACACTCGCCACCCGAGCCGCCGCCGCCGTCCAACTCCGGTAAGCCACCGGACTTCGCCCCCGCCGTCCGATCTCGCGTAGACGGCGTAGATTAGAACACCCCCGAAGGGGTAAGTTCTTTTATATAAACCAGTTCGCCCGGTTCATTCACGGTTTATTTTAAGTTAGGGTTTTATTTTTAGTACCGCCCGATTCGTTTAACCCTAGGCCCGTTTTAGTTATATTACGCGCAGTGCGTTAGTTAGGCCCATTTAGCCGTTTTTCTTTATTTTCGTTTTTCTGTTTTAACAGAATAGTTCCAGATTTGAAAAATTCATAACTTTTATTCTACTTAATATTTTTAGGTGATTCTTTTTTTGTTGGTTTGCAAATTTCTTATAGTTTCTGTAGAAAATATATTTAGCTATGTTTAAATTATTTATAATTACTTTATTTTAGTTTTAGTCAGAATAATAAATCTGTCATAAAATGAGCTAGGAAAATTATTTTTAATGATTCTTTTTGTCCCAACTTTGTTTTGACATTGCCTAACCGTAGGAATTAATTTGGATATTTTAGGATTAATAAAAAATAGTTTCTAGCAGAATCTTGTTATTCTTCATTAATTAACTAGCTACTGTTTTCCTATTATTTTAATTAGCTAATAAATTTATTTTTCACATGTGATTGATTATTCTAGGTTAGTTTCTGTCACCTTATGGCATGAACTTTTATTTATAATAAATAAAACTTTTATTTTATTTTTCTTAATAGAAATTGAATTAGGCCTAATAAGAGTTTTATAATAGCTTTTAAATTGATTCTTTTTGCTCCTAGTTGCTTAATGCAATCTTTTCTGTTAAGTTAACATAAACTCATGCTTAGGTTGTGTTAGAAATTTTTTGTTATATAAAACTATTTTAGTTGTTGCTTGAAGTAGGAAAAACTTGAGTTGGTTTTTCTTTGAGTTTTCCTTTGGGTTTTGATTTGTTTGTTTGGTGTGTTATGTTACTATGCTATTGTATTATGTGATCCTATGCTATATGCTTATTGTGATTATTGTTTGTCTCGGTAGAGTTTCCGGAGTGCGAAGCTTGCTACTACGAGTCCTTAGCTTACGAGGATCGTCAGCAAGGCAAGTCTTTGATCATGTTATTTTCAATACCTATGATTTTGTGCATTAGAAATTATCACCACCCCACCATGCATGCAGTAGTTGAAATTTTGAAGTTATGTTCTTGAGTAGTATCATGTGGTAGGTTGAACCAATCCCCTTGTTACCATGACCCCGGGACGAAGTAGTTTACTTTGCTATGCTCGTAGACGGGATTGGTTGAGTGAATTCATAAGCAAGATGTGAGAGTCAAGATGATGACAACCCTGTGAACTTCAAGATCAAGATGGACTTCGGAATTCACTACTGGGTGGAGGACGGTTGACGGGCACCCTGGAGAACCCAGTGGTTGGCCGGGATGCATGGAGAAGTGCCATGACATCTTGCGGAAAGCTTCACCCAGCCACGAAGAGACGGATGGATGCCCCATGACCGGAAGCTTACAGTGCAGCCGCAAGCCATTATGGGCTCGGCTGGGTTAACCTTAGTAGTGACGCTGGCTGGACAAGATTACGAGATGTAGAAGAACGGTAGGATTGATGGGTACCGGCGGTGGCGTAAGAACTCTTGGAAGACCTGTTTATTCATCCCGTCTTCAAACACCATGAAGTGCGAAGACTTAAAAGGAGGGAATGATTCTTGCGGGTAAAGTCGCAAACCTCTGCAGAGTTAAAGATCTAATCGATTAGGCGTGTCCCGATTCACGGACAATTTGAGCCTCTGGAACTTGGAAGTATTCGAAATCTCAACACTAAAACTAATAAATTAATTTGAGGGTTTATGACTTAATAATTTGGGAATGAGACATTGGTTGGCGGAACCATCTCAATAACTACCAATAATTTTGTAATATTTGCAAGCAAGTCCATTGTAGTAGGGAAAAATTGGCTTTTGCAAAATGATGAAACTTAGAGCCCCACAGCCAAAATGCATATAGTGTTAGTAATTTTATTATTGTTATTCTCTTCATGACTTGCCACTTATTCAAAAGCTGACCTACACGGCTGCAACGCCTTATGTTGCGTAGATTTATTCCGATCGAGGGTGAGGCTACGCTCCGCTTGGCGATTGCCCTTGGAGTCGGATGGACTCGCTATTCTTCTCGCTTCCGCAGCTTAGTAGTTTATTTCTCATGAGTTGGCCTTTGGCGAATTTATTCTATTGTAATAAAGACTCTATATGAGAATCGTAATAAATTCAGGTGTGATTGAACTTTGATTATTTCATCGATGTACTTGTGAGTACCAAGATGATCTTGGGATGGTACAGACACAGAGATTTGACCGATTTTGGGTCAGGTCGATACAGAGATGGTATCAGAGCACACGCTGACCGTAGGATCGTAACCCCTAGGATCGAAAAGCCATAGGAAGAGACTATTTACTTTGTATCCTTATCATTCCGTAATTCTCCCCTGTTCATTCCTGACTTCTCTCCGATTTTCAACATTATAGATGGCCGTCGAGTTCACCCCAGTTTTGCTACCGGAGTTTTGCCAGCCCGACGAGACGATGCCCTTCAACAGGAAGCTGGTCCAGATGGTGAAGAAGCTGAAGATTGCTCTGCCCTCGATCACCGGGAAGCCTACCAATGCACTTCCGACGGATACCCGCTACAGGATTGAAGTGCACATTCCAGGGAGAACCTTCGGAGGGCATACAGATCCTATTGACTTTGAGTTCACTGACTTCAACTGGATCCTCGGAATGGACATGGCGATTTATCGTGCACTTGGACATCTCCGAGAAGAGTACAGGGCCGAGCTCGATCCATCAGACCTCGCCATGGTTTCTCGCAGAGCAAGGAATGGAGATATCATCCGTACCGTAGAGGACGACTCCATTCTATCTTACGTCCAAGACTTGGAGTGTCTCCTCAGGAAACGGGAGATCCAGACTCGCCGTAACTCGAAGGTACACAGGAGGCTGTTGTTCCGTGAACTGGAACTGGAGGAGAAGGCACACGCAGACTTCCTTGTCCATGAGGAAGAAATCGCGGACTTCATGGAGAGAGTCGACGACCTGAAGATGAAGCTTGCCGCAATAGAGGAAAATATGGACTTGGGAGAGGACCTTTTTCCGAGTGGAGATGATGGACCCCTCGTGAGCAATGATCAGGATTATGAAGGGAGTTCCACTGGAGGGAGCCGCAAGAGGAGGCGCCACAACAGAGGACGCCACATCGGAGGACATCGCACCAGAGGACGCAAGGATTATTGATGAAGACATTTAGTCGACCACCATGTTATTTTACTTTTTTGTCGATCAGTTAGGCCGATATTTCGATTAGTCGTGAGCTTTTGTAATCGAGATTGAACCATGTTTGAGTGGAATGAATAAATGATTGGTGTGTTTATGATTGTGCATTCATATGGGTAGTGTTATTTCTCATTAGACCATTGTTCTATTCTAATTTTCTCATCCACTCCAAACCACCAGATGCCTCCGAGACGTGACACGGTTTTCCGCCGAGCTCACCCAGCTACTCCAAAGCAGAGAATGCACTCATGCAGATACTCATCCGAATCGTAACAACAACAACAACAATCCACCGCCACCACCCCTGTTGACAACTTGACTCGATTCCTAAGGCTGAACCCGCCAGTGTTCTCTAGCAGACCGAGCCGATTGTGGCGGCGATTGGCTCCGCAAGGTCGGAAGAGAGCTAATCACTGTTGGATGCACTGATGCAGAGAAGGTGCGCTTTGCCGCACATCAACTTGATGGACCTGCAGCTTCTTGGTGGGAGAACTACACCGCCACTTATCCCATCGGTGCCATCACATGGGATCAGTTCCAGCAGGCCTTCCGCACCGCTCATGTTTCAGCTGGAGCCATGAGTCTGAAGAAGCGTGAGTTCCGCAACTTACGCCAGAGGGAACCGTCTCGTGGCACAATGACGTGGACGAGTTCAGCAAGTTAGCTCGCTATGCCCCGGTGATGTGGCCACAGATGCCGCAAAACAGGAGAAGTTTCTCGAGGGACTCAATGATGAACTGGGCATGCAGCTTGTGGTGGCTACCTTCAACAACTACCAGGAGCTGGTAGACAAGGCCACCATACTTGAAGGCAAGCAGCAGCAGATTGAAAGCCGCAAGCGGAAGTACAGCCAGGGGAAGCACAACTCAGGAGCTTAGCAGAAGCCCCGTTATGCACCATACTCAGGAGGGCATACCCATCATAACCATGGAGGTCATAACCATGGAGGAAATGGGAACAACCGCAACCAGGACAACAAGTCAGGCAATGGCCATGGCAATGGAAACGGTAATGGCAATCAGCATCGTCCCTGCCCCGCTCCAAGGATCTGAGCCACATCACTGCTTCAAGTGCCGAAGACAGGCACTATGCCACCGACGCCCGGAGGCCAAGCGGAGGAATGGAAATGGCAATGGAGGCTCAGCGAAGAAGCCCAACCCATTCCCTCGTGCTCAGGTGAACCACATTGACGTGGAGGACGTCTATGATCAGCCAGACACTGTGGTTGGTAAGTTTTTATTGAATTCACGTTCAGTATTGATACTCTTTGATTCTGGTGCAACGCATTCATTCATATCAAGGGTAGTTGTGGAAAAGTATGGGTTGCCCACTAAAACCCTTAGAAGCCCCCTTCGCGTCAGTTCCGCAGGAGGAGAAATGATGGCAGGTTTAGGCTGTCGTGCAACCCTCAACATCGGGAACCATAAATTTCCCGCAGACCTCATAGTGTTGGAAACCCAGACCTTGGATGTAATCCTAGGCATGGATTGGTTGACGAAGTTTGAAGGAACATAGATCGTGCTCAAGAAGTCTATTCTGCTCACCACCCCGGAGCGTAAGAGGATCAAGTATGTAGCCAGCATAGCCGATGAAGAATCGGTGCATTCCCTCACGAGTTGTTCAGGAGGAAGTGCCAGTAGTGCAAGATTTTCCCGATGTGTTTCCGGAGGAATTACCAGGAATGCCACCGGACAGGGACATTGAATTTCTGATCGAGTTATTGCCCGACACAGCCCCAATATCCAAGAGACCTTATCGGATGCCCCCGAATGAGTTGAAAGAGATCAAGGTTCAAATTAATGAGTTATTGGAGAAAGGATATATTCGGCCAAGCTCATCACCTTGGGGAGCCCCAGTTCTTTTGGTAGAGAAGAAGGATGGAACCTTGAGGATGGTTGTGGACTATCGTGCGTTGAACGAAGTGACCATCAAGAACAAGTACCCTCTGCCGATGATTAATGACTTATTTGATCAGCTAGTAGGAGCCAAGGTATTCTCCAAGATCGATCTTGATCGAGGTATCATCGATTGAAGATCCGTGAAAAGGATATACCCAAAACAGCGTTCACTACTGTGTATGGTTTATATGAGTATACCGTCATGTCATTTGGATTGACTAATGCTCCTGCATACTTCATGAATTTGATGAACAAGGTATTTATGGAATATCTGGACAAGTTTGTCGTGGTGTTCATCGATGATATACTGATTTTCTCCAAGAGCGAGGAAGAGCATAAGGAACATTTGCGTCTAGTTCGAGAAACTTGAGAACATCAGTTGTATGCCAAGTTCAGCAAATGTGAATTTTGGCTGAAGGAAGTTGGATTCCTCGGACACGTTATTTCAGGAGAAGGAATAGCAGCTTGACCCGCCAAGGTTGAATCAGCCACCGATTGGCGATCGCCCACCTCGACCAAGGAGATCCGTAGTTTTCTCGGACTCGCAGGATATTATCGGAGGTTTATTGAGAACTTCTCGAAGATTGCCAAGCCCATGACTGAGCTGTTGAAGAAGGAAGCCAAGTATGTTTGGACCGAGGATTGTGAAGCCAGTTTTCAGGAATTGAAGAAACGCTTGGTTACAGCCCATGCTGATTTTGCGGACATACACAAGGAATACCAGGTTTATTGTGGCGCTTCTCGTCAAGGACTCGGAGGAGTACTAATGCAGGAAGGAAAAGTTGTAGCTTATGCCTCCAGACGATTCGACCTCACGAGATGAATTATGCCACACATGATTTGGAGTTAGCAGCCGTAGTGCATGCACTCAAGACACTGGAGACATTTCCTCATCGGAAACCGCTGTGATGTTTACACGATCACAAGAGTTTGAAGTATATTTTCACGCAGAAAGAGTTGAACCTCGAGCGGAGGAGATGGCTAGAGTTGATAAAGGACTATGACATGAGATTGCATTACCACCCGGTAAAGCTAATGTTGTAGCAGATGCTTTGAGCCGTAAGAGTTATGTGAATACTCTTACAGCAGGAGGATTACCCCAGAGTTAGTCGATGACCTCGAGATCTCCGATGGAGATAGTTCGAGAGGATATGTTGCAACTCTGAAGTTCAGTCCACTTTGGCGAAAGGATTCGTGAAGCTCGGAAGTCGGACAAGGAAATTGATGAGATAAAGCAGAAAATGAATGAAGGAAAAGCTAAAGGATTCCGTAAGGATGAACACGGAACTATATGGTTCGAGGATCGATTTATGTGCCCAATGATCCCGAACTCGGGAAGCTAATTCTTCAGAGGCTCATGATTCACCGTACTCGATTCACCCCTGTAACACCAAGATGTATCCGGATTTGAAGGAAAGTTTCGTGGACGGTATGAAGAGGATATTGCCGAGTACATAGCGATGTCGATGTTTGTCAACGAGTAAAGGCAGAACATCGAAGCCAGCAGGTTACTTCAACCTTTGCCGATTCCCGATTGGAAATGGGAAAAACTTGGAATGGACTTTATCACGGGATTACCCAGGACCCGCTCAGGTTATGATTCTATCTGGGTAGTGGTTGATCGTTTGACCAAGGTAGCTCACTTCATTCCGTGAAGACTACCTATACCAGTGCTAAGTTGGCCAAGATATATATGACCAGGATCGTATGTCCGCATGGAGTTCCGAGGAGTATCGTGTCGATAGAGGAACACAATTTACCTCAAAGTTTTGGAATCAGTTGCATGAAACTTTGGGTACGAGGCTGGAGTTCAAGACAACTTTTCATCCGCAGATGATGGACGACCGAGAGAGTCAACCAGATTACGGAGGACATGTTGAGAGCTTGTGTGCTAGACTATGGATCTAGCTGGGATGATAATTTGCCATCGCAGAGTTCTCATACAACAACAGTTATCAATCCGATCCAAGATGGCCCTTCAAGCTCTATACGGAAGGAGGTGCGAGAACACCATTGCTTTGTGGGATGGTGTTGAGATCGATCACTTTTCGGTTCCGATCTTATCGGAGATTCGAAGAGAAAGTCAAGCTAATTCGGGATAGACTCAAGATAGCACAGTCGAGACGTAAGAGTTATGCCGACAGTAAACGCAAGGAAGTAACATACGAAGCGGGAGACCGAGCATATCTTCGTGTGTCTCCACTTCGTGGAATCAAGAGGTTTGGTGTCAAAGGAAAGTTAGCACTCCGATTCATTGGCCCGTATAAAATCCTCGAGCGTCGTGGAGAAGTTGCTTACAAGTTGGAATTGCGGAAGGATTGTCCGGAGTTCATGATGTCTTCCATGTTTCTCACCAAGAAGTGTCATGCCGACATGGCCGATATTCCGTTGAGAGACACAGTGCCCCTAGAGGCCATACAGCTCGACAGTGATCTGACTTATAAGGAGAAACCCGTCCGAATTCTCGAGACTGCGACCAGAGTCACCCGCAGCAAGATCATCAAGTTTTGCAAGGTGCTGTGGAGTCATCACTCCGAGGAAGAAGCCACCTGGGAGCGCGAAGAAGACCTTCTTCGAGACCACCCGCACCTATTTGCTAGCCAACCCGAATCTCGAGGGCGAGATTCATCTTAAGGTGGGTAGGTTTGTAACATCCCAAATTTCCTATTTGGAATGTTTTACAAATATAGCTAAGCATCTATGCATTCTGTTTGAATTTGAGTGGCATTTGAAGTTTCAGAAGATTTTGAGTTTTGCATTTGAATTCAAACTTTGGCAAGTGGGAATCATTTCAAACAAACTATGCCTGATAAATACTTGAGCAAAAGTATGAGAGGAGTAAACATGACACTCCAAAAATATCAGAGGAAAACATTGCCAAAAGTTTGAAATTCAAATTTGAGTTCTATTTGAATTTTGGAAAAAATGATTTTTTATAAACTTTGGATTTTGCCCCTGGAAAAATGTTCAAATGATAGGGAATATTCCCCTGATCATTTATATATATATATGTCCTATATAAAATATTTATAGTTTATATTTTATCTCTGTTTTTGTTTTTCAAAAAACTAAAATTTGAAAAAAAGAAAAATGCCCAGGCACCAGCCAGGCCGACTGGCCCAGCCAGCACCTGGGCCGCTCACCTCACCGCGCCACTGGCAGCCCACCAGCGCCAGCGAGCCAGCCCATCTCCCCTCACCCGAACCTCTCGCGTCGGCCAACCGACCACGCCCGCCCTCTCTCTCTCGCCAAGGGCCCCCACCTCCTTCAACCTCGCCCGCCACCTCGCCAAGACCGCACGCGGATCCCGAAGGATCCGGATCCGATCCTCCCGATTGCCCCCTCGCCAAGTTGAGGCCCCGCCTATAAACCCCTCCCGCACCCCATTCCCCCCTCGCCCCTCATGAACCTCTCCTCCTCCTCACGCTTCTCGCCGGACTTGCCGAACGCCACCGCCGCCATTTGCCTCACCCCGCCGCCTAGCCTCCCCGAGCTCCACCGACTCCACTGAACCCCCTCGTCGCCCCAAGACCACCGGACCACTCCGCCGACGCCCCGACCATCGGAGACGTCCGGGACACTCGCCGCCCGAGCCGCCGCCGTCCGTCTCCGGTAAGCCACGGATTCGCCCCGCCGTCGATCTCGCGTGAGCGGCGTGGATTAGAACACCCAAGGGGTAAGTTCTTTATATAAACCAGTTCGCCCGGTTCGTTCACGGTTTATTTTAAGTTAGGGTTTTATTTTTAGTACTGCCCCGATTCGTTTAACCCTAGGCCCGTTTTAGTTATATTACGCGCAGTGCGTTAGTTAGGCCCATTTAGCCGTTTTTCTTTATTTTCGTTTTTCTGTTTTAACAGAATAGTTCCAGATTTGAAAAATTCATAACTTTTATTCTACTTAATATTTTTAGGTGATTCTTTTTTTGTTGGTTTGCAAATTTCTTATAGTTTCCGTAGAAAATATATTTAGCTATGTTAAGATTATTTATAATTACTTTATTTTAGTTTTAGTCAGAATAGTAAATCTGTCATAACATTTGCTAGGAAAATTATTTTTAATGATTCTTTTTGTCCCAACTTTGTTTTGACATTGCCTAACCGTAGGAATTAATTTGGATATTTTAGGATTAATAAAAAATAGTTTCTAGCAGAATCTTGTTATTCTTCATTAATTAACTAGCTATTGTTTTCCTTTTATTTTAATTAGCTAATAAATTTATTTTTCACATGTGATTGATTATTCTAGGTTAGTTTCTGTCACCTTATAGCATGAACTTTTATTTATAATAAATAAAACTTTTATTTTATTTTTCTTAATAGAAATTGAATTAGGCCTAATAAGAGTTTTATAATAGCTTTTAAATTGATTCTTTTTGCTCCTAGTTGCTTAATGCAATCTTTTCTGTTAAGTTAACATAAACTCATGCTTAGGTTGTGTTAGAAATTTTTTTGTTATATAAAACTATTTTTAGTTGTTGCTTGAAGTAGGAAAAACTTGAGTTGGTTTTTCTTTGAGTTTTCCCTTTGGGTTTTGATTTGTTTGTTTGGTGTGTTATGTTACTATGCTATTGTATTATGTGATCCTATGCTATATGCTTATTGTGATTATTGTTTGTCTCGGTAGAGTTTCCGGAGTGCGAAGCTTGCTACTACGAGTCCTTAGCTTACGAGGATCGTCAGCAAGGCAAGTCTTTGATCATGTTATTTTCAATACCTATGATTTTGTGCATTAGAAATTATCACCACCCCACCATGCATGCAGTAGTTGAAATTTTGAAGTTATGTTCTTGAGTAGTATCATGTGGTAGGTTGAACCAATCCCCTTGTTACCATGACCCCGGGACGAAGTAGTTTACTTTGCTATGCTCGTGACGGATTGGTTGAGTGAATTCATAAGCAAGATGTGAGAGTCAAGATGATGACAACCCGTGAACTTCAAGATCAAGATGGACTTGAATTCACTCTTTGGGTGGAGGATTTGTTGACGGGCACCTGGAGAACCCAAAGGTTGGCGGGATGCATGGAGAAGTGCCATGACATCTTGCGGAAAGCTTCACCCAGCCACGAAGAGACGGATGGATGCCCCATGACCGAAGCTTACATGCAGCCGCAAGCCATTATGGGCTCGGCTGGGTTAACCTTAGTAGTGACGCTGGCTGGACGGTACTACGAGATGTAGCGAAACGGTAGGATTGGATGGGTACCGGCGTTGGCGGAAGAACTCTTCGAAGACCTGTTTCATTCATCCCGTCTTCAAACACCATGAAGTGCGAAGACTTAAAAGGAGGGAATGATTCTTGCGGGTAAAGTCATAAACCTCTGCAGAGTTAAAGATCTAATCGATTAGCCGTGTCCCCGGTTACGGACAATTTGAGCCTCTGGAACTTGGAAGTATTCGGAAATCTAAACACTAAAACTAATAAATTAATTTGAGGGGTTTATGACTTAATAATTTGGGAATGAGACATTGGTTGGCGGAACCATCTCAATAACTACCAATAATTTTGTAATATTTGCAAGCAAGTCCACTGTAGTAGGGAAAAAATTGGCTTTTCGCAAAATGATGAAACTTAGAGCCCCACAGCCAAAATGCATATAGTGTTAGTAATTTTATTATTGTTATTCTCTTCATGACTTGCCAGCTTATTCAAAAAGCTGACCTACACGGCTGCAACGTCTTATGTTGCAGAGATTTATTCCGATCAGGAGTGAGGCTACGCTCCGCGCTTGGCGATTGCCCTTGGAGTCGGATGGACTCGCTATTCTTCTACGCTTCCGCAGCTTTAGTAGTTTATTTCTCATGAGTTGGCCTTTGGCCGAATTTATTCTATTGTAATAAAGACTCTATATGAGAATCGTGTAATAAATTCAGGTGTGATTGAACTTTGATGATTTCATCGATGTACTGTGAGTACCAGCATGATCTTGGGATGGTACAGACACAGAGATTTGACCGATTTTGGGTCAGGTCGCTACATGGCGCGACCTTGCCGCTCGAAGACGAAGCCAAGGCTGGCGTAACCCAACCACCGGTGACGACCAGTGGAAGAGCCCTCGGCACGCCTACCGCCGCCCAGGGCAGACCATGAAGGAGCGACGATAGGAACGAAGGATCAAGGCCCTCCGCCGGCACGTCCGGCCCCGAGGCCGGCCCTGCGCCACGCGCAGCAGACCGTCGGGGAGAGCTCGGGGCCAGGGGAGAATCAAGGACCGGAGGCGGCCGCTTCATAGGAGATCTTGCCACTGAAGTTGAAAGGATCCTGCAGAGCCACTGTCAGGAAAGGATGCGACAGACAGGAAAATGTGAAGAAGAGGTACTTACTCATCTATGGCAATGTACTTCCTCTACTTCAGCGGCCGGTAGGCGTCACCATTGCAGCTGGGAGCCCCTTTTCTCTTGCGGAGTGCCTCAAAATTCAGACGAAGCTGGCCGAAGCCCCGGGCGCGATCATCGATGTCGGGGGCATTCGGCGGGGCTCCCGAGACGGCGACCTCGGGAGCCTCGGCCTGCGGCAACTCCCCAACGACGGGGGCATTCGGCGGGGCTCCTGAGACGGCGACCTCGGAAGCCTCGGTCCGCGGTGGCTCTCCGGCCTCCTCCTCAAGACCGCTTCCCGAGCTCCAGGGACGGCGACCTCGGGAGCCCCGGATCGCGCCAAGTCTTTGATCACCCCCTCAGGATGGCTTCCCTGCACCTCGGGGGCTGCCGCCTCAGGAGCACCAGGATGGAACGCACCACCAGCGGCCGCCCCAACAGCACCGGGCTGCACCCGCCCCCCAGCATCTACCATCGGGGCACGCGCCGCAGGGACGACAGGCAAGGGGTCCACAAGAACCAGGTTCTCACGGGGCCCCTCAAGCTCCGCCGGGCGCAACCCCCACTCGTCGAAGAGGCGCATCTACCTTACGAAAACCTCCATGTTCGAGCAGTAGTACAAGAGGCAGCCCTCCTTCAGAAGCGTGGCTGGTGCAGGGTCACCAGTTAGGAGCTCGAGCACTGTGCGCAGAGTCTCGGGAGGAAGTGCAGGCACCTGGAGCCTCATGGGGTCCCGGCTACCGTCGAAGGTCCACATCCGCCGTGAATGGCGCTGAAGCGGAGCAATGCGATGCTGGATGAACTCCTACACCACCATCGACACCGTCTCCCCAAGCTCCTTCAACCTGGCCAGCCGGCGCCGGACATGGGCAAGTCGGGGGTCGACGAGCTTCACATGCGCCCATCCGGAGCTGGGTTCAGCCGGTGCCCGAGGGAGCAAGAGTAGGGAGTTGAGCATGCCGACATCCACAAACACCCACCGCTTCCGGTGTCCATGTACGATCGGCGAGAGCTCAAAATCGATCCCTGAGCCCGCCGTCGCCGCCACGGTTTGGAAGGTCACACACCCTGAGCACTGACGGGCGTCGGTCAAATGAAGCGAGAAGAAATGGCGGAACAAGGCCACGGAGGGAACAATGCCCACCATGGCCTCGCGGACGAAGGTAAAGACGGCGAGGAGAAGAATGGATTGGGGATCCAAGCGCAGCGCGTGGACTTGGTAATGCGAGATTATGGAGTTGAAGAAATTATAAAAGGGGGGAATCAAGGCTGCCAGGAGGGCATGGAGATGAATGTGCATCTCAGTGGCCGCCATGTCGACTAGGGTGCAGGAACGAGGCCAAGCCACCATCGCGCCCCACTCGTTGGAACTAGCGGCAAGCGCCGGGCGGACCTTGTCCAGCATCTCCTGGTTAACCACCGTCGACCGCTCGAGGGCGGGCTCGAAGGCTGGCGGGAATTCGGCGGGAGCGCACCTCTTCGCTTTCTTCTTCTTTGCCAGCTTTGGTGCCATGACGACAGGGGGAGAGCTGAGAAGATGGAGAGGCCAAGAAAGCTCGCGGCAAGCAATGAAGATGGAGCTGGGCCGATGGCGGCCACCAAGCCAGGCGAATATCAAGGCTGCGTGGGGAAGTGGGGGTGCCCACATCCCATCAATCGTGTTGGGGAACGTAGTAATTTCAAAAAAAAATCCTACGCACACGCAAGATCATGGTGATGCATAGCAATGAGAGGGGAGAGTGTTGTCCACGTACCCTCGTAGACCGAAAGCGGAAGCGTTAGCACAACGCGGTTGATGTAGTCGTACGTCTTCACGATCCGACCGATCAAGTACCGAACGCACGACACCTCCGAGTTCAGCACACGTTCAGCCCGATGACGTCCCTTGAAATCCGATCCAGCTGAGTGTTGAGGGAGAGTTTCGTCAGCACGACGGCGTGGTGACGATGATGATGTTCTACCGACGCAGGGCTTCGCCTAAGCACCGCTGCAGTATTATCGAGGTGGACTATGGTGGAGGGGGGCACCGCACACGGCTAAAAGATCAAACGATCAACTGTTGTGTCTCTGGGCTGCCCCCTGGCCACGTATATAAAGGAGTGGAGGAGGGGGAGAGGGTCGTCCCCTATCACTACAAAAAAAATACACTTTCGTGATGATACGTGTTTGTCACAGCAGGTCGCGTTTTTTGTCATGCATGTACATCCATGACAAATTTATGACAGAATCAAGATAGTCATACATGTGTTTCAGAGAAGTGTTCCATGACATTACCAAAATTATCATCACGGAAGTGTCCACTTCCATGACGATAAATCGCGCGTCACGGAAGTGCTTTCGTCAAGGGTGACCGACACGTGGCATCCACCGTAAGGGAACGCCGTTAAGCTATCGGGTCGGGTTTTGGATCCGATAACCCGTTAACAGCCTCGACCAATGGGGATTTTCCACATGTAAAATCGTCATTGGCTGGAGGAAACACGTGTCGGCTCATTGTTGGGACAGATGTCATCCACTCATTGGACAGAAGGCGCCTATGATACGTCGACACGTGGCCCGGTGCAATGGAGGCCCATTCCTATGAAAAGGCCGGCCCGTTTGACTTGGTCAAAAGGTGACGGGCCGGCCCATGGAAAGCCTGTTAACGGCCTGTTCGCATATAGCCCATTTACAGCCCACTAACCCAAGGCCCGTTACGCCCTACCCGAATTAGGCCCAATAGCGTCATCTGGGCCATCCAATATGATTCCAGCCCGTTTTCACTTCTGGCCCATGTATGGCCCATGACGTCTTTCGGCCCATATGAGGCCCTATGTAACTCTTGGCCTATTAACGACCCGTGGTGAAATCGCCCGCAATGAACAAAGGTATCACTTTAGACCCATTAACGGCCCGTGGTGAAACGGCCCGTAATGAACAAAGGTATCACTTTATACCCATTAATGGCCCGTTATTCGGTTGGGCGTTTCAATCCATGTTATCTTTCGCCTTCTCGAGCCCATTTATTCTTGGGCTCATTTCGAGCATTCGTTTACTTACGGCCCGTTACTGTAATTTTCTGCTTGTGAGCCAAATTCAGCCCGTGGTTATAGTCGGCCCGTTTGTGGTCCATTAATACATTGGGCCGTTTTCATAGCGTCATCAAATACAGCCTATTAACGATGGCCCGTTATGGTCGGCCCATGAATGGACAATTCCAACTCTAGCCCGTTTACGGCCATAATGCGACCGTTATTGGCCCATGTTTGTGTCGATCGATCATACGCCCGTATAAGGCCCATTGATGATAGGGCCCGTAGAAGGCCCATTGTTTCTACGGCCCATAGAAGGCCCAATGTTTCTCGGCCCGTAGAAGGCCTATCGCTTCTACGGCCCATAGAAGGCCCATCGTTTCTCTGCCCGTAGGAGGCCCAAAGGTCACTACAATAAATATTAGCCCATGGTTATTGTGGCCTAGTTTTAAAAATAGGTTATTGCAACCACTAGCAAACCGCGAAAAGAACTGCACCGACTACAAGCAAACAAATAAACAAGACAACAAGGAAATAAATAAGCAAGCAACTTATGCTAGGCTATCATGGCTATTACACATATTACATCCACTAGGCATCAAAGTTCACCACCAAAGGTAAATATAGGGAACACAACAAAGATATAAACGCCGCAGCAAAACAAGTCCAGAATGAAACCACTTGAAGAGTTCAAGAAACAATATCCTGGTACCCATAATGTCGGCAAGATGCTTAGCAAGCTTATTAACTTTCTCTTGTTTGGCGCTTAAATCCTCCAAAACTTGTTGTTGCACACAGAAAGTGCGATCTGAATTCTGCAGGACTTCCTCATCCTTGACTTCTTGCCGCAAACAGATGATGATGCCTTTCATCTTGTAGCTGAGACTCAAGAAGCGAAGTGATTCGCATAACGAGTTCGAAGAGCTTGTGCCAGTGATGCTTCGCCAAGAATTCGAACACTACATCAACGCAGGACTGTGGGGTTTTCTCACTGTCTACAAGATCGTTTTCATCACCTTTCTTGGAGACCAATAGGGTTGTCTCACTATCTTGAACCTTATCTGCATTACTTTCTCTACCATTGCATAGTGGGGTGCTCTTCTCCAATATTCTGTTTGCATACTACAAGAGAAACAAGCAGACACATCACAAGTTTAGCTTGTAGTATACCAAACTCATTTTGGTAAACCGGTTCAGTAGTAAGGTGGACATGATAACATCATGAAACAAACATATATCTATGTACTATGGTCACTGTATTGTCCATATCATTCTAGTTTATGTTCCCTAATCAAGATAGAGACACAGTTCAACTCATATATTTTTAAGACACGGCAGCATAGACAAAATATAAGTGTGAGAAACTACACAGCATTGGCAACACTTGTAATGTGCATCACATGAGAACATAACTGTTTATACAACTTAAACTGAAATCAACATAGAGCAAGAAGTTAGAACAACAATCCAGTTAAAGAAATAGGTTTAAAACATACCTGTTGCGCCATTGGAGTTTCAATTGGATCCTTCAAATTCGAAAGTAGTTGGTATGAGTAAATACAGTGATGCAACAACAAAGGAGTATGGACCATAGCTACGGAATCGACCTGAGAACAGTTGCTCTTCTGCTTTAAACATGGAGTTTGGGTTAGCTGTGGTGGTCTTCGTGCTTTGGGCACTAGCAGTAGCTTTACAAACTGCTCGTGTGGGGTACTCTATGGTGGACATGGTGCTTTGTCAACTATAAGTGGGTTACTATCCGCTGGGGTTGCGGTTAGATGGGTTGTAGCTGGTTCTCTGCCCAATGGTGTAAGTGTGCAATCTGGAAGAGTCTCGATTATGTGTGGTGGGGCTAGTTTGTGGGCAAGACAACCATGGTTCTATCTGCATCGACGGGTAGCACTGTCTTTTGTGAAGAACGGGTTTTGCTCCTTAGATACTGCCATCACCCCTCCAATTCAAATGGCTGATAAACAAGAAAAAAAATTGAACGCATGTACATTGTATGATAGATGATGTGGTAATTCACATATATGTTGTCTAACCAAACAGACAGCATGACACAATTTCACATATATGATGCCTAACTAAACAGGATAGCATGACACAGCTTTCAGATATATGATGGATAACTTAACATGATATAATGGCATAATTCAACATATGATGAGTACCTAAACAGATGACATGACAAAACTATATGATGTCTTTCTAAAATAGGTTGGGATGAAATAATTCACATACATGTTGTCTAAGTATACAGGATGGCATGATATAATTGACATAATTGATTCATATACTAAGCAGCTGGCACTCGCATGTATGATCTCTAAACTAAGCGAGATAGAATTCAATATTGTGCATATGATGTCTAAACTAAGCAATGCAAGACACCATATGCATCATATGAGAAATATAAACATTGCAACTTAGAGCATACACCTCGTGGGATATAGGACTGGTCATCTGTCTCTCAATCCTCCTCCGAGGAGCTCCTGAACCATCGAGATATATGCTTCAACAGTACCATTACCTGCTCAAGACCTTGTTTTCACTCCAGATTTTTCCATAACCGCTCAAATGGCTGATACACATGAAGAGTAGTTCAATATACACAGATTGTCGACAAATGGAATACGTAATAAAAAAAAAAGATGGCATGAGATAATTCACATATATGATGCCGGCTCCATGGCGGTGCATAATTCACATATATGATAACTGGCTGAAAAACATGGCATTGCATAATTCACATATCTGATATAGAAAGCAAACAGAGGCATTCACACAAAGCATGTCTAATCTAAGCGGATGGCATGGCAATGCAAGACACCATATGCATGATATGAGCAATATAACCCAGCCAAGTTAGAGCATGCACCTCGGGGGGAATACGACCGGTCATCTCTCTCTCAATCCTCCTCCGAGGAGCTATTCAGAATCAACAAGAAATCTGCATCGACGGTGTAGCAATCGACCGCTCGTAAGACCTTGTTTTCACTCCAGATTTTCCCATGACCGACTCAAATGGCTGATGCATGGAAGAGTAGATGAATGTATAAACATTGTTGACAAATGGAATACATTATGGAAAAAATATGGCACGATACAATTCACATATACGATGACTGGCTAAACAGGATGGCATTGCATGATTCACGATATGATGCACGGCTAAAGAAGATGGCATTGCATAATTCCTATATACTCCCTCCGTTTTAATATTTGTCTTTTAGAGATTTCAAATGGACTACCACATACGGATGTATATAGACATATTTTAGAGTGTAGATTCACTCATTTTGTTCCGTATGTAGTCACTTGTTGAAATCTCTAAAAGACAAATATTTAGGAATGGTGGGAGTATGATATAGAAACCAAACAGTGGCATTCACACAAAGCAAATCTAAACTAAGCTGATGACATATAAGATGTATAATGTAAGCAATGCAAGGCGCCATATGCATGATATGACCAACATCAAGATGCCAGTTAGAGCAAACACCTCGGTGGTAAACAGCATGGTCGGCTCCTTCCAATCTCCATCTCAACAGCTTATCTTCCTCTCGAATACAATCTGAAATGCAGGAGGGGGGGCACTTACCCACCATGGAGCAGCGTCTGATGACATTATATTCACACGCAACGGTCTTCTTTTTTCTCTACATGTTCAAGATGATTGTGTACAATATCCCACATGCATAATAAAAAATAGTTAGATTTTGTAAGGCCTAAGGGGTGCATGCAAAAATCAAGACTGATGGTAGCAAACGAGTGGATGGATCCAAAACTAATGATAGCAGGTAGATTATAGCTTCAGTTTAAAAAGATAGACAATGGATCATCTATTGTTTGTTGCCCACCCAACATGAACCACATAGAAGACCCCAGATGAACCAGATAGTAGATAGATACTATTTGTTGCTGGCTCGATATGAGACCCATGGGCAATTCAAAACTCAAGATTGAACGATAAAGTAGCAGGTAAAATAACCGATGTATAACATAAGCAAACACGAAAGACTGTGACCTCTCTTCCGGAACTGTCTAGTCCTCAGGTTCATCTGCTCAGTCGATGATGGTAATGCAGTTGGCGTGGCTGCCGGCAACGGGGAAGATGATCTGAGGCGGCGAAAGAAAGTCTGCAGGGGGGATCTCTGCTGAAGTGAACGCTTCTGTCGATGGTGCACCTCAGGTGGGGTGGATGACGGCACGGCAGGAGCAGGACATAACACATAGAGTTTTCTTTGACGCTAATCTGAAAATGAAGTAAATCTGTAAGGGCTCCTTAGAATTGGAGGATTCTATAAACGCAGGGATAGGGAAAACACAGGAATAGGATAGGAATGCACGTGTAAAACAGAGCATTTGAAAACATAGGATTTCAGTCAACCTGGGTGTTTGGCTCACATGAATTGGAAGAATAGAGGAATGGAGAAACAAAGTGATGCGACGAGTGTACAACCTCTTTGGCATAGCCTTGTGGACCTCAGCATCATTGGGTTGGACGTGGAGGATGGTGATGATGTTGGTGTGACTGCTGGAGGCGGGAAAAAGATCCGAGGCCTCGAAACGGCGCCGAGGGTATCGCTCTCTTTGTGATGGACGGTTCCGTTGTTGGAGCAGCTCCGCTAAGGTGTATGGCGACGAGGCTGAAGCATGACAAGACGCATAACTTTAATCTGAAGTGGGACCCTAATATCATCGCAATAGATGATGTAAAATACATCACCAAAAGTGCTAGATGTAAACGCATCAGCCGCGCCACGGCCGCTCCGACAGATGCTATAAGTACTGTTCACTCGAACTTAATCAAGAAAATGAACTTCACAAATGAAACTGAATTTTACTGTCAAACTGATTGAACTAGTAACAGAGCATTGCAATAGATGTTTAGGGCGTTCGAGCACTAGTAGCAGAGAAGCGAGGATCTAAATCAGCGAGACGCCGAGCAGGAATGCACTAGCAGAGAGCAAGTCGTGCAAGAGCACCATGAAGCGAAAAGCTAAAGCAGCAACTCATGTAGTTGCCGGAGGTCGTGCAGCAGCAGCAGCAAGAGCGCAAGCGAGAGCAAGAGCAGAGCAGCAGCACGAACAAAAGCAGGAGCAAGCAGCGGCGACCGACAACAAGAACAGAGCAAGAACACGAGCGAGAGCCGAGCAGCTGCAGCTAGTGCCGTTGTGGAAGTCGCCGCGAGGAAGCAACGACATGGGGAGAGACGTCGTGGATGATGTGGCGGCGGCGGCGCCGCCGATGGAGACGCCATGTCTGCTCGGACGAGCACCGCAGCCCGTGAGATCGAATAAAAGATAAAATGCAGCGGTGAGTGCAGAACCTCCTTGGTGGCGCCGAGTTGGCCTCGGCTTCATCGGAGGAATTGGTGAGGGTGCTGCGGTTCCGGTGGGGCAGGTCAAGACGGCGCTGTGGGGATTGAGGTGGCGCGATAGACAAGGCGAACATCGAGGCAGCTCCTTGGAGGTGGAGGACGGGGCGCCTGATTCGGCGGGACGACGAAATCGACAACGGATCCTCATCCGGTGCAGTGGATGAGGGACGGCGAGCTGTTGCGGTGGACGACGTAGTCGGGGAAGAGTCTCCGGCTGGGCGGCGGTCGGGACGCTGACGGAGGAGCGTGGGGTTTCGTGGGTTTTGGCGGCTCGTGTACGTAAATGGGGGGGGAGGGGGGGAAGGGGAGGGGAGCCAAGCTTAGGGACGCGCTTGTCCGAAATGTAGGGTAAGTTACCAGCGTACCCCACCGGTTTTGACACCGCGACGTGGAGCTTCATTTCCGCCGAGGGGTAGAAGGGGATTTCACGTGTCCGGGCTGCGGAGCGATTTCGATGAGGAGGGAGTTCTCGCAGCGCCCAAATTTCGGATAACAAGGCGCGGTGCGGGTTGAAGAAGCGGAGTTTCAAAGCGGGTGAGACAAAAGATACTCGAGCTTGAAAATTTCGGGATAACAAGGTGTGGATTCCTTGTTCGGCAGAACAAACTTAACGTAAAAAAAATCATACAAGACACAAGAGAGTCATGTCCCTTTACTATATTGCTATAGATGCCATTGAAAAACTACAAGAAAAATGTAAAAAATCGGAGAACAAGATTACCCCGCACAAGACCAAATCGATTCGCACTTCCCTCAACAACAACAAAAACAAATCAATTCCCACCAAAGAAAGAGTAATGTCCCTTTATATGATTACAGATGCCATGATCTCAATTTCAATTTTGAATCCATGTTATGTTGAATTTGAATATATCATTAGGTGACCTTGCGGTTTATAATTGATGTAGTCATACATTTTGATCTTCCATCATATATGAACATTTTACTCCACCATGTGAACATATATATTGTCGCTCACCATATGGACTAAATTTGAATCAATTTTCCTTATTTGAATATGATTGTTGTCAAGTTATACAATAATTTAAATATTATCTTGATAACAAAAAGACATGCATATAGCAGTAATCATATTTCACTATGAACTACATGTACCATACGCCTCCAATTCAAATATTTGTATCCATTTTATGTTGAATTCAAATCATAGTACATTATTGGTCTAGGTAGAGATGTTCGGGATAATCTAAACCCTGTTTTCATACGTATAATTTTTGGCTGAATTGGGACAAGTTTTGGTATAAGCCTCTTGCAAAACCGGAGATTCTCTCAACAAGCCTCGTGGTTCCGAGAGGAACGTGTCACCTTTGTGTGCTAAACGATATACGCTGCCTCCCCTGATTTTATTTACAGAGGCAACATAGAACTATATGAGTGCCCTGTTAAATTTTGGAATTATTTCGGTTCATTTGGCCTTTTATACATTAATTGAGTTTCGGACTTTTAATGTGCATAATCTAAATATGAATTGCATGCACATGCTCCGTGCACCAAAGTGGGTTGAAAAATCACATGTGTGTCCTTGGTTGAATTTCTAGGTCCCATGGAAGAAATGAGAATGAAATTCAAACATCTGGGGCCATGACTCTGCCGAGAACATCGAGAAACTTAGATTTTAAATTCATGTAATGAAACTTGGCATGGTGTCATGTCATGGCACTAACATGTTGTGGTAAAAATTGGGCCGATTTGGAAGCTCGTGGTTCTAAGAGGAACGTACCACCCCGCCTCTTGAGTTTCTTAACAAAGGCAACATAGAACTACATTAGTGCCATGTTAAATTTTGGAATTATTCCGGTTCGTTTGTCGCTTTTATACATTAATTGAGTTTCGGTCATTTAATGTGCATAAGTCAAATTTGAACTACAAGCACATGCTCGTGCACCAAAGTTGGTTGAAAAATCACATTTGTGTCCTCGGGTGAATTTCTAGGTCCCATGCAAGAAATGAGAATAAAATTAAAACATCTGGGCATCGTGGCTCGCCGAGAACATTGAGAAACTTGGTTTTAAAATTTTGTAAATCCAAAACACGCCTGAAAATCATGAAACTTGGTATGGATGTCATGTCATGGTACTACCATGTTGTGGTAAAAAATGGCCGAATAGGAACAGATTTTGGTATAAGCTTCTTGCAAACCAAGCTTCTCTCAAGAAGGCTCGTGGTTTGAGAGGGAACGTGTCACCTTTGAGTGCTAAACGATATACGTTGTCCCCTTGAGTTTATTTACAAAGGCAACATAGAACTACATGAGTGCCTGTTAAATTTTGGAATTATTCCGCTTGCTTGGCCTTATGTACACATTAATTGAGTTTTGGTCATTTAATGTGCATAATTCAAATTTGAACTACAAGCACGCGCTCCGTGCACCAAAGTTGGTTGAAAATCACATTTGTGTCCTCGGGTGAATTTCTACTCCCATGCAAAAATGAGAATAAGATTCAAACATCCGGGCATCGTGGCTCGGTCAAAACATTGAGAAACTTGGTTTTAAAATCATGAAACTTGGCATGGTGTCATGTCATGGTAGTACCATGCCGTGGTAAAAAATTGGCGAATAGGAACAAATTTTGGTATAAGCTTGCAAATCGGAGCTTCTCTCAAGAAGGCTCGTGGTTCTGGGAGGAACGTGTCACCTTTGTGTGCATAATTCAAATTTGAAATACAAGCACATGTTCCAAAGGCACCAAAGTTGGTTGAAAAATCACATGTGTGTCCTCGGTAAATTTCTAGGTTCCATGCAAGAAATGGGAATGAAATTCAAAATTCTAGGCGCCGTGGCTGGGTTGGAAACATTGAGAAACTTAGTTTTTAATTCCTGTAAATCCAAAACACGCATGAAAATAATGAATTTGGCTTGGTGCCATGACATGGCACCAACATGTTGTGGTAAATTTGCAGTCCGATTTGCGGGCGCACACATTAACAATCAACAAAGTCATTTTGGAACAAGTGCTGTCACGTTACAATCGGAAATGCAAGTATTATTGAAACCGTGGGCGTTCTACTTACTAGTACCATTTACGTGCTGCCACGCTTTCCCCATTTTTTATTAGCTAGGAGGTGCCATGCAGGGTAGCTATTTGAGTACGAGAGGCGTGCGATCAGACCCCTGCGCATGCTTATCGGGAGGAGAGCCCTTTGACCTCCATCTGCCGTCCACCTCTCTCCCAAGGTCTCCATTAATGGCGCCCGAGCCTCTATTTAATGGCGTGGCTATGTCTCACTCGACTGAGATTTAAGAGAGAAAAAAGAAAATCTGACAGCATGGATCTTGATGTAAGATCCGACGAACCTATATAGCATCTACTGCGACTTATAGCAAGATTGATGAATATATAAGGACGATTTTTTTTATCAAAGAAGGGCTTGCCCCTTCCGACTTTCATTACTGAAAACCACCAAAATTCAAAAGAAGTTCAACACAACTCCAGCCTAACACGAAGGACTAAAAGTACCAGATTGAAATCGCAACATCCCAAGAGGCCAACAAAGGCCAAACATCCGCGCTAGAACCCAACATTTCACAACCGACGACACAATCGACATCCTAAACCGATTATTACATCAAAAGAAACCAGAAACTCAAGGAAGCCTAGCAGCAACTAGAAGAACAACAACGCCGTGGTCGCCACAAAGAAGAGTTTTCTTCATTCCAGCTCGCAACATTGATCTTCCACAGAAAGATAAGGACGATTAATTGTCTTACATAATTAGAAAGATAATTAAAAGCTACATGCGGCTACGCCCAAATACACAAGGGCAAAAGAAGAAGGAAGACAAGGATCCGCTCGCTGATCTCTACTTTCTTGATGCGTTGTCGCAGGCGCTGAACTAGTCTCCGCGGCGAAGCGGCGATGAGCTCTTTTCGTGTCCTCAAGACGCTGCTTGAGAACATCCACGGATTCCTCCACCAGCCTTTGGCGCTCGCTAGGAGCATGTCATTCTCGCCCATAAGTTTCTTGACGATGACGCCGGTCCTCTTCAACAAGGCACTGGTCTCCTCCTCGCTGGTCTGCACTTGGACGATCTTCTCCCTCGGCAGGTCGCGCTCGCCCGGAGCCTCTCATTGCCCTCCCTTAGTTGCCGGATGACGCCGTAGCCTGTTCAAACGAGGCTTTCATGTCGCCCCGCAACCTCGCCAAGCCGGAGATCTGATCCATCCGGCTATGGACGATCGCATGCATGCGCCAGTAATAGCCGCCGCCTACCGCGAAAAATTTCCCGCGCCGCGCGCGGCGGGACATCTTCGCTGCATTCGTGGCACGGCGGGACATCTCTGCTGCTTCAGCGCGCGCTGCACCAGTCTGCTGCATCGACGGCGCGGCGGGACCTCCGTGCTTGCTTCAGCGGCGCCAAGGGACCTTCAGGTTGCTACTTCGCTGGCGGCGGGACATGTCGGCTGCTCTTGCAGCGGCGCGGACATCTCTCGTGCTTCCGCTTCCATGCTCGCCTCTCCCGGTAGAAATCTTCGACCCGAACTCACACTGCCATGGCGACGCAAGGGAAGGATGCTGAATGACTTGTTTGTTTTTGTGGATGAGGAGTTGAGGAGGAATGTGCAGTCATCTTGGCATACTAGTATTTATAACCGAGTACTAATACGCTCCTAAGTGGGAAACCGTTTAGGTTGTGATCGGTGTGAACAGGTTTGGAATTCAATATACTAGCGTGTTACTAATACGCTCCTAAGTGGGAAACCGTTTAGGTTGTGATCGGTGTGAACAGGTTTGCAATTCAATATAGCATGGAGTAATTTGGAATGTGACGAGACGCAAGCTCAAAAACTTGTACTCTGAGTTTAGTAATACATTATACAGGAAGAGAAGAGGTGCACGCACACACTCGTCCTCTCACACACGCGTCTGTTTTTTCTCGAAAAGGACGATGATGACCCCGCCTCGTGATCCGGGAGTCACACACGATCTCAGTAGCTACTGAATTGTAGTGTTCTCAACCATCCGATTTGCTCTATCATATACTAAAACATGTCTAGATACATCTATATTTTGACAAATGGAAGGCATGTATTGTGGAACGGAGGGAGTGCTTGTCATCAAAATGGATAAAAAGGGACTTGTCTAGAACTAAAATACGTCTACATACATCTCCTTTTATCCATTTTGATGACAAGTAGTACTCTTACCCAAAGGAACTTTATATCCAATGTATACAAAATATCCGCTCGATCGTTGGAAATTACTGATCTGATGTCGAAGTAATTGCTGCAGCGCCACCAAAACCCACCATTTCTTAAGCTAAAGTAGACCAAGGTAATCCCTATATTAGCATATTACTAAGATAAACAGAAGGCACTATCGAAACATTTAGGACATGAGCTTGTCAATCTGAATGTGGAGGGACACAAGCTTAGCCCCGGCCCGCAGCTTGGGCGGAACTGTCAAGAAGGTCAGCTCCTGCACGTCGACGTTGCCGGGATCCTTGCTGCTTGTCACCTCCATTTCCACCTTGACGGCGTCGGTCGTGCCTTTGGGCTCCCCCGGCGGGCCGTTCACCCACAGCTTGGCCAAGTAGTGCGACAGTGGGGACGCCCCCGCTCTGATGCAGACGACCGACACGGCGATAGGCGCGCCGATGTCGAGCACGCCGCCGACCAAGAAAAACGCGCGGTGGTCCTCCTCCACGAACAGCAAGAGCCGTGGGTCGGCAAAGGGCACTTGCAGCTGGAGCACCTTGCCGTCTTCGATCCCGTGCACGGCATGGGATGCGCGGTGCTGATGTGGTGGTAGAGCGCCGGCAGCGGGCCTTCATAGCCGCAGACGGGCACGCGGCATTTGCAGGGCGCGAGCGGACACACGCTCCGGTGATCGGCGAGCTTGTGGTAAGTGACGTAGAGCCCACAGCCTTCGTGCGGGCACTCCACCCTCACCGACGAAAGGACATAGTCCACCGCCGTGTTCCGCACGTCGAAGCCACCGCCACGCTCACACTTCTGGCACTACCACTGGTTCCTGGGGCGCTCGACGCGGCAGTCCGCGCAGGACAGGTGCCCTCCCTTGCACTGCAGAAATCAATCCAACATCACATCAATCAAGAAACCTGCACCTTGCTCAATCAGCCGAACGGACGAGGTGTATTCGAACCTCATACACTAGAGGCGTCAAGGGGCGGAGGCACAAGGGGCAGTGGAGCACGGTGAGGTCCATCGAGACCTTAGAGAGCTCCATCATCGGGTCCTGTTCCTGTTCGGTCTGCATGATCTCGCCCTCCTCGTGCACAACCATCCTTCAAGGTGCATTAAATCAACACATGCAAGTACTATCAAAAGAAGAGTCACGGCATGCATGCATGCGTTGTAATTAATGCATCGGTAAACGCAAATTATTGAAATATATCGAGTGCAGTGCTTTGATGTGTCGCGTCAACTCGTACATCAACGAAAGTTTGATTATCCTCTCCCTCGCGGACTTAACTGCACCTGCCTTTGGCTGTATGACAGGTTGGCCACACACTTGTCGGGCTCACCTGTCATACACGCAAAGACAGGAGCGTCCCTCCCTCGCCCATGAGCATGGTGGCTGGCAAGACTAGGAGAAGCTTTCGCTACACGCTCTCCCTCCCGCATGCCGTGGACATGCAGCAGTTCAATCGGTGCGGATGGCGGAAGCGTCATCGTAGTACTCCTCCAAAGGCAGTAGTACACCATCATTGTTCGACTTCCCAAGAGGCGAAGAGCCAAGCGCAGCCCGGACGCTCGTGTGGCAGTTTCATGTGTAGAGTAGTCTAGATAGCGTGTACCGTGCCTGTAAGCTTAAAATCGTTGGGGTGGGCTCCATGCTATGTGGCCGTCTCGAAGTTTTTTTTAATTAAAATAGTCTTCTGGCCCTACCTGTCACCCTGGTGATTGTAGTTTGCATGCTCATCTGGTCAAGACAGGAATATATATTTTAATTTGTTTTTTTTTGAAAAGGGGGGACTCCCCGGCCTCTGCATCAGAACGATGCATACGACCACATATATTTTAATTTGTGGTGGGTAAATGTTAGAGGTTGCAGCAAATATATTGTACACTACGGGTCTTTCAGCCAAGTTTAGAGGCAAGCATGTGGGGCCAGTGCTATGATGTGTTGCGTCAACTCGTAGAACGAGGAGAAGCTTGATTTTACTACACGCCTTCTCCCTCGCCCATGCGCGCGATTGCTCGCAAACGAGGACAGGCTTTTGCTTAGTAGTAGTACTTCCACAACAAGCTATCCGTCCCGCTCGCGGTGGACGGACATGCAGCAGTGGATTCGACACTGTAGAAGCAGTAGTAGTAACATCATTGTTCGTCTTCTCGAAGAGGCGAAGAGCCAAGCGCAAACCGAACGTTGCGATTCGTAACATTGAGCACGATATAGCCAGTGCTCTTGCATGAGACAAAATTGCTATGTGAGCCCACTATTGTACTAGTACGCATAACTACTTGCTAGTATAGCCTCATAAACCGAAAAGGAGTATTTGCCCTTCTAGAGATTTCAACAAGTGACTAGACTACACCGAGACGGAGTACATATGGAGCAAAATGAGTGAATCTGCACCGTAAATAAATACGTACTAGTTCTATCGTTTTCCTCTCCGAGGTGCACAATATTGAGTATACTGACTAGTCTCTTTTTGACACGCATTTACGTTGTTTTTTACACAGTACAGACGCAAGTGCTCATATACACGCGCATACACTCACCCCTATGAACGCACACACGCACGGCACTATCATCTTGAAATTTAGGGCCTGTTTGGTTTGTGACTAACTTTGCCAAAGATTGCCACATCTAAAGTTAGGCAAGTTTGACCAACTTAGGTGAGTGTTTGGTCCAAGCCACATCTTAGGCAAGCCACACTTGGGCCCCACATGGCATACACATAAAAAATGTGGCAAGATTCCCTTAGACTTGCCAACTTGTGGCTCTCATTTTGATGAACTAACCTTAGGCAAGCTTGGCAAAAATGTGTGGCAAAGTGTGGCAATGCTAGGCCTAGAACCAAACAGCCCCTTACGAAGTCACCATAGGCACCTCGTCGTCGACGGGTCCATCAGTGCTTGAATGCCAAGGAGGAAGAGGGTAGCGGTTCCCGAGACGTTGAACGGTCAATGGTGCATCCTCAATTACATGCAGAGGGAATTAATTGGAGAAGCAGACTAGAGCAAGCATGATATGAATGCAATAGACTTTGGACTCTCATATAATAAAGGCCCCCCACCACTCCAATCCATCTACTCCCAAGTCTCTGCGCAACAATGCTCACTCCAATCCAAGACCAAGTGACCAGAAGCCACAAGCACCTATGGAGGCGATGGACGCGAGCGGCGATCGGTGTGCCAAATCATCAAGGCGCCATCATGCCCAAGACCGCAGCAGCGCTTCCACACGGTGTCGGGCGATCGCAGCATCGTAGCCTCGCGACGCCGGCCGCCTCTCGCATGGACGACATGATGGTCAACTCCATCCGCAAGTTCACCGCCGTCAAGAAGCGCGCGGACGACCTTGCCGTACTGCTCCAGCCCGCGCGCCTAGGCTCCTCATTGCCTGCCACCCTCATCGGCCTACATGGTGACGAACTCTTTCAAGCCCTGGTGGCCCTGCAGGTGCCGGAGGTCGCGACGAAGAATGTGCACCTCGAGGCGCGCTTCGCCAGCAGCGCCGCCATGCAAGAAACCGTCGACCGCACATCCACGCTCACGAGGAAATCGTCTACATAGGCCACTACAAGGCAAGCGAGGACAGAAAGACGTTGGCCTTCTTCCAGCGGCTGGAATCTTTGGACGCCATTGTTTAGAAGCACGTCGACCTGGTCACGAAAGCCGATGCTACTTCGGTGCCGTTCGGTAGGTCGGCACCCTAAGTCGAGGAGGTGGACGTCGTCGATGGGTGCATCTCTTCTTCTTGCCTCCTGTAACCAGCAATGCATCGCCTCGTGGCCTTAATGTTTTATTAGTATAGTACTCCCTCCGTTCCCAAATATAAGTCTTTCTAAAGATTCCAGCAAGTGACTACTACATACGAAGCAAAATGAGTGAATCTACACTCTAAACTATGTCTTCATACATTTGTATGTTGTATTCCATTTGAAGTAGTATCTAAAAAGGCTTATATTTATGAACAGAGGGAGTATATGTCATTTTTTATTCCAATCGTAACTTTTCACTGTGAGGTGGGGCCGCAGTTGAGCAAACCCACCCCACCCACCGGGCGTCAGCCGAGTTTAGAGTTAGAAGAGAGAAACGGGGGAGGAGGGCTAGCTGTAGCACGGACGCTGTTGTCAGATGGGACTCGTGTTTATAGAATAGGAGTACTGAGCACTCATGCCTCTTTTTTTTGAGGAAAAAATTAGTCGTATGTCTAGTACCACTAGTTGGGTGCATGCGACCTATAGCTGTCATCACTTTAGGTCCACTTTTCGAACCGCGGCTACGCTTCACAGTACATATTTTTCACGCATTTATCCTCCTATATGTACTCCTAGGCTATTTCCACGTGCTCCCATTCACCGACATGTGGAACATAGAGCATCTGGGTCGTAGTGCATGCACGACTCGGAGCATATGCCGGGGTACTTTACATTTCAGACCTCACAAATTACATGCAAACCCCCCGCATAAGAATAAATAAATCAATGAATTACTACATGAAATCGGATTATTTTCATGGAAACCGGAGCATGTTCATTAAATTTTGGACATAACACGTTTATAAAAAATGACCGGACCTAAACCAGTCTAAGGGCATCTTTGATTTTTCCCGAAAAAAAGGGCCTCTTTGATTTGCAGGATACTAAAAACACAGGTATGGGAAAGTATGATGGCGATGAACCGAGACGAGGAGAACTCTAACTCAGTTAGAGGTTAGAGTTAGATTCTAACCCTGAACTAACTCTAAACCAAAGAGGTGTATGGATGGCAGGGTTAGATTGACAATAAATGCTCTATCTCAATCATTTGACTACTTTGGACCCTATTTTTAGTCAGACTAAAATAAGTCCCTTGGATCCAAGCACCCTCTTGGTGTGGCCGGCTCTTCTGTGGCCTCCTCCCTCTCACAATTGACATAAACGAACCATCTATACAATCAAGCATGCAAAACATGATAATTTTTACTTTGTCCATACAAATGAGATATCCCACTTAAACATACAAGTCGTCAATCAAGCTTCACAAAATAAAAAAACACTTCATGAAACAAAGAATGAGCTAACTCATCATGGAAGTTGTTCACGATAGGGAGGGAGCCCGGAGCCCCTCACGCACCGAGGGAGGAGCTCGCCATCGTCGCTCTGGAGGAAGGCTCTGTAGAGCCCAAGCCCCGGGAACCCCTCCTACGCCGGCCCTTGCGAGTTGAGGTCGACACCAGCATGGGTAGCAGGGCCGCTTGCCGCCGACTAGGAACTTAATCTTTGGGCCTCTATAAATAATGCAAGCATGTAACTAAAATACCTAGAAAGGTGAACTGAATCTTTGGGCCTCTAGAAATAATGCAAGCCTGAAACTAAAATACCTAGAAAGGTGAACTGAATCTTTGGGCCTCTAGAAATAATGCAAGCCTGAAACTTAAATACCTAGAAAGGTGAACTGAATCTTTGGGCCTCTAGAAATAATGCAAGCCTGAAACTGAAATACCTAGAAAGGTGAACTGAATCTTTGGGCCTCTAGAAATAATGCAAGCTTGAAAATGAAATACCTAGAAAGGTGAACTGAATCTTTGGGCCTCTAGAAATAATGCAAGCCTGAAACTCAAATACCTAGAAAGGTGAACTGAATCTTTGGGCCTCTAGAAACAATGCAAGCCTGAAATTGAAATACCAAGAAAGGTGAACTGAATCTTTGGGCCTCTACAAATAATGCAAGCCTGAAATTGAAATACCTAGAAAGGTGACCTGAATCTTTGGGCCTCTAGAAAGATTTATTACCTCCTCAAGCAGCATCAAACAATTCCATGCGTGCACCACACATCTATAGCAAGTTTGATCAGGATCTACTTTTCCAAATCAGAATTAGCGCTAGAGCAAGCAAGATCAATGATATGGTCGTGAGACAGAGAAGGAACTAACAAACTCACCCCTCTCGCGACCTCCCTGGTAGATGCACCGCCGCCGCGCACGACAGAGGGAAAAAACGACTAGTGAAGGGGGAGCGGGGCGACCTTCGAAGGTCGGAGGGAGAGGGCGGCCGGAGGAGAGAGAGGGCGAGCGGCGCTTGGGCGGGCGGCCCTATGGGGAACAGAGAGGAGTCGTGCGAGAGGGGGGGAGCGATCTGGTGCGGGCAGGTGAGATTTTTTTAGGGGAGCGATCTGGTGCGGGCAGGTGAGATTTTTTAGTTCTCTTTTAGTGGGCCCAGGATAACTAACCCAATTAGAACCTCTCCACCGAGCTAGTTTTTTAGCTGGGTTAGAGCAAACTAGCTCAAACTAACCCCTCTTGTTTCGATAATTTGAGGCTATTTCAACCCAAACTAGCTCTAACTCGTGGATCCAAACAAAGAGGAGTGTTCTTGTACATGCTACAAGGTGGACCGTAGCACATTGTTTTTATGGCCATATCACCACATTATTGTTTTCTCTGCTGGTTCACTGGCTACCATGGTTCGCACGGCTGGTTCACTGGCTGCCGTGGTTCGCACTCCTCCGACCTGAGTAGTACTCCTCCGTTCATAAATATAAGTCTTCGTAGATATTTCACTGTGGACCACATACGGATGTATATAGATGCATTTTATGTGTAGATTCACTCATTTTCTCCGTATGTGGTCCATAGTGAAATCTCTCCAAAGACTTATATTTAGGAACGGAGGGAGTAGTATAGTACTAGTATATACCGCATCATTCTTTGCTCCTTCTTACTACTCGACATGTGGGAGAGCCAACATCCGGTCGACGTGTCATGCACCAGATTAGAGCGCTGAACGGAAGGGGGCATCACCCGGTCGGGCGCCAGAATTCATGACTATAGTGAGTGGTCATATCACAAGTCTTTCCAGCAAGAACGCCACAAATCGCACAGCCCCACTCGCCACCCTCCTCGCCTCTATGTCAAACCGCCTACCCAAAACTGCCACAGACGCCCGGAAAAGCCCGCCCTCAACTTTTAACTACGCTAAAATAGTTCGAGCTTGTTGGTTCTATATAAATACAGTACTTATCAGTATGTTTATTCACCCGGGGTTGTTCAATGAATGGAGGGGCGGGGAGCACAAGTGAACAATACTACCTCTGTCTGGGTTTATTGGTCCCCATTGTATTTCGTGCCAAATTTTGACCATAGATTAAACTAAGAAAATGTTCACGCATGTCACCAAACATTATATTTTTCAAAACTATGTTCAAATACGAATCCAATGAGATAATTTTTCTTGACATGCATTAACATTTTGTTAGTTCAATCTTTAGTCAAAATTTGGCACAAACTATAAAAGGGACCTATAAACCAGGACGGAGGTAGTACTGTAGTAGTAGTAGTAAGTAGGAGTCGTAGAGTAGTCACCTTAAATAGAGAGTTTCTTTTCTTTAATGCCACGTACACAAATTGAAACGCTTGTTGTGGAGACATAATCACTCCACTATATATGGACGCAGGGGCCTGAGCGCTTACTTTACTTGGGTTGCTCTCTTCATTGTCTCATCCTCTCCAGATATAAAAAAGACAGCGGTAGCGACATTTTCTCTCTGCTCACCGCTGGTCACAGATCCGGCCGGATCCCTTCAGCCGGTGTGTGTAGAGGACTAAAAGGTGCATCGTTCACGCGGTCATCGCCGCCGAGGGAGGAAACCCACACCTGCCGGAGGGGCCCGATCCTATGCCCGTGTCGTTCTCTCCGACACAGCGCCGGCTCGGGAGGTCCTCCGACCCTTCTTCCTCCCTGCCGTATTGTCCGCAGATCCGACCTGCCGCCGCCGACATCCCGGCGACCCTCAGGTATAAGTTCTTCGAAAGCGGCCTTGCTCTACTGCCCCAGCTCCCCACGTGTCTGCATGTGCATCTTTTTCTACTCCCATCAGCTCTTCCAAAGCCACCTAAATTGTTAGTATTATTAGAGGTAAAGCTACTTCATGCATTCGAATCTAGGGCTTTGTTCAAACAACGAAGAAAGGGGGAAGTTGTAGCATGAATCTAGGACTTGATTCAAAGAGGAAATAATATGGTAAAAGTAGTAGAGACCGGATACCCAACCGGTCTCTTGGTTGAAAAGGAAATAATGGGAAAACGCAGACAAACTGGATAAGGAACAGATCTATTATTGGTTGAAAAAGGATAGAAAGTGGCGGCTGGTGGACAAGTCAACAGAGTATGTCCAGGATTAGATTTGCTGCCATCACATAGTAAAAGGTCTCCGTGATTAGATTTGCTGCCCTCACATAGTAAAAGGTCTCGGATTAGATTTGCTGCCTCACATAGTAAAAGGTCTCGTGGATTAGATTTGCTGCCCTCACATAGTAAAAGGTCCTGTGATTAGATTTGCTGCCCTCACATAGTAAAAGGCCTCTAGGATTAGATTTGCTGCCCTCACATAGTAAAAGGTCTCGTGATTAGGTTTGCTGCCCTCACATAGCGTGAACAAGCTCGGCATCACCACTTTATGCCTCCTTGTAGGTACATTGTCCGACGCGTCCACCGTCGCATGTCCTTATACCAACCCTTTGCTTTTTTTTATGGGTAAACCAACCTTTTGCTGTAAGGGCGCATGTAAAATGAAGCAATCACACTGTTACCTTAGGGACATGTCTAACCAAAGGTTATTGTTAATCTAATGCCTCCAAAGGATAAGATGCAATTAAACTGTGTTACAAATGGCACTCCTACTGTTTTCCCCAGTATGATAAGTAAGTTGCTCCTTTACGCTGCTGAGTGTCCTGGTGTCCCCACGGTCCCATGCCCTTAAACCAACTCTTTAGCTATTGTTGATTTACTGTGTTTGGTAAACAAGCAATGCCACCATTAAAGTAATCCCATATCTGAGGAATCTCATTGTTGATCGTAATGCTTCTGGTAACATGAAGCATAGCTGACGTTTTAAAATTTCTACTGTCCTTGCGTGATTGCCATGAACATAATTAAGATGCTTCTTTTCATTTTATATATGTTTCGTATATTTTTGACCAGCAACTGTTTACTTTCTATCATTTTGTGTAGATAGGGATATCCATTTCACCTTGTTGCTATTGTGACCTTTTGGTGAACTGCACAAAACACTTTTTTTGGAATGAGTGTCTTGTGCAGTTCAACTAAAATGTCACGTGGGCAACATCTCTCAATTTTGGTGGAACTGCACAAAATGGTTAAACTAAAGTGAAACCATGCTCTCCTGTCTCCTTGTTTGTGCTATGCAAACATGATGTGCAAACAGGAATACTCTACTACAGATGTTGTGACGGTCAAGAGCAACATCTCTCAATTTTGGTGGAACTGCACAAAATGGTTCAACTAAAGCGAAATCATGCTCTCCTGTCTCCTTGTTTGTGCTATGCAAACATGTTGTGCAAACAAGAATACTCTACTACAGATGTTGTGACGGTCAAGAGCATTCGCCAAGTTCTTCGATTGTATGACATGGCTAGCCAAGATGGATTTAATCCCAATATTCACTTTATCAAATGGCTCTAATGGGTTGGTTCTGAATCTTGCAAGCTGGGAATCAGTGAGATGTGTAGGCATCTTAGTTGTACTTATTATTTGAATCTTATTTGTTGGTTCTGAATCTTGCAAGCTGGGAATCAATGAGACGTGTAGGCATCTTTGTTGTACTTATTATTTGGATCTTATTTGTTGGTTATGAATCTTGCAAGCTGGGAATCAATGAGATGTGTAGGCATCTTTGTTGTACTTATTATTTGGATCTTATTTGTTGGTTCTGTATCTTGTAAGCTGGGAAACACGGCATGATGATGCAGAGGACAGCAACCATAACAAACAATTCAAACTTGGTAGTATTATCTTTGTGAAAGTGCGACAAATGTGCTGATCGTAAGGCCCCCCGAGAATAATAATTCTAATTGTTGTGCATGTTGATCCGTGGCACTGATAGAACGAGCCAATGCATTGCTTGTTTTAAGTATACATTTCTATTAAAGCTAATTAAATTTAAGTAAAGTGACCACTAACTCTTGTTATTACAATACCAATACAGACCCGCTCGTGAACCGACGTGTGGCCGGAGTAGGTTTCTTAATGGAGGCGTTTGAATGCGCCGAGGTGCATCTTCTGCGGGCGGGCGTGCAGCGACGAGGAGGGTAGTAACTGTTGTCGCATGTACACACTCAGCTTCTTTGTTGAATCCAGTTCCCAAGAGCTGAAAAAGCGAACTGCTGCCGCCGCCTACACACTCGCTCACTCGAAGAGCAAGTACAATAGAGTTGAGTCAGCGGGCTATAAGGCATAAACTAGTATATTTCTGCTTAGTTGGAGGAAAGAGAAGAGGGGAGAGAAGGTAAGCGGGCTCTTCGTGAAGAGCCAGCTCTAGCACGTGCTCCTAGGCACTTTGTGAGAATGAAAGGTGGGCCACATAATAAAAAAATAGTACACTCTTTTGATCTACTATTGTACATGTTGACTATAAGATGGGCTGTAGATGACATGGCACTGTCTTATAGCCAGCAGCTGGCTATACTATTAACCATGCTCGAAGAGACTCCAATGGTGATCCGAGGGGTGAGCCTGCTGGATATGGACTTCAGTAAGGAGTTAGTTCACCGTCCAGTCCTATGGCTGCACCAAGTTGAATGTGATGTACACCAACGATACAGACTCGGTGAAACTCGCCCGCCTCAGTCCTATGGCTGCACCAGTTCGAGCATTCGCCGTTTCATCGGCAGCGCCCGATCGCACCTTCGCTACGGTGGAGAGAAGGAAGAACGCGACGATTTGTCCATCGGTGCAACAAGCTTGTCGACATCCGTGGCAATACAAGATCATCAAGAACGGAAGGAGAAGGACTCGTGGTTGACCTCGCTGAGACCATCATCGACCCACGATCGCCAACATGAAAGAAGACGACCTGAACACGTGGGAGGTACCTCCGAATCTAGCCTACATAACCTACGCGCCAAGGACGATACGCATGCTACGACATGTACAGGCAGATCTTGGACATGAGGGCGGTTCCGCTTCCGTAACCGACGAGTACACGGACAGCCGCAACGCCATGATCAAGCGTGCGGGAAGGTCTAGATGTTGTACTTTATCTGTTTATAAGCACCTTTATCATCTGAGTGTTTCATGCATTAGCCTATGTGTCGTAATTATCTGTTTTGTCCGAAATATTTCTTTTAAGAACCCATTAACCTGATTGCTTTTTTAGTGGCTATTTGCTAATGTATGTAAACTAGTTCACTTGTCCGTAAAAAACTAGTTCACTCGGCTGCCATGCTTTGAATCTCCTTCCTCCCAACATATTCCTCTCCTCAGGTGGACCCAGCAGGTCTCTGAATTTTCTCCCACTTTCTTTTTCGATGTAAACTGAGTTTTCTCCCAGTACTTTCCCCTAGAACCAACTCAACTGTCCCACGTCTAGCCTAAAAAATAATAATACCCCACGCACTATTAACTCATCAAATTAAAATGATATTTTATTTCGTAAGTTGAAAGTTCTTACAAAATAATAATAATAATTGTTTATATATAACTTGCCAAGTTAACTCCTAGTGATTGCGTACATAAGCTTGCAAAGATTTTACTGACGTGCAATCATGTGTTTATGTTTTTATAACATTTCTCCGTCTAGCCCAACATGATATTTTCACCCAGCCCAGCAAGTCTGTGGATTTCGAGAAAATGCAAATGGGATTTAAACGGGCTGCATAGATGCTACATCATTGTTTCACCCAGCCCACCAAATGGACTAAAAACAAATGGATCGGCCGACATGTGGGCCAAGAGGTGAAACCTAAGAAGGCGTTGGATTTACATCCAACGGCCGGCATTCTTCTTCAATCTCTCGTCTTCTTCCCCAGCGCTGCGGAACCGCTTGCTCCAGCCTTTTCAAGTCCAGCGCGTTGTTTTGCTCCTCGGTAAACGCTACCCGGCCGACGGCCAGCCATCCCTCCACTCCGCACCTCCTCTTATTCTCTGCCGAGTATAGGCCCACCCCGCAACCGAACCAGTCAAGTTTCCCACTCCTCTCCGTCTGCGACTCCACTGCCGCGTCTTCCCCATCTCCGGGTCGTTCCAGTCTGGGGCCTTGCCGTCGTCCATCGCCTCGGTGCGCTCGGCGCGGCGTGGTCAACATACGAGAGTCATCGGAAGAGGACTATACGTGGAGAGCCTGACGGCTGGGACCCACGAGGTCCATGGTTGCACGCAAGGAAAGTTCCTCCTTATTACGCCTTTGTCGTGCACCGTGCGTGGGAAGGGCTTCAGATTTCGCAAAAAACGCCCCCCGCCCCACGACAGTCGGACCCACCAGCTATATCTTCGCACGCAAGGAAGTGCCTCCTTATTACGCACCAAAAATGAATACCCCGCTAGCTGGGACCCACCATAGTGGGTGGCTGACTTAGGGCCTACTAAGTTGACGAGGACGGAGGGCTTTGTCAACTTAGTCAATTTGAACGATTCTAGCTCTAGTGACCGTACGATGTCCATCCAACGACCATAGTGCTTCTTCAACCTCTGGTCTTCTTGCTCCAAATTACCCAAAGCAGCGTCGGTCGTGCCGCGTGCTCCTGCCTCTCGTGGCCGGCTGTGATGCCGCGGAGGCCTCACCGCCCCCTACTACTCCCACCGCTGGCCCAGGGTATCCCTCTACTCACCCACACCCCCTGTTATTCTACGGCGACAACAGCCTCACGCCGCAGCCGAACCAGTGAATCCTCGTACTCCTCTCCGCGTGGGCATCCACTGCCGCGTCTTCCACGGCTCCTCGTCGTCCCCTTCCTAGGCCTCGCCGTCGTCCACCGCCTTGGTGCTCTCGGCACGGCGTGGTCAATGTGGTCAACGACCGACTTCCATCGGAAGAGTACTGTACGTGGAGAGGCTGACAACTGGGTCCAAGGCCACAGCCCATTTTTTTGTGATTTGCCAAGTAAGTTGCTTTGTCAGGCCTGTTGGGCTGCAAATCTTTCAAGCCGAGGAGAGCTTCATTCGGTTGGCCGAGAAAATGGCCTATCAGTAATGAGAAATGGGCTGTACATTTTTAAAACACATCAAACCAGCAATTAGTTTCAAATATCTTCTTTTCATTTCGAGATTTTAAATTACATTAATTTTTATGCGTGGATAATTTGTTGGATTTTATATTGATATACATTTATTTTTAAAATCAGTTTGAATGTGAGTCAAATTTCGGATTAAAACAGTTCGGACCGCATGAAATATGCAAAATTTCAGATAATTTTTAACCGTGGCCACAATATGGGCTGTAATGCTAACAAAAAGAATATGGGCTCCAAACAAAACCTTAAGAATTAGCAAATGGGCTGTAAATTATTAGAAATAATGGCAGATGGGTTGTATGCTGTTTTCCACAGATTTGAGGCTTTCCTAAAAAAGGTTGACGCACAAGCGAAGGACGGTTGGATGTCCATCCAACGGACGTTGTGCTTCTTCAATCTCTTCTCTCCTGATCCAACCGCTCAAACAAGCGCCAGCTGGACTGCTCGCTCCCTCCTCCTCATGCGGCCGTCTTTGCCCAGCAGAGCCTCATGGCCCCACCGTACTCCCATCGCTGGCCTAGCCATCCTCTACTCACCCACACTGCTGTTATTCTCCGCGACGGCAGACGAACCAGTAAACCCTCGTTCGGTCGTACTCCCCTCCACGTGGGAAACAACTGCTGAGTCTTCCCTGCCTCCGTGTCGTTCCCTTCCTAGGCCTCGCCATCGTCCACCGCCCTGGTGCTCTCGGCGCGACCTGGTCAACGTGGTCAACGACCGACATGCATCTGAAGTGGACTGTACGTGGAGAGGCCGACGGTTGGGTCCATGGACGCACGCAAGGAAATGCCTCCTTATTACGCGCATAATAATGATTCATCCACCTGACATCAGGGACACACCGAAAGGGCCTCAGTATTTCGCGAAAAAAACGTTACCGCCGCTGACAGCTCGGGCCCACCAGCTATATCTTCGCACGCAAGGAAGTGCCTCCTTATGACGCACAAAAAAAATGAATACTCCCCCTGTTAGCTGGGACCCAGTATAGTGGCAGGCTGACTTGTGGGCCTACTAAGTTGACGGGGACGGAGGGCTTTGTCAACTAGTCAATATGCACGATTCTAGCTCCAGTGATCGTACGATGTCCATCCAACGGCCGTAGTGCTTCTTCAACCTCTGGTCTTCTTGCTCCAACCGCCCAAACCAGCGCCGGTCGTGCCTCGTGCTCCTGCCTCCCGTGGACGGCTGCGATGCGGCGGAGGCCTCACCGCCCAAAACTACTCCCACCGCTGGCCAGGCCATCCCTCTACTCACCCACACCCCCTGTTATTCTGCGGCGACGGCAGCCTCACACCTTAGCGAACCAGTGAACCCTCGTAATCCTCTACGCGTGGGCATCCACTGCCGCATCTTCCCCGGCTCCGCGTCGTCCCCTTCCTAGGCCTCGCTGAGGGAGTCCCGGATTAGGGGGTGTCTGGATAGCCGGACTACCATCATCGGCCGGACTATCATCGGCCGGACTATCATCATCGACCGGACCCCAAGACTATGAAGATACAAGATTGAAGACTTCGCCCCGTGTCCGGATGGGACTTTCCTTGGCGTGGAAGGCAAGCTTGGCGATACGGATATGTAGCCTACCATTGTAACCGACTCTATGTAACCCTAGCCCTCTCCGGTGTCTATATAAACCGGATGGCTCTAGTCCGTAGGACAACAACAACCCTTACAATCATACCATAGGCTAGCCTCTAGGGTTTAGCCTCCTTGATCTCGTGGTAGATCCACTCTTGTAAACATCCACAATATCAATATCAATCCAGCAGGACATAGGGTTTTACCTCCATCAAGAGGGCCCGAACCTGGGTAAAACATCGTGTCCCTTGTCTCCTGTTACCATCCGCCTAGACGCACAGTTCGGGACCCCCTACCCGAGATCCGCCGGTTTTGACACTGACATTGGTGCTTTCATTGAGAGTTCCTCTGTGCCGTCACCGATAGGAAGGATGCCTCCTCCCGTCTTCAAGGACGGTATTTTCGCCAAAGGAGCCTTGGCCGCCGCCAAACTATCCGGCTAGGTGGTTTTCTTATGACCGCCGTCCGGCCACCGCTTCGACAATGACCTCTCAAGTCGTCAAAAGCAATTTTCACGTCAGCTCGGAATTCACCGAGCGGCTGGATCCAATAGAGCTCTCGTCCAGAACGAGCTCTTGGATCGCATCGCCGCCTCGAGAGTCGCTTGCATCTACAATCAGATTGGACTTAAAACCGATCTGAGAGAGATTAACTCTCCCCAGGTCACCCACCACGTTGCAGTGGTAGGGAACAATGCGGCGACGCTTCTCCTGTATTGAAAACTAGTCATGTCCGGGCTCCCAAACCCCCCATGCCGGATTCCCGCGGAGGGACGGACTTCGATCAAGCACTGAAATTAAAGTCAGGCATCAGACCAGACTCGTTGGACAACGTCCAGCAATCCAAACTTCCAAATTCGGAAACTTCTCGGCCTTCGAGCCTTGAGATGGGTAAGGTTCTGGACTTAATTCCACCTACCCGCCCAGACATATGCGATCTATCTCTAATCCGGCAAGAGCCCGCCGAGACAAGACATCACTATTGGGCCGATTCCTCCGGTTATGGACAGGATAAAGGACTGCCGAGAGGAAAACGCATAATCTCAATTTTTGCAATAATTGCACGGACGAGGAATCTTGAACGCCTTCACCGTCGTGAAATTACACGCTTCACGACCAAGCGTCCATAGTACGAAAAGTATTGTGCGATGGAGAGTTTCCGGACAACCGAAAATAAGTTTTGGGACAATCCGGCCCCAAATACAACCCTAGTCCACAACAAAAGGGTGCATTACACTCAGGCACCAGATACAAAAACCAAAAAGCAAAAACCCCATAAAGGGCACGGAACCGTACTAGAGGGATGGCTCAGCGGACCTGAAAATTCACAAGATGTATATGCCGTCCCAACACATAGCCTTCGAGCATGTTGGATATTACGGCGGTGGCCAAAAGTGGAGAGGAGCTTCTAGCCCCGAAAACCACTCCAACAACATCGGTGCGGTATCAACAGTCTTGAGACTTTAGCATCAAATAATATGCGAAAGCGAACAATCCGCAGCCTCGCCAAGTCTACCAAGTAGCAACAACCAATCCATGGAGCGACACAGCCATCACCTTCAACGCCAGCGATTTAACCTAAATTCGGACAGCCCGAGCTCCAGCCGACCGGTACTTAGTCCAATAGTAGACGGCTTTCGACTTAAAAAAGTCCTCATGGATAGCGGCAGCGGACTAAACCTCATCTACGAGGAAACCCTTCAAAAAATGGAAATAGACTGGAGCCACATTGAGCGAAGCAGCACAACCTTTAGAGGAATAATCCCTAGCCGGAGGCGCGCTGCAGGAAAAATCACACTCGATGTGGTATTCGCTCACCGGACAATTACAGATCCGAAGAAGTCACGTTCCAAGTGGCCCGTTCAACAGCGGATATCACGCTATATTAGGACGAGAGGCATTCACAATTTTTCAAGCCGCACCCCATTACGGGTACATGAAGCTCAAAATGCAGGGCCCGCGGAATAATCACTCTCATTAGTGATACGGACATAGCACTCCGGCGCGAAAACAAGACAGCCGCATTAGCCTTAGAGGCACTATCCGAAGCCCTAGCGGCAGAGGAACTCACCACGCTGCGCTCTCGGTGAATAGGGACGATGTGATACTCGATAAGAGATCCAAGTCCACCTCCTTTAAACCAACAGATGAAATAGTAAAATTCCAGGTCCACCCAACGGACCCTACAAAGACGGCCTCCATCGGGCACAATTGAACCCTCGATGTAGACGCCAGATCATGAGAATTCCCGGAAAATTGGGACATTTTTGCCTCGCACCCTCGGATATGCCCGAATCCCACGCAGATTGGCGAGAACACAGCCTAAACATCCTAAAAGGATTCAAGCCGATTAAACAGGCTCTTGACGATTTTCCGAACCCAAAAGACAGGCAATGGGAGAAGAGCTAGCCAAACTATTGGAAGCCGGATTCATCGAGACATCAAGCATCCGGATTGGCTAGCAAACCTGGTAATGGTACCAAAGAAGGACAAATCCTGGCGCCTATCGTCGATTTCAAAGACCTAAATAAAGCCTGCCCAAAGGATCCCTTCCCCTCCCGATCGACCAAATCATCGATGCCACAGCGAACACGATTCATTGTGCTTCCGGACGCATACTCCGGCTATCATCAAATCAAGATGGCAGAAGCGGATCAAGCCGCAACGACATTCATCACTCCATATGGACCATTCTGCTTCAACACGATGCCCTTCGGACTTAAAAACGCCGGCGCAACATATCAGCGCATGATTCAGACATGTCTGGCTACCCAGATCGGCAAAACACTAGAGGCATACGTAGACGACGTAGTCGTCAAAACTAAACACGTCGAAACTCTAGTAGACGACTTGAGACTCACATTCGACAACCTCAGAGCATATGACATCAAGCTGAATCCGGAAAAATGCGTTTTCGGCGTACCAGCTAGAAAGCTGCTGGGCTTCATCGTATCCGGTAGAGGAATTGAAGCAAACCCAGCCAAGATCCGAGCTCTGTCACAGCTAGATATCCCAAAAGACCTCAAGCAAATACAAAAATTGACTGGATGCATGGCGGCTCTAAGCCGCTTTATCTCCCGTCTAGGAGAAAAGGCATTACCCCTCTATCGCCTCCTTAGGCGCACCGAACACTTCGAGCGGACGGATGCTGCCACCGCCGGACTCGAAGAAATAAAGGCCATATTGGCAACAAATCCGGTCCTGGCTGCGCCCAACCTGGGCGAACCAATGTTGTTATACATCGCAGCAACGCACCAAGTTGTAAGCGCGGTACTCGTCGTCGAACGAGAGAAAGAAGGGCATAAATTCCCTCTTCAAAAACCAGTATACTACGTATCCACTGTGTTAACTCCCTGCAAGTCCCGTTACCCGCACTATCGTAAGATAGCATACGCGTGTTCATGGCATCCGGAAGCTCCGACACTAATTTCAAGAGTGTTCGATAACAAGGGCCTCAAGTACCACTTAACGACATTATAAACAACCGCGACGCGACGGGCAGGATTGCAAATGGGCCATTGAGTTCTTACCATTTGATATAACTTACAAACCTCGGCGAGCTATAAAGTCACAAGTTTTGGCTGACTTTGTCGCTGAATGGACCGAAGCCGAACTCCCTAAAGAGTACGGCGCATACTCCAATTGGATTATGCACTTCGACGGCTCTAAAATGTTAGCCGGATTGGGGCTGGCGTCGTATTGACGTCCCGACCGGGACACAGTCCAATCGTATTTCAGATAATGTACACGACTCCAACAACGCGGCGAATCTGAGGCCCTTTTACATGGTCTCCGGATGGCAATCTCCATGGGCATTCAACGCCTAGAGGTGCGCGAGGATTCAAACCTTGCAATATCCCAAATAAACGGAGACTTTGGCGCCAAAGATCCGAAAATGGCAGCATAACGCAACGCTGTCCTAAAATGTCAGCCGGTTCAAGGACTTGAATTCCATCACGTGGCAGGGATAATAACCAAGCAGCCGACGATTGGCACGCATCGGCGCAAAATGCGACGCTGTCCCTCCTAACATCTTCACCGAACGGCTCTTCAAGCCATCCGTACTATGGGAAGAGGAGTCCGAACTAACAAACCGGAACAAGCCGCACCAACCGGCGATTCAGCCGATGACATAACACCTTCCGCCCATGACATAATGGCAGTAATTGCCCCATGGACAGAACCATTCCTCGCCTACTTGCTTAGGCAGGAGCTTCCCGAAGACCAAAATGAGGCCCGCTGCATTGTCCGGTGATCTAAACCCTACAAGGTCTATGAGGGAGAACTTTATAAGAAAAGCACAACCGGAGTCCTTCAAAGGTGTATCTTCGAAGAGGAAGGGCGAAACCTCCTGGCTGAAATTCATGCCGGACTAGGCGGACACCACGCCGCAGCTCGGGCCCTTGTAGGAAAGGCATTCTGTACAGGATTTTATTGGCCGACGGCCCGAGCGGATGCTCGGGACTTAGTCCAAAGATCGTCGGTTGTCGACTCTTTGCTAATCGAGCCATATGCCACCCACCGCCCTCAAAACTATACCCATCACCTGGCCGTTCATGGTGCAGGGGCTTGACATGGTTGGACCACTTAAAGGGGGACCCACAAGCAAAAGTACCTATTGGTCATGGTGGATAAATTCACCAAATGGATAGAGGCTAAACCAGTTAAAACGGCGAGTCCGGACCAGTGATAGACTTTATATCCGGGGTAGTACACCGTTATGGTGTCCCCACAGATCATCACCGATGGCACACGAACTTCACCGCCGATGAGGTTAAATCATGGTGCAAAAATACGGGCATCAAGCTCGATTATGCTTCATCTATCATCCTCAAACCAACGGTCAAGTGGAGCGAGCAAATGGTCTAATAATGGCGGCATCAAGCCCGGACTAGTGCGGTCCCTTACAAATCGACACGCCTTTGGGTAGAGGAGACTCCGTAGACTGGGGCTGCGGACAACGCCTAACCGTACTACGGATTCACACCATTTTTATGGTATACGGCGCGAAGCAGTTTTGCCTGCGACATAATTCATGACTCACCTCGAGTGCGCATGTACGAAGAAAGAGAGGCCGAGTTGGATCGGCAGGACAACTTGGATGCATTGGAGGAAGAACGCGGCGTCGCCAAGGCTCGTTCCGCATTCTATCGCCAGCAGGCTCGAAGATATCACAGCAGAGATGCGGGCCAAGACTTACAACGTTGGTGAACTGGTTCTCGCTGCGGACAAGAAAAAGGACAAGCTCAAGCCCAAATGGGAAGGCCCTTCATCATCGATCAAGTCCTGACCGGCGGAGCGTACCGTCTCTGAAATGCATCGGATAACCGACTCGAGCGAACCCATGGAACGCAACCCGCCTCAAGAAGATTCTATGCCTAGCGCCGGACCGAGAGTTCGTCCCTTTCCCCGTCCCAAATTTTTTTTCAGCTGCCTTTTGTTTATCTTTTTCTTCTCAACCCTATTCATCCAAGCCTTAAAGGGCCTACTTGCATAGCGTTACAAGAATTGATGTGCTATCCGCACTCATTATACACGGGGCTTCCTTACGGAAGCTTAATTATAAGGGCTTCATGCCCAACACATGTGTCAAGCCTCCACATGTACCTTTTATTCACCATTATATGCATCGATATGACTTAAGTTTTGGCCAAGCTGGGTTGCTTGGCTCCTGTGCTACCCCTCGTTCCCGATTGTTCGGCTAGGAGGTAAAGGAGCACCTCTGCGATTATTCTTGCGGGTCTGCGGATGTGTACCTCGGTGGGTGAAGCCGAAAGCTAGCATTCTTAAGGGAATATTCGATCGGTGACTTAAAAGACGATTTTTATCCACTTATTTATCTGCCCCGATGATTTTTTCTTTTTCGCATCCGGACATGCACTTTAGGGCATGCCACCCCAGAGGAAAGGAACCCTTAACGGAACTATTCTCCTGGAAGATGTTTCTTACTACCCATGTAATATAACATAACTAGTTGGGCACTTATCTGATAAAGCACCGATGACCCCTACGCTGGTCTCCATGCATACCCGGTTGTTTCATAACCGAGAAGGTATTCGGACACACTCCGGACTCTTGGGTCCCGAGGTCGGCGAAAAAAGGTCGGCAAAGACAAGCGATCTACAATCCGGCTAGAAGGCATTTTATATGTCATTTTATAATACATTGTCGAATCGACCGATTGTATTCTTCCTCCATCCCGTCTAACGGGTTGTCTAATTTACAGATCTGTTGGGAAAATTTAGCGCCAACTCTACTTGGCGTATACTAAACTCACAGGATCTCCTTCCCATCGGGCCCCACAGTCCGACTTGACCATGTGGTTGGGATCCGCCTTCTTGTACAGCGTCTTTACCATGGTCCAAGCCTCCACGGCACCTTGGCGGCAGGCGAAATCTTCCATAAATGGAAGCGCTGCCGCACTCTGCAGCTTCTCCGCAAGCTCCCCAAGACCATCGGGTAAGGAGAAGGCTGGCCATAAAGCTCGGACGACGCCGCTCATTGCTGCCGAACTCGTTCGATCGGTTGCAACAATTGGAAGTTGATCACCCGTTGATCACGGGCATCTCCTCCATGAGGCGACTGTGAGCATACTGCGGACATATTACATCAAATTGACTTCCTCGCCGAACTCTTCTTTTCAAAGGAGTTCGCTCAAGCACTTACTATATATGCCGCGATGAAGCCGCTGATTCTCCTTAACGGAGCCCGACAGCTCGGCCCGAACGCCTTTCAGCTCTTCTCCAAGCTGGGCATGGGCATCCTGGAGCTTGTTCCTTTCATGCTGCACCTTATGCAGCACCCTCTCGCCGGCCTTTAGTTGGCGCAGAAGTTCTCGCCTGTCCGGATCTTGTCCGGCAGCACCTGCAACGTCATTCTTTAGACTTGCGCAAAGGCCAAACGCTACTTATCTTTCTAAAATAATGTGTTACCAGGAGAGGTCCCTGCGTTTCCTCCTACGCCAGAGAGTGCGGCCTCAAGTTGGGCCTTGCACTCTTGCAGCTCCTGAGACAGTTTGGTATTCTTCTCGGTAAGATCCTACGTTTCATATGATCCTTAAATCAGTTAATATAACTACTTTAAGTCTCGGGGGCTACTGGCATATATAACTATTAAATTCTCTTACCCGTATGTCTTTTACATACTGCTTCGTGGCTCTGGCAAAACCATCTTGAGCAGCACGAAGGTGCGCGTCCCCGTGTTAAAGGCATTCAACGCCTCGGGGAGAAGCACGTCACGAAATACTGCCCGGCGGCGCTGTGATTCAGGCACTCTCCACCTCGCACTTGGTGGCGGACGATCTGTCGGCATCCTCCGTCGGAGGAACGTCCGCTCGCGCCTTGCGCTCGCCTCCCCTCCGGACCAGGTGCGGGAGCACGGCTGCTAGAGGTTGGATTGGCAACCTCCACGCCCGCGATCCGGCGGGCGCTTTTTCCCTATAAAAGTCATGAGCACTCAAACGCTTCCTAGGGCGTTGCTCTAAATAATGAATTGTGAACTACACCTTTGCGGCGGCGTTTCGATCCGCCAAGCGCCTCCTTTCCGCCCTCTTGGTCCGGACTGGCCTTTGTTGGTCAGCCACATGGCTCGGCTTCTCGCCTAGGGCGCCTCCTGCACAGCGCCATCATATACGGTGGTCGAAAATGAGCAAGGAAGGAATAGCGGTGTCGGGGCTTGATGCGCAATCACCGGGAAGCGGATATAGTCCCGGATAGTCGGCCGTTATGGCGACTAAAGCATTGTCCATGCTGAGCTGGTGGAACACCCGTCGATTAGCTCCACCTTTATGTCCGGATCCTCTTCGGGCGGATCCCGGATCTCTCCGGATCCTCGGGCTGCGGAGCGGACTTAGCATGTCCTCCACGGTCGGCGCAGTTCTGCGTCGAAAGAAGAACACAATATAAGAAACTTAAGTTTCAAAAGGCACGGGTCGGGCACGCAGAGTGTTCGCTACCCAAGGCCGGGATTATTCATGGAGAACCCATTTAACGGGTTCGTCTCAAGGAAATCCTCCTTCTCCCCTTATACAGCCGAGACAGGATCGTCACGGATCTTGGCCGAATCCGCCCTTTGCGGCCATGACGGGTGGCATCGTCCTCCCGTTGAAATCCCACATGGGTGGCCCTGTATTGTAGTGGCTACACCCCCGCATAATGCATGTTGTCATGACTCAATCATGGTCAACCCGGCATGGGCCATAACCTTATTCGCCCATCAAATAATGGGCGCTCTTGTCTTCTTCCGGATGGGGCTCATGGACGCCAACTAAGGCGTTTCTTGAGAGGAGCATTGCTGAACTCCGGAGGCCGATCCGAACAGGTCCAGCAGCGGGCGTCTTCTATATAAACCATTCCGAAGGCCGGTCTTGAGCGCCTTCTTAGGGGTTCCGGATGGATATCCGGTCCCGCAATCGCCATATTTCGACGCCGCCCACTTGATATATGGACCCCTCGTGAGAGTGGGGTACAAGGCGAACAACCTCTTCCACAGCGCAAGTGGGGCTCGGTGCCGGTGAATAGCTCAAAGAGCTACGTAACCCGCAATATGCAGGATTGAGGCGGGCGTGAGGTGATGAAGCTGGAGTCCATAGAACTCCGAGAGCCAGCGGAGGAATGGATGTACAGAAATCCGAGCCCCTTATCGGATAGGGGATGAAGCATACCCGCTCCCTTTGTTGGGATTTGGGGTAACCTCCGCTTGCTTCCCACCTTTGTAGGTGGCCAGCCCACCGAACCGAACCATGAACCATGAAGGAGGAGATATCCCCCACTTGGAGCTTCACCAGCTCGTTGTGCGGAATGAGCATCTCCTCCAATCTCTGGCAAAGGGCTGGGGCGCGAGAAGAGGAGCAGCGTTGACGGTCCATGATGGAATGGATTCTTGGTCGAAAGCGCTCCGATGAGTATTTGCGAGAGGAAGATGGTGATTTGGATCTGGATTCTTGCCTCCCTTATAGGCAGATTATTCGCACAACTAGGGGTAAAACATAAAAGACACCCGGCTTTTCACGTTCAAGGCGACGCGTGGAAGAAGGCCATTATTGGGCGTGGAAGCCGAGACGCTCAACATTGATGAGGAAGCTGGACACTGTTCGGCGTGCGTAGAACTTGAAGGAGAACCCGCCTTGCAACGCCAAGACTACACACATGCTGGACTTATCGTCATTGAAGCCTGGTTCGGGGCTACTTAGGAGTCCGGATTAGGGGTGTCCGATAGCGGACTACCATCATCGGCGGACTATCATCGGCCGGACTATCATCATCGACCGGACTCCAAGACTATGAAGATACAAGATTGAAGACTTCGCCCGTGTCCGGATGGGACTTTCCTTGGCGTGGAAGGCAAGCTTGGCGTCTGGGATATGTAGATCTCCTACCATTGTAACGACTCTATGTAACCCTAGCCCTCTCCGGTGTCTATATAAACCGGATGGCTCTAGTCCGTAGGACAACAACAACCCTTACAATCATACCATAGGCTAGCCTCTAGGGTTTAGCCTCCTTAATCTCATGGTAGATCCACTCTTGTAAACATCCACAATATCAATATCAATCCAGCAGGACATAGGGTTTTACCTCCATCAAGAGGGCCCGAACCTAGGTAAAACATCGTGTCCCTTGTCTCCTGTTACCATCCGCCTAGACGCACAGTTTGGGACCCCCTACCCGAGATCCGCCGGTTTTGACACCGACACTCGCCGTCGTCCACCGCCCTGGTGCTCTCGGCGCGGCATGGTCAACGTGGTCAAGGAACGGCTTCCATCGGACGTGGACTGTACGTGGAGAGGCTGACAGCTGGGTCCACGGCCACAGCAAGGAAGTGCCTCCTTATTACGTGCAAAATAATTATTCCTCCACCTGACAGCGGGGACCCACCGGATGGGCCACCATATTTCGCGAAAAAAACGTTTCCCCCCTGACTGCTGGGACCCACCAGCTACACCTTCGCACGCAAGGAAGTGCGTCCGGGCAAAAAAAATGATTCGCCCCTCTGACTGCTGGGACCCACCAGCTACATCTTCGCACGCAAGGAAGTTCGTCCGGGCAAAAAAATGATTCGCCCCCCTGACTGCTAGGACCCACCAGCTACATCTTCGCACGCAAGGAAGTGCCTGACAGTCGGGACCCACCTGGTCGAAGCGTACGTAGCGTTGTCATTCTAGTCGCGAACGTGTACGTACATATATCTTGGTGGCTGTAGAGGCGCTGCGTGTCGTAGTAGAGGCGCGTCGTAGCATGTACCGCGAGCGCATAAACGGCGAGGGTGCAAGAAAGAAAATACGACCACGCACGTACATACGGGCGGGGTCTCTAACGCCTATCGCGCATACGCACATGGCTGGGTCGGAACGGAGAAACAACGTCGTCGTCGTGTTCATGGGGAGCCAACCGCTGGGTCGGAACGGAATGCGTGGTCGTGTTCGCCGGGAGGCTTGGGCGGCACAGTGATGGAAGCGAGGCTGGCGTACCGCTGGCGGAGAAACGGCCTTGTGTTCGACCGCCACGTTCAAGCGGGTCTGTTGATCGGGAGGGCTGGCGTGCCGCAAAATGGAGGAAACGGACCTCCCACTTTGTCAAACGGGGTCCTGTTGATCGGGAGGGTGTGGCGTATCGCAAAGCGGAGAAAACGGACCTCCTACGGTCGGAGCAGGGGTCCCGTTGATCGGGAGGGTGTGGCGTGCCGCAAAACGGACCAAACAGACTTGTGTTGGGCGCTTCGGTCGAAACGGGGTGGCGTGCATAAAACGGACTCCACGGGATCTGTTCATCTCCACCGTCGACCTCCTCCACCTCCACCGCGCTTCTCCACCGCTCTGTTCAACCACCCTCCACGGGCACCCTCCACCGTCTCTGTTCATCCAGCCCTCCACACCACGGGTCTGTTCAACCACCCTCCGCCCACCCTCCACCGTCTCATGCTCATCCAGCCCTCCACACCACGGGTTCCTGTTCATCCAGAGGCAACGCCACCGCTCACTATTCATCAACCCCCATAGCGCTCACTGTTCATCCTAGAGGCAGCATCGATCGGCTTGATTAGCAGCGATGGCGAAGAATCGCTCCATCGGTTTCGATTAACAGCCATCGATCGATCGCACGGGTTCGATAACGCGTAATCTGCGCAGCAATCGCTTCGGGTTCAGCGAGCCCAACGCCTCGCTTCGGCTTGATTAGAGCCAACGCCTCACACACACACGCAGCGTCGTCACGAGAGAAACACGCATCGCTCGGCCCCGACCTCCCATCGTAACCGCAACTCCCGAAATTTTCCTCCCCTCGCTTCTACCACGGTTTTCCCGTCATGGGCGGCCCAAAGAATGTCATGCAGCTGCGTCTCCGCCCGCCAGACGAAAAGCCCATTTTCTCATCATGATTTTTTGTCATAAGTAGGAGCCCACCACATCTATGATGATACCGGTTTTGTCAAAATTATCGTCATAGAAGTGTCATATGTATGACAGAATTTTTTTTTCGTTCGGCCCAAAATGTCACGGATGTGTCTTTTTTTGTAGTGTATGGCGCGCCCTGGAGGAGTCCTACTCCCACCGGGAGTAGGATTACCCCCACCCCTTCCAAGTAGTAGGAGTAGGAGTCAAGGCAAGGGAAGAGAGAAAAGAAGGAAGGAGGGGGCGCAGCCCCTCCCCCTAGTCCAATTCGGACTAGGCCTTGGGGGGCGCGCAGCCTCTCCTCTCTCTTTCCCCTAAAGCCGAATAAGGCCCATATACTCCCTGGCGAACTCCCGTAACTCTTCGGTACTCCGAAAAATACCTGAATCACTCGGAACCTTTCCGATGTTCAAATATAGTCGTCCAATATATCGATCTTTACGTCTCGACCATTTCGAGACTCCTCGTCATGTCCCCGATCTCATCCGGGACTCCGAACTACCTTCGGTACATCAATACACATAAAAACTCATAATATAACCGTCATCGAACTTTAAGCGTGCGGACCCTACGGGTTCGAGAACTATGTAGACATGACCGGGACACGTCTCCGGTCAATAACCAATTGCGGAACCTGGATGCTCATATTGGCTCCCACATATTCTACGAAGATCTTTATCGGTCAAACTGCATAACAACATACGTTGTTCCCTTTGTCATCGGTATGTTACTTGCCCGAGATTCGATCGTTGGTATCTCAATACCTAGTTCAATCTCGTTACCTGCAAGTCTCTTTACTCGTTCTGTAATACATCATCCTGCGACTAACTCATTAGTTACAATGCTTTCAAGGCTTATAGTGATGTGCATTACCGAGTGGGCCGAGAGATACCTCTCCGACAATCGGAGTGACAAATCCTAATCTCGAAATACCCCAACCCAACAAGTACCTTCGGAGACACCTGTAGAGCACCTTTATAATCACCCATTTACATTGTGACGTTTGGTAGCACACAAAGTGTTCCTCCGGTAAACGGGAGTTGCATAATCTCATAGTCATCGGAACATGTATAAGTCATGAAGAAAGCAATAACAACATACTAAACGATCGAGTGCTAAGCTAACTGAATGGGTCAAGTCAATCACATCATTCTCCTAATGATGTGATCCCGTTAATCAAATGACAACTCTTTGTCCATGGCTAGGAAACATAAGCATCTCTGATCCCGTTAGTCAAGTAGAGGCATACTAGTGACACTCTGTTTGTCTATGTATTCACACATGTATTATGTTTCTGGTTAATACAATTCTAGCATGAATAATAAACATTTATCATGAAATAAGGAAATAAATAATAACTTTATTATTGCCTCTAGGGCATATTTAGTTTCCCACTTGCATTAGAGTCAATAATCTAGTTCACATCGTCATGTGATTTAACACCAATAGTTCACATATTTATGTGAACAGTTCACATCGCTATGTGATATGTCTCCAACGTATCTATAATTTTTGATTGCTCCATGCTATATTATCTACTGTTTTGGGACTAACCTATTAACCGGAGGCCCAGCCCATATTTGCTGTGTTTTGCCTATTTCAGTATTTCAAAGAAAAGGAATATCAAACGGAGTCAAAACGGAACGAAATCAACTGGGCAAGTTATTTTTGGAAGGAAACCTACCGGATGGACTTGTACCCTACGTCAAGGAAGGAACGAGGAAGCCACGAGGGTGGGGCGCGCCACCCCCTAGGGCGCGCCCACGCCTCGTGGGGCCCTCGTGGCTCCCACGACGTGCTTCTTCCGCCTATATAACTCCACGTGCCCTAAAACTTCGAGCAGAGAATAGATCGGGAGTTCCGCCATAAAACCTCCAGAGCCACCAAAACCAATCGGGGCCTGTTCGGCACTTTCTGCGGAGGGGGAACCTCACCGTGGCCATCTTCATCATCCGGCGCTCTCCATGACGAGGAGGGAGTAGTTCACCCTCGGGGCTGAGGGTATGTACCAGTAGCTATGTGTTTGATCTCTCTCTCTCATGTTCTTGATTTGGCACGATCTTGATGTATCGCGAGCTTTGCTATTATAGTTGGATCTTATGTTTCTTCTCCCCCTCTACTCTCTTGTAATGAATTGAGTTTTCCCCTTGAAGTAATCTTATCGGATTGAGTCTTTAAAGATTTGAGAACACTTGATGTATGTCTTGCCGTGCGTATCTGTGGTGACAATGGGATATCACGTGATTCACTTGATGTATGTTTTGGTGATCAACTTGCGGGTTCCGCCCATGAACCTATGCATAGGGGTTGGCACATGTTTTCGTCGTGATTCTCCGGTAGAAATTTTGGGGCACTCTTTGAGGTTCTATGTGTTGGTTTGAATAGATGAATTGAGATTTTGTGATGCATATCGTATAATCATACCCACGGATACTTGAGGTGACAATGGAGTATCTAGGTGACATTAGGGTTTTGGTTGATTTGTGTCTTAAGGTGTTATTCTAGTACGAACTCTTGAATAGATTGATCCGAAAGAATAACTTTGAGGTGGTTTCGTACCCTACCATAATCTCTTCGTTTGTTCTCTGCTATTAGTGACTTTGGAGTGACTCTTTGTTGCATGTTGAGGGATAGTTATGTGATCCAATTATGTTATTATTGTTGAGAGAACTTGCACTAGTGAAAGTATGAACCCTAGGCCTTGTTTCCTATCATTGCAATACCGTTTACGCTCACTTTTATCATTAGTTACCTTGCTGTTTTTATATTTTCAGATTACAAAAACCTATATCTACCATCCATATTGCACTTGTATCACCATCTCTTCGCTGAACTAGTGCACCTATACAATTTACCATTGTATTGGGTGTGTTGGGGACACAAGAGAGTTTTTGTTATTTGGTTGCAGGGTTGCTTGAGAGAGACCATCTTCATCCTACGCCTCCCACAGATTGATAAACCTTAGGTCATCCACTTGAGGGAAATTTTCTATTGTCCTACAAACCTCTGCACTTGGAGGCCCAACAACGTCTACAAAAAGAAGGTTGCGTAGTAGACATCAAGCTCTTTTCTGGCGCCGTTGCCGGGGAGGTTAGTGCTTGAAGGTATATCTTTAGATCTTGCAATCGCATCTTTTTGTTTCTTGTCTTATCACTAGTTTAGTCTATAAAAGAAAACTACAAAAAATGGAATTAAGTTTGCCACATATGCTTCATCTTTTTAATATCTTTCGTGAGTATGAAGGAAAGGAAAATTGTGCCAAAGTGCTAGAAGAAGAATTACATAAAATGCTTGGCATAAAATATGTGAATGATGAGCATGATTGCAATGTTGTTAGTATGAATTATTTGAATACCCATGATGCTAATGATATGCAAAGCCACAAGCTTGGGGATGCTATGTTTGATGAAGATGACATGTTTAGTCCCCCAACTTTTGATGAGCAAATTTATTATGATGAAAGCATGCCTCCTATTTATGATGATTATTGTGATGACACGTATGCTATAAAGAATAACGATAACCATGAAACTTGTCATCTTGATCTTAATTTTCAATCATATGATAGTTATTTTGTTGAGTTTTCTCCCACTACTATTGATGAGAAGAATTTTGCTTATGTGGAGAGTAATAAATTTTTTATGCTTGTAGATCATGAAAAGAATGCTTTAGGTGCTGGTTATATTGTTGAATTCATTCATGATGCTACTGAAAATTATTATGAGAGAGGAACATATGCTTGTAGGAATTGCAATAATGTCAAGTTTCCTCTCTATGTGTTTAAAATTTTGAAGTTATGCTTGTTTTACCTTCCTATGCTTGTTGATTATTGTTCCCATAAGTTGTTTGCTCACAAAATCCCTATGGATAGGAAGTGGGGTAGACTTAATGTGCTAGTCATATTCTTCATGATGCTCTCTTTATTTTTCAATTCTTATCTTTTTGTGAGCATCATTGAAATCATCATGCCTAGCTAGGGGCGTTAAACGATAGCGCTTGCTGGGAGGCAAACCAATTTTATTTTAGTCTCTTACTTTTTGGTTCTGTTTAGGAATAAATAATCCATCTAGCTTCTGTTTAGATGTAGTTTTGTGCCAAGTGGAACCTTTGGGAAGACTTGGGTGAAGTCTTTATGATCATGTTGTAAAAAACAGAAACTTTAGCGCTCACGAGATTAGCTTCAACTTTTTACTGGAGAGTGCTATTTAGTTGATTCTTTTTGCATATGATTACTAGACAAATTCCTCAGGTCCACCAATTTATTTTAGAATTTTTGGAGTTCCATAAGTTTGCGTTAGTTACAGATTACTACAGACTGTTCTGTTTTTGACAGATTCTGCTTTTCGTGTGTTGTTTGCTTATTTTGATGAATCTATGGCTAGTAAAATAGTTTATAAACAATAGAGAAGTTGTAATACAGTAGGTTTAACACCAATATAAATAAATGATGAGTTCATTAAAGCACCATGAAGTGGTGTTTTGTTTTCTTTCGCTAACGGAGCTCACGAGTTTTCTGTTAAGTTTTGTGTTGTGAAGTTTTCAAGTTTTGGGTAAAGATTCGGTGGACTATGGAATAAGGAGTGGCAATAGCCTAAGCTTGGGGATTCCCAAGGCACCCCAAGGTAATATTCAAGGATAACCAAGAGCCTAAGCTTGGGGATGCCCCGGAAGGCATCCCCTCTTTCGTCTTCGTTCATCGGTAACTTTACTTGGAGCTATATTTTTATTCACCACATGATATGTGTTTTGCTTGGAGCGTCATTTTATTTTCTTTTGTTTTGCTTGATGTTTGTATAAAGTATCAAGATCTAAAATCCTTAAATGGTAGAGAGTCTTCACATAGTTGCATAATTATCCGATTACTCATTGATCTTCACTTATATCTTTCGGAGTAGTTTTGTTATTGCTCTAGTACTTCACTTATATCTTTTAGAGAACAATGGTGGTTTTATTTTTAATAAATAGATGAACTCTCATGCTTCACTTATATTATTTTGAGAGTCTTAAATAGCATGGTAATTTTCTTAAATAATCCTAATATGCTAAGCATAAAATATTTGTAAGAATTCTTATGAGTGTGTTGGATACTATGAAAAGTTTGATCCTTGACGATTGTTTTGAGATATGGAGGTAGTGATATTAAAGTCGTGCTAGTTGAGTAGTTGTGAATTTGATAAATGCTTGTGTTGAAGTTTGCAAGTCCCGTAGCATGCACGTATGGTAAACGTTATGTAAAAAATTTGAAACATGAGGTGTTATTTGATTGTCCTCCTTATGAGTGGTGGTCGGGGACGAGCGATGGTATTTTCCTACCAATCTATCCCCCTAGGAGCATGCGCGTAGTGCTTTGGTTTTTGATGGCTTGTAGATTTTTGCAATAAGTATGTGAGTTCTTTATCACTAATGTTGAGTCCATGTATTATACGCACTCTCACCCTTCCATCATTGCTAGCCTCTTTGGTACCGTGCATTGCCCTTTCTCACATTGAGAGTTGGTGCAAACTTCGCTTGCATCAAACCCGTGATATGATACGCTCTTTCACACATAAACCTCCTTATATCTTCCTCAAAACAGCCACCATACCTACCTATTATGGCATTTCCATAGCCATTCCGAGATATATTGCCATGCAACTTTCCACCATTCCGTTCATCATGACACATTCATCATTGTCATATTGCTTAGCATGATCATGTAGTCGACATAGTATTTGTGGCAAAGCCACCATTCATAATTCTTTCATACATGTCACTCTTGATTCATTGCATATCCGGTACACCGCCGGAGGCATTCATATAGAGTCATACTATGTTCTAGTATCGAGTTGTAATCATTGAGTTGTAAATAAATAGAAGTGTGATGATCATCATTTTCTAGAGCATTGTCCCAAAAAAAGAGAGAAAGGCCAAGAGAAAAAAAAAAGAAGGCCCAAAAAAAGGGGGCAATGTTACTATCTCTTTTTCCACACTTGTGCTTCAAAGTAGCACCATGTTCTTCATATAGCGAGTCTCATATATTGCGCTTCAAAGTAGCACCATGTTTTTCATGCAGAGAGTTTCATATTTTGTCACTTACATATACTAGTGGGAATTTTTCATTATAGAACTTGGCTTGTATATTCCAATGATGGGCTTCCTCAAATGCCCTAGGTCTTCGTGAGCAAGCAAGTTGGATGCACACCCACTTAGTTTCTTTTGTTGAGCTTTCATACATTTATAGCTCTAGTGCATCCGTTGCATGGCAATCCCTACTCCTTGCATTAACATCAATTGATGGGCATCTCCATAGCCCTTTGATTAGCCTCGTTGATGTAAGACCTTCTCCTTTTTTGTCTTCTCCACATAACCCCCATCATCATATTCTATTCCACCCATAGTGCTATATCCATGGCTCGCGCTCATGTATTGCGTGAAAGTTTATAGGTTTGAGATTACTAAAGTATGAAATAATTGCTTGGCTTGTCATCGGGGTTGTGCATGATGAGAGCATTCTTGTGTGATGAAAATGGAGCATGACTAAACTATATGATTTTGTAGGGATGAACTTTCTTTGGCCATGTTATTTTGAGAAGACATAATTGCTTAGTTAGTATGCTTGAAGTATTATTATTTTTAAAACTTTTTTCTTGAATCTTTGGGATCTGAATATTCATACCACAATTAAGAAGAGTTACATTGAAATTATGCCAAGTAGCACTCCGCATCAAAAATTATCTTTTTTATCATTTACCTACTCGAGGACGAGCAGGAATTAAGCTTGGGAATGCTTGATACATCTCCAACGTATCTATAATTTTTTATTGCTCCATGCTATATTATCTACTGTTTTGGGCAACATTGGGCTTTATTTTCCACTTTTATATTACTTTTGGGACTAACCTATTGACCGGAGGCCCAACCCAGGTTTGCTGTTTTTTTTGTGCCTATTTCAGTATTTCGAAGAAAAGGAATATCAAACGGAGTCAAAACGGAGCGAAATCAACTGGAGAAGTTATTTTTGGAAGGAAAGCTACCGGATGGACTTGGACCCCACGTCAAGGAAGGAACAAGGAAGCCACGAGGGTGGGGTCCGCGCCCACCCCCCTAGGGCGCGCCCCCTGCCTCGTGGGACCCTCGTGGCTCCCCTGACGTGCTTCTTCCGCCTATATAACTCCACGTACCCTAAAACTTCTAGAACAGAGAATAGATCGGGAGTTCCGCCACTGCAAAACCTCCAAATCCACCAAAAACCAATCGGGACCCTATTCCGGCACCCTGCCGGAGGGGGGAACCCTCACCTGTGGCCATCTTCATCATCCCGGCGCTCTCCATGACGAGGAGGGAGTAGTTCACCCTCGGGGCTGAGGGTATGTACCAGTAACTATGTGTTTGATCTCTCTCTCTCTCTCTCTCTCTCTCTCTCTCTCTCTCTCTCTCTCTCTCTCTCTCGTGTTCTTGATTTGGCACGGTCTTGATGTATCGCGAGCTTTGCTATTATAGATGGATCTTATGTTTCTTCTCCCCCTCTACTCTCTTGTAATGAATTGAGTTTGCCCCTTGAAGTAATCTTATCGGATTGAGTCTTTAAAGATTTGAGAACACTTCGTATGTCTTGCCGTGCGTATCTGTGGTGACAATGGGATATCACGTGATTCACTTGATGTATGTTTTTGTGATCAACTTGCGGGTTCCGCCCATGAACCTATGCATAGGGGTTGGCACACGTTTTCGTCGTGATTCTCCGGTAGAAATTTTGGGGCACTCTTTGAGGTTCTATGTGTTGGTTTGAATAGACGAATTGAGATTTTGTGATGCATATCGTATAATCATACCCACGGATACTTGAGGTGACAATGGAGTATCTAGGTGACATTAGGGTTTTGGTTGATTTGTGTCTTAAGGTGTTATTCTAGTACGAACTCTTGAATAGATTGATCCGAAAGAATAACTTTGAGGTGGTTTCGTACCCTACCATAATCTCTTCGTTTGTTCTCCGCTATTAGTGACTTTGGAGTGACTCTTTGTTGCATGTTGAGGGATAGTTATGTGATCCAATTATGTTATTATTGTTGAGATAACTTGCACTAGTGAAAGTATGAACCCTAGGCCTTGTTTCCTATCATTGCGATACCGTTTACGCTCACTTTTATCATTAGTTACCTTGCTGTTTTTATATTTTCAGATTACAAAAACCTATATCTACCATCCATATTGCACTTGTATCACCATCTCTTCATTAACTAGTGCACCTATACAATTTACCATTGTATTGGGTGTGTTGGGGACACAAGAGACTTTTTGTTATTTGGTTGCAGGGTTTCTTGAGAGAGACCATCTTCATCCTACGCCTCCCACAGATTGATAAACCTTAGGTCATCCACTTGAGGGAAATTTGCTACTGTCCTACAAACCTCTGCACTTGGAGGCTCAACAACGTCTACAAGAAGAAGGTTGTGTAGTAGACATCACTATGTGACTAACACCCAAAAGGGTTTACTAGAGTCAATAATATAGTTCACATCGCTATGTGATTAACACCCAAAGAGTACTAAGGTGTGATCATGTTTTGCTTATGAGAGAAGTTTAGTCAACGGGTCTGCCACATTCAGATCTGTATGTATTTTGCATATTTCTATGTCTATAAAGCTCTGCACGGAGCTACTTTAGCTAATTGCTCCCACTTTCAATATGTATCCAGATTAAGACTTGGAGTCATCTGGATCAGTGTAAAAGCTTGCATCGACGTAACCCTTTACAACGAACCTTTTGTCACCTCCATAATAGAGAAACATATCCTTAATCAACTAAGGATAATTTTGACCGTTGTCCAGTGATCTACTCCTAGATCACTATTGTACTTCCTTGCTAAACACAGTGTAGGGTATACAATAGATCTGGCACACAGCATGGCATACTTTATAGAACCTATGGCTGAGGCATAGAGAATGACTTTCATTCTCTTTCTATATTCTGCCGTGGTCGGGTATTGAGTCTTACTCAATCTCACACCTTGTAACACAGGCAAGAACTCTTTCTTTGACTGTTCCATTTTGAACTACTTCAAAATCTTGTCAAGGCATGTACTCATTGAAAAAACTTATCAAGCGTCTTGATCTATCTCTATAGATCTTTATGCTCAATATGTAAGCAGCTTCACTGAGGTCTTTCTTTAAAAACTCCTTTCAAATACTCCTCTATGCTTTCCAAAAAATTCTACATTATTTCCGATCAACAATATGTCATTCACATATACTTATCAGAAATGTTGTAGTGTTCCCACTCACTTTCTTGTAAATACAGGCTTCACATGAAAGTCAGATAAAACTATATGCTTTGATCAACTCATCAAAGCATATATTCCAACTCCGAGATGCTTGCACCAGTCCGTAGATGGATCGCTGGAGCTTGCACATTTTTTTAACACCATTAGGATCGACAAAAGCTTCTGGTTGCATCGTATACAACTCTTCTTTAAGAAATCCATTAAGGAACATAGTTTTGACATCCATTTGCCAGATTTCATAAAATCTGGCAATTTGCTAACATGATTCGGACAGACATAAGCATTGCTACGAGTGAGAAAATCTCATCATAGTCAACACCTTGAACTTTGTCAAAAACCTTTTTCGACAAGTCTAGCTTTGTAAATAGTAACACTACAATCAGCGCCTGTCTTCCTCTTGAAGATCCATTTATTTCTATGGCTTGCCGATCATCGGGCAAGTCAACCAAAGTCCATACTTTGTTCTTATACATGGATCCCGTCTCAGATTTCATGGCCTCAAGCCATTTTGCGGAATTTGGGCTCATCATCGCTTCCTCATAGTTCGTAGGTTTCGTCATGGTCAAGTAACATGACCTCCAGAATAGGATTACCGTACCACTCTGGTGTGAATCTCACTCTGGTTTACCTACGAGGTTCGGTAGTAACTTTATCTGAAGTTACATGATCATCATCATTAGCTTCCTCACTAATTGGTGTAGGAGTCACAGGAACAAATTTCTGTGATGAACTACTTTCCAATAAGGGAGCAGGTACAGTTACCTCATCAAGTTCTACTTTCTCCCACTCACTTCTTTCGAGAGAAACTCCTTCTCTAGAAAGGATCCATTCTTAGCAACGAATGTCTTGCCTTCGGATCTGTGATAGAAGGTGTACCCAACAGTATCCTTTGGGTATCCTATGAAGACACATTTTTCCAATTTGGGTTTGAGCTTATCAGGATGAAACTTTTTCACATAAGCATCACAACCCCAATCTTTAAGAAACGACAGCTTTGGTTTCTTGCTAAACCATAGTTCATACGGTGTCGTCTCAACGGATTTAGATGGTGCCCTATTTAATGTGAATGCAGCTGTCTCTAATGCATAACCCCAAAATGATAGTGGTAGATTGGTAAGAAACATCATAGATCGCACCATATCTAATAAAGTACGGTAACGACGTTCGGACACACCATTACGCTGTGGTGTTCCAGGTGGCGTGAGTAGTGAAACTATTTCACATTGTTTTAACTGAAGGCCAAACTCGTAACTCAAATATTTTACCTCTGTGATCTTATCGTAGAAACTTCTATTTTCTTGTTACGATGATTCTCCACTTCACTCTGAAATTCTTTGAATTTTTCAAATGTTTCAGACTTGTGTTTCATCAAGTAGATATACCCATATCTGCTCAAATCATCTGTGAAGGTCAGAAAATAACGATACATGCCGCGAGCATCAATATTCATCAGACCACATACATCAGTATGTATGATTTCCAACAAATCTGTTGCTCGCTCCATTGTTCCGGAGAACGGCGTTTTAGTCATCTTTCCCAAGAGGCATGGTTCGCAAGCATCAAGTGATTCCAAAAGTCCATCAACATGGAGTTTCTTCATGCGCTTTACACCAATATGACCTAGACGGTAGTGCCACAAATAAGTTGCACTATCATTATTAACTTTGCATCTTTTGACTTCAATATTATGAATATGTGTATCACTACGATCGAGATCCAACAAACCATTTTCATTGGGTGTATGACCATAGAAGGTTTTATTCATGTAAACAGAACAACAATTATTCTCTAACTTAAATGAATAACCGTATTGCAATAAACATGATCAAATCATATGCATGCTCAACGCAAACACCAAATAACACTTATTTAGGTTCAACACTAATCCCGAAAGTATAGGGAGTGTGCGATGATGATCATATCAATCTTGGAACTACTTCCAACACACATCGTCACTTTACCCTCAACTAGTCTCTGTTCATTCTTCAACTCCCGTTTTGAGTTACTAATCTTAGCAACTGGACTAGTATCAAATACTAAGGGGTTCCTATAAACACTAGTAAAGTACACATCAATAACATGTATATCAAATATACCTTTGTTCACTATGCCATCCTTCTTATCCGCCAAGTATCTAGGGCAGTTCCACTTCTAGTGACCAGTCCCTTTGCAGTAGAAGCACTTAGTCTCAGGCTTAGGTCCAGACTTGGGATTCTTCACTTGAGCAGCAACTCGCTTACCGTTCTTCTTGAAGTTCCCCTTCTTCCCTTTGCCCTTTTTCTTGAAACTAGTGGTCTTGTCAACCATCAACACTTGATGTTTTTCTTGATTTCTACCTTCGTCGATTTCAGCATCACGAAGAGCTTTGGGAATCGTTTCTGTTATCCCTTGCATATTATAGTTCATCATGAAGTTCTAGTAACTTGGTGATAGTGACTAGAGAACTCTGCCAATCACTATCTTATCTGGAAAATTAACTCCCACTTGATTCAAGTGATTGTAGTACTCAGACATTCTGAGCACATGCTCACTAGCTGAGCAATTCTCCTCCATCTTGTAGGCAAAGTACTGTCAGAGGTCTCATACCTCTCGACACGGGCATGATTATGAAATACCAATTTCAACTCTTGGAACATCTTATATGCTTCATGGCGTTCAAAACGTCTTTTGAAACCCTAATTTTAAGCCGTAAAGCATGGTGCACTAAACTATGAAGTAGCCATCATATCGAGCTTGTCAAACGTTCATAACGTCTGTATCTGCTCCTGCAATCGTCTGTCACCTAGCGGTGCATTAAGGACATAATTCTTCTATCCAGCAATGAGGATAATCCTCAGATCACGCACCAAGTCGCATCATTGCTACTAACATCTTTCAACATAGTTTTTCTCTAGGAACATATCAAAAACAAAACAGGGGAGCTAAACGCGAGCTATTGATCTACAACATAGATATGCTAATACTACCAGGATTAAGCTCATGATAAATTAAAGTTCAATTAATCAAATTACTTAAGAACTCCCACTTAGATAGACATCCCTCTAATCCTCTAAGTGATCACGTGATCCAAATTAACTAAACCATGTCCGATCATCATGTGAGATGGAGTAGTTTCAATGGTGATGTTCACTATGTTGATCATATCTACTATATGATTCACGCTCGACCTTTTGGTCTCCGTGTTCCGAGGTCATATCTGTTATAGGCTAGGCTCGTCAAGTTTAACCTGAGTATTCTGCGTGTGCAACTGTTTTATCGCTACCGCTTAGTGATAAAGTAAAGCATTACAGGGCGATTGCATTGCATACAATAAAGCGACAGCCATATAGCTCCTGCCAGTTGCCGATAACTCGGTTATAAAACATGATCATCTCATACAATAAAATTTGGCATCATGCTTTGACCATATCACATCACAACATGCCCTGCAAAAACAAGTTAGACGTCCTCTACTTTGTTGTTGCAAGTTTTACGTGGCTGCTACAGGCTGAGCAATAACCGTTCTTACCTATGCATCAAAACCACAACGATAGTTTGTCAAGTTGGTGTTATTTTGACCTTCTCAAGGACCGGACGTAGCCACACTCGGTTCAACTAAAGTTGGAGAAACTGACACCCGCCAGCCACCTATGTGCAAAGCACGTCGGTAGAACCAGTCTCGCGTAAGCGTACGCGTAATGTCGGTCCGAGCCGCTTCATCCAACAATACCGCCGAACCAAAGTATGACATGCTGGTAAGCAGTATGACTTATATCGCCCACAACTCACTTGTGTTCTACTCGCGCATATGAAATCTACGCATAAAACCTGGCTCGTATGCCACTGTTGGGGAACGTAGTAATTTCAAAAAAATTCCTACGCACACGCAAGATCATGGTGATGCGTAGCAACGAGAGGGGAGAGTGTTGTCCACGTACCCTCGTAGACCGAAAGCGGAAGCGTTAGCACAACGCGGTTGATGTAGTCGTACGTCTTCACGATCCGACCGATCAAGTACCGAACACACGGCACCTCCGAGTTCAGCACACGTTCAGCCCGATGACGTCCCTCGAACTCCGATCCAGCCGAGTGTTGAGGGAGAGTTTCATCAGCACGACGGCATGGTGACGATGATGATGTTCTACCGACGCAGGGCTTCGCCTAAGCACCGCTGCAGTATTATCGAGGTGGACTATGATGGAGGGGGGCACCGCACACGGCTAAAAGATCACACAATCAATTGTTGTGTCTCTGGGGTGCCCCCTGGCCATGTATATAAAGGAGTGGAGGAGGGGGAGAGGGCCGGCCCCTATGGCACGCCCTGGAGGAGCCCTACTCCCACCGGGAGTAGGATTCCCCCCCTTCGTAGTAGGAGTAGGAGTCAAGGCAAGGGAAGAGAGAAAAGAAGGAAGGAGGGGGCACAGGCCCTCCACCTAGTCCAATTCGGACTAGGCCTTGGGGGGGGGCGCAGCCTCTCCTCTCTCTTTCCCCTAAAGCCCAATAAGGCCCATATACTCCCCAGCGAATTCCCGTAACTCTACAGTACTCCGAAAAATACCCGAATCACTCGGAACCTTTCTGATGTCCGAATATAGTCGTCCAATATATCGATCTTTACGTATCGACCATTTCGAGACTCCTCGTCATATCCCCGATCTCATCCGGGACTCCAAACTACATTCGGTACATCAATACACATAAACTCATAATATAACCGTCATCAGACTTTAAGCGTGCGGACCCTACGGGTTCGAGAACTATGTAGATATGACCGAGACACGTCTCCGGTCAATAACCAATAGAGGAACCTGGATGCTCATATTGGCTCCCACATATTCTACGAAGATCTTTATCGGTCAAACCGCATAACAACATACATTGTTCCCTTTGTCATCGGCGTTGGGGAACGTAGTAATTTCAAAAAAATTCCTACGCACACGCAAGATTATGGTGATGCATAGCAACGAGAGGGGGAGTGTATCTTCATACCCTTGAAGATTGCTAAGCAGAAGCGTTTATCAACGCGGTTGATGTAGTCGTACGTCTTCATGATCCGACCGATCCAAGTACCAAACGCACGGCACCTCCGAGTTCTGCACACGTTCAGCTCGATGACGTCCTTGCCTTCTCGATCCAGCAAGACGGGCGAAGTAGTAGATGAGTTCCGGTAGCACGACGGCGTGGTGACGGTGTTGGTGAAGAACAATCTCCGCAAGGCTTCGCCTAAGCACTACGGAAACTATGACGGACGATAAACTAGAGGGGACGGGGTTGCCGGCACATTGCTTGGTGTTTCTTGATGTGTCTTTGGTGCTAGCCCTGCCCCTCTATTTATATGTTGAGCCCTGGGGTCGAAACTTAGAGCAAAAGCCTCCTCAAAGTCGGTTTTGCCCGAAAGGCAAGAGTCCTACACGGACTCCAGGGCTAGACGCCAGGGTTCCCGGCATCTACCCCCTAGACGCCAGGGTTCCAGGCGTCTAGCCTCTGGTCTCCGCAAAACTTCCTTTTGCACTTTCTAAAAGCCTCGTGGGCTTTCCCCTTTGGCCCAAATAACGTGTTCTCGTACCCAAACATTTCGGGAAACATCCGGAACCCCTTCCGGTGAATTCCGGAACCCTTTCGGAGATCAAACACTATTATCCCATATATTAAACTTTATATCCGGACCATTCCGGAGTTCCTCGTCATGTCCATGATCTCATCCGGAACTCTGAACAACATTCGGTCACCAACATACATAACTCATATAATACTATATCGTCAACGAAACGTTAAGCGTGCGGACCCTACGGGTTCGAGAACTATGTAGACATAACCGAGACACGTCTCCAGTCAATAACCAATAGCGGGACTTGGATGCCCATATTGGCTCCCACATATTCTATGAAGATCTTTATCGGTCAAACCGCATAACAACATACATTTTTGCCTTTGTCATCGGTATATGTTACTTGCCCGAGATTCGATCGTCAGTATCTCAATACCTAGTTCAATCTCGTTACCGGCAAGTCTCTTTACTCGTTATGTATTGCATCATTCTGTAACTAACTCATTAGCTACATTGCTTGCAAGGCTTATAGTGATGTGCATTACCGAGAGGGCCCAGAGATACCTCTCCGACAACCGGAGTGACAAATCCTAATCTCGAAATACGCCAACTCAACATGTACCTTCGAAGACACCTGTAGAGCTCCTTTATAATCACCCAGTTACGTCGTGACGTTTGGTAGCACACAAAGTGTTCCTCCGGTAAACGGGAGTTGCATAATCTCATAGTCATAGGAACATGTATAAGCCATGAAGAAAGCAATAGCAACATACTAAACGATCAAGTGCTAAGCTAACGGAATGGGTAAAGTCAATCACATCATTCTCCTGATGATGTGACCCCGTTAATCAAATGACAACTCATGTCCATGGCTAGGAAACTTAACCATCTTTGGTTCACGAGCTAGTCAAGTAGAGGCATACTAGTAACACTATGTTTGTCTATGTATTCACACATGTATCAAGTTTCCGGTTAATACAATTCTAGCATGAATAATAAACATTTATCATGAAATAAGGAAATAAATAATAACTTTATTATTGCCTCTAGGGCATATTTCCTTCAGTCTCCCACTTGCACTAGAGTCAATAATCTAGTTCACATCGCCATGTGACTTAACACCAATATTCATATTTGTATATGATTAACACCCATAGTTCACATCGTCATGTGACCAACACCCAAAGGATTTACTAGAGTCAATAATCTAGTTCACTGATTAACACCCAAAGAGTACTAAGGTGTGATCATGTTTTGCTCGTGAGAGAAGCTTAGTCAACGGGTCTGTCACATTCAGAGCCACACAAATATTCTCCTCCACGATCAGATCGTAGAAACTTTATTTTCTTGTTATGATGATTTTCAACTTCACTCTGAAATTCTTTGAACTTTTCAAACGTTTCAGACTTATGTTTCATTAAGTAGATATACCCATATCTGCTTAAATCATCTGTGAAGGTGAGGAAATAACGATATCCGCCACGAGCCTCAACATTCATCGGACCACATACATATGTACGTATGATTTCCAACAAATCTGTTGCTCTCTCCATAGTACCGGAGGACGGCGTTTTAGTCATCTTGCCCATGAGGCACGGTTCGCAAGCATCAAATGATTCATAACCAAGTGATTCCGAAAATCCATCTTTATGAAATTTCTTCATGCGCTTTACATCGATATGACCCAAACGGCAGTGCCACAAATAAATTGCACTATCATTATTAACTTTGCATCTTTTGGCATCAACATTATGAATATGTGTATCACTATGATCAAGATTCAATAAACCATCACCATTGGGTGTATGACCATAGAAGGTTTTATTCATGTAAACAGAATAACAATTTATTCTCTATCTTAGATGAATAATCGTATCGCAATAAACATGATCTTATCATATTTATGCTCAACGCAAACACCAAATAACATTTATTTAGGTTTAACACTAATCTCGAAAATATAGGGAGTGTGTGATGATGATCATATCAATCTTGGAACTACTTCCAACACTCATCGTCACTTCCCCTCAACTAGTTTATGTTTATTCCGTAACTCCTATTTCGAGTTACTAATATTAGCAACCGAACAAGTATCAAATACTCAGGGGCTACTATAAACACTAGTAAGGCATACATCAATAACTTGTATATCAAATATACCCATGTTCACTTTGCCATCCTTCTTATCCACCAAATATTTAGGGTATTTCCGCTTCCAGTGACCATTTCCTTTGCAGTGTAAGCACTTAGTTTCAGGTTTTGGTCCAGCTTTGGGCTTCTTCGTGGGAGTGACAACTTGCTTGTCATTCTACTTGAAGTTCCCTTTCTTTCCCTTTGCCCTTTTCTTGAAACTAGTGGTCTTGTCAATCATCAACACTTGATGCTCTTTCTTGATTTCTACCTTCGTCGATTTCAACATCATGAAGAGCTCGGGAATCGTTTTTGTCATCCCTTGCATACTATAGTTCATCACGAAGTTCTACTAACTTGGTGATGGTGACTAGAGAACTCTGTCAATCACTATCTTATCTTGAAGATTAACTCCCACTTGATTCAAGCGATTGTAGTACCCAGACAATCTGAGCACATGCTCACTAGTTGAGCGATTCTCCTCCATCTTTTAGCTATAGAACTTGTTGGAGATTTCCTATCTCTCAACTCGGGTATTTGCTTGAAATATTAACTTCAATTCCTGGAACATCTCATATGGTCCATGACGTTCAAAACGTCTTTGAAGTCCTGATTCTAAGCCGTTAAGCATGGTGCACCAAACTATCAAGTAGTCATCATATTGAGCTAGCCAAACGTTCATAACGTCTGCATCTGCTCCTGCAATAGGTCTGTCACCTAGCGGTGCATTAAGGACATAATTCTTCTGTGCAGCAATGAGGATAAACCTCAGATCACGGATCCAATCCGCATCATTGCTACTAACATCTTTCAATACAATTTTCTCTAGGAACATATCAAAATAAAGAAATGGAAGACACAACGCGAGCTATTGATCTACAACATAATTTGCAAAATACTACCAGGACTAAGTTCATGATAAATTTAAGTTCAATTAATCATATTACTTAAGAACTCCCACTTAGACAGACATCTCTCTAGTCATCTAAGTGATCACGTGATCCAAATCAACTAAACCACGTCCGATCATCACGTGAGATGGAGTAGTTTTCAATGGTGAACATCACTATGTTGATCATATCTACTATATGATTCACGCTCGACCTTTCGGTCTCCGTGTTCCGAGGCCATATCTATATATGCTAGGCTCGTCAAGTTTAACCTGAGTATTCCACGTGTGCAACTGTTTTTCACCCGTTGTATTTGAACGTAGAGCCTATCACACCCGATCATCACGTGGTGTCTCAGCACGAAGAACTTTCGCAATGGTGCATACTCAGGGACAACACTTCTTGATAATTAGTGAGAGATCATCTTAAAATGCTGCCGTCAATCAAAGCAAGATAAGATGCATAAAGGATAAACATCACATGCAATCAATATAAGTGAAATGATATGGCCATCATCATCTTGTGCTTGTGATATCCATCTCCGAAGCACCGTCATGATCACCATCGTCACCGGCGCGACACCTTGATCTCCATCATAGCATCGTTGTCGTCTCGCCAATCTTATGCTTCTACGACTATCGCTACAGCTTAGTGATAAAGTAAAGCATTACAGGGCAATTACATTGCATACAATAAAGCGACAACCATATGGCTCCTGCCAGTTGCCGATAACTCGGTTACAAAACATGATCATCTCATACAATAAAATATAGCATCACGTCTTGACCATATCACATCACAACATGCCCTGCAAAAACAAGTTAGACGTCCTCTACTTTGTTGTTGCAAATTTTACGTGGCTGCTACGGGCTGAGCAAGAACCGTTCTTACCTACGCATCAAAACCACAACGATAGTTCGTCAAGTTAGTGCTGTTTCAACCTTCGCGAGGACCGGGCGTAGCCACACTTGGTTCAACTAAAGTTGGAGAAACTGACACCCGCTAGCCACCTCTGTGCAAAGCACGTCGGGAGAACCGGTCTCGCGTAAGCGTACGCGTAATGTCGGTCCAGGCCGCTTCATCCAACAATACCGCTGAACCAAAGTATGACATCTTTGGTAAGCGGTATGACTTGTATCGCCCACAACTCACTTGTGTTCCACTCGTGCATATAACATCTACACATAAACCTGGCTCGGATGCCACTTGTTGGGGAACGTAGTAATTCCAAAAAATCATACGCTGCGCAAGATCATGGTGATGCATAGCAACGAGAGGGGAGTGTATCTTCATACCCTTGAAGATCGCTAAGCGGAAGCGTTTATCAACGCGGTTGATGTAGTCGTACGTCTTCACAATCCGACCGATCCAAGTACCGGACGCACGGCACCTCCGAGTTCTGCACACGTTCAGCTCGATGACGTCCTCGCCTTCTCGATCCAGCAACACGGGCGAAGTAGTAGATGAGTTCCGGCAGCACGACGGCGTGGTGACGGTGTTGGTGAAGAACAATCTCCGCAGGGCTTTGCCTAAGCACTACGGAAACAATGACGGAGGATAAACTAGAGGAGACTGGGTTGCCGGCACACGGCTTGGTGTTTCTTGATGTGTCTTTGGTGCTAGCCCTACCCCTCTATTTATATGTTGAGCCCTGGGGTCGAAACTTGGAGTAAAAGCCTCCTCAAAGTCGGTTTTTCCCGAAAGGCAAGAGTCCTACACGGACTCCAGGGCTAGACGCCAGGGTTCCCGGCGTCTACCCCCTAGTTCAATCTCGTTACCTGCAAGTCTCTTTACTCGTTCTGTAATACATCATCTCGCAACTAACTCATTAGTTACAATGCTTGCAAGGCTTATAGTGATGTGCATTACCGAGTGGGCCTAGAGATACCTCTCCGACAATCGGAGAGACAAATCCTAATCTCGAAATATGCCAACCCAACAAGTACCTTCGGAGACACCTGTAGAGCACCTTTATAATCACCCATTTACGTTGTGATGTTTGGTAGCACACAAAGTGTTCCTCCGGTAAATGGGAGTTGCATAATCTCATAGTCATAGGAACATGTATAAGTCATGAAGAAAGCAATAGCAACATACTAAACGATCGAGTGCTAAGCTAACGGAATGGGTCAAGTCAATCACATCATTCTCCTAATGATGTGATCCCGTTAATCAAATAACAACTCTTTGTCCATGGCTAGGAAACATAACCATCTTTGATCAACGAGCTAGTCAAGTAGAGGCATACTAGTGACACTCTGTTTGTCTATGTATTCACACATGAATTATGTTTCCGGTTAATAAAATTCTAGCATGAATAATAAACATTTATCATGAAATAAGGAAATAAATAATAACTTTATTATTGCCTCTAGGGCATATTTCCTTCAGTCTCCCACTTGCACTAGAGTCAATAATCTAGTTCACATTGTCATGTGATTTAACACCAATAGTTCACATCTTTATGTGAACAGTTCACATCGCTATGTGACTAACACCCAAAAGGGTTTACTAGAGTCAATAATATAGTTCACATCGCTATGTGATTAACACCCAAAGAGTACTAAGGTGTGATCATGTTTTGTTTATGAGAGAAGTTTAGTCAACGGGTCTGCCACATTCAGATCCGTATGTGTTTTGCAAATTTCTATGTCTACAAAGCTCTGCAAGGAGCTACTTTAGCTAATTGCTCCCACTTTAAATATGTATCCAGATTAAGACTTGGAGTCATCTGGATCAGTGTCAAAGCTTGCATCAACGTAACCCTTTACGACGAACCTTTTGTCACCTCCATAATCGAGAAACATATCCTTAATCAACTAAGGATAGTTTTGACCGCTGTCCAGTGATCTACTCCTAGATCACTACTGTACTTCCTTGCTAAACACAGTGTAGGGTATACAATAGATCTGGCACACAACATGGCATACTTTATAGAACCTATGGCTGAGGCATAGGGAATGACTTTCATTCTCTTTCTATCTTCTGCCGTAGTCGGGTTTTGAGTCTTACTCAATCTCACACCTTGTAACATAGGCAAGAACTCTTTCTTTGACTGTTCCATTTTGAACTACTTCAAAATCTTGTCAAGGCATGTACTCATTGAAAAAACTTATCAAGCGTCTTGATCTATCTCTATAGATCTTTATGCTCAATATGTAAGCAGCTTCATTGAGGTCTTTCTTTGAAAACTCCTTTCAAATACTCCTCTATGCTTTCCAGAAAATTCTACATTATTTTCGATCAACAATATGTCATTCACATATACTTATCAGAAATGTTGTAGTGCTCCCACTCACTTTCATGTAAATACAGGCTTCACCGCAAGTTTGTATAAAACTATATGATTTAATCAACTCATCAAAGCGTATATTCCAACTCCGGGATGCTTGCACCAGTCCATAGATGGATCGCTGGAGCTTGCACATTTTGTTAACACCTTTAGGATCGACAAAAGCTTCTGGTTGCATCATATACAACTCTTCTTTAAAAAATCCAATAAGGAACATAGTTTTGACATCCATTTGCCAAATTTCATAAAATCTGGCAATTTGCTAACATGATACGGACAGACTTAAGCATCGCTACGAGTGAGAAAATCTCATCGTAGTCAACACCTTGAACTTTGTCAAAAACCTTTTTCGACAAGTCTAGCCTTGTAGATAGTAACACTACTATCAGCGTCCGTCTTCCTCTTGAAGATCCATTTATTTCTATGGCTTGCCGATCATCGGGCAAGTCAACCAAAGTCCATGCATTGTTCATATACATGGATCCCGTCTCAGATTTCATGGCCTCAAGCCATTTTGCGGAATTTGGGCTCATCATCGCTTCCTCATAGTTCGTAGGTTTCGTCATGGTCAAGTAACATGACCTCCAGAATAGGATTACCGTACCAGTCTGGTGTGGATCTCACTCTGGTTTACCTACGAGGTTCGGTAGTAACTTGATCTAAAGTTACATGATCATCATCATTAGCTTCCTCACTAATTGGTGTAAGAGTCACGGGAACAAATTTCTGTGATGAACTACTTTCCAATAAGGGAGCAGGTACAATTACCTCATCAAGTTCTACTTTCCTCCCACTCACTTCTTTCGAGAGAAACTCCTTCTCTAGAAAGGATCCATTCTTAGCAACGAATGTCTTGCCTTCGGATCTGTGATAGAAGGTGTACCCAACAGTCTCCTTTGGGTATCCTATGAAGACACATTTTTCCGATTTGGGTCTGAGCTTATCAGGATGAAACTTTTTCACATAAGCATCACAACCCCGATCTTTAAGAAACGACAGCTTTGGTTTCTTGCCAAACCATAGTTCATATGGTGTCGTCTCAACGGATTTAGATGGTGCCCTATTTAATGTGAATGCAGCTGTCTCTAATGCATAACCCCAAAAGGATAGTGGTTGATTGGTAAGAAACATCATAGATCGCACCATATCTAATAAAGTACGGTAACGACGTTCGGACACACCATTACACTGTGGTGTTCCAGGTGGCGTGAGTAGTGAAACTATTTCACATTGTTTTAACTGAAGGCCAAACTCGTAACTCAAATATTTTACCTCTGTGATCTTATCGTAGAAACTTCTATTTTCTTGTTACGATGATTCTCCACTTCACTCTGAAATTCTTTGAACTTTTCAAATGTTTCAGACTTGTGTTTCATCAAGTAGATATACCCATATCTGTTCAAATCATCTGTGAAGGTCATAAAATAACGATACTTGCCGCGAGCATCAATGTTCATCGGACCACATACATGAGTATGTATGATTTCCAACAAATCTGTTGCTCGCTCCATTGTTCCGGAGAACGGAGTTTTAGTCATCTTGCCCAAGAGGCATGGTTCGCAAGCATCAAGTGATTCATAATCAAGTGATTCCAAAAGTCCATCAGCATGGAGTTTCTTCATGCGCTTTACACCAATATGACCTAAACGGCAGTGCCACAAATAAGTTGCACTATCATTATTACTTTGCATCTTTTGATTTAAATATTATGAATATGTGTATCACTACGATCGAGATCCAACAAACCATTTTCATTGGGTGTATGACCATAGAAGGTTTTATTCATGTAAACAGAACAACAATTATTCTCTAACTTAAATGAATAACCGTATTGCAATAAACATGATCAAATCATATTCATGCTCAACGCAAACACCAAATCACACTTATTTAGGTTCAATACTAATCCCGAAAGTATAGGGAGTGTGGGATGATGATCATATCAATCCTGGAACTACTTCCAACACACATCGTCACTTTACCCTCAACTAGTCTATGTTCATTCTTCAACTCCCGTTTTCAGTTACTAATCTTAGCAACTGAACTAGTATAAAATACTAAGGAGTTCCTATAAACACTAGTAAAGTACACATCAATAACATGTATATCAAATGTACCTTTGTTCACTATGCCATCCTTCTTATCAGCCAAGTATCTAGGGCAGTTCCACTTCTAGTGACCAGTCCCTTTGCAGTAGAAGCACTTAGTCTCAGGCTTAGGTCCAGACTTGGGCTTCTTCACTTGAGCAGCAACTCGCTTGCCGTTCTTCTTGAAGTTCCCCTTCTTCCCTTTGCCCTTTTTCTTGAAACTAGTGGTCTTGTCAACCATCAACACTTGATGTTTTTCTTGATTTCTACCTTCGCCGATTTCAGCATCACGAAGAGCTTTGGGAATTGTTTCCGTTATCCCTTGCATATTGTAGTTCATCACGAAGTTCTAGTAACTTGGTGATAGTGACTAGAGAACTCTGCCAGTCACTATCTTATCTGGAAGATTAACTCCCACTTGATTCAAGTGATTGTAGTACTCAGACATTATGAGCACATGCTCACTAGCTGAGCAATTCTCCTCCTTCTTGTAGGCAAAGTACTGTCAGAGGTCTCATACCTCTCGACATGGGCATGAGTATGAAATACCAATTTCAACTCTTGGAACATCATATATGCTCCATGGCGTTCAAAACGTCTTTTGAAACCCTAATTTTAAGCCGTAAAGCATGGTGCACTAAACTATCAAGTAGTCATCATATCGAGCTTGTCAAACGTTCATAACATCTGTATCTGCTCCTGCAATCGTCTGTCACCTAGCGGTGCATTAAGGACATAATTCTTCTGTGCAACAATTAGGATAATCCTCAGATCACGGACCAAGTCCGCATCATTGCTACTAACATCTTTCAACATAGTTTTTCTCTAGGAACATATCAAAAATAAAACAGGGGAGCTAAACGCGAGCTATTGATCTACAACATAGATATGCTAATACTACCAGGATTAAGTTCATGATAAATTAAAGTTCAATTAATAAAATTACTTAAGAACTCCCACTTAGATAGACATCCCTCTAATCCTCTAAGTGATCACGTGATCCAAATTAACTAAACCATGTCTGATCATCATGTGACATGGAGTAGTTTCAATGGTGAACATCACTATGTTGATCATATCTACTATATGATTCACGCTCGACCTTTCGGTCTCCGCGTTCCGGGGTCATATCTGTTATATGCTAGGCTCGTCAAGTTTAACCTGAGTATTCCGCGTGTGCAACTGTTTTGCACCCGTTGTATTTGAACATAGAGCCTATCACACCCGATCATCACGTGGTGTCTCAGCACGAAGAACTTTCGCAACGGTGCATACTAAGGGAGAACACTTATACTTCAATAATTTAGTGAGGGGTCATCTTATAATGCTACCGTCAATCAAAGCAAGATAAGATGCATAAAAGATAAACATCACATGCAATCAGTATAAGTGATATGATATGGCCATCATCATCTTGTGCTTGTGATCTCCATCTCCGAAGCACCGTCAGGATCACCATCATCACCGGCGTGACACCTTGATCTCCATCGTAGCATCGTTGTCGTCTCCCCAACCTTATGCTTCTACAACTATCGCTACCGCTTAGTGATAAAGTAAAGCATTACAGGGTGATTGCATTGCATACAATAAAGCGACAACCATATGGCTCCTGCCAGTTGCCGATAACTCGGTTACAAAACATGATCATCTCATACAATAAAATTTAGCATCATGATTTGACCATATCACATCACAACATGCCCTGCAAAAACAAGTTAGACGTCCTCTACTTTGTTGTTGCAAGTTTTACATGGCTGCTACAGGCTGAGCAAGAACCGTTCTTACCTACGCATCAAAACCACAACGATAGTTTGTAAAGTTGGTGATGTTTAAACCTTCTCAAGGACCGGGCGTAGCCACACTCGATTCAACTAAAGTTGGAGAAACTGACACCCGCCAGCCACCTGTGTGCAAAGCATGTCGGTAGAACCAGTCTCGCGTAAGCGTACACGTAATGTCGGTCTGGGCCGCTTCATCCAACAATTCCGCCGAACCAAAGTATGACATGCTGGTAAGCAGTATGACTTATATCGCCCACAACTCACTTGTGTTCTACTCGTGCATATGACATCTACGCATAAAACCTGGCTCGGATGCCACCGTTGGGGAACGTAGTAATTTCAAAAAAAATTCCTACGCACACGCAAGATCATGGTGATGCATAGCAACGAGAGGGGAGAGTGTTGTCCATGTACCCTCGTAGACCGAAAGCGGAAGCGTTAGCACAACGCGGTTGATGTAGTCGTACGTCTTCACGATCCGACCGATCAAGTACCGAAAGCACGGCACCTCCGAGTTCAACACACGTTCAACCCGATGACGTCCCTCGAACTCCGATCCAGCCGAGTGTTGAGGGAGAGTTTTGTCAGCACGACGGCGTGGTGACGATGATGATGTTCTACCGACAAGGGCGTCGCCTAAGCACCACTGCAGTATTATCGAGGTGGACTATGGTGGAGGGGGGCACCGCACACGGCTAAAAGATCAAACAATCAATTGTTGTGTCTCTGGGGTGCCCCTTGGCCACGTATATAAAGGAGTGGAGGAGGGGGAGAGGGCCGGCCCCTATGGCGCGCCCTGGAGGAGTCCTACTCCCACCGGGAGTAGGATTCCCCCCCCCCCCTTCCAAGTAGTAGGAGTAGGAGTCAAGGCAAGGGAAGAGAGAAAGAAGGAAGGACGAGCAGCCTCCCCTAGTCCAATTCGGACTAGGCCTTGGGGGCGTGCAGCCTCTCCTCTCTCTTTCCCCTAAAGCCCAATAAGGCCCATATACTCCCCGGTGAATTCCCGTAACTCTCCGGTACTCCAAAAAATACCCGAATCACTCGGAACCTTTCCGATGTACGAATATAGTCGTCCAATATATCGATCTTTACATCTCGACCATTTTGAGACTCCTCGTCATGTCCCCGATCTCATCCGAGACTCCGAACTACCTTCGGTACATCAATACACATAAACTCATAATATAACCGTCATCGAACTTTAAGCGTGCGGACCCTACGGGTTCGAGAACTATGTAGACATGACCGAGACACGTCTCCGGTCAATAACCAATAGCGGAACCTGGATGCTCATATTGGCTCCCACATATTCTACGAAGATCTTTATCGGTCAAACCGCATAACAACATACGTTGTTCCCTTTGTCATCGGTATATTACTTGCCCGAGATTCGTTCGTCGGTATCTCAATACCTAGTTCAATCTCGTTACCGGCAAGTCTCTTTACTCGTTCTGTAACACATCATCTCACAACTAACTCATTAGTTACAATGCTTGTAAGGCTTATAGTGATGTGCATTACCGAGTGGGCCCAGAGATACCTCTCCGACAATCGGAGAAACAAATCCTAATCTCGAAATATGCCAACCCAACAAGTAGCTTCGGAGACACCTGTAGAGCACCTTTATAATCACCCATTTACATTGTGACGTTTGGTTGCATACAAAGTGTTCCTCCAGTAAACGGGAGTTGCAAAATCTCATAGTCATAGGAACATGTATAAGTCATGAAGAAAGCAATAGCAACATACTAAACGATCGAGTGCTAAGCTAACGGAATGGGTCAAGTCAATCACATCATTCTCCTAATGATGTGATCTCGTTAATCAAATGACCACTCTTTGTCCATGGCTAGGAAACATAACCATCTTTGATCAACGAGCTAGTCAAGTAGAGGCATACTAGTGACACTCTGTCTATGTATTCACACATGTATTATGTTTCCGGTTAATACAATTCTAGCATGAATAATAAACATTTATCATGAAATAAGGAAATAAATAATAACTTTATTATTGACTCTAGGGCATATTTCCTTCAAATCGCCACGCGTCGACCGAGGCCGCAGGCGGATGGGGCCCGCGGTGCTCCGCGCTTGCCCTTTGGCTTTGCCTCGAAGCCAAGCTCGAGTGCGCCTTGGGCCCGGGGGCTACTGTCGGCATCCTGGGAACGGGGGTACCCAGACTTGCCTGCCTGCGGCCGATGGTGTGGCTCCATCAGTGGCCTGGTATGGCCCATTTTGGCAGCAACGACACAAGACCCTCGCGAGGGGCCAAGCCTCGCGAGGCAGACGACACCAAGACCTCCCTGGGGGCAGCCTCGCTAGGATGGCTCCCAAGGAGCGGAGATATCAATGTGGGGTGCACCTCGCGAGGTTCGCGTGACGTGAGCCATGACGACCAAGGCCAGGCGGGCGCCAAGCGGGCGCAGTGTACCGGTTTCCTCTTTGGTGCTAAGGAGGCAAGCACAGGCGCCGGGTCCCGAGGAATCAGGCAAAGGTTTCCATATTGGTGCAACAAGACCAAGACCGCCAGGACAACAGGATGGGGGTCATCGCGGATCCCACTACAGCGTCACCGCCAGAGCCTTTGCAGGCGAAGACTACTTTTGTCAGGATAACTTGTACTAGTTGTCTCCCTTCAATATTGGCCGTTGTGAGATCCCTTCCCGCCTGCATTTGGGGAGAGGACCAAGGCCACTATAAATAGGACTTAGCCACCACGGTAGAACGGACGGATCATTCAGACCATCCTCACACCCATCAGCTCATCGAGTTCAAGAACACCTCACCTCCTGAGGCTGTTCTGTACTAAAACATCCTCAGCCGCCCGAGGCAATCCACAACCAAGCTGGAGTAGGGTATTACACCGCAAGGTGGCCCGAACAAGGATAAACGGATGTGTCCCTTGTCCCTCGGGTTCGTCGAGCTAGGCTCTGGAATCGTTGGGCCGGCAGGTTAGGGAGAAGAAGTTCTTCGTACGCACCCCAGTGTTTGAACCTCTCAAGGGTCTGTGGATGTAACATCCCAAATTTCCTATTTGGAATGTTTTACAATTATAGCTAAGCATCTATGCATGTTGTTTGAAATTTGAGTGGCATTTGAATATTTTGAGTTGTTGGAGTTTGAATTCAAAATTTGGCAGTTGAAATTCATTTCAAAACTATGCCTGATAAATACTTGAGAGAAAGTATGAGAGGAGTAAACATGACACTCCAAAAATATCAGAGGAAAACATTGCCAAAAGTTTTGAATTCAAATTTGAGTTTCATTTGAATTTTGGAAAAAAATGATTTTTATAAACTTTGGATTTTACCACGAAAATGTTCAAATGATAGGAATATTCCCCGATCATTTTGGTATATATATGTCCTATATAAAATATTTATAGTTTATATATTATCTCTGTTTTGTTTTTCATAAAAATAAAATTATAAAAAAGGAAAAGACCCAGCGCCACCAGCCGATTGCCCACCAAGACTGGCAACCCACCGATCCAGCCAGCAGTGCGCCACCCAGCCCCACCAAAGGCGACCCACCAGCCTTGACCGCCCAATGAGCCAGCCGACCGACCCAGCCAAAGCCTCCCGGCTCGGTCGCCCGACGCCGCCTCCCCACTCTCGGCGACGGTGGACCCCACCGTCTCCTACCCCTCGCCCGCCACTCGCCCGCTCCGCCGCTCACGGATCCCGAAGGATCCGGGATTCATCGTGATCCGCTCGCCGGCTTGCCCCCTCGCCCAAGCCGTGCACCCCTATAAATACCCTCCCCTCACCCCATTCCCCCCTCGCCCCTCGCCCGACCCTCTCCTCCCTCCATGCCTTTTCGCTGGAGTAGCCGAAACGCCGCCGCCGCCATTAACCTCGTCGCCACCTTGGTCACCGAGCCCGTTGACTCCACCAACGGACCCCTCGTCGTCGCGCCGCACCGCGGAGCTCCCGCCGTCGCCCGCGACCACCGGAGACGCCGGAACACTCGCCGCCCGAGCCGCCGCCGCCGTCGACGTCCGGTAAGTCGCCGGAGACTTCCCCCGCCGTCCGATCTCGTTCCAACGGATAGGATTAGATCCCCCCCCCCCGAAGGGGTATATTAGTTAAATAAAACCGGTTCGGTCCGGTTAGTCCGGTTTATTCTTAGTTAGGGTTTTTATTTTGAATCGGCCCGATTCGTTTAAACCCTAGGCCCGTTTAGTTATATTACGCACAGGGCGTTAGTTAGGCCCAGTTAGCCCGTTTTTCTTTTATTTTCGTTTTCTGTTTTAACAGAATAGTTTCAGATTTGAAAAATTCATATCTTTTAATCTACTTAATATTTTTTAGTGATTATTTTTTTGTTGGTTTGCAAATTTCTTATAGTTTCTGCAGAAAATATAATTAGCTATGTTAAAATTATTTAGAATTGCTTTATTTTAGATTTAGTCAGAATAGTAAATCTGCTATCAAATGAGTTAGGAAAATTATTTTTTAATGATTCTTTTTGCCCCAACTTTGTTTTGACATTTCCTAACCGTAGGAATTAATGTGGGCATTTTAGGATTAATAAAAAATTAGTTTCTAGCAGAATCATGCTATTCTTAATTAATTAACTAGCTACTGTTTTCCTATTGTTTTACTTAGCAAATAAATTTATTTTTCATATGTGATAGATTATTCTAGGTTAGTTTCTGTCACTTTAGAGCATGAACTTTTATTTATAATAAATAAAACTTTTATTTTATTTTTCTTAATAGAAATTGAATTAGGCCTAATAGGAGTTTTATAATAGCTTTTAAGGTGATTCTTTTTTGCTCCTAGTTGCTTAATGCATTCTTTTCTGTTAAGTTAACATAAACCCATGGTTAGGTTATGTTAAGAAAATTTTTGTTATGTAAAACTAATTTTAGTTGTTGCTTGAAGTAGGAAAACTTTGAGTTGGATTTCTTCGAGTTTTTCCTTTGGGTTTTGATTCGTTTGTTTGGTGTGTTATGTTACTATGCTATTGTGTTAAGTGATCATATGCTATATGCTTATTGTGATTATTGTTTGCCTCGGTAGAATTTCCGGAGTGCGAAGCTTGCTACTACGAATCCCTAGCTTACGAGGATCGTCAGCAAGGCAAGTCATTGATCATGTTTCTTTACAATACCTATGATTTTTATTGCATTAGAATAATACCTCCCCACCATGCATGCAGTAGTTGAAAATTTGAAGTTACAATCTTGAGTAGTATCATGTGGTAGGATGAACCAATTCCCCTTGTTACCATGACCCGGGACGAAGTAGTTTTATTTTGCTATGCTCGTAGACGGGGTTGGTTGAGTAAATTCATAAGGGAGATGTGAGAGTCAAGATGATGACAACCCCATGAACTTCAAGATCAAGATGGACTTCGGAATTCACTACTGGGTGGAGGACGGTTGAAGGGCACCCTGGAGAACCCAGTGGTTGGCCGGGATGCATGGAGAAGTGCCATGACATCTTGCGGAAAGCTTCACCCAGCCACGAAGAGACGGATGTATACCCCAGCCGGAAGCTCAAACACCCTGAAGTGCGAAGACTTAAAAAAGGAGGGAATGATTCTTGCGGGTAAAGTGCGCAAACCTCTGCAGAGAAAAGATCTAATCGATTAGCCGTGTCCCCGGTTACGGACAAATTGAGCCTCTGGAACTTGGAAGTATTCGGAAATCTCAACACTAAAATTTATAAGTTAATTGAGGGGGTTATGACTTAATAATTTGGGAATGAGATATTGGTTGGCGGAACCATCTCAATAACTACCAACAATTCTGTAGTATTTGCAAGCAAGTCCACTGTAGTAGGAAAAAACTGGCTTTTCGCAAAATGATGAAACTTAGAGCCCCACAGCCAAAATGCATATAGTGTTAGAAATTTTATTATTGTTATTCTCTCTTCATGACTTGCCAGCATATTCAAAATGCTGACCTACACGGCTGCAACGTCTTATGTTGCAGAGGAGTATTCCGATCAGGAGTGAGGCTACGCTCCGCGCTTGGCGATTGCCCTTTGGAGTCGGATGGACTCGCTATTTCTTCTACGCTTCCGCAGCTTATTTAGTTTATTTCTCATGAGTTAGCCTTCGGCCGAATTTATTCTATTGTAATAAAGACTCTATATGAGAATCGTGTAATAAATTCAGGTGTGATTGAACTTTGATTATTTCATCGATGTCTTGTGAGTACCAAAGATGATCTTGGGATGGTATGCATACGGATATTTGACCGATTTTGGGTCAGGTCGCTCTGAGAGATGGTATCGAGCACACGCGACCGTGGGGCGTAACCCCTAGGATCGGAAAGCCATAGGAAGAGACTATTTACTTTATATCCTTATCATTCCGTAATTCTCCCTGTTCATTTCTAACTTCTCTCGATTTTCAACATTCTAGATGGCGTCGAGTTCACCCAGTTTTGCTACGGAGTTTTGCCACCAGATGAGACGATGCCCTTGGCGGAAGCTGGTCCAGATGGTGAAGAAGCTGAAGATTGCTCGCCTTCGATCACGGGAAGCCAACCAATGCACTTCCGACGGATACCCGCTTCTGAGATTGAAGTGCATATTCGAGGAGAACCTTCGGAGGACATACCGAGCCTATTGACTTTGAGTTTACCGACTTCAACTGGATCCTCGGAAGGGACATGGCGATCTATCGTGCACTTGGACATCTCCGAGAAGAGTACAGGGCGGAGCTCGATCCATAAGACCTCGCCATGGTTTCTCGCAGAGCAAGGAATGGAGATATCATCCGTACCGTAGAGGACGACTCCATTCTCTCTTATGTCCAAGACTTGGAGTGTCTCCTCGGAAGCGGAGATTCGGACTCGTCGTAACTCGAAGGTACACAGGAGGCTGTTGTTCCGTGAATCTGGAACTGGAGGAGAAGGCACACGCGACTTCCTTGACCATGAGGAAGAAATCGCGGACTTCATGGAGAGAGTCGACGACCAAGATGAAGGTTGCCGCATTAGAGGAAAAGATGGACTTGGGAGAGGACCTTTTTCCGAGTGGAGATGACGGACCCTCGTGAGCAATGATCGATTATGAAGGGAGTTCCACCGGAGGAAGCCGCAAGAGGAGGCGCCGCAATGAGGACGCCACACCGAGGACATCGCACTGGAGGACGCAAGGATTATTGATGAAGACATTGAGTCGACCACCATGTTATTTTACCTTTTAAATCGATCGTTAGGCCGATATTGTCGATTAGTCGTGAGATATTTTGTAATCGAGATTGAACCATGTTTGAGTGGAATGAATAAATGATTGGTGTGATTATGTTTGTGCATTCATATGGGTAGTGATATTTCTCATTAGACCATTGTTCTATTCTAATTTTCTCATCCACTCCAAAACACGGATGCCTCCGGGCGTGACACGGCTTTCCGCGGAGCTCACCCAGCTACTCCAAAGCAGCGAATGCCCTCATGCGATACTCATCGAAATCGAACAACAACAACAACAATCCACCGCCACCACCCCTGTTGACAACTTGACTCGATTCCTAAGGCTGAATCCGCCGGTGTTCTCTAGCAGACCGAGCCGATTGTGGCCGATGATTGGCTCCGCAAGGTCGGAAGAGAGCTAATCACTGTTGGATGCACCGATGCAGAGAAGGTGCGCCTTGCCGCACATCAACTTGATGGACCTGCAGCTTCTTGGTGGGAGAACTACACGCCACTTATCCCATCGGCACCATCACGTGGGATCAGTTCCAGCGAACTTTCCGCACCGCTCATGTTTCAGCTGGAGCCATGAGTGCGAAGAAGCGTGAGTTCCGCAACTTACGCCAGGGAACCGTCTTGTAGTGCGATGCGTGGATGAGTTCACAAGTTAGCTCGCTATGCCCCTGATGATGTGGCCACGAGATGCATAAGCAGGAGAAGTTTCTCGAGGGACTCAATGACGAGCTGGGAATGCAGCTTATGGTGGCTACTTTCACCAACTACCGGGAGCTGGTAGACAAGGCCACCATACTTGAAGGCAAGCAGCAGCAGATTGATAGCCGCAGCGGAAGTACAGCCGGGGAAGCACAACTCAGAGCTCAAAGGCGAAGCCCGTTATGCCCCATACTCGGGAGGGCATACCCATCACAACCATGGAGGACATAACCATGGAGGAAATGGGAACAACCGCAACCGGGACAACAAGTCGAGCAATGGTAATGGAAGCGGTAATGGGAACCAGCATCATTCTGCCCGGCTCAAGGATCTGAGTCACATCACTGCTTCAAGTGCCGAAAACAGGCACTATGCCACCGACTGCCGGAGGCCAAGCAGAGAATGGAAACGGCAATGGAAGCTCAGCGAAGAAGCCCAACCCTTTCCCTCGTGCTCGGGTGAACCACATTGACGTGGAGGGCGTCTATGATCAGCCGGAAATCGTGGTTGGTAAGTTTTATTGAATTCACGTTCGATATTGGTACTCTTTGATTTTGGTGCAGCGATTCATTCATATCAAGGGTAGTTGTGGAAAAGTACGGGTTGCCCACTAAAACCCTTAGAAGCCCCTTCGTCGGTTCAGCAGGAGGAGAAATGATGGCGAGCTTAGGCTGTCATGCAACCCTCAACATCGAAATCATAAATTTCCCACAGACCTCATAGTATTGGAAACCCGGACCTTGGATGTAATCCTAGGCATGGATTGGTTGACGAAGTCGAAGGAAACATAGATCGTGCCCATAAGTCTATTCTGCTCACCACCCCGGAGCAGAAGAGGATCAAGTATGTTCAGGAGGAAGTGCCAGTAGTGCGGGATTTTCCCGATGTGTTTCCGGAGGAATTACCAGGAATGCCACCGGACAGGGACATTGAATTTCTGATTGAGTTATTGCCCGGCACAGCCCCAATATCCAAGAGACCTTATCGGATGCCACCGAACGATTTGAAAGAGATCAAGAACCAAATTAATGAGCTATTGGAGAAGGGATATATTCGGCCAAGCTCATCACCTTGGGGAGCCCCAGTTCTTTTGGTAGAGAAGAAGGATGGAACCTTGAGAATGGTTGTGGATTATCGTTCGCTAAACGAGGTGACCATCAAGAACAAGTACCCTATGCTGATGATTAATGATCTATTTGATCAGCTAGTTGGAGCCAAGGTATTCTCCAAGATCGATCTTCGATCAGGGTATCATCAGTTGAAGATCCGTGAAAAGGATATACCCAAAACAGCATTCACTACCAGGTATGGTTTATATGAGTATACCGTCATGTCATTTGGATTGACTAATGCTCCTGCATACTTCATGAATTTGATGAACAAGGTATTTATGGAATATCTAGACAAGTTTGTCGTGGTGTTCATTGATGATATACTGATTTTCTCCAAGAGCGAGGAAGAGCATAAGGAACATTTGCGTCTAGTTCGAGAAACTTGAGAACATCGGTTGTATGCCAAGTTCATAAATGTGAATTTTGGCTGAAGGAAGTCGATTCCTCGGACATGTTATTTCAGGAGAAGGAATAGCGATTGACCCGCCAAGGTTGAATCACCACCGATTGGCGGTCACCCACCTCGATCAAGGAGATCCGCAGTTTTCTCGGACTCGCAGGATATTATCGGAGGTTTATTGAGAACTTCTCGAAGATTGCCAAGCCCATGACTGAGCTGTTGAAGAAGGAAGCCAAGTACATTTGGACCGAGGATTGTGAAGCCAGTTTTCAGGAATTGAAGAAACGTTTGGTCATAGCCCCAGTGCTGATTTTGCCGGACATACACAAGGATTACCAGGTTTATTGTGACGCTTCTCGTCAGGGACTCGGAGGAGTACTCATGCAGGAAGGAAAAGTTGTAGCTTATACCTCCAGACAGCTACGACCTCATGAGATGAATTATGCCACACATGATTTGGAGTTAGCAGCCGTAGTGCATGCACTCAAGACCTGGACACATTTCCTCGCCGGAAACCGTTGTGATGTTTACACGATCACAAGAGCTTGAAGTATATTTTCACGCAGAAGAGTTGAACCTCGAGCAGAGGAGATGGCTAGAGTTAATCAAGGACTATGACATGAGATTGCATTACCACCCGTAAGGCTAATGTTGTAGCAGATGATTTGAGCCGTAAGAGTTATGTGAACACTCTTATAGCAGGAGGATTACCCGGAGTTAGTCGATGACCTCGAGATCTCCGATCGGAGATAGTTCCAGAGGATATGTTGCAACTCTGAAGTTCAGTCCACTTTGGCGAAAAGAATTCGTGAAGCTCGAAGTCGGACAAGGAAATTGATGAGATAAAGCGAAGATGAATGAAGGAAAAGCCAAAGGGTTCCGTAAGGATGAACACGGAGCTATATGGTTCGAGGATCGTATTATGTGCCCAATGATCCCGAACTCAGAAGCTAATTCTTCAGAGGCTCATGATTCACCGTACTCGATTCACCCCTGTAACACCAAGATGTACCGGATTTGAAGGAAAGTTTACGGTGGACGGTATGAAGAAGGATATTGCAGTACATAGCGGTATGCGATGTTTGTCAACGAGTAAAGGCGTAACATCGAAGCCAGCAGGGTTACTTCAACCTTTGCCGATTCCCGATTGGAAATGGGAAAAACTTGGGATGGATTTCATCACGGGATTACCCAGACCCGTTCAGGTTATGATTCTATCTGGGTAGTGGTTGATCGTTTGACCAAGGTAGCTCACTTCATTCCGTGAAGACTACCTATACCAGTGCTAAGTTGGCCAAGATATACATGACCAGGATCGTATGTCTGCATGGAGTTCCGAGGAGTATCGTGTCGATAGAGGAACACAATTTACCTCAAAGTTTTGGAATCGGTTGCATGAAACTTTGGAGTGCGAGGCTGGAGTTCAAGACAGCTTTTCATCCATGAGCAGATGGATGAGACCGAGAGAGTCAACCAGATTCGGAGGACATGTTGAGAGCTTGTGTGCTAGACTATGGGTCTAGCTGGGATGATAATTTGCCATACGCAGAGTTCTCATACAACAACAGTTATCGATCCATCAAGATGGCCCCTTCGAGCTCTATACGGAAGGAGGTGCGAAACACCATTCTTTGTGGGATGGTGTTGGAGATCGATCACTTTTCGTTCCGATCTTATCGAGATTCGAAGAGAAAGTCAAGCTGATTCGGGATAGACTCAAGATAGCTCACCAAGACAGAAGAGTTATGCCGACAATAAGCGCAAGGAAGTAACTTACGGCGGAGACCGAGCATATCTTCGTGTGTCCCACTTCGTGGAATCAAGAGGTTTGGTGTCAAAGGAAAGTTAGCACCCGATTCATTGGCCTGCACAAAATCCTCGAGCGTCGTGGAGAAGTTACTTACAAGTTGGAATTGCGGAAGGATTGTCCGGAGTTCATGATGTCTTCCATGTTTCTCGGTGAAGAAGTGTCATGCCGACATGGCGATATTCCGTTGAGAGACACAAAGGTGCCCCTAGAGGCCATACAGCTCGACGGTGATCTGACTTATAAGGAGAAACCCGTCCAATTCTCGAGATTGCGAACAGAGTCACCCGCAGCAAGATCATCAAGTTTTGCAAGGTGATGTGGAGTCATCACTCCGAAGAAGAAGCCACACAGAGCGCCAAGAAGACCTTCTTGAGACCACCCACACCTATTTGCTAGCCAACCCGAATCTCGAGGGCTAGATTCATCTTAAGGTGGGTAGGTTTGTAACATCCCAAATTTCCTATTTGGAATGTTTTACAATTATAGCTAAGCATCTATGCATGTCGTTTGAAATTTGAGTGGCATTTGAATATTTTGAGTTGTTGGAGTTTGAATTCAAAATTTGGCAGTTGAAATTCATTTCAAAACTATGCCTGATAAATACTTGAGAGAAAGTATGAGAGGAGTAAACATGACACTCCAAAAATATCGAGAGAAAACATTGCCAAAAGTTTTGAATTCAAATTTGAGTTTCATTTGAATTTTGGAAAAATGATTTTTATAAACTTTGGATTTTACCTCGAAAAATGTTCAAATGATAGGAATATTCCCTTCATTTTGGTATATATATGTCCTATATAAAATATTTATAGTTTATATATTATCTCTGTTTTGTTTTTCAAAAAATAAAAATTAGAAAAAAAAAAGAAAACCAGACCCAGCGCCAGCCAGCCGACCGCCCAGCCAAGACTGGCAACCCACCGACCGCCCGGCCAGTGGCCACCAAAGGGGCCCACAACCCGACCGGCCTAGCGAGCCAGCCGACCGACCCCACCCGAAAGCCTCCCGGCTCGGTCGCCCGACGCGCCGCACTCCCCCTCTCTCTCGCTGACGGTGGACCCCCACCCGTCTCCTACCCCTCGCCCACGCCACTCGCCCGCTCAGCCGCTCACCGGATCCCGAAGGATCCGGATTCGTCGTGATCCGCTTGCCGCTTGCCCTCGCCCAAGCCGTGCACCCCCTATAAATACCCTCCCTCACCCCATTCCCCCCTCGCCCTCGCCTGACCCTCTCCTCCCTCCGCCTTTTCATTGGAGTAGCCGAACGCCGCCGCCGCCATTAACCTCGTCGCCGACGCCTCGTCACCCCGAGCCCGTTGACTCCACCAACCGACCCCTCGTCGCGCCGCACCACGGAGCTCCCGCCGTCGCCTCGACCACCGGAGACGCGAACACTTCCGCCCGAGCCGCCGCCGCCCGTCGGCGTCCGTAAGTCGCCGGAGACTTCCCGCCGTCGATCTCGTCCAACGGATAGGATTAGATCCCCCCCCCCCGAAGGGGTATGTTAGTTAAATAAAACCGGTTCGGTCCGGTTAGTCCGGTTTATTCTTAGTTAGGGTTTTTATTTTGAATCGGCCCGATTCGTTTAAACCCTAGGCCCGTTTATTTATATTACGCATGTATGCTAGTTAGGCCCGATTAGCCTGCTTTTCTTTTATTTTCGTTTTCTGTTTTAATGTAATAGTTTCATATTTGAAAAATTCATATCTTTTAATCTACTTAATATTTTTAGTGATTCTTTTTTGTTGGTTTGCAAATTTCTTATAGTTTCAGAGAAAATATAATTAGCTATGTTAAAATTATTTAGAATTGCTTTATTTTAGATTTAGTCAGAATAGTAAATCTGCTATAAAATGAGTTAGGAAAATTATTTTTAATGATTCTTTTGCCCCAACTTTGTTTTGACATTTCCTAACCGTAGGAATTAATTTGGGCATTTTAGGATTAATAAAAAATTAGTTTCTAGCAGAATCATGTTATTCTTAATTAATTAACTAGCTACTATTTTCCTATTGTTTTACTTAGCAAATAAATTTATTTTTCATATGTGATAGATTATTCTAGGTTAGTTTCTATCACTTTAGAGCATGAACTTTTATTTATAATAAATAAAACTTTTATTTTATTTTTCTTAATAGAAATTGAATTAGGCCTAATAGGAGTTTTATAATAGCTTTTAAGGTGATTCTTTTTTGCTCCTAGTTGCTTAATGCATTCTTTTTTGTTAAGTTAACATAAACCCATGGTTAGGTTATGTTAAGAAAATTTTTGTTATGTAAAACTAATTTTAGTTGTTGCTTGAAGTAGGAAAACTTTGAGTTGGATTTCTTCGAGTTTTTCCTTTGGGTTTTGATTCGTTTGTTTGGTGTGTTATGTTACTATGCTATTGTGTTAAGTGATCATATGCTATATGCTTATTGTGATTATTGTTTGCCTTGGTAGAATTTCCAGAGTGCGAAGCCTGCTACTACGAATCCCTAGCTTACGAGGATCGTCAGCAAGGCAAGTCATTGATCATGTTTCTTTACAATACCTATGATTTTTATTGCATTAGAATAATACCTCCCCACCATGCATGCGGTAGTTGAAAATTTGAAGTTACAATCTTGAGTAGTATCATGTGGTAGGATGAACCAATTCCCCTTGTTACCATGACCCGGGACGAAGTAGTTTTATTTTGCTATGCTCGTACACGGGGTTGGTTGAGTAAATTCATAAGGGAGATGTGAGAGTCAAGATGATGACAACCCCATGAACTTCAAGATCAAGATGGACTTGAAATTCACTCTTGGGTGGAGGGCGGTTGACGGGCACCTGGAGAACCCAGGGTTGGCGGGATGCATGGAGAAGTGCCATGACATCTTGCGGAAAGCTTCACCCAGCCACGAAGAGACGGATGTATACCCCATTGACCGGAAGCTTACATGCAGCCGCAAGCCATTATGGGCTCGGCTTGGTCAACCCTAGTTGTGACGCTGGCTGGGCGGTACTACGAGATGTAGAAGAACGGTAGGATTGGATGGGTACGGCGGTGGCGGAAGAACTCTTCTAAGACCCTGTTTCATTCATCCGTCTTCAAACACCACAAGTGCGAAGACTTAAAAAGGAGGGAATGATTCTTGCGGGTAAAGTGCGCAAACCTCTGCAGAGAAAAGATCTAATCGATTAGCCGTGTCCCCGGTTACGGACAAATTGAGCCTCTGGAACTTGGAAGTATTCGGAAATCTCAACACTAAAATTTATAAGTTAATTGAGGGGGTTATGACTTAATAATTTGGGAATGAGATATTGGTTGGCGGAACCATCTCAATAACTACCAACAATTCTGTAGTATTTGCAAGCAAGTCCACTGTAGTAGGAAAAAACTGGCTTTTCGCAAAATGATGAAACTTAGAGCCCCAACGCCAAAATGCATATAGTGTTAGAAATTTTCTTATTGTTATTCTCTCTTCATGACTTGCCAGCGTATTCAAAATGCTGACCTACACAGCTGCAACGTCTTATGTTGCAGAGGAGTATTCCGATCAGGAGTGAGGCTACGCTCCGCGCTTGGCGATTGCCCTTTGGAGTCGGATGGACTCGCTATTTCTTCTACGCTTCCGCAGCTTATTTAGTTTATTTCTCATGAGTTGGCCTTCGGTCGAATTTATTCTATTGTAATAAAGACTCTATATGAGAATCGTGTAATAAATTCAGGTGTGATTGAACTTTGATTATTTCATCGATGTACTGTGAGTACCAGCATGATCTTGGGATGGTACAGACACAGAGATTTGACCGATTTTGGGTCAGGTCGCTACAGTGGAGCCCCGAATCCGACATAAAATATAATCTCTAATTGTCATTGCAAACATGTTTAATCACAATGGGTTGAATCATGGATACTAGGTTAAACATATTTACACAAACAGAACAATTAGAGTTCATACTAGTTTCTCTCTGCCACGGCCAGTTCATCGAATGTCGTCATTATTGCCTTTCACTTGCACGACCGAACAATATGAAAATAATAGTGCAAGAGTGTCATGGACTAAGCTGGAATCTGCAAACATTTTATTCAACACGAGAAGACAAGGTAAAATGGGCTCTTTATTAGTTCAACAATTATTCAAATGAGAGCCACTCAACATTTTCATCGTGGTGAAATTTAGAGAAACACACTGAAATATTTTTGGAGTTTTTGGTTTTCTTGAACAAGCAAATAAAAGGGAAAAGCAAAAGTGAGGAAAACTATTTACACGGGAAAGCTCCCAACAAGCAAAAGAAGAACAAGGAAATCTTTTTGGGTTTTATTTTTAATAATACTACTAAGCATGCATAGAAAGTAAATTAGCTACAACTAATTTTTTCGGTTTTTCTAAAGTTTTTCAAACACACAAGAAGAAAGCAAGAAAATAAATCTTAGCATGGATGATACAATGAAAAAGTGTGAACACCGACTAATGGAATAAGTGAACATGAATGTAAAGTCGGTGGAAACACGTACTCCCCCAAGCTTAGGCTTTTGGCCTAACTTGGTAGTCGATTAGTATCCTAGATGGTAGTAGGGGTACTGAGGAGCGCACATCCACTCATCCCACTGCTGAGGCTCCTCCTCTGCCTCTGCAGCAGCCTGAGCATTCCGGTAGGTGATGATGTCCGCATGCATGATCCTATAACCGCCCCTGGCAACAGAATCAAACAAGGCAGGAGCAGGCAATGGAATAATATCATGAGTTTCAATGCTAAAAACCAGGTTATAAGGAATAGGGATGTCAAGGTAATCTCGTGCAATAAAATGGTGGTGTTCCATGGCTGTGCGGTCTAGGTAAACCTTGGTCAGAGGGTAATCATGATGGCTTATCTCGACATTAAAGTGAGCCGCCAAACGAGTAGCAAAAATCCCACCATGTATTTTACCCTTTTACCCTTGTACTTATTAATATGGAGGCGATGAGCCACAATAGCTCCCAAGCTATAAGTGTTGTCGCCCTCTAGTGCACGACGTAAAACAGTAAGGTCTGGTGAACTGAGTGCACCCACCTTCTCTCTAGCAATCAAGCATTTTGCAATGAAAAGAGCAAAGTAATGAACAACAGGAAAATCCAAGCCAGCGGCAGTGATAGCTGACACCCCTCTCTCATGTCCCACTTTCAAGGTGTGATAAAAGGTCTCAAACTCTGTCGGCCTAGGCTCGGCTAAACTCTCATCAGAATGGATCATGCATATGTCACAAAATTCAGTGAGTGGTATCTGATGGTTTTCAGCATATAAATCAAAACTCACTTCAGGAGGATTATTTCTAGGAAGGAAAGTAAAACTTTGAACAAATATGTTTGTGAGGATTTGATGTTGTTCACACTCATCTGCGATGAAGTCGGTGAGGCCGGCATTAGCAGCATATTGTGTGAACTCCTGAAGGATTCCAGCCTCTTCCAGGAACGGGGTGTGCGGCCATTCACACGGCCATACTTCTGCCAACCTCCGAGGATGGAGATCACTATTAGATGACTCCCTAATAACACCCTGGGAGTTCAACTTAGAGCCAAACTTCCTAAAGATATACATGGTTTTCCTATGAACAAAAATTCTAAAATTTATTAGCCCACAAAATTTTCTCAAAAAAACTTCACAAAAATGATACCAACAACTCATAGGGATACATAGAGGCCATAGCAAGCATTCAAACTACTTAGAAATCTAAGGATTCAACATGCAAGCTCATCTACAGCAGCACCAAGAGTAGCTAATTATTCAAAATATAAACCACTAAAACAAAAACTAATTGGACAAGCGGTGGAGTCACATACCAAGGAACAATCCCAAAAACAGTTTACAAACGGAGACTTGAGCAAAGAGATCAAAATCCGCGGGTTTGAGAGCAAGAACACGGGAGAGAGAGCAATGGAGATTTTTTTTCTGGAGGTAAGTGATGATGTGGTGTGAAGGGATAAGTAAGGGGGCCCACGTGGGGACCACAACCCACCAGGGCGCGCGTGGGGGTCCTGGCGAGCCCAGGTGGCTTGTGCCCACCTAGTGCACCTCCCTCTGATATTATTTGCAACAGAAATTCAAAAATATTCAGAAAAAAATCGTATTAAATTTTCAGGGCATTCTGAGAACTTTTATTTTTGGGTCATTTTTTATTGCACGGGAAATTTGGATAACGGACAAAACATGGCATTTTATTTTATTTAGCTAATAAAAACAGAAAACAAAAGGTAGGGACACAAGGTAGTGCTTACTAAATTCATCAACTTCATACTGTTAAAAAATGATCCATTAATAAGGTTGATCGAGTCTTATTAACAACAACTTTCGATTAGCATGAAACCGAAGAACTTTCGTAAATCACTAAGTTACCGCAATGGGGATATGAATGTCCCCAACAATAAGCATTTCATATTTCTTTTTGACAGTAGGTAGAGGTATTTCAAAACTTCCAATAGTGATTGTCGGAGATTTTTCAATAACATTAATACAATTCACTTGGAATTGTTTCTTCGGAAAGTGCACCGTATCCTCATTACCATTAATATGAAAAGTGATCTTGCTTTTATTGCAATCAATAACAGCCCCTGCAGTATTCAAGAAGGGTCTACCAAGGATAATCGATATGTTGTCGTCCTCGGGCATCTCAAGCATAACAAAGTCAGTCAAAATAGTAACATTAGCAACAACAACGGGCACATCCTCACAGATACCGATAGGTATGGCAGTTGTCGGCCATTTGCAAAGATATTTCAGTAGGTGTGAGTTTATTCAAATAAAGTCTTTTATATAAAGATAAAGGCATAACACTAACACCAGCTCCTAAATCACACAAAGCAGTTTTCACATAATTCTTTTCATAGAGCAAGGTATAGTTGGTATTCCCGGATCTCCAAGTTTTTTAGGTACTCCATCTTTAAAAGTATAATTAGCAAGCATAGTGGAGATTTCAGCTTCCGATAGTTTTCTCTTATTTGTGATGATGTCTTTCATATACTTTGCATAAGGAGACATTTTCAAGATATCAGTCAAGCGAGTATGCAAAAAGATTGGCCTCATCATTTCAGCAAAGCATTCAAATTCTTCATCATTTTTCTTTTTAGTTGACTTGGGTGGAAAATTCATAGGTTTTTGAACTCACGGTTCTCTTTCTTTACAGTGTTTTCTAGCAATGAAGTCTCTTTTGTCATATATTTTATTCTTAGGTTGTGGGTTATCAAGATCAACATGTGGTTCTATCTCAACATCATTGTCTGGTTCTTTATTATTTAGTTGAGAGTCTTCATGAACCTCATCATTATCTTTTTCATTATCACTAGGTGAGTGTTCATTACCAGATTGAGTTTCAGCATCTGAGATAGAAGTTTCATTATCATTATCAGGAGGTTTTTCTATTTCAGGTTCACTAGAAGTATGCAAAGTCCTGTCATTTTTCTTTTTCTTTTTCTTTCTAGAAGGACTAGGTGCATCAGTGTTAACTCTTTGTGAATCTTGTTCTATTCTTTTTGGGTGTCCCTCAGGATAAAGTGGTTCCTGAGTCATTTTACCTCCTCTAGTTGCAACTCTAACAACAAAGTCATGTATATTATTATCCATTTCATCAAGCAACTCTCTTTGAGATTTAGCAACTTGTTCTAACTGAGTTTGAACCATAGAAGCATGTTTTCCAACACCTCTAACATCATTTGAAATTCTAAATAATAAGTCACTCAAGCGGGCAATCATATCAGAATTATATTTCAATTGTTTCATAACATTTGCATTGAAGTGATCTTGTTTTCTAATATAGTTTTCAAACTCATAAAGGCATTGGCTAGGATGCATATTGTGAGGATTTTCATTATCATTGGACTTCATTAAAGAATTTACCTCTACCACCTTAGGCAGTGGTGCTGTATTAAGCCCATGTATTTCTTCAATAGGAGGTACATTTTTAACATCCTCAGCTTTAATACTATTTTCCTTCATGGATTTCTTTGCCTCTTGCATATCCTTAGGACTGAGATATAATATACCCCTCTTCTTGGGAGTGGGTTTAGGTGGTGGTTCAGGAAGAGTCCATTCATCATAATTTTTTAATATATTATTCAATAATTCTTCAGCTTGTCCAACAGTTCGTTCCCTGAAAACACAACCAGCACAACTATCTAGTAAGTCCCTAGAAGCATCGGTTAGTCCATTATAGAACTCAAGTATTTCATTCTTCTTAAGAGGATGATCAGGCAAAGCACTAAGTAACTGGCAAAGCCTCCCCCAAGCTTGTGGGATACTCTCTTCTTTGGTTTGCACAAAGTTAAATATTTCCTGTAAAGCAGCTTATTTCTTATGAACAGGGAAATATTTTTCATAGAAGTAATAAATCATATCCTGGGGACTATGCACACAACCAGGAGAAAGAGTATTGTACCAAGCTTTAGCACCACCCTTTAATGAGAACAGAAATAATTTGAGAATAAAGTAATAGCGAGTTTTCTCATCATGAGTAAAAAGGTGGCTATGTCATTCAACTTAGTAAGATGTGCCACAACAGTTTCAGTTTCATAACCATGGAAATGATCAGATTCAACCAAAGTAATTAACTCTGGGTCGACAAAGAATTCATAATCCTTATCATCAATAAAAGTAGGTGAAGTAGCAAACTTAGGATCATATTTCATTCTAGCATTCAGAGATTTTTCTTTATACTTGCATAGTAATTTCTCTAGATCTTCTCTATCCTTACAAGCAAGAATATCTTTAGTTGTCTCCTCATTCATAACATAACCTTCTGGTACCTTAGGCAATTCATATCTAGGAGGACTAGTTCTAGCAGGTGTTTCATGAGTTTCAGTTTCAAGCTCATCATCAGATTCAACAACATCATGTTGTATTACTCTAGCAATTTGTTTATCAAGAAAGTCACCAAGTGGCACATCATCATTATCAAGCAAGGTACTAGCATCATCATAAGCATTATCCATAGCGGAAGTGGCATCATCAATAACTTGCGACATATCAGAATTAATAGCATGTGGTAGTGTTGCAAGTTTACTTATAACAGAAGGTGAATCTAAAGCAGAACTGGATGTCAGTTCCTTACCTCCCCTCGTCTTTGAGGGAAATATTTTAGTCTTAGCATCCTTCAGATTCTTCATAGTGATAATATGATAATAATCCCAAGTGACTCAACAAATATAGCTATGCTCCCCGGCAACGGCGCCATAAAAAGGTCTTGATAACCCACTAGTATAGGGGATCGCAACAGTTTTCGAGGGTAGAGTATTCAACCCAAATTTATAGATTCGACACAAGGGGAGCCAAAGAATATTTGAAGGTATTAGCAGCTGAGTTGTCAATTCAAGCACACCTGGAGATTAATTATATGTAGCAAGTAATCAGTAGCAAAGTAATATGATAGTTTTGATAGTAGTGACAGCAGTAACAGTAATGGTAACAGTGATAGCAGTAATTTTGTAGCAAGTGTTACAGTAACAGCAGCAGTAGTAACTTAGCAAGATCAATATAAGATTAATTCGTAGGCATTGGATCGGTGACTTATTGGATGATATTCACCATGAGACAGTTATAACCTAGGGCAATACGGCACTAGCTCCAGTTCGTCAATATAATGTAGGCATGTATTTCGTAAATAGTCATACGTGCTTATGTAAAGAACTGGCATGACATCTTTTGTCCTACCCTCTCGTGGCAGCGGGGTCCTATTGGAAACTAAGGGATATTAAGGCCTCCTTTTAATAGAGAACCAGAACAAAGCATTAACACATAGTGAATACATGAACTCCTCAAACTACGATCATCACCGGGAGTGGTCCCGGCTATTGTCGCACCGGGGTTGCCGGATCATAACACGTAGTAGGTGACTATAACTTGCAAGATCGGATCTAGAACATGGATATAATTTTGATAACATAAATGGTTCAGATCTTAGTTCACCTGGGCCCAAAGTGACAAGCATTAAGCATGGCAAAGTCATAGCAACATCAATCTTAGAACATAGTGGATACTAGGGATCAAGCCCTAACTAAACTAACTAAATTACTTCCTCCGTTCCTAAATGTAAGTCTTTTTAGAGATTTGACTATGGACTACATACGGAGCAAAATGGGTGAATCTACACTCTAAAATATGTCTATATACATCCGTATGTAGTTTGTAGTGCAATCTCTACAAAGACTTATATTTAGGAACGGAGGGAATACATGATGAATCTCATCCAACTCCTCACCGACCAGCGAGCCTACGAAGGAATTACTCACTCCCGATGGGGAGCATCATGGAATTGACGATGGAGAAGGGTTGGTGATGATGAAGAACGAAGATCCCCCTCTCCGGAGCCCCAAACGGACTCCAGATCCGGCCTCCCGATGAAGAACAGGAGGTGACGGCGGCTCCGTCTCGTGGATCGTGATAATTCTTTCTCCCTGATTTTTTTTCTGGAAAAATAGTATTTTATAGCGTCGATTTCAGGCCCGAGGCCAGTAGGTGGGGACAACCCACCAGGGCGCGCCCCCCTTTTCTGAAAAAATGGGATTTTATAGCGTCGGTTTCAGGGTCTACGGGGCCACCAGGTGGGACAACCCACCTGGGCGCGCCAGGAGAGGGGGGGGGGGGCGCACCCTGGTGGGTTGTGCCCACCCAGGTGCCCCTCTCCGGTAGGTCTTGGCTCCAGAAATTCTTATTTATTATATAAAAATTCCTCGCAAAGTTTCATTCCATTCCGAGAACTTTCATTTCTGCACAAAAACAACACCATGGTAGTTCTGCTGAAAACAGCGTCAATCCGGGGTTAATTTCATTCAAATCATGCAAATTAGAGTCCAGAACAAGAGGAAAAGCGTTAGGAAAAGTAGATACGTTGGAGACGTATCAGCACACACGGCCAACAGCCCTGCACGGCAGGTTTCACGGAAGGCCACGTGTTCCTGTGACGCAAAGAGAGCCACGGGATCAGGTGCCACTGTTTTCTCGGGCGTTTCGCAGTTCGAGTTCATTGCGTGCAGTGATGCGGGCGCAGACAACTGGGGAAATGTGACTTTGCTCTCAAGAAAACATAAGAGCAACTCCAACGGGTTGACCCAAACAGACGGCGCTTTTGTCCGCTTTTTGTCCATTTAGGTCGGCCGCCCGCCCGGCGTCCGCCCTGTTTTAGATTTGGGTCGGCAGTGCACCCAACGCGCCGATCCATTTCATGTTCGTACTCAATTTTTAAAAAAGGTCCGCGGCCATAGATCATGTCAGCGACCATGTCTCATGCCGGCACCATGCCAGCGCCGGCATACAATGCCGCTTCAAAAAATATCACCACACAGTTCATGTTGGCGCACTCGCCAGCAGCCAGCACACATGCTAGCACACAATAAAGGGGTGGGACTTGAGTTCGACCACGCCATCGCAGCGCCGTGGTCATGCCAGCACACCTGTCGGCATACAAACAAAGGATGGCGCTCGCCGCCATAGATCACTCGTCGTCAAACTTGAGCATGTCGGACTGCATCTTCTCGAACCACGGCCTCTTCTTTGGCGACACGGTGTTGAGATTCACCTTCATGATCTCCACCCCGGTCATCATGCTCGCGAGAGCCACTTCTTTCGCCTTGGTCTTGGCATTGGCGGCCTCGATCTCAAGCATCTTGCCTTGCTTCTTCGCCTCCATCTCAAGCATCTTGGCTTGCTTCTCCGCGTCCATCTAAAGCCTCCTCCTTTGGATCTCCATGAAGGCCTTCATTTGCTCTTCTTTGTAAATCCGACGCTCCTCCTCCCTTGAGTCCTTCTTGCTCATCATGCCCTCCACGCTTGCGGTCAAGGCGTTGGACTCCGCATCCCACTTGTCCTCCTTCTTGGAGTTGGTCTTCCCCCGCGACCGTGCCTTCTCGCCGGCCCCAACCTCCTCCACGGCTTGCTTCCCCCCACTCGACTTGAGGGCGGCATATTGCGCCTTGAACTTCTCCTCGTCTTTGATCACCCTAAAGCAATGGGAGAGGTTGAAGCACTTGCCATTGTGTTGGACCTTGAATGCCTGCAAAGCTTGAAATGCCTACAAATGTTTTCATGCAAGCATATTGGCAAATGGTATGCAAATGAACATGCAAGCATAAACTTGATGACACAAAAGAGGTCGGCTTGCTAGAATACCATGTCTTGCATGCCGATGCCGCTCACGAGGCGGGCCTTGACGCTCTCAAGAGTGGCACAAAACTTGTTGCACTCTTGTTGGATCACCTCCATCGCTTCGAAATGGACACCCACCCGCGCGTGCTTACTATTTGGTACGACATGAACTTCTTGCGCTCATGGAACTCGCGGTGGACACGAATCCAAAAAGTTGAGTGTTTTTGTTCGGCGCCCATCTTGGGGTCTTGCCCAATGTCTCCCAACACTCGCAAAGAAGCTTGTCCTCGGCCACTGTGTATGCCTTGGTCCGCTTGCTCTTCTGCTTCGACTTCACCCCGGCCGCTTGGTTGGCGAGTTCGTCCTCGAACAAAGGCTCCCCTTTGATGTCGCACTCGTCCTCTTCCTCTTACCTGTAGTCCTCCGAAAACTCATGGTCGAGTGGGAAGCCGTCCAGGTCGATGTCGACCTGATCACGCATGAAGCCCGCCTGATCTTGATCGTAGCCAGTGGACGGCGTGAACGCCCCTCGGCCGTCCTGGCTTTGTGTCTCGTCGGGATCGTAGCCAGCGGCCAGCGCACCACCCTCGAAGGTCATGTTCTGCATGTAGTCCTCGTCGCTGGCGGCCGGCATTCCGTCGAACAGGTTGCATGCGCCCGATAGCACGTCGGCTGGCATATGCCACGGCCACCGGTCTGGCGTTGAGGTCGATGGGCGCGGGCGCGGGCGTGGAAGGTGCCACCACACTCACCTCGGGCGAGCACTCCTCGGAGAGGCGGGAGGCATGCGGGTAGACGTGGAAGTCGGGCATCGGGGTGCAAGCCGACGCGCGGGGCGAATCGGGTAGCGCCATCCGAGGGAACGCGGATGAGCCGGTGCTGGCCGCGGCCACGACGGCGTTGACGAGGCCGTGCTGGCTAGGGTTTAACCCTAGCATATAGAGCACCTCCCTCGTTGGCGGCAACGTGCTGGCTAGGGCGTTTGGTGACCTCCTGCTGCGCGGCGGCGGCGGCCGCCGCCGCTGCGATGGCTTCATCCCTCGCGTCCGCCGCGTGCCTCCGGCCCTTCCTTTTGGCCGACTCCCTTGCCTGTTGTTCGGGCGTCAGCGCCTTCTTCGGCTTGGGCGCGGCGGCGGTCTTGCGGGGGGCGTGATGCTTGCCTTTACCGGAGGGAGCGGTCGTCATGTTGGACGAGGCGAGGGAGGCGAGGCCGGCGACGGCTTCGAGGTCGTCGTCCATAGCGGGGGTGGGGCGGGAGCGCGCGCGGGCGGGAGGCTTTTTTGGTGGAAATGGAGGGAAATGGTGGAGGCTGCCACCGACCAGCGGGCACAAAGGGAGGAGAAGGCGCACGCTCGCGTCCGTCTCGTGTCCGCGCCGACGCAAATCCGGCTAAAAAATGGACCGGGAATGGATCGGCAGGCGGACGCGCGTCCGTTTGAATCGACGTGTTGGGCCGACTTTTGTGTCCGCACCGACCTAAACAGATGTCAGCGGACGAAATGGGTCACCACATTGGAATTCTCCAAGGGTAACACGTACAATATTGACCAACTAAAGAATTTGTAAACCGAAAGCCGCCTTCACCTGTTTGGGGGAGACAAAGCTTCCACCAAAAAATAAGCTTCTCTACGAGGTTTGTTTGTTGAAAACAGGTGTAGCTCTCGACCTAAAAGTGTAGGAAAAATAAAATAAAAATATTTAAATAATAAATGTCACACGTGTCACAAAACACTCTGACCTAACTTTTTAAAACTAAAATTGCCGTCCAGAAAGAAAAAAACAAACCCAGAAAAACTAAAACTTACCATCTGAAAAAAAAAGTTGCCATGCTTGACAACTAAAATTGTTATACTCATATCACTAAACTTGCCATAAAAAACAATTCAGAATTGCCATGTGTTCATTTCACACATGTGGCACTTATCAGGATCTTAAGAATATTCTCCCTCCGTCCCATAATATAAAAACATTTTTTTCAAGCTAACATAGCTTGAAAAACGTTTTTATATTTTGGGATGGAGCGTGTATTTTACTTCAGATGAACAGAAGAACTGATAATCTGTACTTGTCCCCAACAAATATAACAAACCGCATTATTTTTATGATCTATACTATTATTAAAAGAGCAAACATAAGTTCCCCTATAGCCACACCAAAAATTGTACACAGGATTACCAAAGACGTCCGGTCAATCCAACTAAATCACATCCGAGAGTCCATATTACATCAATAGTCTGCCGCACAAATTAACGGCTCGGATTAAATGTTCTGCCGAAGCAGACCACCTCGCACACCTCTTCATCCTTAATTAGTGGGATAGTAACCACCTCGCACAATTCTTAGGCCTCAATTAGTGCGATAGTAATCCCGTAATTTTCTCTCTCGCCTCATATGCCTCACGATGCCTTCCCCAATTGTTGTAAAAAATCCCTTCTCGCTCCTCCTCTGATGCCCCAATGACGCGATCGCAGATCGCTGCTGTTGCTCGCCGCTCCTCCTCTCTGCCGCCCCATGGGCACGAGCGCGGATCGCCGCCGCCTGTCGCTCCTCCTCTGCTGCCCCATGGGTGTAAGCGTGGATCGTCGTCGCCGCCGTCCGCTTCTCTTCTGCTACCCATGGGCGAGAAGCACTTCCACAAAAGTGTTGTGCAAATCACGAAGATCAAGAACTTGATCTCTGAATTAATAAATTTTTTATCTGCAGCCATGCGTTGTTGTCGTGATTGTTCTTGTGCTTGCGTTGGATCAGCGGGAGCAACTCCTCCCTCTTCGGACGCTGGCACATGCACGCTCAACCATGTGTATGCATGCATCCATTCTCAGCGGCTCCTCCTTTTTCTTCTCCATGTGCTCTCATAGTCCGTCGATTCCCAGATTAGGAAGAAAGGAACTGCTCGCATCCACAGCAACCGGGCTGGAGCTATATAGCTGAAACTTGATGACTGGACGTCCGATGATCCGCTGATCGAAAGGAAGCCTATGGAGGAGCGGCTCATGATCCACCCCTATGATCGGCAAGATAGCTGGCGGTTAACGTCGCAGCGCCCGAGCACGGGCCTTCCACGCTGAGATCTAATCACTGCCATCGTGGACGTGGGTCACCGCACTTCTGGAGTAGTATTGTTGAAATCTTACTTCCAGGATTAATCAATATATTTATATATGTACTTCTATATCTGAATTTATATCTATCATACAGGCACCACAACCACACGGATCACCATATTCGAGCACCTCTATAGTTTTGTTTGTTCACTTAGATGGACTTGGTTGTCACATAAGAACATAATTCACATGTTTATTTTATTGTTTGGTGGATTATATTGGAGATTTCATTTTTATACCACACTGGATTGAGGTGCTGGATTAGGAAGCCTTTTTATCCCAGCAATGGATCAAATACTTCTAAACGCAGTTAAAGAGTAAAGGTATATATGTGTACATTTTTTTCATTTAATTTCTTCTTTCATATTATATGATATCAAGTTTCAGACATAGTTGTATGATTTAGTCTTCTAGGTTGTAGTGTAGATACGAAGAATCATAATAGGAACTTAATGAATATTGTGCCTTACTATCAAGATGAATAATATTGGCCGACTCAAATATTGTTTGAGTATGTTTCTCCTTAAGCTAACTCACCAAAATCTGAATGACTCTTGACTGTTGCGTACAAGTATAGCTATAAGAATCCAAACACCATGTGGAATTCTGAAAGGTCTTTTCCTACATTGTGAGACCCTGTTTAGAACATGATGCTTTCATGAATCAACAACTACATTTTTTCCAACAAAGTTTAGATTTTTAGGATGGATTACTTAGCAACTACGGTTTTTGCTGTGATCCATTGCGAGGCATACATGTGCTTAGATTTTGATACTTTTTAGTTTGTTTCACAGATGTTCAGTTCAAATGCTGATACTTTTTCAGTTTGTTTCAAAGCTATTTACTTAAGATTGTAAAATTTTGTGTACAATTTATAGGAGATGCTATGTAAGATGATGAGAAGATTTAGTTATCTGAAAACAGTCCCTGTACACGTGAAGTTCAGCATGGTTCAATGATGTATGGAATTTCAAAAAGCAAAGCTCTGTCTGCAAAAGGTAAAAATCAAAGGGGATTTCAGCCCTTGATCATTTCTGAAATTTGTGAAATGAGATGTATACGACTTTCTTATTTGCTTGATTTGCTATTCACCGAGGGGGTGTCTCAGTTTGGTTTGCCACAGGCCTTCATCGCTTTGCTATGCTGATTCACATGCTCCTTTTAGTCCGAGGTGAGGTGCCGAGAATTTGAAAATCGGTTGCTCCCATTTTGTTCACAACCTAACCTGCAAGAAACAGGAACCGTCCCTGCATACGTATTGTTTTGTTATTCTCATTTGTAAGCACAAATATGTCTATCATCAAATAAATTAGAGTTGGCAACCATGGTAGTATAGCATTAACAGTGTATAGACAGTATGCATTAAAACAGTTAGTGCCGGTAGTACTTCTAGCTTTTTATTTCTGGAGTCACAAATTAACTTCATTTCAAATGTTTATATATTGTCTCAATTCGAGCCACAAAATAACCCACTTTTTGTTTTCTATATTCTCTGTTTTTAAGCCTCCATGTCCTAACACTGAATGTCTTAGATAATTTGGTGACGGATCATATTGCTTTTTTATTTACACATGCTCTTGAAATTGTACACAGTATGCATCACATGCTTATAGTGCTACTTCTTGTGTTCTTTATGGGTTCCAAAATTTTCTTTGTAGAATCAAATTAGTTATGGATTATACGGATGACTTTACGATTTGGCTGTGTACCATGAAGAATTATGGAAAACAGATTTGTTTTGGATACGTGTTCAGTTCTGAAGGCAATGGTATAACAACTATGTGTTTTCAGATATTTAAAAGGAATTTCACACTATGGCTAGAGGATCTTCAATTAAATGCAGCCCTGTTCATTTTTACTTACCATTAAGAGTTGAACATATACTCCTTATGGTGAAATATTGATGTATGCTATTTACGCTTTGTGTCCTATGTTTTTCTCTCACCGCACTGCAATAAGAATATTTTTCAAATTGTTCACCATGATGTCTTATATTTTGGTGCTTGCGGGTTTGCCACTGGGATAACTATTTCTAGATGATAAACTGAAATTTCTTGTAATATCCAGTGTCTTGCGTTGTCGAGTGTCACTCTTTCATTATGAAGATATCTGTTCGACGTAATAAAAAATCTTGAATTTTGCATGGGTGATTGGTTTAACAACCTCCATCACTGCACCTCACTGCCAACCACACGCAAGCTTCCCCCATGCTTTAGGTGAGAGCAGCGGTTTCATTGCCCTTTAGCCTGTTCGGATTTCAAGTTTGATAGTTTCCCCAACCCATATTATAAACCCCTTTGATTTGTTTCCTTGTTATAACTCTGTTTGCAGTTTTGTTTCTCCATCACAATTTGGTCGATCCATTCTTATCTACAAATGCTTATATATAAACAAATGGATACAAGGTTCACAGTAGTCTTGCAGTTTGGACTACCAAAAAAAGCATGTGTTTGAGTAGTATAGCGTTAGATGTCATTTTCTTGTTTTCTCTTTTTGATCGACTTTTTCTATCGTGCTTTATGAGTAGATATGAATCCATTAGAAAAAGTATTATTGTTGTCTAATTCTTGAAGTATCTGCCTTCCGAGCAGACCTTGAACACATAACAAGAAAACGAGGATATTTCTGAGTCCCGGTTTCACTATGTTTAAGGACGTATGGGTCACCACCATCGTTGCTTCCTTCCACAACTAAAGGTCTTAGGTATCAGTTTTTGTTCCCTAATAGTTGTCGTTTGAAGATCATGATAATAGTTTTCAGTAAGATAGCCAAGAAAAGCGATTAGCATTGCAATAACTTTTTAAAGGAAAAGCCGCCTCAAGGGTGATTTCTTTCTTTTGAACGATAGCATAGAGCATTTACAGCCGGATACACTAAATCCGACCCCCTCAAACGCCCGCGGACATGCCCGGACGTGTCCACGGACTATGACCGGTCATACCTCAAAAATTCATTGTTACAACCGGATACCTCAATCCATACAGTTACATGCAACATGAAACCTAATCTAAGCGAAGCCCGTCCGGTTCCGCCGTGTCCATGTCTGCGGTAGGTGCGCGCTACCCAAATGTTGCTCCGACGTCGATGAGGTAGAGTAGGACATAGGAAACCCACCGGCTCACGGCTCAAGGCGCTGCCATCTCCCATGCCCTACTCATCCTCTTCGGAACCCTTCGCCTTCATGTTGCCGATCGAAGTAAGGTCAACGATGGATCCGTCGTGCTCGGGCGATGCCGACACGGCCACCATGGTGCGGCTCTGCCGCCCGGGGTTGCAGGCCATCCGTGGAGGCGCCGGAGAGTGCGACTCCGCCTCGTCGACGTCAGCCGCGAGGGCCGTGGAGGCGCCGGAGAGTGCGACTCCGCCTCGTCGACGTCAGCCGCGAGGGCCGCCGCGGCCTCTGCGCCCTCTGCCTCGCATGAAGGGCACGCCGCACCATACACTCAGCGTACGGTCCACGGATGTCCGCGTCGTTGGCACGCCAACGAAGGGGATGTGCATCTGCCACGGCGTTCGACGCCAGACGAAGAGCACCGCCTCCAGCGAGGCAACAGCATCGTGTTGCATGTCGGACCACGCGCCATTTGGGCAGACGCGATTGATTCCCGGCCCGCGGGCGCGGCTGAGTGCAATGCGGACGGCCATCTATTCCTCAGGCCCGTCTATGGTGTTATCGTGCGTTGCACGTGCAAGCTTACTAGTGACACGAAACAAACAAATGTTGCATGCTCATTCGCTTGATTTCTCATGATAAATAGCGTTGCTGGTTCTCAACAGACGGTCGAACTAACTGCAAGAGCCTTCAACCTTTCGAGTCCACATAGGACAGCTACAAGTAACTGACTTCACCAGATCTTAGAACTTAACATGCCAATTTATCCTCAAACTCAACCCAAACCAACAGCACAGCATATGAAACCATCACCCACTTATTAAAGTATCCTATGCTTCATTTATTCAATTATTACGGTTATGTTTCGCCCAGGGAGCATCAAAAAAGCGAGTGCTCAGGCTTTGGGCAGTCCGTTCTCTGCTTTTGTCACGGAAGCACGTGGAGGCCATGGTGCGCCAGCCATTACCGCTTCGATTTCCCAGGTCTCCCGGGGGCAGTTTGTCAGGTTCTTGCATCCTTGTGCCGTCACATACTGCAGCAATGGAATATCTTGTTAGCATGTAAATAACAAGGCTAGCACTATGTAAAGGCCAATGCAATGTGGATGCTACAGAAATTACTGTTGAGTTCTTGACACGTCAAGAGAAACTCTGTGCACTGGTGATAACCAAATGTCTCTTTACTCTGCAATCAGCAATCTGGCAGTATCTTTTTTCCTTTTATACTGCCATCCACATCTACATGCTAAAGTTTCTGGACCTTGTTACCAGCGAAAGCACGTAACCATGACCGAAGTATGAAACCTTACTACCGTGGTAATGGTTGGTTCTTGGAGCATGCCAGCATGCTGAAGTGTGAATGCTGAACACGGAACATTAGTCCACATTTTAGCCCAACAAATTTAGCACTTCAAAAAATTATTAAAGATTCAGAGCTAAATTGTTCCAATCTCTGTACTTCAGTAACCGAACTCGGAAGTGTGCCCTAACTGAAGTTTGACTCTTATGGGGACAAGACACTTTTATCATCTCCATTGTAGCACATACATTAAAGTCTATGCAAGATCACTTGCGACATTGAGAGGTCTATCAACATATGCCAACCAATTTCTGTTTTCTTGTAGTGCTCCCTCTGTCCTATAATATAGTGCACATTTGGTTTTCGTGAAAGTCAACCTTCACAAACTTTGACCAACTTTATTTAGAAAATTATGTATGTCTACAATACCAAATATATACCATATGAAAATATATTCCATCATGAATCAATTGTACCTATTTGGTAAAACAGATGTTGACAATGTTTTCTACAAATTTGGTCAAAGTTTACAAGGTTTGACTATGGAAAAATCTAATAAGCGCTATATTTTGGGACGGAGGGAGTATAACTTTTCCAAGAGAGATCAGTAATAGAGCAAATGTGTTGGCATTACTTCGTACCCACAAGTAGCGGACTAGCGGTGCACCAGCAATTAAGAGAGTTAAGTTCTTTTACTATGTAACGGAGGAGAGCAACCAAGCAAGACATACCAGATCACTTTCAATACGAACACCACCAAAACTTTTGTACTTCTCAATCTCTTCCCAGTTGAAGAATTTTGAGGAAACTGGATCATCCCTGGCAGGCCTCAGCAAAGCATCGATGAAATAACAGCCTGGCTCAACCGTAATAACCTGCAGTTCAAAAACCATGTGAGCTCAGATGCTTGTTATAACTATATGTAAGATGCCCACACACCCTTCTCAACATGGATGCAGAAAATACAGTACTATTCAAAGGAGGATTCACGACCGACCATTTATTGTTCAAATTATCTATGTTGTCCTTCATTTCTTATCCTCACTCTCAGATAGCATATGCTAAAATAGGAGAAGATATACATCGATATATATGTCGGAGAACTTTAGATGTTTCCATGCTCTTCTGCATGATATATTTAAGTTTGTCATCTTCAAAATATCCATTATGATTACTATACCACAACAAGTCTCAAGGCCTTGATGTCTAACTGCCTACACAAAGCAGCTTGTGTATGAAGAGTTGATAACAGAAAAGGTATTGACTTTCAAAAGTTGTGGGGACCCTATGCATGATGTTGTACAGTTAAAGCATAACCACAATACCAGGCAAATGTGACATGTTGTGGTTATGTGTGCTACTAAATGGTCAATAGTCTGACCGAAAGAATACGCATTAACAGATTCCCAAACAGCTCATAAATTTTACTGTCATATTGTTTGAATACCCAAATGGTCAATAGTCTGTCCGAAAGAATCACATTAAGAGAGTCCCAAACAGCTCATAAATTTTACTGGCTAACACGACAACCTAGCCACTTCTCAGAAAAGTGCGCGTGAAATTGTAAAGAGTATTTTGTGCTACTAAATCTTCATAAATTAATGAGAAAGGTAATTACTTACCATGCCTTCTTTAAGTTCTCTTATGGTCCGCAAGGAACTCAGTCCTGGCTCCTTTGGCCTCTCTAAGCCCTAAAGTCAACAAACAAGAATCAAACTCGGTTGCAGGGAGGTAGGTATAAAGATTAAACTTGCATAAACATTGGTAAAATCCATATCTCAACCTCAGGGTAGCCTCCGGGATCATGGGTGTCAATTCCAAGCAAGTGCCCAAGACCATGAGGCATGAAAACAGCACCTAACCTTCGAGTCATCATATCAGCAATATCACTGAAATAATTGTATTCCGGGGAATAGAGAAGTCAGCATTGTAGCTTTACATATTATCATATTTAAGTTCTATGAGCAGCTCTCACACACGCACCCATGGATAATCTCTTCATTCTTGAGAGATTCAAGTATTGTCTGCTCGGCCAGCCTGCAAAAAAGATCAAATGGCGTGTAAGCAAAAGATGCTGCAAAATCTAACACAGAGGCCAACAGTAAACATTCTTGGATAACCCCATCAAGGATGTTTAGAAATTGCAAGGTTCTGTAAGTAACAATCATTCTTACTTGTGCATATCGACCCATTTTACTCCAGGCTGCATGTGTGATATGACAGCATTATGAGCCTTAAGGACAGCCTGTAAAATAGTCAGTGTTGCATCAATAATGATTCAAACAACCTGTCCAGGTTCTAATTCACATACAGGAAGAAAAGCACTTTCTCACAAGTACTTACATTGTATACTGTTGCCTGGTTGCTGTTGAACTTCCCATTTATCTGAAAAGACAAAAACTCATTCAGGTGATGCCACTAGACAAACAGTATATTAAGATGTGATGAACAGAAGAATGCTCCAGCTTGCATCGAGGTTTGTTGGAAAGAAAACTTCTAGAATTATAAGCTATGGCCCAAAGTCAGCTAAATACTTAGTAAATCATAACTAATCGTAACAGAGAATTGGGCTGAAGTGAAAAGGAAAGGATATCTGAGGGTGCTCAGATTAAGATATAAACATTCAATAAATAATAACCGCTGGTAGCAATGATGTTCATAAGCAGTTCATTGCACATAATAAGCATAGCCCTTGACGCTTTTAACAGTAGATAACAAAAGCAAGTCCATTTAGTAAAGACACTGGAAAATAAAAATAGTGTACCAAATTAGATAGATGAATGTTACGAAGGACTTACGGGGTATGAACATGTGATGTCAGAGCCATAGAAATTATATTCAGCTCCCATGTCCATTAGAGCCATGTCTCCATCATTCAGCGTCTGAAAATATATGAGATGATCATCTACCAAAGAGGAAAAGAAAAACTACGGGAGGAGTCAAAATACAAAATTTCCCCTAAAATAAGAACACCCAATATTACATCAAGACCCTTGTAGCTATGATTACTTTGTTGCATTTCTATCGTTGTATATAAATATCTGTGTTTGTGCCATCACTCGCAACGTGTAAGCTGGATACATTATGATGCTGGGCCTATTCAACTAGACAATTTTTATTCAAAATTGTCTAACTCGTCACCAGGGTCATTACCACCAATGTTCACATGTATCTGATGACGAGAACTTATTTTCGGCTATATCATAAATGAAAGGTAGCACACAACAGACACCATTCAGTTTACAAATTATCATAGGTAGATTTCAAGACCTCGTGGTACTGATAAATGTAGTTGACAAATAACAAGGTAGATGAACTCTACAGCCTGAACTCCATATAGTCGTCGCTGAAGAAGGCTTTCCACTTTTTGATAATGCTCACAGAGCAGTGGCTTGGGAAGCATCAAATGCTGCCGTATTCAACGGGCAGAGGCCTAGCATCACCACGCTGCTGGACACCATCCAAGCAGAGACGTGGTTGTGGGCTACAGCAATAGCAACCAGCCTTCAAGTGTTACTCCCAGCGGAGCTGAGCTGGGGGCCAGGTTCAACCATAGCGGTCACAGGACACCGGGTCCAAGATATTTTCCTTGCTACATTTCATGTGTAGTATACTGTGTCTGTGTGACACCCCATTTTCAGGTGAGAAATAGAACTGATTTACAAGACATAGGATCATTTTATCAGTGGGTCCACCCCAGGCTGAGCACTCAGGGGTGTGGCATGTGTTGTTGTTGTACTTGGCCTATTCGTAGGCTTGTAAATAACTTCATCTATCTAGCATCAAAATACAAGGCTTTGCGTTTTCTCGAGGAATTTTTTTTATAAAGCATGCCCATTTTCAAGTCATCAGGAGTATGAAATTCATTTAAAAGAGACCTGAGCTCTGTGGACAACTTAATCTCAATTTGGTGAATTCTAACATTTAGAAGCTTGATCAGGTAAAATACTAATAGAGCGAAGTCAATCAAATGCCACAAAGCATCATAAAAAAAGAGTACCCGGTCATTTGGAGCAGCCGTATGTCCATAATGAAGAATAGAACTGCAAAATCAACAGAAAGAGTTATTATAGCATACAAGATATAGTCTAAGATCCTAATTTGTTAACCAACAGATCCCTGGTTCGAACCCCGGCGAGCATTCCTTTTTTGAGGAACACAACAATGCTCCGCTCCCACCCCCGCCTAGCTCTCTCCCACCTCTAGCCCCGCTGTCGTCGATTCCCCGCCGGCGGCCCTCCACCCAACCGCGAGCCCCTCCCAGCTCCTCCCCCGCGGCACCCGCCATGGCTTCCTCCGGCGCTGACCCTGCTGGGCGCCGAGCGACCCTCTCCGACGGCGACCGCGTGTCCTCTGGTGGCAGCGAGTTCGACTCGGAGAGCGAGTCCTCGCTGCGTCCCTACAGCGACGTCGCCCGGACCCCGCCGGCTCCTGCACCGGCGCCTCCAGACCGCCTGCCCGGCGCCCCGACAGCCCGCCGCAACCCGCCTCGGCCCCGCTCGAGGTGCATCGCGTCTCCGCGGGTTCAGTTGATGCAGACGGCTTCAAAGAGCCGCGGCGCAGCACCGCAGCAACCGCCAGCGCTTCCCGCCGGGCTAAGGCCTCCGCCGCTGCACCGTCGCAGCCCGTCGGCCGGAGGAGGCCGCGGGGCTCTGCTTCGCTGCCTCGACCATCGCCACCGCGTCCGAGACTGCACCAATGACATCCGCTGTCGTCAATGCCTCGAGTCTGGCCATGACTCTCGCTCCTGCGACAACAGGCGCCGCGACGCCGCCGGACGTGTTCGCGACCACCAACGACCACGTCGCCCCTCTCCGTGGATGCTGCCACGCCGACCACACCCACCCCGCCGCCGCCCCGCCCGCGCCGGCCGCCCGCGCCCGCCCCGCCCCGCCCAGCCGGTGGCATACTGGTCGGCGCCTCCCACGGCCGGAGCCGAACCCGTGCGGGTAATCATGGCCCACTCCGTCGAGATGGAGGAGGCGGAGACGTCCTCAGCCGCGCCATGGTCGCCTCCATCATCGGCAACCGACCAGGTGTGTCCGGCGCTGAGGTCTCCGCTGTGCTCATCAACACATTTGAGCTGGCCGACGACGACTTCACCGTGCATGAGCACCACCCCGAGGACTTCTTAATCCTCTTCAGCTCCGACACCACCAAGCGCCGCCTCGACGGAGAGCACTTCATCAACTTGCCGCGATTCTCGCTCTTCCTCAGGCCATGGAGCAAACTTGCCCACGCCGGCTCCGGCGACTTTGAGTACTGCGTCGAGCTGGAGCTCCGCGGCGTTCCGGCGCAGGCTTGGCACCTATCCACCGCCGAGCACGTCCTGGGCACGAGCTGCTGGATAGAGCACCTTCACCCGTGACGCGCTCGAGGCCAATCTTGCGACGTTCAAGCTGGCCGCGCGCACACACCACCTCGACAGCATCCGCCGCGCCGCCGTTCTGGAGATCGTCGAGCAGATCCCTGCGCGCCTGAGTTCCGACAAGCCCACCATCAGGACCCTCACTTACCCCATTGCCATTGTTGTGGCCCGCGTCGAGCCAGCTAGTGCTCCAGTTCTCCGCGGCCAGCACGGCACGGGACAGGGTGGGGATGGTGCGCACGACAGCGCCCACGACAACCGCAACCGCGCACCAAGACCCGGCCAAGGTAGAGCGCGCCGCCGGTGCCGCAAGCGCCGGCGTACGGACGCTCCGCCGCCCGGCCGCGCTGATGGCATGGCGATGGACGATGCGCTGTGGCGGGCACAAAACGGCCCGGACGTGTGGACGGACTCGCCGTGTCGCATACTTGGCTCGCTCCGCCCGGCGGGGCGCGCCGCCGTCCGTACTGGGCCAGGATCTTTGCATGGCATCGTGGCACGCCGCCAGGGACCCACCCTCATCGACGTGCGAAAAAGGAAGAGGAAGCGATCACAAAGGCGCTGCGGCGGGCCTGTGGATAAGATCGTCGGGGCGCAGTATCCCGCGACCACGACGACCGCGCCAGTTGGTAGCGCCACTTTGGCTGATGCGGCCTCAATAGTGGGCGTGGTGGCGGGCCAGGCCCCAGCTCGCGACCTCCCGTTGGCTGCGAACTCACCAGAACCAGCGGGGGATTCGAACCCGGCTGGGAACGGCGCGCCCGAGGACGATCGCGTGGGGGCCACGTCTGGCTCGCCCGATCCCATGCATTGTCGGGATCTGGACGCCGTCAGCGTGGTTCCTGATACGCCGCCAGCGCCTGTGGGCCATTCTGCGGCTCGGTCAGGCCAAAGCAACAACCCCCCCCCCCCCCACGCCAACGACTGGGGAGATGGGCCCTGGTGACGGTGACTACCTGCACACCGGACCCCACGCTGAAAACCGGCCGCTCCCCCGACAGACTTCAGAACCACCCAATCCGCGCCCGACGCCCGAGTCACGGCTAGACCGCCCAAGCCCAGCCCGCATCATGCAGAGGCATTGTGGGCCTCGTTGCCCCATCTTGCCGACGGAGCCCAACATGGCTCCCACGTCCGACACCGGGGAGGTTCGCGTCGCCGCCAATCACGCTGCGCCGATCTCGCGCACGCCCCTGCACGCCGAAGACTTGGACTCTAGGCGAGTTTCTCGCAGCAGCAACGAAGCACATTACCGCGGCTTTGCCAACCCCAGGGAAGAAACCGCGCCGCCCGCTGAACTTCACGCCCAGACGTGGCCGATCGGCCACCACCGCCGTCTCGTCGGCTGCGCCGCCCTCTTGCTGGCGCCGCAAGAAGTTCGAGATCCTCCGCACGCTCGGGATTGTCGGGACCAACCAGAGGATCACCGCTGCCGAGATGAAGGTGTACGACGACATGTTTGTGGCGCCCATCCCGCTCTTGGTGCTCACGGCCATCGCTGCCCTAGTAGACCGAGAGCTACCCGCGGACTTCTCTACCGCGGATGCTGCGACGGCCACCGCTCGAATGGCCGGCTCGCCATAGGGCTATCACGATGTCCGTCCCCGTCGATCATGTGCACCCATGGATCACAACATCAAGATAGCTATATGGAATGTGAGCGGCCTTAACGCGCGTGCCCGGCGCTATGCCGTTAGATCGCTGCTTAACACCACCAGAGCCTCTGTTGTATGCCTACAAGAAACTAAAATGGCCTTGATGTGCTCGTCCATTGTCCTCGATGCCCTCGGTTCGGAGTTTGACAACTACACGTACCTTCCGGCGAACGGCACGAGGGGAGGCATCCTGCTCGCGTGGAAGAGCAGGGTCGTGTCGATCACTGACCCCCTGTTCACCACAAACGCCGTCACGGCAAGAGTGGCCACGGCCAGTGGCACGCCATGGTGGATGTCCGTCGTTTACGGCCCCCAAGAGGACGCGGAAAAGATCGCCTTTCTGCAGGAGATACGCGATACACGCGCGGACTGCCCCGGGCCATGGATGCTTTGCGGTGACTTCAACTTGATCCTACGCGATGAAGACAAGAATAACGGCAACCTGAATCGCCGCATGATGGGAAGATTCCGCCGCCTCATCAACGACCTCGCGCTCAAGGAGGTATACCTCAATGGAAGAAGATTCACGTGGTCCAACGAGCAAACTCCGCCCACCCAGGTGCACCTGGACCGCGTGTTTTGCACCGTGGACTGGGAGGACGCGCATGGTGACTGCCACTTGAGATGCCTCGCCTCCGTCGTGTCTGACCATTGCCCGATCCTCCTTGACTGCGCACCCACGCATGTAGCGCATCGGAGGTTCCACTTTGAGGATTTCTGGCTGCGGCTTGACGGATTCCACAACACGGTTGCCGCGGCTTGGGGATCGGTGCACGACCCGGACCCTTTCCGGCGTCTCATGCTGCGCCTTCAGAGCACAGCCCGCACACTGACGAGTTGGAGCGCCAAGTCCAAGGGTTGCATTCGTGACAAGATGGCCATCTCCCGCGAGCTCATATCGCGTTCCGACAAAGCCCAGGAAGACCGCACGCTCTCTCCCCCGGAAGATTGGCTGCGAAAACAGCTCAAGATCTCATACTTGGGGTTGGCTTCTCTCGAGCGCACGATCGCGAGGCAACGGGCGCGGATCACCACGCTCAAGGACGGTGATGCTAACACAGCCTTCTTCCACCGGCAATGTTCATTCCGCCGACAGAAGAATCACATATTCCGCCTTGTGGTCGATGGACAAGTGATCACTGATCAGGAGGGAATGGCCCAAGCGGCCTTCACGTACTTTGACGAGCTCCTTCGCTCCTCCGCCGCCGGCAACCACACGCTGGATCTATCGCAGATCATCGAGCCCCATGACCGATCGACCTCGAGGCACCATTCAGCCGGAAGAGATTTGGGACACCGTCAGCGCCTCCCGCTGCGCAAGCGCCGGGCGGACGGATTTACCGCGGACTTCTTGCGGGCTGCTGGAGCATCATCAAGCAAGACTTCTTCGACGCCTTCCAAAGAGCTCTTTGAGCTGCGCGATCGTGATTCAGAAGCTCAACCAGCCCTCTTGACATTACTCCCAAAGCGAGCAGACGCGCGCCAACTCGCGACTACCGCCAATATGCCTCATTCACCTTGTGGCGAAGATCTTGGCGAAGGTGCTATCGCTCCGCCTAAGCGCCCAGATTGGGAGACATGGTCACCGCAACCGTAACGCTTTCATTCCGGACGGAGCCCGCACGACAACTTTGTCCTCGCTAAGCAATCGATGAAGCTTGCACCAACTTGGGGTTTCGAGAGATGCTCAAGCTAGACCTAACGCGCCTTGACTCCTATCATGGCCCTTCCTCTTGAGGCTCTTGGCAATAAGGATTCGGACCTCGCTTGAGGAGTGGCTCGCGATCTTGCTATCATCTTCGAGCACTCGAATCATGATCAACGCGAGCCGGGACCGCCCGATTTAGCATCGCCACGGCTGCGCCAGGAGACCCAGATCTCCGCAGACTCTTCGTGCTCGCCGTGGACATCCTTACGCCTAATCAGCCGCGTCCACGACGCCGCATATTGCAGCGGCCGCACTTCGACGAGACATTCCGCCATATCCGATATCGCCGACGACGTGATGCTATTACGCCACGCCACGCAAGGCGGCGTGGAGGCCGTCCGCGCGATCTCGCCATATTCGGTGAAGCTAAGCGGCCTCCGAGTGAACTATGCCAAAGCTCGCCACTACCTTCAATGGCGACCCGGGCGGATGCAACAATTGATCGGGTGGGATGCGCGAAAGCGAGCTGCCCATTACTTATCTTGGCATCCTCTCACGCCACGCCCCTCGGTGCGCCTAACTACAACCCTCGTCGCCTCGGTGGCTGCTCGGCTCCCGCATGGAAAGCATGGCTCATGAACAAAACCGGCGGTGGCTTTGGTCAAATCGGTGCTCGCGGCGATCCCGATACATCAATCGCTTTCGCGTTCGCGCCGCCCAGAAGACCTTGAGACAGCTCGAAAAGATCCAAAGTCGGCTTCTTGTGGGCTGGGCGTTTGTTGCTAATGGCGGACATCGCCACGCCAATCAGGCGACGTGTGTGCCGCCCGCCGAATCTGGCGGACTCGGGTCCAGGACTGGAGCGTCTTGGCCTAAAGCTGCGCTGCGGCTGGATGTGGTTCTCCCACACGGACGACGACCGCGCGCATGGCGAGGCCTCGACCTTCGATTTTCTCGCGAGGAGCTCGCGTTGTTCTTCGCATCGGCGACCATGGAGCTTGGCGATGGACGGACGACACTATTTTGGGATGACCGATGGCTCAGCGGTCATCTCCGTGCGTGAACTTCGACGGCACTCTACCAATGCATTCCCAAACGGCGACGCAAGTCAAGAACGGTGGCCGCAGGTCTAGCGGCAATGCTTGGGCTCGTGACATTCAAGGAGTGATAGGGATCCATGAGATTGGCAATATCTCGGACTTTGGCGGCCGTGCAAACATCGACCTATCAAACCGGCTGACCGAATGCTCGAGATGGATGGGCGGCTAGCGGGACCTATACGGCACGGTCATGCTACTGCCGCAGACCTTCCATGGATCCATGAAATGCCCTCCGGAAGCTTACTCGAAGAGCCGGGCACCGCGCCGTGTCCATTTCTTTCATCGGTTGGCTAGCCAGACCGGTGTTGACGGCGGATAGACTCGCCGTCAGCGCCTACAACACCATCCACGATGCCTCCTTTGTGATCGGGCCCAGTCGATGTGGCACCTGCTCCTAGAATCCGCTTCTGCTGGCAGTGCAGCACGACGTCTGGCTTGGGCGAGGATACCTTCTCAACCGCCAAGCAATGAGCCCACCTCACGGACCGGTGGCAACGAATGAAAGGGCGACCCACATGCGCTACGGAAAGGCCTGCAATCCATCGCCATGCTCGTCCCTTGGATGATTTGGAAACAACGCAACGAGTGCGTCTTCGAGAATGCGCGCCCCTCGGTTACCGCACTCGTAGATAGGATTAAGGCCGAAGCCAAATGTTGGGCACAAGCTGGTGCTTTGGGTCTCAAGGTAGTCCTCCCCACTAACTGGGATGTCCACTGATAGGTTGCCAACCCATGTAACCACCACCTCCTAGGAGGATTGTATCTTCTCATCTTTTCAATGAAATGAAACACAAAGAGTCCTTTGCGTTTTCTCAAAAAAAAAAGATATAGTCTAACAAACTCAGAATTTCTGAGTCTTCAATCTTGATAGCAAATGCTAACCGGCCTCCAAGATGACTGAGACTTTGTACACCAATAAAATATCTAGTAATGTCATATAACCTAACTATTTTTAACTAAAAGAGCGCCCCCCCTGGTTAACTTATTCATGTAACTCAACAAATTGTACACTATAGTCACCATGTGGACACGAAAAGAGAGACCTACTGAAATTTTGTTAGCAATCTTATTCTGGCATTAAGAAAACTATATACTAAAATGCTATTTGGTAATATCAAAAGCTCATGGTATTTGACTATTTGAAGAAACATTATCAAATGGAAACAGTGGATAACACTACAACAGGCACTAGATGGTGATTTGTTGTTATGATGTTGATACTTGTATCACAATTCCTACATACAGGATTCCACTAAAGCATTAGCAAAACAATTCAGAGACATTAAAGTGTTTGTGCACTGACCTATTATTTGCTTCCGATCAGACATGATACATGAACTCACCTGTTCTCTCCGGTAGCGCATATGCATGTGTAGGAGCAATGTCGACAGGCTCCATACCTATAAGAATGATGAAGAAATATGCTTTCTAACTGATATTCCTTCATGCCTGGTTTTGCCTGTCTCATAACCTTGCAAAGTCCAAGTCAAGAATCAGATACACATTTAATTCGCCTCTCGAAAAATAACAAAGGAGTCGGTAGTTGTTAACACCTAAAGGAATATTTTTGCAAATTACTCCCTCCATCCCATAATATAAGACCGTTTTTTACGCTAGTGTAGTGTCAAAAACGCTCTTATATTATGGGACGGAGGGAGTAGATTTCTAAAGTGATTCCTGGCATTGTGGGTCCCACTCTTTGCTTATGAGGTGCCAGAACCTGTTGTGACAAGACGACTCAATGCTTAACTTTAGTGCTTTGTTTGGAACCTCGTAAATCATAATATAATATTACAGTGTGTTTGCTTCTTTAGTAATTTGGGACCTTTATTTCATCCCCAAACGAAAATTCCTAAAGCTCAGCCCATGGCAACAATTAAACCCATCCCTGGTTGAACATAAACTCGTCCCTGCAGGATTATGTGGTGGTAAGAACAATTAATCCCAGTGATAGTACTCAAAAAGCCGAAACCACATTAACTACATGTCTGTGCATCTAGTATCATGAAGGATTATCATGGATGATTGATGAATACATTCATTTGGCTCTCTATACAGCCTAGCAGGGGGAAAGATATAGATCACATTTCGTCAAATGCTAAAGAGCCAAAACTTGAGCAACCATTATTTAGACAGGACAAGAGTCTAATGTACTCCAAAAAATAGCAATGAAGGTGTAAACAAATTATTGGCATGGTACAAGACTTTAATAGGGTAACTTATGTACCTCAATGTGTGCTTCTGAGCTAACATCATTGGCATATTGAATGAGGGCAAGCTCCATTTCAGATTTGATAACACGGCATTCAGTTAAGATAGGGTGGAGTGTACCCAAATCGGTGTCAAACTTCTCTATCCCCTAACACAGGGAAAACAGCATGGTAAGTTGGTAAATTTAATGCATATACAACAAAGACATGTAGTTGAGGTCTAAAGGAGAAAGGATGGTACTGCATGATTAACATGCCAGATTATGCTTCCCACTTTAACCCTTCAAAACCATAAAACTAACTAACTAAGCATCCTAACTTGTTTTATGGCTAATTGTATATCACGTACTTCAAAACTAGCAGGCTTTGAGTAATTTCCGCTGTCAGTACTCTTTCCATACAAGAGAAACAACACAGGCTTCCCATGCTGACTGAATCGATCTTGCAGAACCTGCACAATCTCATCGACATAGAAGACCAAATCGACCTTGTACCTATCCTGTAGAGGTATTATGTGAATTCAGTGTGTTGCAGTATCTGCGAATATAGCATTTAGAACATCAAATACCTTAAAATAAGGGAGTGGTTTTATTTCACCCATCCAGACAGCATAGTCAGGTGGCAACCTTGGAGCAAACAAAATCGATTGTCCAGAGGCGATGTCCTTGGTGAACAAATAAAGGCCAAGTTAGGTAGAAGCATCTAATGAGCATAAATTCATTATCATAACATGCATTGAATGACTTGCAGTGGCTTATTCTCACAGACAAATAAGTTGTACGAACTCAAGAAATTGTGACATAAACTGTGTTATAAGTTTAATAACTGGATAAAGATGAGGCGTAGTGAATATCCACAATAAGCATCGAACTAGGTATCAAGGAGCTCAACAGGAACTATGCAAGGATTTATTTTCCCTGCAAAAGTGGGACACACGAGAGAAGGACGTACTATAGCGCCGTAGAACCCTGGCTCACGCACTCCGAAGAGATAAGCAAAGTAGCTCTCCTGCCTGAGACATTGGCCATTACCACTTCAATATGTCATCCCAAAGAAAGAGAAAGGGAGGGGCGCTGGCAAATATTTTTTTAATAAAAAGACATATACCTAAACAGCTCGAGATGATCAGTGCAGTGTCGTGTCTGCTCCTCACCGCCCTTCAGAAAGAGAATCCAAAATGTTGATAGAGGAAGCCCCAAAGGCCCAAACAAAGTAGAGACTGATTCATTATAAAGACGGCAAGTGGGACCTGGAGGAGGGCGAGGCCACGGGGAGGGCTAGCGGTGGCGGAGAGGTGGGCGCGAAGTGCGGTTAAGAGGCGGTCACGGTTGCCCGCAAGCAGCTCCATGGGCACCTCAGGCGGAGCAAGAGAGGAGGTTGCCATTGCTGGATACCTGCCACACATTGAAAATATGAAAACAACAATCATGTTATGTCATGTGTTGCATACTGGAATAACATACATACATGCATATACCCACACAAAAGGAAGACATGCATACATATAACTATCAAAATTTTAACGGAAATGCTAAATATCTGACGTCATAATTTTTAAACCTTTTTTTTTGCCAAATTATGTTGTCGCGAGAATGGCAATTTCCTTTAGCAATTCCTGGCAAAAAAAACTGAACACGACAAGCATTTGCCATTTGCTTACTAAAGGAAGTTGCCATTCTCACGGCAACATAATTTGCCATCTCGGGTGTTCGATTTGCCGTGCTAAAACATCTGAAATTTGTAGAGAAATCCAATTTGAATCCATACATTCATCTGCCCATAGTTTAACCCGACATAGTTTGATCAACACAGCACAGAGTGGAGTCATGCTTAAATCTTAGTTCACCTTTTGACAGAAATTTCAACCCAATCCATATACCCTTATTATTATGGAATGCTAACCGAGACTGCAGAGAAGGAAAAAGATGAGCGGAAGCAACCTGTCGCGATGCTGGCCGAAGAGCCGCGAGGAGCAGAGGGTTGGGTCGCGGCAGCTTTGCGCTACGATCTCCACGAGATCGGCGGCCTGGGGTCCTCAGCCCGGCAGCGGGCCGCGGTGAGGTTGGGTTGGCGGCTGAGCTAAACTAGGTTCCGCCGTCGCTCTCCATGGGAGGTCGGCGGAGAGGATTTCGGGGGGAAATCGGGTGTATCAGTTGCCTGCTTCCCCCTCTCTCTGCTCCGCTTTATTGCGATCCCGTAGGTTTCAGCTTCGGTTCGATTGAGTTTGCTCCGTCCCCGCTTGTCCTTCCTAGCCGGTCCGACTTTCTAGGGCCGTTGGGTTCGGCTCGGTCGGGGCTTGCCTTGGGCCGGGCGTTCGGTTCCTCGCGCTCAGGTACGCAGCCGGTTCGGTCTGATCTTTTTTTCTTGGCGGCTGCTACAAATCAGCCAACCGATTTTCTTCCAAAATCAGTCGGCTGGCCCACCGTTGGATCTGAAACGTCAACGATCACACCACCCCAGTACATGTTGACTGCATCGTTCCCCCTAGTCTCAGCCCCCGCACAGCACCCATCGTGCCTCAACCCAGCACCCAGCATCCTTCGCTTGTGCAGCCGCGTCGGCAGTTCATTGTCTCCCTTTGCAGCATGCCGTTGCTGAAGCCGGCCTTGCAACACAGGTGTCTGTTGTGATGTAACGACCCGAGACCAACTCTTCAGACACCTTCTATGTATTTTGAGTTCGGTTGTGTGATTTGTTTTGTTCGTTGCATTCATCTTTGCATCATGTGCATTGCATCATATCATCATGCACCCTTTTTTAAACCTCAAATAAATAAATCGTGTGGATCTTCCATTTAAATCGAAGGAGTTCACATGATGGTTTCTCTTTATAACATATCTTTTCGATATTTAGGGAGCTATAATAAATACTCCATTAGTTTGGAATTAATCGCAACCCACTTGCAATTTAATTCTCATGCCTTTTGCTTCATGTTTGTTCTCCAAACTTTCTCCATTTATCGAGGCTCCTCCTAAATTCTCAACATTTTGGACCAACCAAATACTCACTTCTTTCTCACACTCATTTGAATTAAATTCAAATAAGGTTGAATTCAACTTCACATGCATGCTCACTTTCTTTTTTTCTTGGATCAAGCTTATTTTTATGAGTCCGAGAAAATTATCCGCATGCACAAATTCTTTCCCTAACCCTCTCTTTCTTTTCCTTCTCTTTAATTCTTTTCTGCTAAAGAAAATATGAGGGAGAGAGAGAGCACAGCCAGCAGCCCAGCCAGGCCGGTCCATCCGTCATGGCCCTTGGCCCAGCCGCCCCCGCTGATAACCCTAGCTAGCGATCGAGAGCCCCAGCCACCCGATCGATCCCCAACTCCCCTGCCTCCTTCCTCCAAGCGCCGTCACCAGGGAGCGCACGCACGCGCATCCATCTCTCGTCCTCCCCTCGATCCCTCTACTCCTCGCCTGCCTCCTCGTGTTCCCGGCGCCGCCGCCTCGTCAGCTCCGCCACCGGATCTCGCCAGTCGTCGGCCTCAAGCTTGTCCGCGTCGCCGCCGTCCAGGACCACCATGGCCGCCCCAAGCTCCTCGCCAACTCCACTCGAGCCGGCCCGCCGCCGCCATCGCGACCCCGCGTCCCCGCCTTCGACGGCCGTCGCCGCCCCGCGAGTGCACCCCGCCGGCTCCCGTCGCCGCCCTGCTTCGTTCGTCACCGGAGACCACCAGATCCGGCCGCGCTGGGTCGGATCCTCTCGTTCCCGCCATACGCGCGTCGCCAGGGGTCACCTCCGCACCAAGTTCGCCGCCCGCAGCTCCCCTGCATCGAGCCAGAGCGCTCGTCTTGCTCGTACACGCCGTCCCGCCCTCGTGCTTTGACGCACACGGCGCAGCGCCAGGCCCAGTCGCTCCCCTGCTTCGCCTACAGCAGCCTGCAGCCACGCTGGCAAGCTCCAAGGCCGTCCCCGAAGAACATACCTACGCCAAGATCACCCAGTCCAAGACCACCTCAAGTCCGTCTACACAAAACTGCCAAGTACCTCTGTGCACGGATATGCCAAGACCTTCTCGGATATCGCCAAGTACCACGACGTCTTTGGGAGACCCGTGTACAACTACCGTCGCCGTGTACCACTACTTCCACTATGCATCGTCCCGAGAACGTTTACCTCCTCTACACTGCAACGAACCCGATCCGCTTTAAAAATGCATGCTTCAAAGGTATAATGACGAGACGACCGTCCGTGAATGAATGCATGTGTGATGTATGAGATGCCCGTGTTTGCACCGTGTCCGAGTTGTCGCTTGCTCGTTCCTCCTTGTTTGCTATGGCGTCGACCCATGGGAACCCGGTAACCGAGATCATCCCACCATCTTTAGCATGTTTCGCGTCTCTGCACACTTCTCTTTTGTACAGATATCTCAACGAGTTGTCGGATCATTGGAATGTTGCTGTGGCACCATTTCTGTTGTCGTTGTCGTGGCACCTTTTTCGTTTCCGCCATGATGACAAATGCTTCATAACATGCTCATGTTGACATTTTCTTAAAAATTGCATATAACTTGCATATGTCATCCACATCATGATAACACCATGTAAATATTTTAAAAGTTGTTGTTTGCAGGAAATTATTAAATATGCATATGGGGATTTCTTGGAATTATTGTTGTTGTTTTCGACCTCATTTAAAATGCCTAAATGTGTAGTTTACATATGTTTCACCTCTTGCCATGTTAACCAACATTTAATCTTCTTGTTTCATAAACAAGAGCGAACTAAATAATTGAATGTGGTGTTTCGTCAATACGCAACTCGTTGCACTTTGCCATGTCATGCCTCATTATAACGGACATGCATCATACTTGAATGTGCATTATGCCATGTTTATGTTTGTTTGCTTCTTTTCGGTTGCGTTTCTGCTTGATAGTTTCGGTTACGTTGCGATTGTGAGGATTTGTTCGACTACGCCCGTTCGTCTTCTTCATGGACTCGGTCTTCTTCCTAGCGGGATTTCAGGCAAGATGACCGTTATTTTGGATACCACTACTATCTTCGCTTTGCTAGTTGTCTCGATGCTATCGCTATGCCGTGTTACCTACCACTTGTTTATCAAGCCTCCCGAATTGCCATGATAACCTCTAACATTTTTCACCATCCTAGCAAACTGTTGGTTGGCTATGTTATCACTTTGCCCAGCCCCTCTTATAATGTTGCTAGTTGCAGCTGTAGTTGCAGGATGCTCCATGTTGGTACATGATGTCATGGATATTTTGGGATGTCACAATATCTCTTATTTAATTAATGCATCTATATACTTGGTTAAGGGTGGAAGCCTTGACCTTTTGCCTCGTGTTTTGTTTCACTCTTGCCGCCTTAGTTTTCGTCATACCAGTGTTATATTCCTTGATTTTGCGTCCCTAACACGGTGAGGGTTTATGGGCCACTCTTGACAGTTCGCTTTGAATAAAACTCTTCCACAAAGGCCCAACTTTGCTTTTACCATTTGCCTAATAACAACTAAAATTTGCATAGGGACCGGCTAGCACCCGAGGACTCCTAATCTACAACCCGGGCCAGTGCTCCTCATGAGTGTTGGTCCAAACTGGGCAGCCTGCGGGGCCACCACGGGGGAACTCGAAGATAGGTTTTACTCATAGCTTGTCCCATTCGATCATGGCCTGAGACGAGATACGCGCGGCTACTATCAGGGAGTCGGCACGTCGGGAGGTCTTGCTGGTTTTCTTTTACCATTGTCGAAATTGTCTTGTGCACCGGGATCTTGAGTTTGATCGGGTTGTCCCGCGATGGAGGATTGTCTCCGCGGATCGTGAGCTTGTCATGGGCTAAGTTGGGACACCCTGCAGGGTTTGATCTTTTCGAAAGCCGTGCCCGCGCTTATGTGGCAGATGGGAGTTTTTAATATTCGGTTGTAGAGAACTTGACACCATATCTGAAATAAAATACACCAACCGCGTGTGTAATCGTGACTATCTCTTTTCGAGTGAGTCGAGAAGAGAACACGGTTGGGTTATGTTTGAACGTAAGTAGTTCAGGATCACTTCTTGATCATTACTAGTTTGCGACCGTTGCGTAGTTTATCATCTTATTCTTGTACTCGTAAGTTAGCCACCATACAATGCTTAGTGCTGCTGCAACCTCACCACTTATCCATTCCATACCCATTTAAGCTTTGCTAGTCTTAATACCCATGGTAGTGGGATTACTGAGTCCTTGTGGCTCACAGATTACACAACAACAGTTTCAGGTACAAGTAATGCGATGATCTGACGTGAGAGCGATGCTTGATTGCTTTTGGAGTTCTTCTTCGATCAAGGGAATATGTTCCGGGTCGGGAGCCTGGGATTAGCAGGGTGGATGTCGTTCTTCTTTTTCATCTGATTTCATCCGTAGTCGGATCCTGCTCTTCGGTATGATGATTGATATGTATTGATGAACTATTGTATTGATATTGTAGCTTGTGGCGAGTGTAAGCCTTTATCTTGTATTCTCATCTATTTAGTACATGGTATGTTGTAATGATTGAAGGAAATATGCCCTGGAGTCAATAATAAAGTTGTTATTTATATTTCCTTATATCATGATAAATGTTTATTATTCATGCTAGAATTGTATTAATCAGAAACTTAGTACATGTGTGAATACATAGACAAAACAGAGTGTCCCTAGTATGCCTCTACTTGACTAGCTCGTTATTCAAAGATGGTTAAGTTTCCTAACCATAGACATGTGTTGTCATTTGATGAACGGGATCACATCATTAGAAATTGATGTGATGGACAAGACCCATCCGTTAGCTTAGCATAATGATCGTTTAGTTTTATTACTATTGCTTTCTTCATGACTTATACATATTCCTCTGATTATGAGATTATGCAACTCCCGAATACTGGAGGAACACTTTGTGTGCTATCAAACGTCACAAACGTAACTGGGTGATTATAAAGATGCTCTACAGGTGTCTCCGATGGTGTTTGTTGAGTTGGCATAGATCGAGATTAGGATTTGTCACTCCGAGTATCTGAGAGGTATCTCTAGGCCCTCTCGGTAATGCACATCACTATAAGCCTTGCAAGCAATGTGACTAATGAGTTAGTTGCGGGATGATGCATTACGGAACGAGTAAAGAGACCTGCCGGTAACGAGATTGAACTAGGTATGATGATACCAACGATCGAATCTCGGGCAAGAAATATACCGATGACAAAGGGAATAACGTATGTTGTTATGCGGTTTGACCGATAAAAGATCTTCGTATAATATGTAGGAGCCAATATGAGCATCCAGGTTCCGCTATTGGTTATCGACCGGAGATGTGTCTTGGTCATGTCTACATAGTTCTCGAACCCGTAGGGTCCGTACGCTTAACGTTCGATGATGATTTATATTATGAGTTATGTGATTTGATGACCGAAGTTTGTTCGGAGTCCCGGATGAGATCACGGACATGACGAGGAGTCTCGAAATGGTCGAGAGGTAAAGATCGATATATTCGAAGGCTATATTCGTACATCAGAATGGTTCCGAGTGATTCGGGTATTTTTTGGAGTACCGGGAGTTACGGAATTCACGGGGAAGTTAATGGGCCTTATTGGGCTTTAGTGGAGAGAGGAAGAAGGGCCTCGAGGTGGTGCGCCCCCCCCCTGCCCAAACCGACCAAGCAAGGGGTGGGGCGCCCCCTTTCCTTCTCCCTCTCCGCCTTCCTTCTTTCCTACTCCGAAAAGGAAAGGGAATCCTATTAGGACTTGGGAGTCCTAGTAGGACTCCCCTGGGCGCGCCCCTAGGAGGGCCGGCCTCTCCCTCCCTCCTTTATATACGTGGCGGGGGGCACCCCAAAGGTACTCCAAGATTTGTCTTAGCCGTGTGTGGTGCCCCCCTCCACAGTTACACACCTCGGTCATATCGTCGTAGTGCTTAGGCGAAGCCCTGCGCCGGTAACTTCATCATCACCGTCGCCACGCCACCGTGCTGACGGAACTCTCCCTTGTCCTCAACTGGATCAAGAGCTCGAGGGACGTCATCTTGCTGAACATGTGCTGAACACGGAGGTGTCGTACGTTCGGTACTTGGATTGATTGGATCGCGAAGACGTTCGACTACATCAACCGTGTGACATAACGCTTCCGCTTTCGGTCTACGAGGGTACGTGGACACACTCTCCCGTCTCGTTTCTATGCATCTCGTAGATATATCTTGCGTGATCGTAGGTAAAATTGTGAAATACTACGTTCCCCAAAAGTGGCATCAGAGCCAGGTTTATGCGTAGATGTTATATGCACGAGTAGAACACAAAGAGTTGTGGGCGATAATAGTTATACTGCTTAACGCCAACGTCTTACTTTGATTCGGCGGTATTGTTGGATGAAACGGCCCCGATCGACATTACATGACCGCGTTCATGAGACTGGTTCTACCGACGTGCTTCGCACACATGTGGCTGGCGGGTGTTTGTTTCTCCAATTTTAGGTCCTTGTTGAAGGTTAAAACAACACACTTGACGAAAAATCATTGTGGTTTTGATGCGTAGGTAAGAATGGTTCTTGCTAGAAGCCCGTAGCAGCCACATAAAACTTGCAACAACAAAGTATAGGATGTCTAACTTGTTTTTGCAGGGCATGTTGTGATGTGATATGGTCAAGACATGATGAGATATAAATTGTTGAATGAGATGATCATGTTTTGTAAAAGTTATCGGCAACTGGCAAGAGCCTTATGGTTGTCGCTTTATTGTATGAAATGCAATCGCCATGTAATTGCTTTACTTTATCACTAAGCGGTAGCGATAGTCGTGGAAGCAATAGTTGGCGAGACGACAACGATGCTACGATGGAGATCAATGTGTCAAGCCGGTGACGATGGAGATCATGATGGTGCTTTGGAGATGGAGATCAAAGGCACACGATGATGATGGCCATATCATGTCACATATTTTGATTGCATGTGATGTTTATCCTTTATGCATCTTATTTTGCTTAGTACGGCGGTAGCATTATAAGATGATCTCTCACTAAAGTTCAAGGTATAAGTGTTCTCCCTGAGTATGCACCGTTGCTACAGTTCCTCGTGCCGAGGTACCACATGATGATCAGGTGTGATAAGCTCTACGTTCACATACAACGAGTGCAAGCCTGTTTTGCACATGCAGAATACTCGGGTTAAACTTGACGAGCCTAGCATATGCAGATATGGCCTCAGAACACTAAGACCGAAAGGTCGAACGTGAATCATATAGTAGATATGATCAACATAGTGATGTTCACCATTGAAAACTACTCCATCTCATGTGATGATCAGACATGGTTTAGTTGATATGGATCACGTGATCATTTAGATGACTAGAGGGATGTCTATCTAAGTGGGAGTTCTTAAGTAATATGATTAATTGAACTTTAATTTATCATGAACTTAGTCCTGATAGTATTTGCATGTCTATGTTGTAGATCAATAGCTTGCAATGTAGGTCCTCGTTTATTTTTGATATGTTCCTAGAGAAAAATAAGTTGAAAGATGATAGTAGCAATGATGCGGACTGGGTCTATGATCTGAGGATGATCCTCATTGCTGCACAGAAGAATTATGTCCTTGATGCACCGCTAGGTGACAGACCTATTACAGGAGCAGATGCAGACGTTATGAACGTTTGACAAGCTCAGTATGATGACTACTTGATAGTTTAGTGCACCATGCTTTACGGCTTAGAACCGGGACTTAAAAACGTTTTGAACGCCACAGAGCATATAAGATGTTCCAAGAGTTGGAATTGGTATTTCAGACTCATGCCCGAGTCAAGAGGTATGATACCTCTGACAAGTATTTTGCCTACAAGATGGAGGAGAATAGCTCAACCAGTGAGCATGTGCTCAGAATTTCTGAGTACTACTATCGCTTGAATCAAGTGGGAGTTAATCTTCCAGATAAGATAGTGATTGACAGAATTCTCTAGCCACTATCACCAAGTTACTGGAACTTCGTGATGAATTATAATATGCAAGGGATGACGAAAATGATTCCCGAGCTCTTCGTAATGCTGAAATCGGCGAAGGTTGAAATAAAGAAAAGCATCAAATGTTGATGGTTGACAAGACCAGTAATTTCAAGTAAATGGGCAAGGGAAAGAAAAGGAACTTCAGGAAGAATGGCAAGCAAGTTGCCACTCACATGAAGAAGCCCAAAGCTAGACCCAAGCCTGAAACTGAGTGCTTCTACTGTAAAGGGAATGGTCACTGGAAGCGGAACTACCCCAAATACTTGGCCGATAAGAAGGATGGCAAAGTGAACAAAAGTATATTTGATATACATGTTATTAATGTGTACTTTACTAGTGTTCATAGTAACCCAGGGTATTTGATACCGGTTCAGTTGCTAAGATTAGTAACTCGAAACAGGAGTTACAAAATGAACAAAGACTAGTTGAGGGCAAGGTGACGATGTGTGTTGGAAATGATTCCAAGGTTGATAATATCACCATCGCATACTCCCTCTACCTTCGGGATTAGTATTGGAACTAAATAAATGTTATTTGGTGTTTGCGTTGAGCATAAATATGGCTGGATCATGTTTATTGCGATACGGTTATTCATTTAAGTCAGAGAATAATTGTTGTTCTGTTTACATGAATAAAACCTTCTATGGTCTTACATCCAATGTAAATGGTTTACTAAATCTCGATCACAGTGATACACATAATATTGATGCCAAAAGATGCAAAGTTAATAATGATAGTGCAACATATTTGTGGCACTGCCGTTTAGGTCATATTGGTGTAAAGCGCATGAAGAAACTACATGCGGATGGATTTTTGGAATCACTTGATTATGAATCATTTGATGCTTGCGAACCATGCCTCATGGGCAAGATGACTAAGACTCCGTTCTCCGGAACAATGGAGCGATCCACTGACTTATTGGAAATAATACATACTGATGTATGCGGTCCGATGAGTGTTGAGGCTCGCGGCGGGTATTGTTATTGTCTGACCTTCACAAATGATTTGAGCAGATATGGGTATATGTACTTAATGAAACATAAGTCTGAAACATTTGAAAGTTCAAAGAATTTCAGAGTGAAGTGGAAAATCATCCTAACAAGAAAATAAAGTTTCTACGATCTGATCGTGGAGGTGAATATTTGAGCTACAAGTTTAGTCTTCATTTAAAACAATGTGAAATAGTTTCACAACTCACGCCACCTGGAACACCACAGCGTAATGGTGTGCCCGAACATCGTGACCGTACTTTATTGGATATGGTGCGTGGTGTCTCTTACCGATTTACCATTATCATTTTAGGGTTATGCATTAGAGACAGCTGCATTCACGTTAAATAGGGCACCATCTAAATCCATTGAGACGATACCGTATGAACTATGGTTTGTCAAGAAACCTAAGCTGTCGTTTCTTAAAGTTTGGGGTTGAGATGCTTATGTGAAAAAGCTTCAGCCTGATAAGCTCGAACCCAAATTGGAGAAGTGAGTCTTCATAGGATACCCAAAAGAAACTATTGGGTACACCTTCTATCACAGATCCGAAGGCAAGATCGTTGTTGCTAAGAATGGATCCTTTCTAGAGAAGGAGTTTCTCTCGAAAGAAGTGAGTGGGAGGAAAGTGGAACTTGATGAGGTAGTTGTACCTTCTCCCGAATTAGAAAGTAGTTCATCACAGAAACCAGTTCCAGTGATGAGTGAGGAAGTTAATGATGATGATCATGAAACTTTAGATCAAGTTACTATCGAACCTCGTAGGACAACCAGAGTACGGTCCGCACCAGAGTGGTACGATAATCTTGTTCTGGAAGTCATGTTACTAGACCATGACGAACCTACGAACTACGAGGAAGTGATGATGAGCCCAGATTCCGTGAAATGGCTTGAAGCCATAAAATCTGAGATGGGATCCATGTCTGAGAACAAAGTACGGACTTTGATTGACTTGCCTGATAATCGGCGAGCCATTTAGATTAAATGGATCTTCAAGAAGAAGACTGACGCTGACGCTGACGGTGATGTTACTGTCTACAAAGCTCGACTTGTTGCGAAAGGTTTTCGACAAGTTCAAGGAATTGACTATGATGAGTCCTTCTCACCAGTAGCGATGCTTAAGTATATCTGAATCATGTTAGCAATTGCCGCATTTTATGATTATGAAATTTGGCAAATGGATGTCAAAACTGCATTCCTTAATGGATATCTTAAAGAAGAGTTGTATATGATGCAACCAGAAGGTTTTGTCGATCCTAAAGGTGCTAACAAAGTGTGCAAGCTCTAGCGATCCATTTATGGACTGGTGCAAGCCTCTCGGAGTTGGAGTATATGCTTTGATAGTGTGATCAAAGCATATGGTTTTATACAGACTTTTGGAGAAGCTTGTATTTACAAGAAAGTGAGTGGGAGCTCTGTAGCATTTCTGATATTATATGTGGATGACATATTGTTGATTGGAAACAATAAAGAATTTCTGGATAGCATAAAAGGATACTTGAATAAGAATTTTTCAATAAAAGACCTCAGTGAAGCTACTTACATATTGGGCATCAAGATCTATAAAGATAGATCAAGATGCTTGATAAGACTTTCGATGAGTACATACCTTGATTAGATTTTGAAGGAGTTCAATATGGATCAGTCAAAGAAGGAGTTCTTGCCTGAGTTGTAAGGTGTGAAGTTGAGTAAAGACTCAAAAGCCGACCACGACATAAAATAGAAAGAGAATGAAAAGTCATTCCCTATGCCTCAGTCATAGATTCTATAAAGTATGCTATGCTATGTACCAGACCTATTGTGTACCTCACCATGAGTTTGGCAATAGGGTACAATAGTGATCCAGGAGTAAATCACTGGATAACGGTCAAAATTATCCTTAGTGGAATAAAGACATGTTTCTCGGTTATGGAGGTGACAAAAAGTTCGTCGTAAAGGGTTACGTCGATGCAAACTCTGACACTGATCCTGATGACCCTAAATCTCAATCTGGATACATATTGAAAGTGGGAGCAATTAGCTAGAGTAGCTCCGTGGAGAGCATTGTAGACATAGAAAATTTGCAAAATACATACGACTCTGAGTGTGGCAGACCCGTTGACTAAACTTCACTCACAAAGCAAAACATGATCACTCTTTGGGTGTTAATCACATAGCAATGTGAACTAGATTATTGACTCTAGTAAACCCTTTGGGTATTAGTCACATGGAGATGTGAACTAATCACATAAAGATGTGAACTATTGGTGTTAAATCACATGACGATGTGAACTAGATTATTGACTCTAGTGCAATTGGGAGACTGAAGGAATTATGCCCTAGAGGCAATAATAAAGTTGTTATTTATATTTCCTTATATCATGATAAATGTTTATTATTCATGCTAGAATTGTATTAACCGGAAACTTAGTACATGTGTGAATACATAGACAAAACAGAGTGTCCCTAGTATGCCTCTACTTGACTAGCTCGTTAATCAAAGATGGTTAAGTTTCCTAACCATAGACATGTGTTGTCATTTGATGAACGGGATCACATCATTAGAAAATGATGTGATGGACAAGACCCATCCGTTAGCTTAGCATAATGATCGTTTAGTTTTATTACTATTGCTTTCTTCATGACTTATACATGTTCCTCTGATTATGAGATTATGCAACTCCCGAATACCGGACGAACACTTTGTGTGTTATCAAACGTCACAAGGTAACTGGATGATTATAAAGATGCTCTACAGGTGTCTCCGATGGTGTTTGTTGAGTTGGCATAGATCGAGATTAGGATTTGTCACTCTGAGTATCGGAGAGGTATCTCTGTGCACATCACTATAAACCTTGCAAGCAATGTGACTAATGAGTTAGTTGCGAGATGATGCATTATGGAACGAGTAAAGAGACCTGCCGGTAACGAGATTGAACTAGGTATGATGATACCAACAATCGAATATCGGGCAAGAAACATACCGATGACAAAGGGAATACTGTATGTTGGTATGCGGTTTGACCGATAAAAGATCTTTGTAGAATATGTAGGAGCCAATATGAGCATCCAGGTTCTGCTATTGGTTATCGACCGGAGATGTGTCTTGGTCATGTCTACATAGTTCTCGAACCCGTAGGGTCCGCACACTTAACGTTTGATGACGATCTATATTATGAGTTATGTGATTTGATGACCGAAGTTTGTTCGGAGTCCCGGATGAGATCACGGACATAACAAAGAGTCGAAATGGTCGAGAGGTAAAGATTGATATATTGGAAGGCTATATTCCTACATCGGAATGGTTTCGAGTGATTCGGGTATTTTTCGGAGTACCGGAGAGTTACGGGAATTCGCCGGGGGAAGTTAATGGGCCTTATTGGGCTTTAGTGGAGAGAGGGAAGAAGGGCCTCGAGGTGGCGCGCACCTCTCCCCTGCCCAAACCGAATTGGACAAGGGGTGGGGGCGCCCCCCCCTTTCCTTCTTCCTCTCCCTTCTTTCCTTCTTTCCTACTCCGAAAAGGAAAGGGAACCCTACTAGGACTTGGGAGTCCTAGTAGGACTCCCTACACTTCGCGCGCCCCTAGGAGGGCCGGCCTCTCTCCCTCCCTCCTTTATATACGTAGGCAGGGGGCACCCCAAAGGCACTCCAAGATTTGTCTTAGCCGTGTGTGGTGCCCCCCTCCACAGTTACACACCTCGGTCATATCGTCGTAGTTCTTAGGTGAAGCCCTGCGCCAGTAACTTCATCATCACCGCTCGCCACGCCGTCGTGCTAACAGAACTCTCCCTCGTCCTCAACTGGATCAAGAGCTCGAGGGACATCATCGTGCTGAACGTGTGCTGAACACGGAGGTGTCGTACGTTCGGTACTTGGATCGGTTGGATCTCGAAGACCTTCGACTACATCAACCATGTTACATAACGCTTCCGCTTTCGGTCTACGAGGGTACGTGGACACACTATCCCGTCTCGTTGCTATGCATCTCCTATATTGATCTTGCGTGATCGTAGGTAAAATTTTGAAATACCGCGTTTCGCAACAATGATATCCACCTTGCTATGCGCTCGAAATGCGGTTGTGCCCCAATCATGAGTTCATCACATGATTGGGATAGAATCGCATCTTGGGAGCTACATGTGACCACCTCCTTGCAGCAGTGACAAGACCTCTATGGTTGAGCGAGAGCTGCATTACAACATCCCGCCGACGGCCAGATCCACGGATGCAGCATCACGAGAAAAAGCTACATGGCAACATCCAGCGCCGGCGAGGTCCGGGATTGCAGCACCATGGCTAGGGCATTGAATGGAGACATCTCGCCGCCGGCGAGGTCTGGGAATGCTGCACCATGGCCAGGGCATTTGCATGGCAGCATCCGCCGCCGGCGAGGTCCATGATTGCAGCACCACGGCCAGGGCGTTGCATAGCAGCATCCGCCGCCGGTGAGCTCCTCGGTAGTAGCACCACGGCCAGGGTGCTGCATAGCAGCATACGTTGCCGGCGAGCTCCGCGGTTGCAGCACCACGGCCTGGCCGCTGGATAGCAGCATCCGTCACTAACGATCTCTGCGGTTGTAGCACCACGGCCAGGGTGCTGCATAGCTGCATCCTTCGCCGGCGAGCTTCCCGGTTGTAGCACCACGGCCAGGGCATCGTGCACCAGGCACTCCCTTTCATGACGCCGATGATGCTCTGCAAAACCGATCGAGCAAAAGGTGCAGGTCGCTGGACGGTGGATTGCTGCAGGTTGCTGCCAGACACTGCAAGCCATCTGCGGCTGCTCCGACGAGATCCCTGGCGTATATGGGTGAGAAGGATACGAAGACGGAGAAGAAAATGGTAATCTAGCTCATGCAGGGAAGAAAAACGAGCGGCTCTCGTTACGGTTAGAGATAAGGCAGCAGTGGTGCGTGGGCCCCCCGGGTGGACACGTGGTGCACAGACGACGCGGCTGATTTCTTCCGCAAAATCAATCGGGTGATTTAGAACGTTTTCCTTTTTTCTTTCCTTTTTTTTGTTTTGAGGGGAAGGTTCGGTCTCATCAGTGGGCGTTCTACAATTAGGCATCTCTCTTATCAAAACTCTTCTCTCTGGATCACTCATTGCAGGCAAGTGCGTCTATTACCCATATGCGGCAAATGCATCAACAATGGAAGCTCTAGCCATGAGGGATGGACTACATTTTGCAAATTCTATTGGAATTGATAAGGTGCAGGTGGAATTTGATTCGATACAAGTCATAATTTTTTGCAAAGTTCAAATACAATGGTGGGACTCGGCAGCAGCGATATATGCAGATTGTGTAGATACGTTGTAATGAACCAAGAAGGAGGGGGTCGAGATCGAGAGAGAGGAGGGCGAGAGGAGCAGGTAGCTGACTTGGAGAGGAAGAAGGTAGGTGCGATTTTAGATGAAAGTTCATGTACAAAAGAGAGTTCCAACATGCATGCCTCACTCACGGCCACAGGAGGCCCTTTTAACCACACCACACACGCCAGTTGTCACGCCAGCTGGCTGGTCCCACTTGACAGCTCTAAGTCACACTAATCAGGAGGTTAGGTGTGACATTCCTCCCTTCTTAAGGTGCTTCCTCTTCTTCCTCTGACCAAAGCACGACGGTCGGAAAACGCTGGTGGAGGACGTATAATCTTCCCAAGTCTCCGTAGCCGAACTGCCTGTGTGTAACGACCCGAATCTGATAAGACTCGATGTCTCTGTGCTCACTGTGCTAGTCCCTGGATCGACTCACTAGCACACACATTACATATGAATATCAAATAACAAGTGAATCATTTACTACAACGTATGATCCAGAATTCATAAAGTATTACAAACTGAGTGGCACATGGCTAACTTATTCAATAATAACAGCGGAAAGGTAGCATAATCAACGATGAGTCCATCAATGCCCACTGGAGAACATATTGAGTGAAGACTCGCAACCCTACTGTATCTCACTGATCATCTGAAAATCCTGCAACATGATAAGTTGTAGCCACAAGAGTCAATACATTGAATGTATTGGCAAATCACACAATATGATATAGCAAACCTACATCCACAAAGCAATGTATGACAAACAAAACACACAAGTTAGTTTGGAGAAGAATGTCTTCACCTACCACCACTACCTGAACTCACAACCGTCTCTAATTTACTCGCCCAAGATAACCCAAAGATTCTAAATAAACATGACAAGAACTTCAGAAGTATCTCAAGTGCGCTCTGTCAATGTCGCATTCTCTAGGAACAATAGAGCACTCTGCCAAGGACGCATTCACCTGATTTAAGTTCCGAAAACTATACCTCGCCTCAAGTGCGCTCTCACAATGGCGATTCTCTAGGGACAATAGAGCGCTCGCCAAAGGACGATTCACCGTTAATGATCCCGAGCCTACGACTATAAACACTCATCACTTTCATGGATCACTTGACACATGCCCGCGTCTACCATAGCAATTTGATCCCACCATCACATACCACAATCAATATCAGAATATGACAACAAAGAACATACAGATCAAACCAAGCACATGTCATAGCATAAAAATCACACATGCATAACAGAGTATAGGATGAGCAAAATCAAAAGTGCAAACTTGCCTTGAGCGCTGTTGAAGTAGTCTAACGATTAATTCCGATCCGCTTCACACTTCGGACAATCTATACGATTAACGAAGGCACCGGTAAATAAACCGTACTCACATAACACCACAATAAAGTAAACAACAACAAATTCAAATAAAAACTTAAATAAGAGAACTTAACAGTAGGTATATATCATCTACATGCTGCCAGGATCTCAATGCAAAAAGAATCAACTAATTTGGATAAACAGTTTGAAAGATGTGGCCTCCGGAAGGTTGATTTCAAATTTGAGCAAATTCAAATTTGAATAGTTCAAAAATGTGAAATTTTGGTTCTGCAGTATTCTCCTGGTCTCTACGAGTACACAGGAAAAAGAATCGGTGAATTTGGACATTCGGATCTCAAGATATACCTAAATGAACATCTGATATGGAATCTGCAAAGAAAAATTATGCCATAATAGCATTCTGGGAAGAACTGCCACGGCTGCCGTGGACGTCCCACGTGTCGCATGATGATTGACTGGAGGTTGTTTGCTTCTGTGGCTAACCAACGAACGCCCACTAAATAGTGCATACTAGTTTATAGAAAAAAACAGCACTGATCTAATCCAGACCGTCGGAGGGAGATCGGACGGATGGGATGATTCACCGAAGAGACAGGGGCTGGGCGTCACCGGAGTTGGGGAAGATGACGGCGCGAGCGGCTCGGGGTTGTTGCCTGCGGCCGTTCCGGTGGCCATAGGCGTCGGTGAAGGCGGCGGAGAGGTGCACCTTGACAAGGGGGTCATGGAGGTGGTTGTAGCAGTGGCGTCGGAGCTTCGACATCGGCAGTGATCTTTGGGTCGAGGTCGTTGTGGTCGTCCTAGTGCTCCCCTGAGTGGAATAGAAGGTGAGGAAGAGGAAGAAGACCAAGGCGAAGATAAATGAACCAATATGAGAAGCTGGGAACCTCCGGTGGCGACGGATTTGTCCGGCAACAGGAGCTTCAGGCGAGGACTCCGGCGAGGTCGGGACGGTGTTCTAGGGCACGGGATGTCAACGCCCCTGACACGGGTGCCCCACAAGGCAGCGACCCCGGCCAGCCTCGCGCTATCCCATGCTCGGCCCGCACCAGGAAGCCCAGCTGCAGGACGAGCGGCCCGGAATGGAGCAAGTGAAGCCCACCAGGACAAGTACTAAAGGAGACGGTGGCACCTAGAATCGCCATCCAGAGGATCACGGCAACGGCGGCACGGCTCTCCACTTTTCCCCTTTCCTCTCCTCAAGAACCCTAGATCGCAATTCGTGTATCCCAATTCTGTAATCGCTACCAATACTCCTGTTAATCGAGAGCCCCTAGTAGTTCCTATCATCTGGTATCAGAGACCACTAAGCTCCCCACCTCCGCTCCATTCTGCCGCAGTTCATCGAGAACAGAGGCCTCAAGCAAGCGCACATGCACTTGGCAGCCATGGATCCGACGATCGAAGCCTTCCTCGACCGCCTCGACAACACCCTCAAGGCCCAGAACAAGGCCATCGCGGAGATCCAAGTCTCCACCGCCAAGATCGACGATCTGGTGCATTGGTGTCCCGATCTGGAGAAGCGGGTGGCCGATCTCGGCGACGCAGTGGCGGCGCTCCAGATGGCGCAGCCACCAGCAAATAAGACGGAGACGAGACTCACGGGGTGATTCAGAAGCCAGGCCCTTCTGCGACGACCGGCGTCCTTCCGGGGGCCGGTGGCGGCGCGGTCATAGAGCTTCAAGGGCCAAGCGGCCACGGCGTGCTCAACTTGCCACGGGGGAACGTAGCGACGTCTTTTCAGATGCCGACGCCACCCCCGGCAACAGGTCCGTCGTCCTCTCTGACCACATCCCCGCCCTCCCTGTAGCCGTTTGCCCATGCGAGTCAACTATTAGCAGGTTTAGGGCAGTCACACCCGTCCATCGCCTTTCCCCAGTTCACGGGTGACAACCCAAACTTGTGGAAGACGATGTGCGAACAGTACTTTCAAATGTTCGGCATCATACAGTCGTTCTGGGTCCCCATGGTGGCCCTGAATTTCTCGGGATCGGCGGTTGTTTGGCTTTAGTCCATTCAGAAACGCCTAGCAGATTTCGACTGGGAGCAATTCACTGCATTACTTTGCACTCATTTTGGTCGCGATCGGCACCAAACGCTGATCAGGCAGTTCTACTCTATCCGTCAGACGACGTCAGTAGCGCAATACATTGAGCAGTTTGAACTGATTATTAATCATCTTGCATCTTATTCTGACACGATCCATCCGTTTTATTTTCTGACTCGTTTTGTTGAGGGCCTGAGGAGGGATATCCGAGCAGTGGTGCTAGTTCAGCAGCCACCGGACTTGGATACGGCTTGTGCCCTGGAGCTGCTCCAAGAAGAAGTGATGGAGGGATCGCTGGGCTCGCTGGTTAGGCCACCGGAGCAAGGATCAAGGCAGGGTGCTCCTCTGCCTCTGCCTCCACCACCGGTGATATCAGTCCCAGCAGCACCCACAGCGGATCGGCGCGGCACGGAAGCAGCCCGTGCCGATCAGTCCAAGTTCAAGACGCTGCGCGACTACAGACGTGCCCGAGGTCTATGTTTCAAGTGCGGCGAGCGGTGGGGGCATGACCATGTGTGCCCCACCATGGTGCAGCTGCACGTGGTCGAGGAACTCCTCGACCTCTTCGGCCTCGACAACAACGTAGACACGCAAGTCACAGAAGAAAGCACCAACGAGACAGCCATGGTGATTTCACTCTCAGCAGTGATAGGAGGAACTTCGGCCAAGGCGTTTCAGCTTCGCGCGTGGATACAAGGTTTCCTTTGTCAACGAGCAGCTAGCAGCCAGACTGACGGGCGTTCAAACGCTTACCAAGCCAGGTCGTGTCCGTGTCGCCGATGGAGGGGAACTAATCTGCACACAAGTGGCTCCAGGATGTGCGTGGTATGCATAGGGGCATGAGTTTTATACAGATCTGAAGGTTCTCGCCCTGGGTACGTATGATGTAATCTTGGGTATGGATTGGCTCGAAGAGCACAGTCCAATGACAGTGGACTGGCGCGCGCGCTTCATAGGGATACCTACGCCGGCTGGGCCACTGCGTCTCGTGGGGCATGACGCGGCCTCGACAAGCTGCCAAACAGTCAACAGCATTCAGCTACAGAGCTTGTGCAGCAAAGGAGCAATCACCCATGTGATCCATCTTTGCGTGGTGGCACCGCAAACAGAGGAGCTGGAACCAACTCCAGAATGCATTCAGAAGGTGGTCGACCAATTCCCGGATGTGTTTGAGGAACCAGTAGGTTTACCACCCAGGAGAGCATGCGACCATCACATTCCTCTGATCCCAGGAGCTCAACCAGTTAATGTCCGGCAGTACAGATACAAGCCAGAGCAGAAGACAGAGATAGAAGCTCAGGTCGAAGCTCTGCCCAAATCAGGGGTCATACAACGCAGCACCAGCCCGTTCTCCTCGCCGGTCATTCTGGTCAAGAAGAAAGACGACACATGGCGACTCTGCATCGACTACAGGCACTTCAATGCGATCATGGTACCCAGCAAGTACCCTGTCCCGGTCATTGAGGAGCTACTGGATGAGCTACATGGTGCGGCCTAGTTCTCAAAGTTGGATCTGCGTGCGGGGTACCACCAAATACGGCTCGCACCAGGAGAAGAACACAAAACAACATTCTCCACGCACCAAGGTCACTTCGAGTTCCTGGTGGTCTCCTTTGAGTTAACAGGTGCCCCACCCACATTTCTGGGTGCAATCCACGGCACTCTCAAGCCCGTGGTCCGAGTCTGCGTGGTCTGTTTCTTCGATGACATCCTGATTTTCAGTGCCACACTAGAAGAACACAAGCAGCACGTCAAGCAAGTCCTAGAACTCCTCCGCGAGGACAAGTGGAAAGTTAAACTCAGCAAGTGCGCGTTCGGCCAAAGCAAGATAGCATATCTCGGCCACGCTATCAGTGCGCAGGGCGTGGCAACGGACCCGACCAAGATTGCTGCCATAGCAAACTGGTCTACGCCACAGGATGTGAAGGAGGTGCGTAGTTTCTTGGGCCTGGCAGGATATTACCGCCGTTTTGTCCGTAAATTTGGGGTGATCGCCAAGCCTCTGTTCCATCTTCTGAAGAAAGGGGTTCCCTTCCTATGGACGTCCACGACTGAAACAACCTTTCAAGTTCTGAAACAACATCTGACTACGGCACCAGTTCTCGCTCTGCCCACTTTGAGAAACCATTCACGGTAGAAACTGACGCCAGTGATCGAGGCATTGGAGCCATCTTGCAACAGAAAGGGCACCCCATAGCATTCATGAGCAAGGCCCTCAGCCCGCGCTATCAGGGGCTGTCGACATATGAAAAAGAGTATCTGGCCATCATAGTTGCGGTGGATCAGTGGCGTCCCTACCTACAACATGCAGAATTCGACATTTACACTGACTAGAAGAGTTTGACACACCTGGAGGAACAGAGACTCACCACACCGTGGCAGCAGAAGGCATTTGCAAAGCTGCTAGGGCTGAGGTACCATATCAGATACAAGAAAGGAGCGGACAATAACGGAGCGGACACGCTGTCCCGCACAAATCCATCAAATATGCTGTCAGCCATCTCATCTTGCCTGCCAGCATGGCTCGAGGACGTGGTCAGCAGCTACAATAACAATCCCCATGCTCAGAAGTTACTGGAGCAACTAGCAGTTCAAGAGGATCCGAAGGGCAGATTCCAGCTGCAGCAGGGTATTTTGCGCTTCCGAGGAAGAATCTGGCTCGGGGGAGGGACACAGGTTCAACAAAGAATCATGCAAGCATTCCACGACAGTCCAATCGGCGGCCACTCTGGCTTTCCAGTAACGTATAAGCGCATTCGGCGTCTATTCGCGTGGCCCAAGATGAAAGCACAGATCAGACAGTACGTCCAGTGCTGCACTATTTGCCAACAAGCGAAACCAGATCACGCGGCATCTCCAGGACTGCTGGCTCCTCTGCCAATTCCCTCTCAACCGTGGGAGATGATAACCATGGATTTTGTGGACGGACTGCCACAATCCAGCCGATTCAATTGTCTGTTGGTCATTGTGGACAAGCGCACCAAGTTCAGCTACTTCCTACCTCTGGCTCATCCATACACCACAGCGTCAGTAGCCCAGCTGTACATGCAACAAGTGTACAAGATACACGGCCTTCCAGGAGCAATCGTGTCGGACCGCGACCAGCCTTTACCAAATTGCTTCGCAGGAGCTGTTCAGTTAGCAGCACTCAACCGCGTCTCAAGACGGGCGAATCACCCGCAGACTGACGGTCAAACGGAACGGGTCAACCAATGCGTGGAAACGTTCCTTCGCTGCTTTACTCAAGCATGTCCACGACGATGGAGTTTTTGGATTCCTCTAGCCCAATTCTGGTACAACAATGCCCATCATTCAGCGATTGGTATGACTCCCTTCAAGGCCATGTTTGGTTACGAACCCAAGCATTGGGGGATTTTGTCAGAAAATGTGACCTCAGTGCCCACACTGAACTCATGGCTAGAAGAAAGAGACACGGTTCAGGAGCTACTACAGCAACATCTGAAAAGGGCTCGCCAAGTCATGAAAGCGCAAGCAGACAAGAAATGGTCGTTCAGAACATTCCAGATCGGAGACGAGGTATACTTGAAACTCCAACCGTACATACAAACATCAGTGGCACCTCGAGCAAATCACAAGCTCGCATACAAGTTCTACGGACCATTTCCGATCATAGGCAAGATCAATGAAGTGGCCTACAAGCTCCAACTCCCTGTCAATGCAACCATTCATCCCGTCTTCCATGTCTCGCTGCTATGCCGCGCCCTGCACCCGGGTATGACAGTGGAATCTCAACTACCTCATTGTCCTGATGAACTTGCGGTCCCCACAGCAATCTTGCAGACCCGATGGAAGCAGAAGAACGGCAAGATGCGAGAGCAGGTGCAAGTGCGCTGGTCCAACTCGGACGCGCTAGGAACAACATGGGAAGACAAGGAGAGTCTCCGGGTAAGATTTCCCTTTGCAGAGGCTTGGGGACAAGCCTGAACTCAAGAACGGGGGGATGTCAACGCCCCTGACATGGGTGCCCCACAAGGCAGCGACCCCGGCCAGCCTCACGCTGTCCCACGCTTGGCCCGCACCAGGAAGCCCAGCTGCAGGACGAGCGGCCCGGAATGGAGCAAGTGAAGCCCACCAGGCCAAGTACTAAAGGAGACGGTGGCACCTGGAATCGCCATCCAGAGGATCACGGCAACGGCGGCACGACTCTCCACTTTTCCCCTTTCCTCTCCTCAAGAACCCTAGATCGCAATTCGTGTATCCCGACACTGTAATCGCTACCAATACTCCTGTTAATCGAGAGCCCCTAGTAGTTCCTATCACGGGAATACTCTCGTTTTGCGAAAATCGGTAGAGGAGACGGAGGGCAAAAACATATAGGCTGATCCCATGGTCGAGGGAGAATAGATCGATCAAATCGATCGAGTTTGGATCGGGGGCGGAGTCCATGATGAACACATCGAGAGGAACATGATGACCAGAGGACCCCAGGTGTCAGCGGCAGAGAGAAGGAATACAGAGAGAAAAAACAAGAAAGATAGGGAGCTGCGGGGATGGGCTGCGGTCTGCACCGAAATTGGCCGGCCTGCTCGCTGGGCTACGCACGCGGGCGAGGAACAAAAAAAAAGAGTTGGACTGCTGTGCAGCTCGACTGCACAGTGTGACGGTTTGTTCTCTGTTTTTTTAAACCTTGCAACAGGAAGTAAAAATATAGCTAAATAAAATCCTAATAAAAAAAATACCAGAACACACAGTAAAACATTATTCCTACTATATAAACAGTGAACATTTTTCTACAACACAAATGAACTATAAAGACAAAACAATTATGCAATACAAGCATATAAAGAGCATTATAATACAACTATAAAATAATTTTGAGTTTTAACAACTCCAAAAGTTTTAAATCATAGAAAAATTTATATCGGACCAAACAACACAAGCAAGTTTTTAATTACTCCTATTTAAATAATTAACATTCCAAAATTCAAAATTTTGGGATGTTACACCATGCCCCACTGGACCTTGATCTGCACCACTAGCGCGTCGTCGTGCTTCATCATGCGTCGGTCGAGGATGCACGTGGGCGTGACAGGGTCGACGAAGAGGTCCGACACCTTAGGCAGCTTCCCATACACCGATGTGAAGTCCGGAGTGAATAACTTCAACTGGGAGACGTGGAAGACGGGTGGACCCAGCTCTCCAGCAGCAGGTCGAGCTTGTAGGCGAGCGGTCCAATCTTCTCCATGATCATGTAAGGCCTGAAGTACTTGAACGCGAGCTTGGCTGATGTAGGGCAGAACCCTAAGTGGACGATCTTTCACGTTTGGAGTGGATCCTACGGGGGAACACGAGGAATGTGCGGAAAACACAAAGGGGAAGCACGGGGAAAATGAGAGAATCACTAAACCGACAAGGAATCAATCACACGAGAGGTAGATCACCGAAAGCAAAAGGTAACACATGATCCAAAATCAACAAGGGTAGAGGATACAAAGGGAACCGTTCTTCTCCGTAAGGAGGTCTTGATTGTCTTCCCTTGAAGGGGTCTTGAATCCGCTTGAGGGATCTTCTCCGAAAAGGTCGCGAACTCCAAGGAGAAGTAACCAAGTGGATGAGCAAGGCTCTCACACAAAATATGAGCTAAACCAATGCTAACCCTAGCTAGGAGGTGGGAGAGACTTATTTATAGTCGTAGTGCAAATGGAAGTCAAAGTGAAGGGGTACAAGGGCTCCAGCCCGCAGGCGCGGTCACTCAGGTGTCGGACGTTCGGAGGGCGCCGGTCGTCCGGAGCTTCGGGACGGTCCGGACATCCGTAGATCGTCGGACATCCGTAGATTCGGTTCGGGTGCGGGTCGTCCGGTCGTCCGGTGGCTTCGGTCTTCCGTGAATTTCCATTCGGTGCCCAGCTTGCCGGACGTCCGAGGGCGCTCGGTCGGCCGGGACTGAGTCGCTTGACGTCCGGGCGGGCTGGTCGTCCGTGGCTCTGTAGCACTGGCCTGTCTTCCTTCTTCTCGGCTGTAGCATCCTCCAGGGCTCGGATGTCCGGGACCGGCTGGTCGTCCGGAGCATGTAGCTTCCCAAATAGCTCTTCTTCTTGATGTTCATGCTTGGTGTCCTTGCCATCTTGGCCATTGTGTGTAGCTGTCCCGTGGCTCTCCTCCAAGCACCTGATCACACAGAGAGTGTCCGTATGAGGTAGTAGCCAAGTCCCATGAGCGGAGAGAGGGGGTTCGGAGAGGAGCGAGTTCACCTTATCTTCAATAGCTTCTGCTCTAGCTCTTGTCATGGGTCCAAGTAGCATTGAGGGAGATGTAGGTACGTCCATGGGGATGAGCGAGGGATGCTCCGCATCATCTCCGCCCCTTGAGAGAGATCCGACCTCGGATCAAAAGCTTCATCTCCATGGTATGGCGCGAGGTCCTTGACATTGAAGATGTCGCTCACATTGTACTTGCCTCGTGGTAGGTCGATCTTGTAGGCGTTGTCGCTTGAAGCGCATAGCACCTTGAAAGGTCCATCGCTCGAGGGAGAAGCTTGGACTTGTGTTCGTGGGGAAGCGGTCTCTTGAAGGTGTAGCCACACTAGATCAACAATGTTGAGGACCATGGGTTGCTTGTTGATGTTGAGCTTGGTCGCTAGTCGTTGTACTTGGCGCTCGATGGTGTGTCTTGTATCCTCATGCATCTTCTTGATGCAGCTTGCCCATGCACTCGCATCCATGTTGGTGCGCTCTTGTAGAGGAAGAGGTAGAATGTCCAATGGTGACAACGGGTTGAAGCCGAGACGACCTCAAGGGGACTTGCCGTAGTCGAATGTCTTGCACGGTTGTAGGCGTACTCGACGATGGGTAGACATGCTTCCCACTCCTTGATGTTCTTCTTGATCAACACGCGAAGTAGAGTGGAGAGTGTCCGGTTCGTCACCTCCTTTTGGCCGTCGGTTTGAGGATGGTATGCGGATGAGAACAAGAGCTTGATTCCGAGCTTGGCGCATAGGGTCTTCCAAAAGTAACTCAAGAACTTGATGTCACGATCGGAGACGATTGTCTTTGGTACTCCATGGAGTTGCAAGATTTCCCTACAAAAGAGATTTGCAATGTGTGAAGCATCGTCTATCTTGTTGCAAGGAATGAAATGTGCCATCTTAGAAAATCTATCCGCAACAACAAACACGGAATCCTTTCCATTTTGAGTTCTAGGCAAACCAAGTATAAAATCCATGCTAATGTCTTCCCAAGGTTGATAGGGAATAGGAAGAGGCATATAAAGACCATCAGATTGAGCTTTAGACTTAGCTTTGTGACATGTAGAGCATCGGGTGGTGAAGCGTGAGACGTCTCGAAACATCTTGGGCCAAAAGTAGTTCTTGGAGAGCGTGGCGAATGTCTTATCTCGTCCAAAATGTCCCATGAGTTCGCCTCCATGAGCCTCTTGCAAAAGTAGCAAATGAAGAGAAGACTCGGGAATGCATAGTTTGTTAGCTTTCATAAGATAAGAATCCTTGATATAATATTATTCCCAAGAAGTATGCGTCAAACACTTAGCATAAGGAATAGCAAAAGATGGATCATTAGCATACAAGTCTTTGATGTGCTCAAAACCAATAGCATTCAACTCAAGTTTAGTGACAAGCGTGCATATGCGTGAAAGTGCATCTACAACTACATTTTCCTTACCCTTAATGTACTTGATCACATAGGGGAAAGATTCAATAAATTCACTCCATTTGGCATGAAGCTTGTTCAACTTAGTTTGACCTTTTAAGTACTTAAGCGTTTCATGATCAGTATGTATGACAAACTCATGAGGTCTAAGATAATGTTCCCAAACATGTAGCACACGTACTAAAGCATATAATTCTTTGTCATAGATGGGATAGTTAAGTTGAGCACCGGAGAGTTATTCACTAAAATAAGAAATGGCTCGTTTTTCTTGCATCAAAACTCCGCCAATTCCGGTACCACTTGCATCACAATGAACCTCAAAAGTTTTGTCAAAATTGGGCAAAGCAAGAATCAGAGCATGAGTAAGCAAAGACTTGAGCTCATCAAAAGCAGTGGATTGCAAAGATCCCCAAACAAAAGGAGCATTCTTCTTACTCAAAGCATGCAAAGGAGCGGAAATAGTGCTAAAGTCTTTCACAAAGCGACGGTAAAAACCCGCAAGACCAAGAAAACTACGCATTTGTTGCAAAATTGGTGGGTTGGGGCCAAGTTTTAATTGCTTCAATTTTAGATTCATCAACATGGACACCCTTTGAGGATACAACAAAACCCAAGAAAACCACTTTGTCAACACCAAACGTGCATTTTTTCATGTTTGCATAAAGACGTTCCTTGCGAAGGGTTTGCAAAACAGCCCTAACATGATTAAGATGTTCTTTCATGGTTTTGCTAAACACAAGAATATCATCAAAGTAAAACACAACGAAGACTCCAATATAAGGGCGAAGCACATAATGCATAAGGCGCACGAAAGTACGGGAGCCTCCGATAGACCCATAGGCATCACTAACCACTCATATAAGCCAAATTTGGTTTTGAAAGCAGTTTTCCATTCATCACCCTCTTGAATGCGGATTTGATAATAGCCACTTTTAAGATCAATTTTTGAGAAAAAGTTGGCTCCACTAAGTTCATCAAGCATATCATCTAAGCGAGGAATGGGATGCCTATAGCGAACGATAATAGCATTTATAGGTCTACAATCGGAACACAAGCGGAAACTTCCATTGGGCTTAGGCACAAGTATAACGGGAACGACACAAGGGCTTAGGCTTTCACGTACATGACCATTGTCGATGAGTTGTTGTACTTGCCGTTGAATCTCCTTGGTTTCTTCGGGATTGACTCGGTATGGAGCTTTGTTTGCGAGAGGCGCTCCGGGGATGAGGTCAATTCGATGCTCAATGCCTCGAAGAGGAGGTAGACCCGGAGGTAGCTCACCAGGGAAAACATCTTGGAATTCCTGCAAAAGAGATTGAAACACTAAAGGTAGCTCATGAGAGGTGTTAGTTGTTGGCTCTCCATCCTTGCACACAAGGACAAAGTGCATCACACTCGATGGGTTCTCACACACTTCTCTCATCTCACTTTTGGTGGCAAATAGGATGAGGTTTTTCTATCTAGGCGAAGAGGCGCTCAAATTTGGTTTGTGGCTCTCACTCACTTTTTGGTGGATCACTTTCTCACTCTTCTCTCCATGATGGGTGGCTTGCTTGTCGGCTATCACTTGACTAGGAGACATAGGTCGTAGCACATATTCCTTCCCTTTCATCTTGAAGCTATAGTGATTGGTGCGCCCATTATGGATGACACCACAGTCGAATTGCCATGGTCGACCAAGAAGGAGGTGGCAAACGGTCATCGGGACCACATCACACTCCAAAGTGTCCTCGTATGCACCAATTTTGAAGGAGACTTTGACCGTATGCTCAACTCGTATAGTGCCGGAGTCACTTAGCCATTGAACCTTGTAGGGGTGCGGGTGCTTTCTCTTGACCAATTGAAGCTTGGAGCATAGTTCTTCACTTGCCAAGTTGTGACAACTAACTCCATCGATGATGACCTTGACAGACCTTCCATTGATGCCGGCCTTTGTGGGGAAGATGTGGCATCGTTGGTCTTCTTCTTGTTGATGTTGAAGAGTCAAGACCTTGGAGACGACTAGAGCGGGGCTCGAATCCTCATCACAAAAGACTCGATCATCTTCATCCTCGTTCACTCGCCGGTGCATGGCCACTTGCTCAAGATATTCCATCTCCTCATCACTCATTGAGTCATAGGTGCCATCATCATTGAGGATCATGGTGCGCTTGTTTGTGCATTCATAGGACTTGTGGCCTCGGCCGCCGCAAGTGAAACACTTGAAGGAGCTTGTCTTGATGGTCTCATCGGTCGGAGTAGATGATGAAGCACACGGCTTGACGTTGCTTGTAGTAGGAGGAGGACGACTTGAACTTGTCGAAGTTTTCTTGTAACTTGACTTGTCGTCATTGTTTGTAGAAGGTTTGGTTGATGTAGATGTTGGAGGAGTTGTTGAAGGTTGGTTGTTGGAGAAGCCGTAGGTCTTGGACGAGTACTTCATGCATTTGAAGTCATCTTGCACTTGACGCTCCGCCTTTGTAGCTTGATGCACGAGCTCAATGAGGTTGGAGTAGGGTTGGAAGTCGGCGATCTTCTTGATGGGATGATTGAGTCCATTCAAGAAACGTGCCATTGTTTGGTCATCATCTTCCTTTACATTGGCTCGAATCATGGCTATCTCCATTTCCTTGTAGTATTCTTCAACACTCTTTGTTCCTTGCTTGAGGAGTTGGAGTTTCTTGAAGAGGTCACGGTTGTAGTAAGTGGGCACAAAACGTGCTCGCATGACATCCTTCATTTGAGCCAAAGTGGTGATTGGAGGTTCACCTCTTGCTTGTCGCCGCTCAAGGATTTGTTCCCACCATATGAGCACATAGTCTTGGAACTCAAGTGATGCCATAGCGATCTTCTTCTCTTCCTCATAGTTGTGCAAACGAAAGATTTTGTCGACCTTCAATGCCCATGAAAGGTACTCTTCGGGGTCATTGCTTCCATTGAACTTGGGCATGGTGAATTTTAGCTTTCCATAGCGTTGCTCTTCATTGTGTTGTTGGCGATGGTGATGATGACGCCCTTGACGTGGATGGCAATCATCTTCATGTTGCTCTTGGCGTGGAGGAAGTCCATGATCAACTTGCTCTTGTTGAACTTGAGGTTGAGGTGGAGCTTGACGAGCTTGTGGAGGGACTTGTGGAGCTTGACGCTGCACACGCGGTAGGTAGTTCCTCTCTTGAATTTCTTCTCGAAGGGCTTCCACTTGATTGCGCCGTTCGCGATTGCGGTTGGCGATAGCTCGACTTGATTCTTGGAGGGCACGTTGCGCCTCAACAACTTGCGCTTCTCGTTGTTGTTGTTGAAGACGTTGCGCCTCGGCATCTTGTTCTTCTTGGTGTAGACGTGCGCGTTCTTCCTCTTGGCGCCGTAGTCGTTGTCGTTCTTGAGCTTGGGCAAAAGCGACTTGGTTTGATTGAGGACGAGGGACTTGCTCATCGACTTGCTCTTGTGAATGCTTGTCACGTAGCGGGTTGCGAGATGCATGACGGTCTTGACGCGTGCTACGTCTCGAGCTTGCGTTGGATTTCCCCGAAGAGGAGAGGATGATGCAGCACAATAGCATAAGTATTTCCCTCAGTTTTTGAGAACCAAGGTATCAATCCAGTAGGAGACTACGCGCAAGTCCCTCGTACCTGCACAAAACGATAGCTACTCACAACCAACGCTTAGGGGTTGTCAATCCCTTCACGGTCACTTACGAGAGTGAGATCTGATAGAGATAATATTTTTGGTATTTTTGGTATAAAGATGCAAAGTAAAAAGCGCCTCTCGCCTCTGAGCGCCTCTCTCGTCTCTGGCGCCGGCGGCCACTCCGCGCCGGGCGACACCTCTCCCCGCCGCCACCACTCCGTGCCGGGCGTCCACCTCTCATGGCCTCGCTGGTTTCGCTCGGCGGCGCGTCCTCCTCGGCGTCGGAGGCGTCGTCTATCTTCGCTTAGGCCGCCTCCATTCCGCCATTGTAGTCCCGGAGGTGCTGGCACGGCGCTTGGCCCCATCGCCCGTGGGGCGGGGTGCTGGAGGCGCGGCGGAGGTGCCTCGTGGGGCTCGCGACGAAGGCGCCGTCGCCGCCCGCGCAGCCCGGGTTCCCCGCCGCCGCCGCTTCAAGCGCCGCTTTCCCCGCTGCCTACTCGAGGCCGCCGCAGACGCCAGATTCCGCCCTCCTGCATGGCTGCTGCTACAACCGTGGGCGACGATGGGCATATCTCCGCTTTTGTCCCAACGAGACGCCAGCGTGCGGTGCGGTGGTTCCGCCACATCGCCCGGAGTGCGTGGCGAGGAGTTCATCGCCGGTCGCAGCCGGGCGTATCTGGGCCGCCCTTCCGCCCCGCAGGTGGGCAGGCTGGTCCCGTGCGGGCTGTCCCGCCGCCGCCTCCGGGGGGCCGCCGCCGGCGCGCAGGGTGGACATGCCATGGTCGCAGGTGGTGCGAGGGCTCGATTGGGAGCGGATGGCCCGGCATGGAGGGCCCGAAGCCGAGGTCTCTTCGGGCGATGGATGATGTTCGAGTGGAGTCGCCAGCGCCGCCCGCCGTGGATGCTGTGGAGTGCTGTTACTTGGAGGAGTCGGAGGATCTCCGCGATGGAGGGCGAGCTGTCCAAGGCGGTCGTGGTGACCGCCACGGGCACCAGGCCGGATGTGCATCCGGCGGCGCGGCCGTGCTGCACGAGGAGTTTCAGGTCGGGCCGGCCGACATGTCGATCCGCGCCTTCTTCCCGAGGACTTCGGTGCTTGTGCCGGGAGCAGAGTCTTCGCGACGGGATGGTGCGGCAAGGCGGCCTCTCACCGACGTCTGCGGCTGGATTCACGCTGTCTTTGCGCCTGCGGGTTGAGGCAGGCGCAGGCCACCGGGCGGCGCCTCGCTCTGGTGCCGTTGCGCTGGTGGGTGCCGGCGCACGCGGACAAGGAGGACGGCCATCTCCGTGCTCTGTGGCCTGGGGCTCGTGGTCGGCGTGGTGGATAGCACGGCGGCGGCTCGACATGTCGAGCCAAGGTCTGCTTGCGGACGGACGCCGTGAGTGCATCCCGGAGCTGCGGAGGCTGTACGTTGAGGAACCACGCCGGCGGCGAGGAGGATTTGCGCTGGGCGTAGGGCGGCCACGCTGTGGTACAATATTCGTGATCGCTGTTGGCCGAGCCAGATCTGGATGAGGATGACGACCCAGAAGCCGCCGCCACCGAGCCCGCCCGGCTCGGTGTGGGAGGGGCGGCTAACGGTCGGGGCGACGGGCCGTGGTGGAGGTGATGCAAGGCGAACGGCGCTGCCGGGCGGCGTAGGTCTCGCCGGAGCCGCCTCCGCGGGTCAACAAGGCATTCAAAATAAAGCTGGGTTGCGCTATCAAAGTGCGCATGACTTGCGATAAGGCGCTCAAGTGGGACGGTGGAACCCATCGCGGTCTGAGCTTGATCGGCGAGGCTGTCGGCTAACGGTGGGATGCCGCTTGGTTGGTGGGATGCGGTTGGGCCGGTGGATGCTTTAGCGCTGCCCAACCAAAGTCGTCGTGGCGATTCTGGACTGGGGTTGGTGCAGGTGGGATCCGCTCCGGGATCGCCACCATCAGTCACCCTTCCCCGCTGGCGGACGGAGCCCACGCTGGGAAATGTGGGTTCGAGGCTCGAGGTGCCTGTTGTGGGTGCGCGCAATGATTGGAGCGTGGTGGTTGGCTCGGTCAAGCTGCCGATTGGGTCCGGGCTGGGGCTAGGTGCACGGCCGGGCCCAGTGGAGGCTGACGCCGTGGGTGAGGGATCCTAGGATGATTCGCAGAGGCACGATGGGGCAGAGGACGCGCGGGGGTCTAGCTGCAATAATTGCCTGCTGGGTCAGGAGGAGGATGAGGCCAGGCAGTTGGTGGATGAGCGACAGGTGGCGGATGGGGATGGCGAGCCGTGCATGGATGGGACTGTTTTCATGCACGTAGCCGGGGAGAAGAATTCACAGTGAAGATTCTCACTGTCTTTGGGGACTTTTTATGAGAAGCCGGACTCGCCGGGCAAGGAAGATTGGCAGGTGCATGCGGGTCAGGTGCAGGAGTGGGAGATGTTCCAGGTCAGTCTATCTGGGTGCAACGCGCCACATGCGGAGAGATCTCGCCTTGCACGCCGAACCGTTAGTCCGGTCGGAGGGATATGGAGAGGTGGTGCGCATGTGTGAGTATGTGCAAGTCTTTGGCACCCATTTTAACGAGGCCGGATTCACAGACGGTGGAGGTGCACGCACGGAAGCCTCGGAAGAAGAGGCAAGTGGATGTTACTCCTAGGAGGAGCGCAAGGATTGCAAAGCATGGGGCTTCTAAGCCGCAGCAGGTGCTCATTCGTAGGCTTTGCTTAGCCAATGAGGGGGAAGCAATTTCTGACGAGGCGCCAAAGATGTACGTGGAGTTGTTCTCTCGCCGCATTGTCGGATGTGCATATCGCGGCCGTCTTTGGCTCTTTTCGGATGGGAGCGCCATGGCGCCAGCCCTAGAGGCATCTCATGTGAGCCAACAGCCGCCTAGGGAGGTGGGCTCGGTGGTCATGTAGGACGTCGCGATGTGTTCGTTGCCCATGAAAGTGCTAGTGTGGAATGTGCGAGGGCTGAATGCTCCCGCACGTAGAAGTGCCGTGCATCAAGTAGTCCTTGCAGCGAATCCTGGCATCGTATGCCTTCAGGAGACCAAGCTGCAGGAGATAAATGTATCAGTGGTACAACAATGTCTTGGAAATAAATTTGGAAACTTCTTCTACGTGCCAGCGGTGGGAACGAGAGGTGGAATTCTTCTGGCCTGGGACGAGGCGGTAACAAGGGTTTCAAATCCGACACCAAAATAACTCGCCACGGCATTAGTAAAGTCGCGGTGTCTGGAGTGGTGGATGACTTGTGTGTATGGTCCTCAAGATGAGGGGCCAAAGTGGAATTTTGCAGGAACTCGCGGACATCAGGGATTTGCATGCGGGGCCATGGATGATAGCGGGGGATTTCAACTTAATTGCGAAGACGGAGGATAAGAACAATGACCTCATTAATAGGAGGATGTTGGCAAGATTTCAGTCAAGGCTCAACAGGCTGGAGATGAAGGAGTTGTATTTAAATGGGCGTCGGTACACTTGGTCCAATGAGAGGCAGCACGCAACCATGGAGAAGATTGATCACGTATTTGTTTCTAATGAGTGGGATGCCGCGTTTCCAGCTTGTTTCTTATCGGCCCTTGGGACGGCGATCTCAGATCATTGCCCACTAATGTTGGATATGAACGTGGAGATGGGGTTGCATAAGCGCTTCAAGTTTGAAGCTTTTTGGGTCAAGGCGCCAGGGTTTATGGAGACTGTGCAGAAGGCTTGGGATTCAACTCCGGCAGCATCTAATGACTATGTCACACTGCACAACAAGCTGAGGGCCACGGCAAAAGCGCTCCAAAGTTGGAGCGACCGGTGGATTGGCAATGTTAAGTTGCAGATCGCTATTGCCATGGAGGTGATACTAAGGTTGGACGTGGCAATGGAATCTAGGGATCTATCTGACATGGAAAGGAAGCTGAGAAGGACGTTGAAACAGAAACTCCTGGGCCTATGTGCGTTGGAACGGTCAATTGCAAGACAACGGTCGAGGCTATTGCATCTAAAGGAAGGGGATGGAAATACAAGGTTGTTTCATCAGCAGGCCAGTCATAGGCAGCGCAAAAATGTGATGCGGTCGGTCAGATACGAGGGCAGGGTGTATACGGGCCAGGAGGAGGTTGCCTCGGTAGTGGATGCATACTATCGGCAGGCTTTTGGACGGTGTGAACAGCGGGTGCATACTCTTATGCTGGAAGAGTTGGATCTCCCTCGGCGAGACTTATTGCACTTAGAGAGGCCTTTCTTGGCGGAAGAAGTGGAGTGCGTGGTCAAGGCTATGCCCATGGACAAGGCACCAGGTCCGGACGGCTTTACTGGGAGGTTCTATGCCGTCTGTTGGCACATTATCAAGTTGGATTTCATGAAGGCCATGGACTGCATGTACCGTGGAGATGTGAGGGGTATAGCGGCTATCAACAAGTCTCTTGTGTCACTTCTGCCAAAGAAGGAGGGCGCGTTGGAGGTGGGAGATTTCAGGCCGATTAATCTAGTGCATGGAGTTATCAAAATCTTCGAGAAGGTTCTGTCAACTAGGCTTGCGGTTGAGCTCCCACACCTGGTGGGGGTTCATCAAAGCGCGTTCGTGAAGGGGAGATCTTTGCATGATAACTTCATGTTAGTACAATGTATGGCAAGACGGTTGCATGCCTTGCGAAGTTCTGCGGTGCTGCTCAAGTTGGATATATCCAAGGCTTTTGACTCGGTGCAATGGCCGTTCCTGCTAGAAGTGATGCAACATCTTGGTTTTGGCCCGAAGTGGCGAGCATGGATATGTGGAATCTTAGCCACGTCGACTACCAAAGTGATGGTGAATGGAGAACCCAGGGAAACTATCTACAACTGCAAAGGCATGAGACAAGGTGATTCCCTATCACCTATGCTGTTCATCCTGACCATGGAGCCACTACAGCGGATGTTTGAGGTAGCTGTGGGCAGAGGAGTGCTGGAACCCTTGGCGTCGAGAGGTAAGAAGCAGAGACTGTCGATCTATGCGGATGATGTGGTTTTGTTCGTTAAACCAAGAAGGGTGGATTTGGAAGCTTGTAGGGCTATCCTAGCCTTGTTTGGAGAGGCTTCTGGGTTATGCATCAACATGTCAAAATCGGCGGCCGTGCCGATTAGATGCACGGAGGAGGAGATTGCATTGGCTGCCGGTGAGCTGGGATGCCCGATTGGGTCCTTCCCAATCAAGTACCTGGGTTTGCCTCTTGCCCTTAGGAAACAGTCGGCCGCGCAGCTTCAGTACCTGGTGGACAACATGGCGAACCAATTACCTAAGTGGAAGGCCGCACTTATGCCCAAGAGTGGAAGACTAACACTTGTCTTGTCAGTGTAGTGTGCCATGCCGATACACGCGATGATGGCGCTGGACCTCCCAATAAAAACGATCGCGGCAATGAATAAAGTGTGTAGAGGATTCTTATGGTGCAACAAGGAGACTGCCAATGGCGGCAATTGTGCCGTCGCTTGGGAGACGGTGTGTGCGCCCAAGTGGGCGGGTGGGCTTGGCATTCCCAACTTACGTTGGATGAATCTGGCGATGCAGGCGCGATGGCCTTGGCTTGCTCGTGCGGATGAGAGTAGGCCGTGGGCTGAGTTCAAAATAAGGGTACCGGCTGAGTCCAAGCAAATCTGTCAGGCTGCTTTGAGGGTCAGTGCGAGGAATGGGGAATCGGCGCTGTTCTGGGAAGATAGGTGGCTCGATGGAGCGAAGATTCAGGAAGTGGCTCCAGACTTGTACAACAAGATTCCGAAAAGAGTAAGGCAGGATCGCAGGGTTGGACAGGTCGCGGCCAATGGGCTGTGGGCTTTGGACATTGGCCCAGAGTTGGATGCTGCAACGTTGCATCAGTTCCTCCAGCTATGGCCACGGGTAGCTGAGTGGGAACAAATGCCTGGTGTACATGATGAGTTCACTTGGTCCTGGGATGCGAGTGGGAAGTTCTCGGTGCGTTCATCGTATGCAGCCAGGTTTTGGGGTCGGGAAGTGATTCCCACGGCGAAGATGATTTGGAAATGCCGGGCGCCATCGCAGTGCCGTTTCTTTGCTTGGTTGGCATTGAAGAACAGGTGTTGGACCTCGGGTAGACTGGCAAGGAGAGGGCTGCCGCACCAGGATGCTTGCCGTTGCGTCAGGGCCCGAGACGCTAAACCACGTGCTGCTCACATGCGTCTTTGCCAGATCAGTGTGGGCCGCGATAGGAGAGGCTTTGGGTAAGCATGGATGGGGGCCAATCCAAGAGGATGAGCTAGGGGAGTGGCTGTGTGGCAAGACTGGTGACATCTACCTCGGCACCAAGGACGTACATACTATTCTGTTGATGGTCCTGTGGGAAATTTGGAAGCATCGGAATGCAATTGTTTTTGATGGTGCGTCATCGTCGGTGGAGAAGATCATGGACCGGATACAATCTGAGTGTGAGATTTGGTCATCTACGGGTTTACTCAAAGGGAAGCTCGAGGGGTTCAGGCGTGGGTTGCATCGGTGGAGGTGTAGGGAGGAGTAGGCTTGTGGGCTTTGAGTGGAGTGGGTGCGGGCGTTGGGCGTGCACGCGTGTAATGTAATTGTAATTGTACTGTGGAGGCATGCTTTGCCCTTCTTCTTTAATATATGATATGCACACTCGTGCATATTCGAGAAAAAAAAGTAAAAGCAAAGCAAGTAAATAAAGTGATGGAGATTGATATGATAAGAATAGACCCAGGGGCCATAGGTTTCACTAGTGGCTTCTTTCAAGGGCATAAGTATTCTACGGTGGGTGAACAAATTCTGTTGAGCAATTGATGAATTGAGCATAGTTATGAGGTTATCCGAGCAATGATCATGTATATACGCATCACGTCCGTGACAAGTAGACGAAATGATTACGCATCTACTACTATTACTCCACTCATCGACCGCTATCCAAAGATGCATCTAGAGTATTAAGTTAAAAACAGAGTAACGCATAAGCAAGATGACATGATGTAGAGGAATAAATTCATGCAATATGATAAATACCCCATCTTTTTATCCTCGATGGCAACAATACAATCGTGCCTTGCAACTCATACATCACTAGGTAAGGACACCGCAAGATTGAACCCAAAGCTAAGCACTTCTCCCATTGCAAGAACTACCAATCTAGTTGGCCAAACCAAACGGATAATTCGAAGAGACTTGCAAAGATAACTTAACCATACATAAAAGAATTCAGAGAAGAATCAAATATTTTCCATAGATAAGCTGGATCATAAACCCACAATTCATCGGTCTCAACAAACACACCGCAAAAAGATTACATCGAATAGATCTCCACGAGAGAGGGGGAGAACATTGTATTGAGATCCAAAAAGAGAGAAGAAGCCATCTAGCTACTAACTATGGACCTGAAGGTCTGAAGTAAACTACTCACACTTCGTCGAAGGGGCTATGGTGTTGATGTAGAAGCCCTCCATGGTGGATGCCCCCTCCGGCGGAGCTCCGGAATAGGCCCCAAGATGGGATCTCGTGGATGCAGGAAGTTACGGCGGTGGAATTAGGTTTTTGGCTCCTCTCGTGATCTGTTGGGGGTACGTAGGTATATATAGGAGGAAGGAGTATGTCGGTGGAGCGTCAGAGGGCCCACGAGGCAGGGGGTGCGCCCCCACCCTCGTGACCGCCTCTGGCACTCCTTGGAGTAGGGTCCAAGTCTCCTGGATCATGTTCGGTGAGAAAATCACGTTCCCGAAGGTTTCATTCTGTTTGGACTCCGTTTGATATTCCGTTTCTTCGAAACATCTGAAATAGGCAAAAACAGCAATTTCAGGCTGGGCCTCCGGTTAATAGGTTAGTCCCAAAAATAATATAAAAGTGGAAAATAAAGCCCATTATAGTCCAAAACAATAGATAAAGTAGCATGGAGCAATCAAAAATTATAGATACGTTGGAGACGTATCAACGCGTGGCTCATCGAAGAGTGTTCAATGACGGTGTACTTGAGTCGGAGAAGGTGTCATCGGAGTGTCGACTCGGGCGGCTCCGTCTTGAGGATGAAGAAGTGGAAGAATGCCGGTTCCTCATCAAGGCGCGGATCTCGTCCATTCTTGCATCATTCTCTTGCTTGTGAGCGTCGAACTTGTTATCGAAGTAGTCTCTTGTATGTTGCTCGGAGAGTCGCAAGTCGGTGGCGAGGTTGTCGATGTGGTCGCTCATTGCTTGTTGTTCTTGATGCAACGCTCGTTGTGCACCAAAGAGGTGGATCTTGGTGACGTATGATGACATGTCGTCGTCTTGCTCGAGGAAGAGTGGGTTGGTAGAAGTACTTGGCCTATCCATCATTCCAAGCAAAATGTGAGTGGTAGAAGGAGAAGAACTTATACCAATGTACCTTGACTGATGTTGATGATGAATCAAGTTCACTCAAATGCGGACAATGAAATAGCACTATTGGTACTAATCCTTGTCGGTTCTCACACCTACACAAGTAAAAGCTTATGGTGGAGCTTGGTGAGGATGGTGGCACAAAATTTGATGCAATTGTAAGTGAGCTTCAATAATGTTGGAAAAGGTTCACAAATTTGCAAATGCAACAAGTAGACCAAGCAAATTATGGTACACGGAAACACACACGCAAATAGATAAGTGGGATTGTGCAAACCAAAAGTGAGCCAAAATGTGGAATCCACGAAAATGCTCTTGTTGCACAATACTAGAGGTTGCACAATAGGCGGATACGGAACTTGTGCACAACCTACTAGGCAAAAATGCAACTATCTCTATCCCACGCATGCTATATGTATGGTATTTCGGTGCTATGATCCAAGATGATCCAATATGACCATCTTAATGTAGTATGATGCTATGGTTCTTGCTCATAAGCTCTTTGCTTATCTTTCCTTTTTGCTTAAAAGCTTGTGTGGCTCTTTCACTTTTGAGATCTTTTCTCATGCAAAACTTCACAAACCAAGATAGCAATTGTGTATGCTATGACAACTTTGTGACACACAAGTGGATCCCAAGATATGCACCACGGTGGTATGGTATGTATGCTATGGAGTATGATCACTAATGTGCACAAGTCACGTTGCCGGCAATACTCAATGGCTAGTCTCGATGGGTAAGCTACGCAAACGATGGGATATGATGGTTATCAATGCAATTGCAAGGTATGACAAAGATATCATCGAAGTTACCGTCCTTGGCGATGATGAGACCCTTGCGAAGATGAGCGTGGTGATGATGATGTCGAACCGTACCTAGATAGCCGAAACACAATAGGACACGGGAACCACAACTTAAAATCTCAAGGACCAAAACGTGTCGAAATCGTCATAGGAGGTATCGTGGAAGATGGTGGAGTATGTGGGTTTGGAAGATGTGGTGGAAGGTGGGGCTGTGGTGGTGGCCGAACTGAACAAGATTCAGTTTCGTTAGAGTTTCACGGACGTCATCGCCGGACGTCCGGCAGGGTCCGGTCGTCCGTAATTTCAGTTCGGGTTCGGTGTTCCGGTCGTACGAGAGAGGTCGGACGTCCGGAGCTCGGGGTCAACGCGGGATGAACAACACGATTTCGGGGAGGAAGAAGATGGCGAGGTCGAAATCGAGCGGATTGGTGGATGGAAAAGGGTGGGGAGGGTTGGGAAAGCGAGATCCACACGTAGCAACACAAATCCATGGACCAAATCCAACAAAATTTCAACTCACCAACAAATCACAAAAAAAAATTGGGTCTATTTTTGGTGGGGAATTTTCGGATTTAGGACGAAAACAACAAAATCAAGCTAGAAAAAGAGGGGTAGGGGCTCCAAAACGTGATCAACGTGGCTCATGATACCAAGATGATGTAGGGCGGAACCCTAAGTGGACAATCTTTCACGTTTGGAGTGGATCCTATGGGGGAACACGAGGAACGCGCGGAAAACACAAAGGGCAAACACGGGGAAAACAAGAGAATCACTAAACCGACAATGAATCAATCACACGAGCGCTAGATCACCGAAAGCAAAAGGTAACACATGATCCAAAATCAACAAGGGTAGAGGATACAAAGGGAACCGTTCTTCTCCGTAAGGAGCTCTTGATTGTCTTCCCTTGAAGGGGTCTTGAATCCGCTTGGGGGATCTTCTCCGAAAAGGTCACGAACTCCGAGGAGAAGTAACCAAGTGGATGAGCAAGGCTCTCACACAAAATATGAGCTAAACCAATGCTAACCCTAGCTAGGAGGTGGGAGAGACCTACTTATAGTCGTAGTGCAAATGGAAGTCAAAGTGAAGGGGTACAAGGGCTCCAGCCATGGCAGCGCGGGTCACTCAGTGTCGACGTCCGGGGCGCCGGTCGTCGAGCTTGGGATGGTCCGAACATCCGTAGATCTTGGACGTCCGTGGATTCGTTTAGTGCGGGTCGTCCGGTCGTCCGTGGCTTCGGTCTTCCGTGAATTTCCATTCGGTGCCAGTTGCGGACGTCCGGGCGTCGATCGTCCGGACTGAGTCGCCAGACGTCCGGCGGGCCGGGTCGTCCGTGGCCTGTAGCACTGGCCTGTCTTCCTTCTCTCGGGTGTAGCATCCTCCAGGGCTAGGACGTCCGGGACCAGCCGGTCGTCCGGAGCATGTAGCTTCCGAAATAGCTCTTCTTCTTGATGTTCATGCTTGGTGTCCTTGCCATCTTGGCCATTGGGTGTAGCTGTCCCGTGGCTCTCCTCCAAGTACCTGATCACACACAGAGTGTCCGTATGAGGTGTAGCCAAGTCCCATGAGCGGAGAGAGGGGGTTCGGAGAGGAGCGAGTTCACCTTATCTTCAATAGCTTTTGCTCTAGCTCTTGTCATGGGTCCAAGTGGCGTTGAGGGAGATGTAGGTACGTCCATGGGGATGAGCGAGGGATGCTCCGCATCATTGGCGCACGGACGAATGGCCACCTATGGACGTAGGGTTGGATCTTGAGGAGTACTTGTTCTCCCTCTTGGAAATGGCGCTCGGTGCGGTTGCGGTCGGCGTTCTTCTTGAACCTTCGCTGTGCTTGCTCCAGCTGGTCGTGGATGCAGGAGGTGTGCGCGACCCAGTCCATCTCTTCGTCGTCCGGTGCTGTGTCCATCCAGGCCGCCATGGCCCCGAGGTTGGCTTCCTTGCCGTAGAGAGATTTGAATGGTGTGCAGTTCAGAGAAGAGTGAAAGGTAGAGTCGTACAAGAACTCTGCCATTGGTAGCCACCGATGCCATTTGTGCGGCAAGTCGTGCATGGCACACCGGAGGTACATCTCCATGCAATGGTTCACTCTCTCGCTCTAGCCTTCCATCTAGGGGTGGTAGGCTGACGAGTAGAGGATCTTGGTGCCCACCCCAGCGAGCAACTCTCACCAAAGGTTGCTGGTGAAGATCTTATCGCAGTCGAAGACGATGGACGATGGAATGTCGTGAAGCTTCATCACGTTATCCCAGAAGGCATGCCACTTGTGTAGCATGGAAGGGGTGGCGTAGGGGGATGAAGTGCGAGAACTTAGTGAAGCGATCGACAACGATCATGATTGTGTCAAAACCTTCTGACCGCAGGAGGCCCTCGACAAAATCCATGGTCAAATCTTCCCAGAGCGCCGCCAGAATTCGGAGCGGCGCCGGGAGGCCAGATGGTTTGACATGCTCGTGCTTGGCCTGCTGGCACATCGAGCACTGGTGCATGAAGTCGTCGACGTCATGCTTGAGCCCCCGCCAGTCGAAGTGCTTTTGCACCCACTGGTAGGTGGCGGTGGAGCCGGAGTGGCCGCCCATGGCACTGTGAAGCGCCGTGTTTTCCCCAATCTAGAAGCTGCCTTGGTGCCGGATGACACCGTGGTGGAACTCATAACCGTCCTTGTTGGGGCTGTGGATGGCAAGTTGATGTAGCCGTTCCTGGGCGTCGACGTCAGTGGCGTAGGAATTGACCACCTCTTGCACCCAGGCCGGTAGGCACGCCGAGAGCGCGGCGAGGTCGAACTGCTTGCCCACCTTGGATAGTGCATCCGCCGCCCCGTTTTCCAAGCCGCGTTTGTACTTGAAACAGAACTGGAGTCCCACTAGCTGTTGGGGAACATAGTAATTTCAAAAAATTTCCTACGCACACGCAAGATCATGATGATGCATACCAACGATTGGGGAGAGTGTTGTCCACATACCCTCGTAGCCAGAAAGCGGAAGCATTAGCACAACGCGGTTGACGTAGTCGTACGTCTTCACGATCCGACCGATCAAGTACCGAACGCACAGCACCTCCGGGTTCAGCACATGTTCAGCCCAATGACGTCCCTCGAACTCCGATCCAGCCGAGTGTTGAGGGAGAGTTTTGTCAGCACGACGGCGTGGTGACGATGATGATGTTCTACCGACGCAGGGCTTCGCCTAAGCACCGCTACAGTATTATCAAGGTGGACTATGGTGGAGGGGGGCATCGCACACGGCTAAAAGATCAAACGATCAATTGTTGTGTCTCTAGGGTGCCCCCTGCCCCCGTATATAAAGGAGAAAGGGGGGAGGTGTGGCCGACCTAGAGGGGGCGCACCAGGAGGAGTCCTACTCCTACCGGGAGTAGGACTCCCTCCCCTTTCCTTGTTGGACTAGGAGTGGAGGGGGAAAGAGGAGGGAGAGAGGAAGGAAGGGGGGGCACCGCCCCCTCTCCTTGTCCTATTCGGACTAGGGGGGAGGGGCGCGCGGCCCTGCCCTGGCCGCCTCTCCTCTTCTCCACAAGGCCCACTATGGCCCATTAAGCCCCCGGGGGGTTCCGGTAACCTCCCGGTACTCCGGTAAAATCCCGATTTCACCCGAAACACTTCCGATATCCAAACATAGGCATCCAATATATCAATCTTCATGTCTCGACCATTTCGAGACTCCTCGTCAAGTCCGTGATCACATCTGGGACTCCGAACAACCTTCGGTACATCAAAACATATAAACTCATAATATAACTGTCATCGAAACGTTAAGCGTGCGGACCCTATGGGTACGAGAACTATGTAGACATGACCGAGACACGTCTCCGGTCAATAACCAATAGCGGAACCTGGATGTTCATATTGGCTCCCACATATTCTACGAAGATCTTTATCGTTCAGACCGCATAGCAACATACGTTGTTCCTTTTGTCATCGGTATGTTACTTGCCCGAGATTCAATCGTCGGTATCTCAATACCTAGTTCAATCTCATTACTGGCAAGTCTCTTTACTCGTTCCGTAATACATCATCCCGCAACTAACTCATTAGTTGCAATGCTTGCAAGGCTTAAGTGATGTGCATTACCGAGAGGGCCCAGAGATACCTCTCCGACAATCGGAGTGACAAATCCTAATCTCGAAATACGCCAACCCAACAAGTACCTTCGGAGACATCTGTAGAGCACCTTTATAATCACCCAGTTATGTTGTGACGTTTGGTATCACACAAAGTGTTCCTCCGGTAAACGGGAGTTGCATAATCTCATAGTCATAGGAACATGTATAAGTCATGAAGAAAGCAATAGCAACACACTAAACGATTGGGTGCTAAGCTAACGGAATGGGTCAGGTCAATCACATCATTCTCCTAATGATGTGATCCCGTTAATCAAATGACAACCCATTTCAATGGTTAGGAAACTTAACCATCTTTGATCAACGAGCTAGTCAAGTAGAGGCATACTAGTGACATTCTGTTTGTCTATGTATTCACACATGTATTATGTTTCTGGTTAATACAATTCTAGTATGAATAATAAACATTTATCATGATATATGGAAATAAATAATAACTTTATTATTGCCTCTAGGGCATATTTCCTTTAGTCTCCCACTTGCACTAGAGTCAATAATCTAGATTACACAGTAATGATTCTAACACCCATGGAGTCTTGGTGCTGATCATGTTTTTCTCGTGGAAGAGGCTTAGTCAACGGGTCTGCAACATTCAGATCCGTATGTATCTTGCAAATTTCTATGTCTCCCACCTGGACTAAATCCCGGATGGAATTGATGCATCTCTTGATGTGCTTGGTCCTCTTGTAAAATCTGGATTCCTTCGCCAAGGCAATTGCACCAGTATTGTCACAAAATATTTTCATTGGACCCGATGCACTAGGTATGACACCTAGATCGGATATGAACTCCTTCATCCAGACTCCTTCATTTGTTGCTTCCGAAGCAGCTATGTACTCCGCTTCACACGTAGATCCCGCCACGATGCTTTGTTTAGAACTGCACCAACTGACAGCTCCACCGTTCAATGTAAACACGTATCCGGTTTGCGATTTAGAATCATCCGGATCAGTGTCAAAGCTTGCATCAACGTAACCATTTACGATGAGCTCTTTGTCACCTCCATAAACGAGAAACATATCCTTAGTCCTTTTCAGGTATTTCAGGATGTTCTTGACCGCTGTCCAGTGATCCACTCCTGGATTACTTTGGTACCTCCCTGCTAGACTTATAGCAAGGCACACATCAGGTCTGGTACACAGCATTGCATACATGATAGAGCCTATGGCTGAAGCATAGGGAACATCTTTCATTTTCTCTCTATCTTCTGCAGTGGTCGGGCATTGAGTCTTACTCAACTTCACACCTTGTAACACAGGCAAGAACCCTTTCTTTGCTTGATCCATTTTGAACTTCTTCAAAACTTTGTCAAGGTATGTGCTTTGTGAAAGTCCAATTAAGCGTCTTGATCTATCTCTATAGATCTTGATGCCCAATATATAAGCAGCTTCACCGAGGTCTTTCATTGAAAAACTCTTATTCAAGTATCCCTATATACTATCCAGAAATTCTATATCATTTCCAATCAACAATATGTCATCCACATATAATATCAGAAATGCTATAGAGCTCCCATTCACTTTCTTGTAAATACAGGCTTCTCCAAAAGTCTGTACAAAACCAAATGCTTTGATCACACTATCAAAGCATTTATTCCAACTCCGAGAGGCTTGCACGAGTCCATAAATGGATAGCTGGAGCTTGCACACTTTGTTAGCTCCCTTTGGATCGACAAAACCTTCCGGTTGCATCATATACAACTCTTCTTCCAGAAATCCATTCAGGAATGCAGTTTTGACATCCATTTGCCAAATTTCATAATCATAAAATGCGGCAATTGCTAACATGATTCGGACAGACTTAAGCATCGCTTCGGTGAGAAGGTCTCATCGTAGTCAATCCCTTGAACTTGTCGAAAACCTTTCGCAACAAGTCGAGCTTTATAAACGATAACATTACCGTCGGTCGGTCTTCTTCTTGAAGATCCATTTATTCTCAATTGCTTGCCGATCATCGGGCAAGTCAACCAAAGTCCACACTTTGTTCTCATACATGGATCCCATCTCAGATTTCATGGCTTCAAGCCATTTTGCGAAATCTGGGCTCATCATCGCTACTTCATAGTTCGTAGGTTCGTCATGGTCTTGTAACATAACTTCCGAACAGGATTACCGTACCACTCTGTGCGGATCTTACTCTGTTGACCTCGAGGTTCAAGAATAACTTGATCTGAAGTTTCATGATCATCATCATTAACTTCCTCATTAATTGGTGTAGGTGTCACAGAAATCGGTTTCTGCGATGAACTACTTTCCAATAGGGGAGCAGGTACAGTTACCTCCTCAAGTTCTACTTTCCTCCCACTCACTTCTTTCGAGAGAAACTCCTTCTCTAGAAAGATTCCGAATTTAGCAACAAAAGTCTTGCCTTTGGATTCGTGATAGAAGGTGTACCCTACAGTCTCATTTGGGTATCCTACGAAGACACATTTCTCCGATTTGGGTTCGAGCTTATTAGGTTGAAGCTTTTTCACATAAGCATCGCAGCCCCAAACTTTCAGAAACGACAACTTTGGTTTCTTGCCAAACCACAGTTCATAAGGCGTCGTCTCAACGGATTTAGATGGTGCCCTATTTAACGTGAATGCGGCCGTCTCTAAAGCATAACCCCAAAACGATAGCGGTAAATCAGTAAGAGACATCATAGATCGAACCATATCTAGTAGAGTACAATTACGACGTTCGGACACACCATTACGCTGTGGTGTTCCGGGTGGCGTGAGTTGCGAAACTATTCCGCATTGTTTCAAATGAAGACCAAACTCATAACTAAAATATTCTCCTCCACGATCAGATCATAGAAACTTTATTTTCTTGTTACGATGATTTTCAACTTCACTCTGAAGTTCTTTAAACTTTTCAAATGTTTTAGACTTATGTTTCATTAAGTAGATATACCCATATCTGCTTAAATCATCTGTGAAGGTGAGAAAATAACGATATCCGCCACGAGCCTCAACATTCATTGGACTACATACACCCGTATGTATGATTTCCATAAATCTGTTGCTCTCTCCATAGTTTCGGAGAACGACGTTTTATCCATCTTGCCCATGAGGCACTGTTCGCAAGTACCAAGTGATTCATAATCAAGTGGTTCCAAAAGTCCATCAGTATGGAGCTTCTTCATGCGCTTTACACCGATATGACCTAAACGGCAGTGCCACAAATAAGTTGCACTATCATTATCAACTCTGCATCTTTTGGCTTCAATATTATGAATATGTGTATCACTACTATCGATATTCAACAAAAATAGACCACTCTTCAAGGGTGCATGACCATAAAAGATATTACTCATATAAATAGAACAACCATTATTCTCTGATTTAAATGAATAACCATCTTGCATCAAACAAGATCCAAATATAATGTTCATGCTCAACGCTGGCACCAAATAACAATTATTTAGGTCTAATACTAATCCCGAAGGTAGATGTAGAGGTAGAGTGCCGACCGCGATCACATCGACTTTGGAACCATTTCCCACACAGATCGTCACCTCGTCCTTAGCCAATCTTCGCTTAATCCATAGTCCCTGTTTCGAGTTGCAAATATTAGCAACAGAACTAGTATCAAATACCCAGGTGCTACTGCAAGCATTAGTAAGGTACACATCAATAACATGTATATCACATATACCTTTGTTCACCTTGCCATCCTTCTTATCCGCCAAATACTTGGGGCAGTTCCGCTTCCAGTGACCAGTCTGCTTGCAGTAGAAGCACTCAATCTTAGGCTTTGGTCCAGACTTGGGTTTCTTCTCCTGAGCAGCAACTTGCTTGCTGTTCTTCTTGAAGTTCCCCTTCTTCTCCCCTTTGCCCTTTTTCTTGAAACTGGTGGTCTTATTGACCATCAACACTTGATGCTCCTTTTTGATTTCTACCTCCGCAGCCTTTAGCATTGCGTAGGGCTCGGGAATCGTCTTATCCATCCCTTGCATGTTATAGTTCATCACGAAGCTCTTGTAGCTTGGTGCGATGATTGGAGAATTCATCAATGATGCTATCATCCGAAGATTAACTCCAGCTTGAATCAAGTGATTGCATATACCAGACATCTTGAGTATATGCTCACCGTGAAACTATTCTCCTCCATCTTGCAGCTATAGAACTTATTGGAGACTTCATATATCTCAATCCGGGCATTCTTTTGAAATATTAACTTCGACTCCTAGAACATCTCATATGCTCCATGACGTTCAAAACATCGTTGAAGTCCCGGTTCTAAGCCGTAAAGCATGGCACACTGAACTATCGAGTAGTCATCAACACGTGACTGCTAGGCATTCACAATGTCTGCAGTTGCTGGCGCAGGTGGTACACCTAGCGGTGCTTCCAGGACGTAACTCTTCTATGTAGCAATGAGGATAATCCTCAAGTTACGGACCCAGTCCGTGTAATTGCTACCATCATCTTTCAACTTTGCTTTCTCAAGGAACACATTAAAATTCAACGGAACAACAGTACGGGCCATCTATCTACAATCAACATAGGCAAGCAAGATACTATCAGGTACTAAGTTCATGATAAATTTAAGTTCAATTAATCATATTACTTAAAAACTCCCACTTAGATAGACATCCCTCTAATCTTCTAAGTGATCACGTGATCTAAATCAACTAAACCATGTCCGATCATCACGTGAGATGGAGTAGTTTCAATGGTGAACATCACTATGTTGATCATATCTACTATATGATTCACGCTCGACCTTTCGGTCTCCGTGTTCCAGGCCATATCTGTTATATGCTAGGCTCGTCAAGTTTAACCTGAGTATTCCGTGTGTGCAACTGTTTTGCACCCGTTGTATTTGAACGTAGAGCCTATCACACCCGATCATCACGTGCTGTCTCAGCACGAAGAACTTTTGCAATGGTGCATACTCAGGAAGAACACATATACTTGTGCTTGTGATATGATATACTTGTGATAAGATGCATAAAAGATAAACATCACATGCAATCAATATAAGTGATATGATATGGCCATCATCATCTTGTGCTTGTGATCTCCATCTCCGAAGCACCGTCATGATCACCATCGTCACCGGCGCGACAACTTGATCGCATCGTTGTCGTCTCGCCAATCTTATGCTTCTACGACTATCGTTACCGCTTAGTGATAAAGTAAAGCATTACAGGGCGATTGCATTGCATACAATAAAGCGACAACCATATGGCTCCTGCCAGTTGCCGATAACTCGGTTACAAAACATGATCATCTCATACAATAAAATTTAGCATCATGTCTTGACCATATCACATCACAACATGCCCTGCAAAAACAAGTTAGACGTCCTCTACTTTGTTGTTGCAAATTTTACATGGCAGCTACGGGCTTAGCAAGAACGTTCTTACCTACACATCAAAACCACAACGATAGTTTGTCAAGTTGATGATGTTTTAACCTTCGCAAGGACCGGGCGTAGCCACACTCGGTTCAACTAAAGTTGGAGAAACTGACACCTGCCAGCCACCTGTGTGCAAAGCACGTCGGTAGAACCAGTCTCGCGTAAGCGTACGCGTAATGTCGGTCCGGGCCGCTTCATCCAACAATACCGCCGGACCAAAGTATGACATGCTGGTAAGCAGTATGCCTTATACCTCCCACAACTCACTTGTGTTCTACTCGTGCATATTACATCTACGCATAAAACCAGGCTCAGATGCCACTATTGGGGAACGTAGTAATTTCAAAAAAATTCCTACGCACACAAAAGATCATGGTGATGCATAGCAACGAGAGGGGAGAGTGTTGTCCATGTACCCTCGTAGACCGAAAGTGGAAGCGTTAGCACAACGCGGTTGATGTAGTCGTACATCTTCACGATCTGACCGATCAAGTACCAAACGCACGGCACCTCCGAGTTCAGCACACGTTCAGCCCGATGACGTTCCTCGAACTCCGATCCAGCCGAGTGTTGAGGGAGAGTTTCGTCAGCATGACAGCGTGGTGACGATGATGATGTTCTATCGACGCAGGCTTCGCCTAAGCACCGCTTCTGATATCGAGGTGGACTATGGTGGAGGGGGCACCGCACACGCTAAAAGATCAAGCGATCAATTGTTGTGTCTCTAGGGTGCCCCTGCCCCGTGATATAAAGGAGCAAGGGGGAGGTGTGGCCGGCCTAGAAGGGGCGCGCCAGGAGGAGTCCTACTCCTACCGGGACTAGGACTCCCTCCCTTTTCCTTGTTGGACTAGGAGTGGAGGGGGAAAGAGGAGGGAGAGAGGAAGGAAAGGGGGGCGCCGCCCCCCTCTCGTTGTCCTATTCGGACTAGGGGGGAGGGGCGCGCGACCCTGCCCTGACCACCTCTCCTCTTCTCCACAAGGCCCACTATGGCCCATTAAGTCCCCGGGGGGTTCCGGTAACCTCCCGGTACTGTGGTAAAATCCCGATTTCACCCGGAACACTTCCGATATCCAAACATAGGCTTCCAATATATCAATCTTCATGTCTCGACCATTCAAAGACTCCTCGTCATGTCCGTGATCTCATATGGGACTCCGAACAACCTTTGGTACATCAAAATATATAAACTCATAATATAACTGTCATCGAAACGTTAAGCGTGTGGACCCTACGGGTTCGAGAACTATGTTGACATGACCGAGACACGTCTCCGGTCAATAACCAATAGCGGAACCTGGATGCTCATATTGGCTCCCACATATTCTACGAAGATCTTTATCGGTCAGACCGCATAACAACATACATTGTTACTTTTGTCATCGGTATGTTACTTGCCCGAGATTCGATCGTCGGTATCTCAATACCTAGTTCAATCTCGTTACCGGCAAGTCTCTTTACTCGTTCCGTAATACATCATCCCGCAACTAACTCATTAGTTGCAATGCTTGCAAGGCTTAAGTGATGTGCATTACCGAGAGGGCCAGAGATACCTCTCCGACAATCGGAGTGACAAATCCTAATCTCGAAATACGCCAACCCAACAAGTACCTTCGAGACACCAGAGAGCACCTTTATAATCACCCAGTTATGTTGTGAAGTTTGGTAGCACACAAAGTGTTCCTCCGGTAAACGGGAGTTGCATAATCTCATAGTCATAGGAACATGTATAAGTCATGAAGAAAGCAATAGTAACATACTAAACGATCAGGTGCTATGCTAACGGAATGGGTCAGGTCAATCACATCATTCTCCTAATGATGTGATCCCGTTAATCAAATGACAACCCATGTCAATGGCCAGGAAACTTAACCATCTTTGACCAACGAGCTAGTCAAGTAGAGGCATACTAGTGACATTCTGTTTGTCTATGTACTCACACATGTATTATGTTTCCGGTTAATACAATTCTAGCATGAATAATAAACATTTATCATGATATAAGCAAATAAGTAATAACTTAATTATTGCCTCTAGAGCATATTTCCTTCACCAGCTTCACCATGGCCTTCTGTTGCAGCTCTGTATCCAAGTGTTGCTCACCCAAATTGCAAAGGGATGTGTGGTCCGTGACGATGTCGAACGGCCCGTGTTGGAAGTACTGGCACCACTTGTCGACAACCATCATCACAATGAGGAATTCTTTCTCATAGGTGGACAGCTTCTGGTTGTGGACGCCCAGGGCCTTGCTGAAGTATGCCACCGGGTGGCCGTCCTGCATGAGCATGGCGCCCACACCGGTGTCATAAGCGTCCGTCTCAATGGTGAACGACCGCTCGAAGTTGGGCAGCGCCAGGACCGGCATGGTGACCATGGCCTGCCTGAGCATATCGAACGCCGCCTGGGCCTGGTCATTCCAGGTGAAGCCCTTCTTGGTGAGTAGTTGTGTGAGCGGCTTTGCGATGATGCCATAATGGGGCACGAACTTCCTGTAGTAGCCGGTGAGGCCCAGGAAGCCGCGTAGCTCCTTGGCGTTTGTTGGCATCGGCCACTGATCCATTGCATGTGTCTTCTCCTTGTCAGTCACGACTGTTGGGGCATGTCTCTCTCTAAGTGGTTTTGGTGATTGATGACAATACTTTTGTGGACTAATCGTGTGCATTGAGCATTTCAGATATTCGTTCATTGGCATGAGACGATTCTTTCCCCTTGTTGTTTAAGGAGAAGACGGTGTGTTTCCTTCATTTCAGTTGTGGTGGTCTTGAGTCGTAGGAATCACCATACTATCAAGAGGGGGTCCGTATCAGAAAGGTTAGAGTGCAATCAACACGTACACGTCTTCTTTGCAACCCGTAACTCTTTCCCGCATCTTTGGAGGATCCTTCGTTATCCTGGAAGTGGGCTTGATACTGATCCAGCGGTAATACCGCGGCGCCACGCGATACTACCACCCAGAGCCACAGGCGGTAGTACCGCTGCTCATCAGCAGTAGTACTGCCCGGGGGCTCTCGGCTATAGTACCACTGCTGTGCCGTGCTATTACCGCATCGATTCGTGAGCGTCTTTTTTCGTGTCGGGTTGTGCGGTGGTAGGAGCGGCAGTAGAGGTGGTAGTACCGCCCCTACCACCGCTGCTAGTGCCACCCGGGTGTCTCGCTCTGGTTCCCTTCCCTCTCCAACGCCCCTACTCTCAGTCTTCATGGTAGTACCTGATACATCTCCAACGTATCTATAATTTTTTATTGTTCCATGCTATTATATTATCTGTTTTAGATGTTTTATATGCATTAATATGCTATTTTATATTATTTTTGGGACTAACCTATTAACCTAGAGCCTAGTGCCGGTTTCTGTTTTTTCCTTGTTTTAGAGTTTCGCAGAAAAGGAATACCAAACGGAGTCCAAACGGAATAAATCTTTTGCGATTATTTTTCTTGGACCAGAAGACATCCATAGGACTTGGAGTGCAAGTCAGAGAAGCCATGAGGCGGCCACAAGGACGGAGGCCACACCCAGGGGGCAGGGTGCGCCCCCACCCTTGTGGGCCCCACGTGACTCCACCGGCCTAGTTTCTTAACCTTTATATTCTCATATATCCCAAAACCAACAGAGAGAGCCACAAAAACACTTTTCCACTGCCGCAACATTCTGTACCTGTGAGATCCCATCTAGGGGCCTTTTCTGGTATCCTGCCGGAGGGGGATTCGATCATGGAAGGCTTCCACATCAACACCATTGCCCTTCGATGAAGCGTGAGTAGTTTACCACAGACCTACGGGTCCATAGCTAGTAGCTAGATGGCTTCTCCTCTCTCTTTGATTCTCAATACCATGTTCTCCTTGATGTTCTTGGAGATCTATTCGATGTAATACTTTTTTCCGGTGTGTTTGCTGAGATTCGATGAATTGTGGATTTATGATCAGCTTATCTATGAATATTATTTGAATTCTCTGAATTCTTATATGCATGATTTGGTATCTTTGCAAGTCTCTTTGAACTATCGATTTGGTTTGGCCAACTAGATTGGTTTTTCTTGCAATGGGAGAAGTGCTTAGCTTTGGGTTCAATCTTACGGTGTCCTTTCCCAGTGACAGTAGGGGCAGCAAGGCACGTATTGTATTGTTGCCATCAAGGATAAAGAGATGGGGTTTTCATCATATTGCTTGAGTTAATTCCTCTACATCATGTCATCTTGCTTAAAGCGTTACTCCATTCTTTATGAACTTAATACTATAGATGCATGCTAGATAGCGGTCGATGTGTGGCGTAATAGTAGTAGATGCAGTCAGGAGTCGGTCTACTTGACATGGACGTGATTCCTATATTCATGATCATTGCCTTAGATATGGTCATAACTTTGCGCTTTCTATCAATTGCTTGGCAGTAATTTGTTCACCCACCATAATATTGTCTATATTGAGAGAAGCCTCTAGTGAAACCTATGGCCCCCGGGTCTATTTTCCATCATATAAGTTTCCGATCTATAATTTTAGTTTCCAATCTACTCTTTTTGCAATCTTTTACTTTCCGATCTATAAACCAAAAATACCAAAAATACCAAAAATATTTACTTTACCGTTTATCTATCTCTATCAGAACTCACTTTTGCAAGTAACCGTGAAGGGATTGACAACACCTTTATTGCATTGGGTGCAAGTTGTTGATTCTTCGTGCAGGTATTCGGTGACTTGTTTGTTGTCTCCTACTGGATTGATACCTTGGTTCTCAAACTGAGGGAAATACTTACTCTACTTTGCTGCATCACCCTTTTCTCTTCAAGGAAAAAACCAACGCAAGCTCAAGAATTAGCAGTACCACTGGGGCTAGCGGTAGTACCACTCTATGCGGGCTGAGGAGGGGATAACGGTTGGATTAGTTCCCCGACTATAAAAGGAGGTCTTCTTCTCCAATAAGACCTACCTCTTTTCCCCCAAGCTCCATTATTGCTCCAAAGCTCATTTTTGCCCAATCTCTCCCCCTAGCAAATCAAACTTGTTGATTTTCTAGGGATTTGTTGAGAAGGCCCGGATCTACACTTCCACCAAGAGAAATTTGATTCCCCCCACTAATCCCTTGTGTATCTTGTTACTCTTGGGTGTTTGAGCACCCTAGACGGTTGAGGTCACCTTGGAGCCACATTCCATTGTGGTGAAGCTCCATGGTTCCGTTGGGAGCCTCCAATCAAGTTGTGGAGATAGCCCCAACCTTGTTTGTAAAGGTTCGGTTGCCGCCTTCAAGGCACCACTACTGGAATCATGACATCTCGCATTGTGTGAGGGTGTGAGGAGAATACGGTGGCTCTAGTGGCTTCTTGGGGAGCATTGTGCCTCCACACTGCTCCAACGGAGATGTACTTCCCCCAAAGGGAAGGAACTTCGGTAACGCATCCTCGTGTCCACCGGCTCCACTTGTGGTTATCTCTTCCCTTTACTTTGTGCAAGCTATTATTGTGTTGTATCCTTAACTTGCACTTGTTGTTGTTTGCATCATATAGGTTGCTCACCTAGTTGCACATCTAGACAATTATTGTTGCTAAACATTATTTGTTAAGAAAAGCTAAAAATTGGTAGTTGCCTATTCACCCCCCTCTAGTCAACCATATCGATCCTTTCAGTGACGCCGTCCTTGGAGATCACGTGCCCCAAGTATTCAATGTGGTCGTAGGCGAAGCTGCACTTGGACTCCTTTACGAACAACTGATGGGCGCGGAGGAGCTTGAAGATGATGTGCAGGTGCTCGAGATGCTCTTCCATGGTCTCGCTGAAGACGAGGATGTCATCAAAAAATGATGACGAATTTCCGCACATACTTACTGAAGATAGCATTCATGAGACACTGGAAGGTCGCCGGTGCGTTCGTGAGGCTGAAGTGCATGACACGGAACTGGAAGTGGCCATGGTACATCTTGAATGCGGTCTTGGCCTCGTCTTCCTTGTGCATGTGTATCTGGTGGTAGCCGGCGCGCAGGTCCAGCTTAGAGAAGACCTTGGCGCCCACTAGTTCATCCAGGAGCTCATCGACGATGGGAAGGGGGAACTTCTTCTTGATTGTGGCGTCGTTGAGGCGACGGTAGTCGAGGCAGAATCGCCATGTCCCGTCCTTCTTCTTGACGAGCAACACCAGGGTGGCGTACGGGCTGACGTTGTGTGTGATCACCCCGGCGTCCAGCATTTCACGAACCTGCCGCTCGATCTCGTCCTTCTACAGAGGAGAGTAGCGGTACAGTCAAGTGTTTGCCGGGGTTGCGCCTTCGACCAAAGTGACGGTGTGTTTGTATTTCCGGTGAGGGGGCAGCTCGCTGGAGGCGGCGAAGACGTTGGCACACTCATCGAGAGGATCGCTGAGGGGTGTGTGGCTAGGGAACTTGAGTCGTGGTGGGGTTGGTGATTCGTAGGCGTCCAGCATGGCCATGGCCTAGATGTCGTTCCCCGCGATCATCTTGCGGACCTCAGCCGGCTCAATCACCTTGAGAGTTGGGGTGGACGACGACTGCACCCCACGGAGCGTGACCGACTCATCGACGTATTGGAACTGAATCCAATTCTCCTGCCAGTGGCATGTCATGGGGCTGTGCTGGGCGAGCCAGTCCATGCCCAAGATACCGTCGTATGCCCCGATCTCCATCTCACACATCGGTGTCGAAAAGGTGTGCCCCTGCATCCACCACTGGAGCTCGGGCACAATGCGGTTGCAGGTGAGGCGATCGTCATTGGCCACGTGCATGTCCACCTGCGGCATTTCCTTGGTGAAAACGCCGATCCGCTTGACAAATGCCTTGTTCACGAAACCGTGTGTGTTGGAGGAGGAGAGGCATCACTTGATTTCCCACTAGAGCACGGAGGCGAATGGTGGTGGCCGAATCAGTGCCGTCGAGCGCCTGGGACGAGAGGAGGCAGCACTCTGGTGCTGTCGGATTTCGGGTTCCGGCAGACCCTTGAGGTTCGAACACTGGGGTGCACGCGGAGATCTTTCCCCTACCAGCTCGCGCGTTGATGGTTAGCAAGGGATCTAAACTAGGAAGAAGAACACACAAGGGACACGAGGTTTATACTAGTTCGGGCCACCATTGTGGTGTAATACCCTACTATAGTTTGTGGTGTGGTGGATTGCCTCAGGGGCTGGTGATGAACAGTACAAAGGAAGAACAGCCACGCGAGTGGCTGTTCTTGAGCTGGTGCGATGGACTGCTTGGGTGAGTCCAGTCGCTTCTCTCTCTCTCTCTGGTAGGTTCAACACGTCTTTTCTCTCTCTCTCTCTCTCTCTCTCTCTCTGTGTGTGTGTGTGGTGGCTAGTCCTATTTATAGAGGGAGGTCCTGGGCCTCTTCCCAAATAATGAGCGGGAAGGGCGCCAACAATTGGCCATTTTGAAGGGGAACATCTAGTACACTTATCCTGACTAAAGTTGGTCTCCGGCTGCCAAAGGCTCTGACGGTGACGCCGTCCTGGGCTCCACGATGACCTCCTTCCTGCCGCTCTGCTGGTCTCGATCTTGTTGCACCGAAGCGGTAACCTTTGCCTGATGCCTTGGCCTGTGCTTGCTTCCTTTGCACCAAAGGAGAAACGAGGACACTGTGCGGGCTGGCGCCCGCCTGGTCTCGATCGTCATGGCTTGCGTCACGGGGAACCCTCGTGAGGTACCCTACCTTGATCTCTCCGCCTCCTCGTGAGCCTGCCTGACGAGGCTGCTCCTGAGGAAGGTTGCTGTCGTCCGCCCCGCGAGGCTTGGCCCCTCGCGAGGGTCTTGAGCTTGAGCTGACGAAGCTGGGCCGTGCTGGGCCCCCACTTGAGCCACGCTGCAGGCCGCAGGCAGGAAAGTCTGGGGACCCCCGTTCCCAGAATGCCGACAGTAGCCCCCGGGCCCAAGGCACGCCCGGACTTGACTTAGCAGAGAAGCGAAGGGGCAAGTGCGAAGCGCCACGGGCCCCAACAGCCTGCGGCCTTGGGCGCCGTGTGGTGATCGAGCAGTCGTGGGCGTCTCCTCTTCCCCACGATCCCTCGACGACCGCATGATTTGACAGGTCTCTGCACGCAGAAATGGGTCATGATTACCTGTGATCGTGGAGGCCGACGGTTGGCCTCCTCCAGCTATAAGTACGGAACGGCGCAAGCCCTTCCAATCCATCCCCTCTTGCTACTCCTTTCTCTCCATGGCTCCGTCGAAGAGGTTCTCGGCCGCGGAGAAGGGGAAGGCTCGCCAGGTTGGGCCTGACTCTCCCCCGGCCAAGCGCGGCCGAGGCCGTCCTCGCGAGCATCCTGTGGCTCCCGTAGCGGCTTCCCGCGATCGTGGAGGCGATCCCCTGCGCGGTGATGGGCGCCAAGTTGTCGATGGGGGTGTGCAGCGATCGCGGCCCCCAGCCACGCCCACTCAGCGGAGAGTGCTGCGGAGTTCGTCGTGTGGTCGGTGGAGCCGACCAGCACCTGGCTCCAGCTTCCCCGCTTCTTTCTGGGTGAACTTCCGGCCGGCGCTCCAGGCGGCCTCTGGCTTCAGGCGGACGGTTGTTGCAGCAGGGCCTCCTGGGCTTCGCTGGAGGTCTCCGTCGCCGAGAATGTGGCCCTGACCCGCGGCCGGCAAACGTTTGCCCGCGCGCGTGGCCTGAGCCGGCGGTGCACCCTGCACTTCAAGTTCGACGGCGACGCCACCCTCTACGTGAGGGTGTTCGGAGAAGACGGTCGCCGTGCCGGGTGCTGCCCCCAAGACGATGACCGTGGCCGTGTACCCAGCCCCGGTGATGATCGGGATGAGGACGACAGCAGACACGTGGTCGGCGGCGCTCAGGGCTCGTCGAGCTTCGGTGGTTCTCCTTCGGACAGCAGCTCCTCCAGCGGTGGCCGCGACCAGCCCCCGCGCCGTCTCGCCAGCCTGGAGGGAGGTAGCGGGTTAGCCCGCCGTCGCGCCCCGGTGAAGCGCGAGGAAGAGTCCAACTGAGCTCAGGAGGCAGTACGAGCCTTCGTCGCGAGTTGGTGCCGAGCAAGCCGTGCCTATTTTGTTTTTCTCCCTTCCCTGCGCAAAGAGAAAGTAGTGTAGGGCCCCGTGGGGGCGTGCTGGAGTCCAGCTATTAATTACCATGCTGTTTCCGCTATTTCTGTGCTGTGCTTTTGTGCCGCATGCCCGCGTGCAGGAATTACTTAGCTTGGGGGGATCTGTCGCGGTCTTCGCATCCCGAGGCCGAGGCCTCATCGAACGCTTCATGTCCTGCAAGGATTAGTCAGGAGGGGTAGCTTCCGGCCTCGGTTGAGGAGGCGACCGCCCCAGGTCCGGTGTTCGCGTCGCGATGCCCGTGGGGCATGGACTGGGAGGAATGCTCCCGTAGTGGACCTGGATAGGAGAGCCTCAAACGACAGGGGCAGAAAACACTCGCGAGGGTGACCGCGCTGCTCCCTCGCGAGACTTGCGCGAGAGAAATCGAGGCAAGAGAGCGAAAAAGACAAAGAGTCACAAGCCAAGGACGGCAACAACTTTAATAAAACTTCAAATAGGAACGAACAAGCCAACAGCAGAAAGCAAATGAAAAGCCGCGTCCGGCACCTAATCTAGTCTTCGACGTCTTCTCACCAGCGCGGAGCTAAGTGCTGCCATCGTGGGCGGGAGCCCCGAGGCCCGAGGCGGCTCTCGAGACTCCGGGCGTGTACAACCCCAACTCATTATTACGTGAGAGTGTCACGGGCGGCGAGCTTCACAGGCATTGGCCTTCTTCACAGGCTCTGGGCCTTTCTCGGAAAAATGGGCTTCACAGGCGTTTGCCTTCTTCACAGGCTCTGGGCCTTTCTCGAGAAAATGGGCTTCACAGGCGTTTGCCTTCTTCACAGGCTCGGGCCATTCTCGGGCTTGAGCTTCACAGCGTTTGCCTTCTTCACGAGCTCGGGCCTTTCTGGGAAACGAGCTTCACAGGCGTTTTCCTTCTTCACAGGCTCCGGGCCTTTCTCGGAGAAACGAGCTTCACAGGCGTTTGCCTTCTTCACAAGCTCCGGGCCTTTCTTCAAGGGTAGAACTTCCGGAGATGCTGGATGTTCCACGCGCTCGATGGGCACCTCCTCCGAGTCTCCAAGCGTGGAGCCGGGCCTGAAACATGAACAACCTTGAACGGGCCCTCCCACATGGGAGAAAGCTTATGCAACCCTTCCCTAGAGAGGACCCGCCTGAGCACGAGGTCCCCTACCTCAAGAGTCCTGGGGCGGATGTTGCGGCAGTGGTATCGCCGCAGCGCCTGTTGATACCTTGCTGCTCGCAGCGCGGCCTCAAGATGATGTTCCTCCCCCAGCATGAGATCCGTCCCCCGCATGGCGTCCTGCTGCGCCTCATCGAACGCCAGGACCCGTGCGGAGCGACGCTTGACCTCGTGAGGGAGGACGGCTTCTGCTCCGTAGACGAGGAAGAAGGGGGTCTCGCCAGTCGGCTTGGCCGCGGTCGTGCGGATGGACCACAACACAGACTGGAGCTCGTCGTGCCAGCCCCTGCCGCAGGCCTCCAGCTTCTTCTTGAAGGTCCTGGTTTTGAGGCCCTTAAGGACCTCCGTGTTGGCTCGCTCGGCCTGGCCGTTACTCAAAGTGCGCCACGGCGTAGCATATCTGCGTTCCAAGGTTAGCACAGTATGTTTTGAAGAGATTGCTGGTGAACTGCGAACCATTGTCGGTGATGATGCGGTTAGGCACCCCAAACCAGCTCACGAGGCCCCTGATGAACTTGACCGCAGAGCCCGCCGGGATGGTGCGGACAGCTTCCACCTCAGCCCACTTGGTGAACTTGTCCACGGCGACGTAGAGGTAGCGATAGCCCCCTAGCGCCCGAGGGAACGGGCCTAGAATGTACAGCCCCCAAACGGCGAATGGCCATGAGAAGGGTATAGTTTGCAGACCTCCCGCCGGCTGATGGATCTGCTTGGCGTGAAATTGGCAGGCCTCGCAAGCCTTTACCAGCTCAACTGCGTCGCTGAGTGCTGTGGGCCAGTAGAACCCGCTGCGGAATGCCTTTCCAACGAGAGTTCGCGATGATGAGTGATGCCCACAGTCCCTGCCGTGTATGTCTTCCAGCAATTCCTTCCCTTGCTCTCTGGGAATGCAGCGTAGGGACACATCATTCGGCCGCCTCCGGTAAAGCTCTCCATCCCTGATGCAGTAGGCTGTGGCTTGCCGCGCCACACGCTCTGCCTCCTCCTCCTTCTCCGGCAGGGTCCCCCGCGTCAAGTAGCTCTTGAGCTCTGTGATCCAGCACCCATCTTGAGGCTCCAATGCCAGGAGCAGGTGTGCTCCTGAGGACGGGCCGCAGACCAGGGCTCCCGAGGCAGGCGGCTGGGGGAGCTCCTCCCGAGGTTGCACCGCGCTTGATAGTGATGGTGCCGCTGAGGGCCTGAAGAGTCGCTCTTCGAAGACGCCAGGCTCCTGAGGCAGCCGCGTGGACGCCCTCTTGGCAATGTCATCTGCCTCTTGATTGGTGCAGCGAGGCACATGCTGCAGCTCCAGCCCCCAGAACTGTTTCTCCATCCTGCGAACCTTTGAGGTAGGCCTCCATGTGCTCGTCCCTCGGCTCATATATCTTGTTGGAGAAGTTGACGAGGAGTTGTGAATCGCCCTTGATGATGAGGCGCTTTACCCCCAAAGCGACTGCGGCTCTCAGGCCGGCTATCAGGCCTTCATATTCTGCTATGTTGCTGGAGACCTTTTCCCCGTGCTGGAAACAGAGCTGCACGACGTAATAGAGCTTGTCCTGAGCAGGGGATACGAGCACTGCGCCAGCCCCCGCGCCATGTCGGGAGAAGGCCCCGTCGAAGTACATTACCCAGCCGTCCGGTGCCTCTCTCCTCGGAGAAAGTGATCGGTCTTCTCCCGCTTCGAGGCCGGGTGCCTCCGTCCATTCTGCCATGAAATCGGCCAATGCGTCCCCCTTGATGACTCTGGTTGTGCTGAATTCTAGCTGAAATGCTTGCAGTTCGATGTTCCACTCGGCGACTCTTCCAGCTGAGTTGGGGCTCCTGAGCACCCTCTCCAGTGGGTATGCTGAGACGACCTTGATGGGATGACCTTGGAAGTAGTGCTGCAGCTTGCGCGAGGCCACCAATAGCACGAGGAGGAGTTTTTGGGGCATGGGGTACTGCGCCCTTGCGTCCCGTAGCACCGTGCTGACGAAGTACACGGGGTGCTCGACGAGGCTGTGGGCGCTGGCGCTGTTCGCGTCCTCCGTAGGTTGGGGTGCCTCCTGAGGCAGCGGAGCCCCCAGCGCCTGATCGCTTGGCGGGGCCTCTTCTGCTCCGGGTGTGCTTTCCTGCTGCGGCTGGTCTCCTTCGGCCGTGACCGCGGTTTTTGTGAGGCTTTCTTGGCTTCGCTTCGCTCCTGCCTGGAGGGCAGTTGCGGCCTTGGCCTGACGCTCCTCCTTGACTGCTACCAGGGCTGCGCTGGCGGAGTAGGGGGTGGCCGCGAGGTAGAGCACCAGAGGCTTCCGAGGACGCGGAGCTACCATCACTGGAGGGCTGGTAAGGTATCTTTTGAGTTCTTGGAATGCCTTGTCGGCCTCTTCAGTCCATTCAAAGGGGCCCTTCTTCTTCATCAGCTTGAAGAATGGTAGTGCTCGTTCCCCCAGCTTGGAGATGAAACGTCCTAGCGCGGTCACGCGCCCGGTGAGTTTCTGCATTTCTCTGAGGGTCTTTGGCGGGCTCATGTCTTCGACGGACTTGACCTTTTCCGGGTTGGCCTCGATGCCCCTATGGGACATGAGGAAACCCAGGAGCTTGCCCGAGGGGACTCCAAACACGCACTTCTCCGGGTTGAGCCGCAGGTCCACTTTATCGAGGCTCGCGAAGGTTTCTTCCAAGTCCTGTATCAAGGTTTTTGCCTCCCGAGCCTTCACCACAATGTCATCGACGTACGCCTCAGCATTCCTCCCGAGCTGTTGGCCCGGGGCAATGTGCATCACCACGAAAGGTCGCTTTTGTGTTGCATGCAACCCAAATGGCATGCGGTATAGCAGTACACTCCATGACGGGTCGGAAAGCCGTTTTTCCACGTCTTCTACCGCCATGTTGATATGGTGATAGCCTGAGAAGGCATCCAGGAAGCACAGCAGGTCACACTCAGCGGTGGAGTCGACGATCTGGTCAATGCGAGGAAGCGGAAATGGATCCTGTGGGCAGGCCTTGTTGAGGTTGGTGAAGTCGACACACATACATTCCTTTCCCCCTTTCTTTGGCACGACAACTGGGTTGGCCAGCCAATCCGGGTAGCAGACCTCGTGAATAACCCCTGCTGCCTCTAGCTTGCGGGTCTCTTGAACGATAAAAGCTTGTTTCTCTGTGGACTGTCGCCTCGCCTTCTGCTTCACGGGGCGCACGTTGGGGCACACGTTGAGGTGATGCTCAATCACGCCCCTCGGGACCCCCGCCAACTGATCAGGTCCCCATGCGAACACCTTCTTGTTTGCGCGCAGGAACTTCACCAAGGCCTCCTCCCGCTTGGGTTCAAGGTTTGCACCTATGGTGAAGGTGGCGTCTGTGGACCCGTCCTTGCTGACTGGTACCTGCTTGGTTTCCGCCTTGTTTTGAGTGAATAGCTGCTTCTTCTTGGATGGCGCAGCCCCCTTGGGCTCGGGGGCGTCAGCGCTGGTGGGCCGTGCCGCCGCAGCTGCCTTGACAACAAGCTTGAGCGCCTGCAGTGCATCTCCGGTGTTTCCTGACACGGTAAGGACGCCGCTGCTCCCGGGCATCTTCATGAGGTTGTACGCCGGGTGAGTTGCTGCCATGAACCGGGCCAAGGCCGGGTAGCCGAGGATGGCGTTGTAGGGGAGGCCGATGGGGGCGATGTCGAAGTCGATCAGCTCCGTGCGGTAGTTGTCGCGGGTGCCGAAGGTCACCGGGAGGCGAATTTGTCCCAGGGAGGCGGTGGAACCGGCTCCGACTCCCGAAAAAGGCCTGCTAGGCTGGAGCCGCTCTGGTGGCACATGGAGGAGGCTGAAGGCCTCCACAAAGAGCGTGTTGAGGCCGGCTCCGCCGCTGATGAGGGTCCTGGTGACTGCCACTTCGCAGATGGTTGGGGTGCACAGCATCGGGAGCGCACCCGATCCGACGGGGTTGGAGGGGTGATCGTCCGAGTTGAAGAGCAGATCGGCCTCGGGCGCCACCCGGCCAGCGGGGCTCCTGGCGCTTGAGGCGGTGGCGATCTGGCGGGTGAATGGCTTGACGTGGCGGCTCGAAGGTGGCGCCAGTGAGCCGCCTAAGAGAGCTGCGACGACCGGGGCGCGGCTCGGCGATGGGGAGGTAGAGGTCACGCAGCTCCCCAACAGGCTGCTGCTCGCTCCCGCTGACCGGTGGGGGCATTGGTGGCAGGCGACGGGGAACGACGGGGGCGTCCGCCGACGGGAGCCGTCTGGGCGACTCGAGCGGCGCGAGCAGCCCGACGCTCGGCGCGGGCTCGGCGAGCGTCAGCCACGGACATGACGAAAGATCACACGCGACCAACGGAAGAAAGATTCCGGCGCACCCCTACCTGGCGCGCCAAATGTCGGATTTCGGGTTCCGGCAGACCCTTGAGGTTCGAACACTGGGGTGCACGCGGAGATCTTTCCCCTACCAGCTCGCACGTTGATGGTTAGCAAGGGATCTAAACTAGGAAGAAGAACACACAAGGGATCCGAGGTTTATACTAGTTTGGGCCACCATTGTGGTGTAATACCCTACTCTAGTTTGTGGTGTGGTGGATTGCCTCAGGGGCTGGTGATGAACAGTACAAAGGAAGAACAACCTCGCGAGGGGCTGTTCTTGAGCTGGTGCGATGGACTGCTTGGGTGAGCCCAGTCGCTTCTCTCTCTCTCTCTCTGGTAGGTTCAACCCGTCTTTTCTCTCTCTCTCTCTCTCTCTCTCTCTCTCTGTGGTGGCTAGTCCTATTTATAGAGGGAGGCCCTGGGCCTCTTCCCAAATAATGAGAGGGAAGGGCGCCAACAATTGGCCATTTTGAAGGGGAACATCTAGTACACTTATCCTGACTAAAGTTAGTCTCCGTGTAACGCCCCGGATTCGATGCGCCAGGTGTCTGCCAGTTATTCGCCGTCGTTGCCATGTCATTTGCTTGCGTGTTGCACTTTGCCATGTCATCATCTGCATTTCATATCATGTCATCATGTGCATTTCATTTTGCATACGTGTTCGTCTCATGCATCCGAGCATTTTCCCCGTTGTCCGTTTTGCAATCCGGCACTCCTATGTCTCCCGGCGCCCCCTTTTGCCCCTTTTTGTGTGCGGGTATTAAAACGGTCTCGGAATGGACCGAGGTTTGTCAAGCGGCCTTGGTATAGCACCGGTAGACCGCCTGTCAAGTTTCGGATCATTTGGAGGTCGTTTGGTACTCCAACGGTTAACCGGGTAACCGTGAAAGCCTCTTTTGGGTTGCAGCCCAACACCCCTTCCAAAGTGGCCCAAAACCCATTTAACTCCCCTCCATGCTCTCGGTCGTTCGATCACGATCGGCGTGGCAAAAACCGCACCTCATTTGGACTCTCCTAGCTCCCTCTACCTATAAATATGTGTCTCTCCAAAAATTTCGCAGATGAAACCCTAGTCTACTCCACCTCTCGCCCGGCGGACATGTCGCGCCCGCCCGATCACCCAGCGCACGCGGTCGCACTAATCCGCCCTGCCACGTGGCGCGCCGCCGCCTCAGCGCCGCCTGCCCGCCTGCCCGTGGCGGCCCCTTGAGCCCATCTCCCGCCCGCTTCATGGCGATCAGCGCTGAAGCTTCCGCCACTGCGCCGCCCGCCTCGCGACCTGCGTCGCCGGCGCGGACCCGCCGCCTTCTCCGCCCGATCGCGCCCGCGTCACGCCGCCTCCCTCCGCCCGCTGGCCGCCCGGCAACCGCCGCCTCGCCCCCTCTTATAGCGTTGTTAGTTGCAAGTGAGATGAAGTTTGTTCCTTGTTGGAACAGGGAGATGTTGTTCCTTGTTGGAACATGTTTAATTGTTGGGATATCACAATATATCTTATTTAATTAATGCATCTATATACTTGGTAAAGGGTGGAAGGCTCGGCCTTATGCCTGGTGTTTTGTTCCACTCTTGCCGCCCTAGTTTCCGTCATATCGGTATTATGTTCCCGGTTTTTGCGTCCCTAACGCGGTCGGGTGATTTATGGGACCCCCTTGACAGTTCGCTTTGAATAAGACTTTTCCAGCAAGGCCCAACATTGGTTTTACCATTTGCCTCACCACCACCTACTTTTCCTTGGGAGTCGCTCTCTCAAGGGTCATCTTTATTTAGCCCCCCGGCCAATGCTTGTCTAAGTGTTGGTCCAAACTAGAGCCACTTGCGGTGCCACCCGAGGCAACTTGGGGTATCGTCGGTTGCTGTCAGACGCATCGCTCATCCGGTCGTGGCTCGAGACGAGATACGTGCTGCTACTATCAGGGTGTCGGCACGCCGGGAGGTCTTGCTGGACTTGTTTTATTGCTGTCGAAATGTCTTGTAGCCGGGATTCCGAGACTGATCGGGCTTCCCGGGGAGAAGGAATATCCTTCGTTGATCGCGAGAGCTTATCATGGGCTAAGTTGGGACACCCCTGCAGGGTTTGAACTTTCGAAAGCCGTGCCATGCGGTTATGTGGCGATGGGAATTTGTTAATGTCCGTTGTAGAAAACCCGTTGATCTCAATTAAAATACACCAACCGTGTGCGTAACCGTGAGTGTCTCTTTTCGGGGTTGATCGAGAGGAGAACACGGTTTCTGGGTTATGTTTGACGTAAGTAGGAGTTCAGGATCACTTCTTGATCATTACTAGTTGGCGACCGTTCCTTTGTTTCTCTCCTCGCTCTCATTTGCGTATGTTAGCCACCATATCATGCTTAGCCGCTGCTGCAACCTCACCACCTTTACTCCTTCCTTACCCATTAAGCTTTGCTAGTCTTGATACCCATGGTAATGGGATTGCTGAGTCCTCGTGGCTCACAGATTACTACACCACCAGTTGCAGGTACAGGTTGTGCGATGATCATGACGTGAGAGCGATGTTTGCTTGTGTTGGAGTTCTTCTTCTGCTTCTTCGATCAGGGGATAGGTTCCAGGTCGGCAGCCTGGCTAGCGGGGTGGATGTCGTTGAGTTTCGTTTATGTTTCATCCGTAGTCGGATGTTGATCTTGTATATGATGTTGATGTATTCTTGTGGCATTTGTGCCTTATGTATGTATCCCCATCTATTATGTAATGTTGATGTAATGATATCCACCTTGCAAAAGCGTTTCAATATGCGGGTCTATCCTTGGTGGGACCGTCGAGTTCCTTTTGGATAGGGTCGCATATTGGGCGTGACAAGTTGGTATCAGAGCCTCGACCGACCCTAGGAGCCCCTTGATTGATCGTGTAGTTTGGCCGCAGTTGAGTCTAGAAAAAAAAACTTTTCGAAGTCTAGTCATATCGGAGAGTAGGAATTCTTTTTACTCCTCAGCCCCTTCGTTGCTCTGGTGAGGAATCTTGACGTAGGTGTCTTGAATTACTTCTCTTCCCCTTCAAATTTTCTTTAGGATCACGCAGTTGGTTTTCCGATCGTTGTTCCTCTGCTCTTTTGTCCGGTGCATTTCTCGTCAAGTCGACTCGAGCCTCTTCATCTTTGCAAGTTATATCCTCGGTTCTTCCTCCGACGTCGTTGTTTTTTTCCTTGTTCGAAGTTGTCCTTGTTTTTTCCCACCCGCCCACCCTTCTTCTTCTCGAAACCGGAGTCCGTAATCGAGTATCCATCCTACTCGTGCGAAGTTTTGCTTTCTTTCCTCAATGATGTCAACCGGTGTTTTCTCTTCAAATTGTTCGTCGGTTCCCCCTTCCAAGTTGCTTTTGTTTTCCCGCCCTTCCACCCTTTTCTTCCCGGAGTCTGACACTCTCTCGACCATCTATTTCATTCGTGTGGAGTCTTCCCTCAATTATTTCAACCGGTGAATTCTCGTCTTGTTCGTCATTCTTCATCCCTTTCTTTTTCCGATGCACTCAATTCAAGTTTTTCGGGTTGATCACATTCTTTTCCTGGATCAAGTGTTCTCCTTGCTCGTTCGCCTCTCGCCAGTTTATCCTTCCGGAGTGCTCAAGTCATCTCAGGAGATTCGTCGGTGTTCCAATTAATTCGAGGTTGTCACCTCAGTCAAATATTTCAGTTCTTCCGGTGCATCATCTATCTATTCAACATCCCTTTACAACGGTGTTTTTCTTTTAGTGGGCCCTAACCCACAGGTCTTTTCCCAGGATCTTGCCTAACTCTTCTAATTTCCCCGGAGTTATTCTCAATTCTTTTCGAGTGTGACGTAAGAATGGATTCCATCAGTCACATGTCATCTCCAAGATCGATTTCAAATTGTTTCATTGTTGGCTCAACCTCTTTGTTTTTCATTCTCCCAGAGTATCTCAGTAATTTTGGTGGTGTTTCTCGTCTTCATTTGAAGACCGAAGTAGAGTTTCTCTTAAATCTTGTCCGTTCTCCCGGAGGTTCATGGTGCTAGCTCGATGTTATCCTATCTATTTGTTTCCAGTCGTGCAATTCTTTTCATCAATCCGGAGTATTTCAGGTGTTGCTTTCCCTCTCGATCATCCGGAGGTCACCTTTTCGAAAGATTTCTTCATTCTAAGTTTTTCATATTCATTCCCCAATTATTCTATATCCGTGCCCCTTCGTTCATCTCAATATTCTTCCGGTGCTTCGTTCAAGTATTGTTCTATCAGTTCGCGATCTCTTTGTTCTCTTGCATTTTAATTCCCTCAAGTATCTTTGTGCTTTTCTAATTCTGTCCGGTGATTCATTCTCTTTCATCAGTCATTTCCAAATTCTTACGGTGGTTCGTTCAAGATTCTTTTCCCTTGATTATCATTTTAATCCATTCGTTCTTTCGAATCCTACCGGTGGTTCATGAAGACCTTCTCAAGTTTGCGTTATGTCACTTCTCAATCTCTTTTTCAAGAAGAATAAGTATTATGCCAAATCCATTGCTTGTCATGAATTTAATTTGATGAAGGATAAGCATACAATAAAATCTTATTCTTATTTCATCCAAGTGATTAATCCCTTCCTTCGGAGTTTGTTCTTGATGAATAAATTCTAGTACCAAGTCTTTTCATCTTTTCTTTTCCGGAGTTCAAATTTACTCGACCATCTCGTCGGAACCTCCGTCTAAATCATCGCAAAGCTCATCTTATTCTTTCATCCTTCAATTGTATCTCATCATCCTTTTTGTTACCGGAGTTCTCCATGGTGGTTCTTCATGATTTAATTCTTTTCTTCAAGAGTTTCATCAATATTTTTGGTGGAATTCAAATATCTTTTCTTCTCGCGTCTCGAAGTGCAATTAATTCTCCGTATTCTTTTGAAGTGGAGTTTTGCATTTCTTCGTTCTTCTCAGCTATTTAATCTTTTTCTGATTGTGGTTGGTTTTCACCTTATAATTTTGAGATGTTATCCATAAGTCCACAACAAGCTTATTCTTTTCGTTGTTGATTTTCTCGACAACTCCGTTCAATCCTTCCTTCTAAGTTCTTTTCATTCTATTTCAATTCTTTCCGGAGGTTTTGCGTCATGTCTTCATCAAGTCTCATTCCATCTTCTCAAGTTCATGCTCTATTCTTTCCTTGTTAACCCGGAGTGCTGTCTAAATCCCTTCATTATTATTCCTTTTCCATCTGGTTCTAACCAGAGTTGTTTCTGAGTCTATTATGTTTCCATGAGCTTTTGATTCTAGTCATTCTCGTCGTTCCTCTCTTCTTCTCGAGTGCCCTCGATTCTTTGCTTCCTCTCTTCAGTTCTTGTTTCACCTCATCCCTTTTCCCTTCCGTCTCGGTCCTAAGATCTCGGGACGAGATCTCTTGTTAGTGGAGGAGTGTTGTAACGCCCCGGATTCGATGCGCCAGGTGTCTGCCAGTTATTCGCCGTCGTTGCCATGTCATTTGCTTGCGTGTTGCACTTTGCCATGTCATCATCTGCATTTCATATCATGTCATCATGTGCATTTCATTTTGCATACGTGTTCGTCTCATGCATCCGAGCATTTTCCCCGTTGTCCGTTTTGCAATCCGGCACTCCTATGTCTCCCGGCGCCCCCTTTTGCCCCTTTTCGTGTGCGGGTATTAAAACGGTCTCGGAATGGACCGAGGTTTGTCAAGCGGCCTTGGTATAGCACCGGTAGACCGCCTGTCAAGTTTCGGATCATTTGGAGGTCGTTTGGTACTCCAACGGTTAACCGGGTAACCGTGAAAGCCTCTTTTGGGTTGCAGCCCAACACCCCTTCCAAAGTGGCCCAAAACCCATTTAACTCCCCTCCATGCTCTCGGTCGTTCGATCACGATCGCGTGGCCGAAAACCGCACCTCATTTGGACTCTCCTAGCTCCCTCTACCTATAAATATGTGTCTCTCCCGAAAATTTCGCAGATGAAACCCTAGTCTACTCCTCCTCTCGCCCGGCGGACATGTCCGCGCCCGCCGGACACCCCGCGCCGCCGCGTCCGCACCAATCCCGCCCTGCCACGTGGCGCGCCGCCTCCTCCCGCTGCCCGCCCGCCCGGGCCCGTGGCCGCCCTCATGGCCCATCTCCTTGCGCCCATGGGCGATCACATGCGGCCCGCGCCCGCCGCCTTTCGCCGCCCGCCTCGCGACCTCGTCGCCGGGCGCGGACCCCGCCGCCTTCTCCGCTGGGTCCATACCGCGTCGTCACGCGCCGCCTCCCTCCGCCGCCAGGGCCACCGGCCGCCGCCGCCTCTGCCCCTCGCCGGATGGCCACTTGCCCGGCCTCCCCTCCACTCCGGCGAGCTCTCCCTCCTCTCCTGCCTCAACTCCGGCGCCCACTCCAGCGAACCTCGTCGTTCGGGCCCGGCCCCGCCTCGATCCGATCCAGATCCGGTCAACTAGGTTGACTCCCCCCCCCTCTAAAATTCATCCAAGTCCCGAGCATTTTTGATATTTTGTGCCATTTTCATTGCATCGTATCTCTGTCATGGTTGCTCCGTTTTGCGCGTATAATATGTCAAAATGTTCGTCTCGAAGAGTAGATCATTTCATCTCATTGAATAATTTTCATTTGAGCTCATCTTGGTGCCCGAAATGCTGTTGCAAGAGTGCTATGTGATGTTAATTTCTGATTTTTATCAGAACTTGCACTTTTGTCATTTTTGCCATGATTGATGTGTGCATCCTATGAACTTGAGTCCTACATGTGTTTTGTAATATGCCATGTCTTCTTTCCAGTGGTGCTTGATATGTATTTTTGTGATCTATGTGGTGACTAGCACAAGCATGCAAACTAGGTGTCTTGATGTTGTTGTTTTCAGCCCTGTTTTGCTGATATTTTGATGCCATGTTAACTTGATGCTACCAAGAGATCCATGCATATTTTGAGATACTTCAGTAAGGATGTTTTGTAAAGCATGTCTTGCTCTATCCATCCATGCCCTTGTTTGCAATTATGGAGTGCCATAGCTTGAGTCAATCGAGCTCTACTTTTGCTATCAAATGTTTCCTGGCAGATTTTTTACATGTTATTCAATTTTGCCAAGGTTGTTGTGGTTGATCCATGTATGCTATGTTATTGTTCTTGCCATGTATGTCTTCTATGCCATGTCTTCTTGATGTATGTATGCTTAGTTTTTCATATAAGGCTCTGTAGTGAGTGCATTGAGCTTGTAAACATGCCTACTTGTTATCAGTTTTTGACATGCCATGTTACTGAATCTGTTGACGAAACTTTCAATATTGACATGGGTGCCATCATATTTTCTGATCCTTTTTGGCTTATGGTCACTAAAGGACATTTGTTCCATGCATCTAGTAAATTCATGCCATGCCTTTGTTTGCCATGATAAGTTCCTGTAACATGTTGTTTCATAGCTCTAAACATTGCAACCTGATGATATTTCTGCCAATGCCTGAAACTGTTATTACTTGCAATCTTGCCATGTCATTTTGAGCATGTTCTAGTCATTTCTGGAGATAGCTCAGTGCTCATGTTTTGTAATGCTTTACCTGTAAATCATGCCCATGCCTTTTATTTTCTTGTTGAGGCCCTGTAGCATGTTGTTTTGATGCTTGCAATATGCCTAGTTGCTGTTTTGGACAGCTTGTTCTTTAAACTTGTATAGGGTGTATGTGTTGAACCGTTGCTCCGTTTTGATTGTGCTCTATATGAAACTTGCTTGATTTTGCATGTAGTTTCATATTATCATGTTGCATCCATGTTTTGAGGTGTTTGCTTGATGTTTGTATGCATTTTGCATCAATGCCATGCTTAACTTGTTTTGCTCATATCTTCTAGGCCGTAGCTCCGAATTAAATGAACTTTATATGTAACTTGACTAGAATTTCGTGTAGATCATCGTGGTGCATCTTAACTTGCTGTTTAACAACTTGAACATAAGGTTTATTCAGATCTGGACCAATTTCGAAATAATGCATGTGAGGACTTACCGGAATTGTTATATGTTGTTTCCGGCCTCATTTAAACTTGCCTTGATGTGTTGTTCTTGTTTGCATCATCTCTTGCCATGAGTAGCTTCATCTAGCTTTGTCATGCATCATGTTTGTTGTGCATCATGTCTTGTCTATGTGTGGTGTGTTTACTATGTTGTGTGCTTCTTCTTGTTAGTTCCTGTTTCGTTGCGATCGTGAGGATTCGTTCGTCTACACTTGGTTCGGCTTCTTCCGTTCGTCTTCTTCATGGACTCGTTCTTCTTCCTAGCGGGATTTCAGGCAAGATGACCGCTACCCTGGATCTCACTACTATCATTGCTATGCTAGTTGCTTCGTTCTATCGCTATGCTGCGCTACCTATTACCTGTTTATCAAGCCATCCCAATTGCCATGTCAGCCTCTAACCTTTTTCACCCTTCCTAGCAAACCGTTGTTTGGCTATGTTACCGCTTTGCTCAGCCCCTCTTATAGCGTTGTTAGTTGCAGGTGAGATGAAGTTTGTTCCTTGTTGGAACAGGGAGATGTTGTTCCTTGTTGGAACATGTTTACTTGTTGGGATATCACAATATATCTTATTTAATTAATGCATCTATATACTTGGTAAAGGGTGGAAGGCTCGGCCTTATGCCTGGTATTTTGTTCCACTCTTGCCGCCCTAGTTTCCGTCATATCGGTATTATGTTCCCGGTTTTTGCGTCCCTAACGCGGTCGGGTGATTTATGGGACCCCCTTGACAGTTCGCTTTGAATAAGACTTTTCCAGCAAGGCCCAACATTGGTTTTACCATTTGCCTCACCACCACCTACTTTTCCCTTGGGAGTCGCTCTCTCAAGGGTCATCTTTATTTTAGCCCCCCCCCCCGGGCCAATGCTTGTTTAAGTTTTGGTCCAAACTAGAGCCACTTGCGGTGCCGCCCGAGGCAACTTGGGGTATCGTCGGTTGTCGTCGTCTTGCTCATCCGGTCGTGGCTCGAGACGAGATACTGCTGCTACTATCGGGGTGTCGGCACGCCGGAGGTCTTGCTGGACTTGTTTTATTGTTGTCGAAATGTCTTGTAGCCGGATTCCGAGACTGATCGGGCTTCCGGGAGAAGGAATATCCTTCGTTGATCGCGAGAGCTTATCATGGGCTAAGTTGGGACACCCTGCAGGTTTGAACTTTCAAAGCCGTGCCCGCGGTTATGTGGCAGATGGGAATTTGTTAATGTCCGGTTGTAGAAAACCGAAGTTGATCTCAATTAAAATACACCAACCGTGTGCGTGTAACCGTGAGTGTCTCTTTTCGGGTTGATCGAGAGGAGAACACGGTTTCGGGTTATGTTTGACGTAAGTAGGAGTTCAGGATCACTTCTTGATCATTACTAGTTGGCGACCGTTCCTTTGTTTCTCTCCTCGCTCTCATTTGCGTATGTTAGCCACCATATCATGCTTAGCCGCTGCTGCAACCTCACCACCTTTACTCCTTCCTTACCCATTAAGCTTTGCTAGTCTTGATACCCATGGTAATGGGATTGCTGAGTCCTCGTGGCTCACAGATTACTACACCACCAGTTGCAGGTACAGGTTGTGCGATGATCATGACGTGAGAGCGATGTTTGCTTGTGTTGGAGTTCTTCTTCTGCTTCTTCGATCAGGGGATAGGTTCCAGGTCGGCAGCCTGGGCTAGCAGGGTGGATGTCGTTGAGTTTCTGTTTATGTTTCATCCGTAGTCGGATGTTGATCTTGTATATGATGTTGATGTATTCTTGTGGCATTTGTGCCTTATGTATGTATCCCCATCTATTATGTAATGTTGATGTAATGATATCCACCTTGCAAAAGCGTTTCAATATGCGGGTCTATCCTTGGTGGGACCGTCGAGTTCCTTTTGGATAGGGTCGCATATTGGGCGTGACACTCCGGCTGCCAAAGGCTCTGACGGTGACGCCATCCTGGGCTCCACGATGACCTCCTTCCTGCCGCTCTGCTGGTCTTGATCTTGTTGCACCAAAGCAAAGAACCTTTGCACGATGCCTTGGCTCAGGCTTGCCTCCTTTGCACCAAAGGAGAACGAGAGACATCTGGCGGGCTGGCGCCCGCCTGGCGCCCGCCTGGTCTCGATCGTCATGGCTTGCGTCACGGGGCACCCTCGTGAGGTACCCTACCTTGATCTCTCCGCCTCCTCGTGAGCCTGCCTGACGAGGCTGCTCCTGAGGAAGTTTCCTGTCATCCGCCCCACGAGGCTTGGCCCCTCGTGAGGGTCTTGAGCTTGAGCTGACAAAGCTGGGCCGCGCTGGGCCCCCACTTGAGCCACGCTGCAGGCCGTAGGCAGGCAAGTCTAGGGACCCCTGTTCCCAGAACGCCGACAGGCGCGTCCGCGGGTGGAGCGGCCGGCGGGGCACCCAGGCCTGGGTCATCCAGGAGCTCTAGTGTGTGTATGGTGTCATCGGAGAGGACCTCGCCGTGGTCCCCGACGTGGATGGTGAGCAGCTGGGCAGGTGGGGTATAACGGTGCTCCCGTGACACGATCACCACACTTGAAACAAAGATTGTTGGCAAGAGGAAAGTCGCGGAGCTGCCGCTCGCGCGGGTAATCGTCCCCTTGTGCCCGATTTGGGGCGGCTGCTCGTGGTTGCTATGGCACGAGCATCGGAGGAGGCCGTCCCGATGGCATGATGCATGGACGTGCTCTCGTCGTGCCCAGTTCTTCCTCCTGGATGCGGGCCAAAACCGAGACGCGCGTGATGCTTGATGGAGCTTGGAGACGAGTCGCGGCTCGGAGCTCGTCCTTTAATCCTAGGAGGAACTGCGTGATGAAGAACTTGGTGTTGATGGAGGGATCCATTGCCAACAAGTGGTACATCTGTTCATCAAAGGCTCCACAATACTCGGTGATGGTGCCGGTCTGCCGGAGTTGGAGTATCTTGTGTATGACAACCTCGAACTCGTCGGCACAAAATTCTTCTAGGATCGCCGTGGTGAAGAGTTCCTAAGTGATGTTGCGATGTGTTTGACAAATTGTGTGCAGCCAGTGCATGGCCTGGTCATCGATGTACAGAGCCTCGGTGGCCACCCAGTGATGTGACGCGACCTTGTAGAGCTTGAAGTGTTGGGAAACGTTGCAAGGAAAACAAATTTTTATTGCGCACACGCAAGATCTATCCATGGAGATGCATAGCAATGAGAGGGGAGAGTGTGTCTACGTACCCTCGTAGACCGTAAGCGGAAGCGTTTGATAACACCGTTGATGTAGTCGAACTTCTTCTTGATCTAACCAATCGAGTACCGAACGTACGACACCTCCGCATTCAGCACACATTTAGCTCGGTGACGTCCTCGCCTTCTTGATCCAGCAAGACGACGAAGTAGTGGATGAGTTCTGACAGCACGAGGGCGTGGTGAAGTTGATGGTGATGCTATCTCCACAGGGCTTCGCCCCCAAAATAAGACGTTGGTGGTAAGCAGTATGACTATCACCGTCCACAAATCTTTGTGTTCTACTCGTGCAAATCATCTACGCATAGACCTAGCTCTGATACCACTGTCGGGGAACGTTGCATGGAAAACAAAAATTATCTACGCACACGCAAGATCTATCCATGGAGATGCATAGCTACGAGAGGGGGAGAGCATCTTCATACCCTTGAAGATTGCTAAGTGGAAGTGTTTATCAACGCGGTTGATGTAGTCGTACACCTTCACAATCCATCCCGATCAAGTATGGAACGTACGACACCTCCGCGTTTAGCACACGTTCAGATCAATGACGTCCTCGCCTTCTTGATCCAGTAAAAGGGGCGAAGTGGTAGATGAGTTCCGGCAGCACGACGGCGTGGTGACGGTGTTGGCGAAGAACAATCTCCGCAGGGCTTCGCTAAGCACAACAGAAACTATGACATAGGATAAACTAGAGGGACGGGGTTTCCGGCACATGGCTTGGTGTATCTTGATGTGTCTTGGGTGCTAGCCCTGCCCCTCTATTTATATGTAGAGCCTTGGGGTCGAAACTTGGAGTAAGAGCCTCCTCAAAGTCGGTTTTTCCCGCTAGGAAGATTCCTTCTCGGACTTCTAGGACCTGACGCCATAGTCCTTGGCGTCTGGCCCAGACGCCATGGGCCTCGGCGTCTGGCCCAGGGCCAGACGCCAGGGTCTCCGGTGTTTGGCCCCCTGGCCTCCGCAAAACTCCTTTTGCACCGACCTAAAGCCCTGTGGGCTTTACCCCTTGGCCTAACCAAAATATCCTATATATCAATCTTTACCTCCGGACCATTCCGAAGCTCCTCGACATGTCCTTGATCTCCTCCAGGACTCTGAACAACCTTCGGTCACCAACATACATAACTCATATAATACTATATTGTCAACAAACGTTAAGCGTGCGGACCCTACGGGTTCGAGAACTATGTAGACATGATCGAGACACCTCTCCGGTCAATAACCAATAGCTAAACCTGGATGCCCATATTGGCTCCTACATAATCTACGAAGACTTTTATCGGTCGAACCTTATGACAACATACGTAATTTACTTTGTCCATTGGTATGTTACTTGCCTTAGATTCGATTGTCTGTATCTTCATACCTAGTTCAATCTCGTTACCGGCAAGTGTCTTTACTAGTTCCGTAATACATCACCTCGTAACTAACTCCTTAGCATTTGCTTGCAAGGCTTCTTATGATGTGTATTACCAAGAGGGCCTAGAGATACATCTCTGATACTCGGAGTGACAAATCCTAATCTTGATCTGTGCCAACTCAACAGACACCTTCGGAGCTACCTGTAGAGCATCTTTATGATCACCCAGTTATGTTGTGACGTTTGATAGCACATAAGGCATTCCTTCGGTATTTGGGAGTTGCATAATCTCATAATCGAAGGAATATGTATTTGACATGAAGAAAGCAATAGCAATAAACTGAACGATCATTATGCTAAGACAACGGATGGGTCTTGTCCATCACATCACTCTCCTAATGATGTGATCCCATTACAAATGACAACACATGTTTATGGTTAGGAAACCTTAACCATCTTTGATCAACGAGCTAGTCTAGTAGAGGCTTACTAGGGACACGGTATTTGTTTATGTATTCACACATGTATTTAGGTTTCCGTTCAATACAATTCTAGCATGAATAATAAACCTTTATCATGAATAAGGAAATATAAAATAACAACTTTGTTATCGCCTCTAGGGCATATTTCCTTCAGTCTCAAACTTGCACCAGAGTCAATAATGTAGTTCACATCGCCATGTGATTAACACCCATAGTTCACATCACCATGTGACCAACACCCAAAGAGTATACTAGAGTCAATAATCTAGTTCACATCGCCATGTGATTAACACTCAAAGAGTACTAAGGTGTGATCATGTTTTTCTTGTGAGAGAAGTTTAGTCAATGGGTCTGCCACATTCAAATCCGTATGTATTTTGCAAATTTCTATGTCTACAATGCTTTGCATGGAGCTACTATAGCTAATTGCTCCCACTTTCAATACGTATGCAGATTGAGACTTAGAGTCATCCGAATCGGTGTCAAAGCAAAACATGGCGATGTTCCTTAGTCCTCTTAGGTAACTAAGGATAATTTTGACCGTTGTCCAGCGGTCCACTCCTGGATCACTATTATACCCCCTTGCCAAACTCATGGCAAGGCACATAACAGGTCTAGTACACAACATGGCATACTATATAGAACCTATGGCTGAGGCATAGGGAATGACTTTCATTCTTTCTCTATCTTTTGTCGTGTTCGGGCTTTGAGTCTTACTCAACTTCACACCTTACAATATAGGCAAGAACACCTTCTTTGGCTGATCCATTTTGAACTCCTTCAAAATCTTGTCAAGGTATGTGCTTTGTGAAAGTCCTATTAAGTGTCTCGATTTATCCCTATAGATCTTGATGCCCAATATATAAGTAGCTTCACCGAGGTCTTTCATTGAATAATCTGATTCAAGTATCCTTTTATGCTATCCAGAAATTCTATATCATTTCCAATCAACAATATGTCATCCACATATAATATCAGAAATACTATAGAGATCCCACTCACTTTCTTGTAAATACAGGCTTCATCATAAGTTTGTATAAAACCATATGCTTTGATCACCTCATCAAAGCGTATATTCCAACTCTGAGATGCTTGCACCAGTCCATAGATGGATCGCTGGAGCTGGCACACTTTGTTAGCACCTTTAGGATCGACAAAAACCTTCTGGTTGCATCATATAGGACTCTTCTTTAAGAAATCCATCAAGGAATGCAGTTTTGACGTCCATTTGCCAAATTTCATAATTATAAAGTGCGGCAATTGCTAACATGATTCAGACTAACTTAAGCATCGCTACGGGTGAGAAGGTCTCATCGTAGTCAACCCCTTGAACTTGTCAAAAACCTTTCACGACAAACCGAGCTTTGTAGATGGTGACATTACCATCAGCGTCTGTCTTCTTCTTGAAGATCCATTTATTCACAATGGCTTGCTGATCATCGGGCAAGTCCACCAAATTCCATACTTTGTTCTCATACCTGAATCCTATCTTAGATTTCATGGCCTCAAGCCATCTATCGGAATCTGGGCTCATCATAGCTTCTTCATAGTTCGTAGGTTCACCATGGTATAGTAACATGACTTCCAGGACAGTATTACTATACCACTGTGGGGCGGAACATGCTCTGTTCGACCTACGAGGTCCATTAGTAACTTGATCTGAAGTTTCATGATCATCATCATTTGCAGTAGAAGCACTCTGTTTCAGGCTTGGGTCCAGCTTTGGGCTTCTTCACGGGAGTGGCAACTTGCTTGCCATTCTTCTTGAAGTTCCTTTTCTTTCCCCCGCCCTTTTTTCTTGAAACTAGTGGTCTTGTTAACCATCAACACTTGATGCTATTTCTTGATTTCTACCTTCACCGATTTCAGCATTGCGAAGAGCTTCGGAATCATTTTTGTTATCCCTTGCATATTATAGTTCATCACAAAATTCTAGTAGCTTGGTGATAGTGACTAGAGAACTCTATCAATCACTATCTTATCTAGAAGATTAACTCCCACTTGATTCAAGCGATTGTAGTACCCAGACATTCTGAGTACATGCTCACTGGCTGAGCTATTCTCCTCCATCTTGTAGGCAAAGTACTTGTCAGAGGTCTCATACCTCTTGACGCGGGCATGAATCTGAAATACCAATTTTCAGCTCTTGGAACATCTCATATGCTCCGTGAAGTTCAAAACATTTTTGAAGTCCCGGTTCTAAGCCGTAAAGCATGGTGCACTAAACTATCAAGTAGTCATCATATCGAGCTTGCAAAAACGTTCATAACGTCAGCATCTGCTCCTGTAATAGGTTTGTCACCTAGCGGTGCATCAAGGACATAATTCTTCTGTGCAGCAATGAGGATAATCCTCAGACCATGGACCCAGTCCGCATAATTGCTACTATCATCTTTCAATTTAGTTTTCTCTAGGAACATATCAAAAAAAATAGGAGCTATATCGTGAGCTATTGATCTACAACATAGATATGCCAAACTATTAAGACTAAGTTCATGATAAATTAAGTTCTATTAATAAAATTACTAATGAAATCCCACTTAAATAAACATCCCTTAAGTTATCTAAGTGATACGTGATCCAAATCAACTGACCCATGTCCGATCATCACGTGAGATGGGGTAGTCATCAATGGTGAACATCTCTATGTTGATCATATCTACTATATGATTCATGTTCGACCTTTCGGTCTCCAGTGTTCTGAGACCATGTCTGTACATGCCAGGCTCGTCAAGTTTAACCCAAGTATTCTCCATGTGCAGAACTATCTTACACCCGTTGTATGTGAATGTAGAGTCTATCACACCCGATCTTCATGGGGTGCTTCGAAACGAGGAACTTTGGCAACGGTGCATACTCGGGGAGAACACTATTATCTTGAAATTTAGTGAAGGGAACATCTTATAATGCTACCGCTGTTCTAAGCAAAATAATATGCATAAAGGATAAACATCACATGCAATCAAAATATGTGACATGATATGGCCATCATCATCTTGTGCTTTTGATCTCCATCTCCAAAGCATCGTCATGATCTCCATCGTCACCAGCTCGATACCTTGATCTCCATCGTTGCGTCGGGGTTGACTCGCCAACTATTGCTTCTACAACTATTTCCCACGCATAGTGATAAAGTAAAGCAATTACATGGCGCTTGCATTTCATACAATAAAGACACAACCCTAAGGCTCCTGCCGGTTGTCAATATTAAAAAACATGATCATCTCATACATCAACATATATCACATCATATATTGACCATATCAAATCACAACATGACCTGCAAAAATAAGTTAGACGTCCTCTACTTTGTCGTTGAAAGTTTTCCGTGGCTGCTGATACGTCCATTTTGCATCATGCTTTTATATCGATATTTATTGCATTATGGGCTGTTATTACACGTTATGTCACAATACTTATGCCTATTCTCTCTTATTTCACAAGGTTTACATGAAGAGGGAGAATGCCGGCAGCTGGAATTCTGGGCTGGAAAAGGAGCAAATATTAGAGACCTATTCTGCACAGCTCCAAAAGTCCTGAAACTTCACAGAAGTCATTTTTGGAATTAATAAAAAATACTGAGCGAAGAAACTACCAGAAGGGGCCACACCCTAGCCACGAGGGTGGGAGGCCCGCCCTACCCCCCTGGGCGCGCCCCCTACCTCGTGGGCCCCTTGGTGGCCCTCTGATGCCCATCTTCTGCTATATGAAGTCTTTCATTCGAGAAAAATCATAAGCAAGCTTTCGGGAAGAAACTCCGCTGCCACGAGGCGGAACCTTGGCGGAACCAATCTAGGGCTCCGGCGGAGCTGTTCTACCGGGGAAACTTCCCTCCACGAGGGGGAAATCATCGCCATCATCATCACCAACGATCCTCTCATCGGAGGAGGCTCAATCTTCATCAACATCTTCACCAGCACCATCTCCTCTCAAACCCTAGTTCATCTCTTGTATCCAATCTTTGTCCCAAAGCCTCAGATTGGTACTTGTGGGTTGCTAGTAGTGTTGATTACTCCTTGTAGTTGATGCTAGTTGGTTTATTTGGTGGAAGATCATATGTTCAGATCCATTTGCATATTAATACTCCTCTGATTATGAACATGAATATGATTTGTGAGTAGTTATGTTTGTTCCTGAGGACATGGGTGAAGTCTTGCTATTAGTAGTCATGTGAATTTGGTATTCGTTTGATATTTTGATGAGATGTATGTTGTCTCTCCTCTAGTGGTGTTATGTGAACGTCGACTACATGACACTTCACCATTATTTGGGCCTAGAGGAAGGCATTGGGAAGTAATAAGTAGATGATGGGTTGCTAGTGACAGAAGCTTAAACCCTAGTTTATGAGTTGCTTTGTAAGGGGATGATTTGGATCCATATGTTTCATGCTATGGTTGGGTTTACCTTAATACTTCTTTTGTAGTTGCGGATGCTTGCGATAGGGGTTAATCATAAGTGGGATGCTTGCCCAAGAAAGGACAACACCCAAGCACCGGTCCACCCACATACCAAATTATCAAAGTAACGAACGCGAATCATATGAGCGTGATGAAAACTAGCTTGACAATAATTCCCATGTGTCCTCGGGAGTGCTTTTCTCTATATAAGAGTTTGCCCAGGCTTGTCCTTTGCTATAAAAAGGATTGGGCCATCTTGCTGCACTTTATTTACACTTGTTACTTGTTACCCGTTATAAAATACCTTATCACAAAACTATCTGTTACCTATAATTTCAGTGCTTGCAGAGAATACCTTGCTGAAAACCGCTTGTCATTTCCTTCTGCTCCTCGTTGGGTTCAACACTCTTACTTATCGAAAGGACTACGAGAGATCCCCTACACTTATGGGTCATCAAGACTCTTTTCTGGCGCCGTTGCCGGGGAGTGAAGCGCCTTTGGTAAGGAAAAATTTATATAGTGTGCTGAAATTTACTGTCACTTGCTACTATGGAAAGTAATCCTTTGAGGGGATTGTTCGGGGTATCTTCACCCCAACCAGTAGAGCAAATAGTTTCTCCTCAACCTACTGAACCTACTTAAAATGTTTACTTTAAAATTCCTTCGGGTATGATAGAAAAACTGCTAGCTAATCCTTTTACAGGAGATGGAACATTGCATCCCGATTTACACTTAATCTATGTGGATGAAGTTTGTGGATTATTTAAGCTTGTAGGTATGCCCGATGATGTTATCAAGAAGAAGGTCTTCCCTTTATCTTTGAAGGGAGATGCATTGACATGGTACAGGCTATGTGATGATATGGGATCATGGAACTACAAACGATTGAAATTGGAATTTCATCAGAAGTTTTATCCTATGCATCTTGTTCATCGTGATCGTAATTTTATATATATATATATATATATATATATATATATATATATATATATATATATATATATATATATATATATATATAGGACAAATGTTTCCTACAAGCAGTGGTAGTTACCACCACTTGCATTTTGTATGTTGTATGTAGTATCTGTCGAAACCGAGAGTATATGCGTGTAGTATGTAGTATATAATAATGATTAGGTAGTATGTATACTAATTTTTAGGTAGTATGTACCATTTTTTGAGTATGCTCTTTTTACATACAAATATATACGTATTTCACAAATATAAAAAACTATGGGCTCATATGCAATTTTTCATATAACTTGCTTTGAAATATCTTAGATATATTATATGAACATATTTAAAATAATAAAATAGTATATATAGTACCACATGGTAGCATATGAGACATGTGGGGTAACTACCACCAGGTGGTAGGATGGATTTTCCCTATATATATATATATATATATATATATATATATATATATATATATATATATATATATATATATATATATATATATATATATATATATATATATATATATATATATATATATATATTTTTTGGCCTCATGAGGAGAAAGCATCGCTTAAGCTTGGGGAGGCTTAAGTCAATGTTATATTCATGCCCCAATCATGAGCTCTCAAGAGAAATGATTATTCTAAATTTTTATGCTCGGCTTTCTCGTAATAATCAATCCATGATCGATACTTCTTGTACTGGCTCTTTTATGCTGAAGACTATTGAATTCAAATGGGATTTATTGGAACAAATTAAACGCAACTCTGAAGATTGGGACCTCGACGAAGGTAAGGAGTCAGGTATAACACCTAAGTTTGATTGTGTTAAATCTTTTGTGGATACCGATGTTTTCCGTGAATTTAGCACTAAATATGGACTTGACTCTGAGATAGTAGCTTCTTTCTGTGAATCTTTTGCCACTCATGTTGATCTCCCTAAGGAGAAGTGGTTTAAATATAATCCTCCCTTTGAACTAAAAGTAGTTGCACCTATTAAAGTTGAAGAAAAGATCATCACTTATAATGATCCTATTGTTCCTACTGCTTATGTTGAGAAACCACCTTTCCCTGTTACAATAAAGGATCATGCTAAAGCTTCAACTGTAGTCAACAAAAGTAATACTAGGACACACAAACCTCCTGAGAAAGTTAAAGTCGAACCTAATATTGTTACGGTTAAAGATCTCTTGGCTGATAATATTGATGGGCATGTTATTTACTTCTGTGATGAGACTGCTAGAATTGCTAAACCTGATGCTAAAAATAAACATAGACCTGTTGTAGGCATGCCTGTTATTTCTGTTAAAATAGGAGATCATTGTTATCATGGCTTATGTGATATGGGTGCTAGTTCTAGTGCAATACCTCATTCTTTATACGAAGAAATTATGCATGATATTGCACCTGCTGAGATAGAAGATATCGATGTTACCATTAAGCTTTCCAATAGAGATACTATTTCACCGATTGGGATTGTTAGAGATGTTGAAGTCTTGTGTGGGAAGGTTAAATATCCTGCTGATTTTCTTGTTCTTGGTTCCCCACAAGATAGCTTTTGTCCCATCACATTTGGTAGACCCTTCTTGAACACTGTTAATGCTAGGATAGACTGTGAAAAGGACACTACTATTATTGGTTTGGGTGATATGTCTCATGAGTTTAATTTTGCTAAATTTCGTAGACAACCCCATGATGAGGAATTGCCTAGTAAAGATGAAATCATTGGTATTGCTTCTATTGCGGTGCCTCCTAGTGATCCTTTAGAACAATATTTGCTTGACCATGAAAATGATATGTCCATGAATGAAAGAAGGGAAATAGATGAAGTATTCTTTAAACAGGGACCTATTTTGAAACGCAACTTGCCTGTTGAAATCCTAGGGGATCCTCCTCCACCCAAGGGTGATCCCATGTTTAAACTTAAACCATTGCCTAATACTCTTAAATATGCTTGTCTTGATGAAAAGAAGATATATCCTGTTATTATTAGTGCTAACCTTTAAGAGCATGAAGAAGAGAAATTATTGAAAACTCTGAAGAAGCACCGTGCTGCTATTGGATATACTCTGGATGATCTTAAGGGCATTAGTCCCACTCTATGTCAACACAAAATAAATTTGGAGAGAGAAGCCAAACCAGTTATTGATCACCAACGACGGCTAAATCCTAAGATGAAAGAAGTGGTAAGAAAGGAAATATTAAAGCTTCTTGAGGCGGGTATAATTTATCCCGTTGCTGATAGTCAATGGGTAAGTCATGTCCATTGTGTCCCTAAGAAGGGAGGTATTACTGTCGTTCCTAATGATAAAGATGAATTGATCCCGCAAAGAATTATTACAGGTTATAGGATGGTAATTGATTTCCGCAAATTAAATAAAGCTACTTAAAATATCATTACCCTTTGCCAGTTTCTCTCAAATACTTGTGTCAGCTGATGATCAAGCAAAGACCACTTTTACTTGCCCTTTCGGTACTTTTGCTTATAGACGTATGCCTTTTGGTTTATGTAATGCACCTGCTACCTTTCAAAGATGCATGATGGCTATATTCTCTGATTTTTGCAAAAAGATTTGTGAGGTTTTCATGGATGATTTCTCCGTTTATTGATCCTCTTTTGATGATTGCTTGAGCAACCTTGATCGAGTTTTGCAGAGATGTGAAGAAACTAACCTTGTCTTGAACTGGAAAAAATGCCACTTTATGGTTAACGAAGGCATTGTCTTGGGGCATAAAATTTCTGAAAGAGGTATTGAAGTTGATAAAGCTAAAGTTGATGCTATTGAAAAGATGTCGTGTCCCAAGGACATCACTGGTATAAGAAGTTTCCTTGGTCATGCCGGTTTTTATAGGAGGTTCATTAAGGACTTCTCAAAAATTTCTCGGCCTCTGACTAATCTATTACAAAAAGATATCCATTTTGTCTTTGATGATGATTGTGTAGAAGCATTTGAAATACTTAAGAAAGCATTGATTCTGCACCTATTGTTCAGCCACCTGATTGAAATTTACCCTTTGATATTATGTATGCTGCTAGTGATTATGCTGTAGGTGCTGTTCTAGGACAAAGAGTTGACAAGAAATTAAATGTTATTCAATATGCTAGTAAAACTCTAGACAATGCTCACAGAAATTATGCTACTACTGAAAATGAATTTTTAGCAGTTGTTTTTGCTTGTGACAAGTCCAGACCTTATATTGTTGATTCTAAAGTAACTATTCACACTGATCATGCTGCTATTAAATACCTTATGGAAAATAAAGATGCTAAACCTAGACTTATAAGATGGGTTCTCTTGCTACAAGAATTTGATTTGCATATTATTGATAGAAAGGGAGCTGAGAACCCGTTCTGAGATAACTTGTCTAGGTTAGAGAATGTTCTTGATGACCCACTACCTATTGATGATAGCTTTCCTGATGAACAATTAAATGTCATTAATGCTTCTCGTACTGCTCCATGGTATGCTGATTATGCTAATTACATTGTTGCTAAATTTATACCACCTAGTTTCACATACCAGCAAAAGAAAAAGTTTTTCTATGATTTAAGGCATTACTTCTGGGATGACCCACATCTTTATAAAGAAGGAGTAGATGGTGTTATTAGACGTTGTATACCTGAGCATGAACAGGAACAGATCCTATGCAAGTGTGACGCCCCAAGACCGGAGTTTCAGTTGCCTTCCAGGGTTTCCGAGTTTTGTCGTGTGATTTGTTTTGTCCGTTGCATTCATCATGTCATCTCTTGCATTGCATCGTGTCATCATGCCATCATATCATTAATTTTTAAAACTCTTCTAAATAAATTGCATGGATTTTTCGATCCATTTAAACCGAGGGATTCACATGGTGACTTCTCTTTATAACATACCCTCCCGATATTAGGGAGCTATATAAAATATTCCTCGTTTTGGAATCACCATAACCCACTTGCGAAATTCCAATGCCCTTTCTACTTCAAGTTTGGTTCCCAAACCTTGCCATTATTATTCTATCATTTTCCGGAGTTCCACCAAAAATCCTTGGATCATTTTTGTTAAATTCCTCATATTTTGCGAGCTCGGGAAAATAATCCCCAGGCCAAACTCTTTCTCTAATCTTTTTCTTTTCTCTCCCTTTCTTCCTTGCGTTCTGTTTTTTTTAAGAGTTTAAGAGGAGAGCGAGCCAGCCCAGCTCGGCCTTCTCCAGCCAGCCGGCCCCTGGCCATTTTTCTCCTCCACCAGGCCGGCCTCTAAGGCCCAAGGCCCACCGACCCCACCCTCTAACCCTAGCCCGACTCCATCCCCGCAGCCATCTCCCTCGACTCCCTCCAGCGCCGCACACCCCTGCCCGATCCCCTCGTCGCCTCCTTCCCCTCGATCCCATCTCCCTCGCTCTCTCCCTCGCCGCCTCTCTTCTCCACCCCCTGCGCCCGATCCCCCCTCGGCCTCCTCCTCCTAGCGCCGCCGCCAGGGCATCTCGCCGACCCTGCGCCACCTCGTCGCCGTCCCGCGCCTCTCCACCTCGCCCGCGCCACCACCTCGCCTGCCACCCGTGCAGTGCCCTCCTCGTCGCCGACGAGCTCCCCCAGGAGCGCCGCCTCGTCTCCTCTGCAGCTCCTCCCTCCTCGCCGCGCCTCAACCCTCCTCGCCGCGGGCATCGAGCTCGCCGCCGCCATCCCTTCTCCTCCCGTCCCCGCGACCTCTCCTCGTCGCCTCCACGCGACCGCCGTGCCCGATGCCATGGCCGCGCCTCCCTGCTCCACTTCGGGAGGTCCTGCCCGACGCCATGGCCGCCGCCTTGGAGTCCCGCCGGCCGGGGACCAGATGGGCCCCTGCCCCGCCTCTGCCTCTTTGGATGAACCGTGGCTGCCATGGCAGGATTTTTGTGCATCGCCGGGAGCTCCTCAAATGTTGCCCTGTACACCGTTTTGCTGCTGCCGCACGGACGCCAAGTACCACTACCATCTCCGAAGACCCGTGTACCACGAGCGGCAAGTTCAACTCCAAAACGTGAACAACTACTTCCGTGGTTAACGACAAGTACCCCTACGCGCGAAGACGCCAAGTCCGCACGGAAGCCCGAATGATTACTTCCACGGGGATTCGCCGAGTACAACTACTCATGGGACCCGTCAAGTTCATCTACGTGCATGTATGACTACACGATGATGCGACAAGTGCCCCGACGATACGCCAAGTACCTCTACCGTCGTCTCCGGAAACGCCAAGTACCACTACGACCCGACGACCACCGAACCGGAAACGACAAGTACCCCGATGACGTGTACCACTACTGTCGACCCCGGAGACATCGGATGCGCCAAGTCCCTCTTCGAACATCTACGAAAAACGTGTACAACTACCGTCGCCGAAGACCTATGTAACGGAACCGTCAAGTTCGACTACCTTCGTGTGTACCACTACTTCCGATGACGAGATGTACCACTACCCTCGAACGTGAACAACGACTTCCCCCTACGCCGTGTACGACTACTTCCCTCGACGATCATCGCGAGAACGTCTACTTCCATCTACTTCCCTCGACAACTCGACCCGTCCCGATTGCTCGTTCCGAAGGTATAACCCGTGACGACCGCCGTGATCGAATCATCCTTGCGATGCCCCTCTTTTGCCATGCCACCGTTCCGTGGGAACCCGGTATCCGGGATCACCCCACCATCTCGCATGACTCGCTTCCGTCACGCTATCCTTTGTGCCAATATCTCAATCGAGTTATCGGAACCGATATGTTGCGTGGCACCATTTTCGGATTCGTTGCCGTGGCACCCCTTTCTTCCACCACGGTGACATAATGCTTCATATCATGCTCATGATAACGTTTTCATAAAATTGCATAAACTTGCACATGTCATCCGCATCATGATAACAACATTAATATGTTTATATTTGTTGTTTGCTTTAATTTGCTAATATGCCATGCTAAAATGATTTATTTCATAACTTAATAACCGTAACTTCAGTTTAAATAAATTATATATGTAAAGGGGTAGAAAAATGCCTAGATTAACATGGTGTACTTGTTTTGCATGTTTAACAACTCTAAAATATGCTTTAGGTCAGATCTGTTCCGAATCCATAATTTGCATATGGGGATTTTCCAGAATTGTTGTTCGTTGTTTCCGGCCTCATTTAAACTTGCCTAGATAGGTAGTTTCAATATGCTTCACCTCTTGCCATGTTTAATAACATTTAATATTGTTGAGTACCTAATCGGGAGAGAACTAAATAATTGATGTGGTGTTTCGTCAATATGCAACTCGTTGCATATTGAGCTCCACTTAATTTGTAGTATTGTTTGTTGCACTTTGCCATGCCATGCTATTTAAACCGGACATGCATCATACTTGATTGTGCATCATGCCATGTTTATGTGATGGTTGTTTACTATGTTGTTTGTTTCTTTCCGGGTTGCTTCCCTCGTTAGCTTCGGTTCTGTTTCGGAGTTGTGAGGATTCATTCGACTTCGTCCGTTTGTCTTCTTCATGGACTCGTTCTTCTTCCTTGCGGGATTTCAGGCAAGATGACCATACCCCCGAAATCACTTCTATCTTTGCTTGCTAGATGCTCGCTCTTTTGCTATGCCTATGCTACGATGCCTACCATTTGCTTGTCAGCCTCCCAAATTGCCATGTCAAACCTCTAACCCACCTTGTCCTAGCAAACCGTTGTTTGGCTATGTTACCGCTTTGCTCAGCCCCTCTTGTAGCGTTGTTAGTTGCAGGTGAAGATGAAGTTTGTTCCTTGTTGGAACATGGAGATGTTGTTCCCTGTTGGAACATGTTTACTTGTTGGGATATCACAATATATCTTATTTAATTAATGCATCCATATACTTGGTAAAGGGTGGAAGGCTCGGCCTTATGCAGTGTTTTGTTCCACTCTTGCCGCCTAGTTTCCGTCATATCGGTGTTATGTTCCCGGATTTTGCGTTCCTTACGGTTGGGCTATAATAGGAACCCCTTGACAGTTCGCCTTAAGTAAAGCTCCTCCAAAGAATGCCCAACATTGGTTTTAACAATTGCCACCTAAGCCTTTTTCCCTTGGGTTCTGCAGACTCAAGGGTCATCTTTATTCTAACCCCCCGGGCCAGTGCTCCTCTGAGTGTTGGTCCGAACCGAGCTGCCTGCGGGGCCACCTCGAGGAAACTTGAGGGTTGGTTTTACTCGTAGCTAGACTCATCTGAGTGTGCCCTGAGAAAGAGATATGTGCAGCTCCTATCGGGATTTGTCGGCACATTCGGGCGGTGTTGCTGGTTTAGTTTTACCCTGTCGAAATGTCTTGTTGTACCGGGATACCGAGTCTGATCGGAGTGTCTTGGGTGGAGGTCTATTCCTCCGTTGACCGTGAGAGCTTGTCATGGGCTAAGTTGGGACACCCCTGCAGGGTTTTGAACTTTCGAAAGCCGTGCCCGCGGTTATGTGGCAGATGGGAATTTGTTAATGTCCGGTTGTAGAAAACCCGAAGTTGATCTTAATTAAAATACACCAACCGCGTGTGTAACCGTGATGGTCTCTTCTCGGAGTCCGGAAGTGAACACGTGTTGGAGTTATGTTTGGCGTAAGTAGTTTCAGGATCACTTCTTGATCATAGTTGTTCGACCGTGCTTTTGCCTTCTCTTCTCGCTCTCATTTGCGATGTAGCCACCATATATGCTAGTCGCTGCTGCAGCTCCACCTCACTACCCTGTCCTACCTTTAAGCTTAAATAGTCTTGATCTCGGGGTGTGAGATTGCTGAGTCCCGTGACTCACAGATACTTCAAAACCAGTTTGCGGTGCCGATGAAACCGTGCAGGTGATGCACTGAGCTCAAGGAGGAGCTCGATGAAGACTTTGTGCATTGTGTTGTTTCGTTTGAGTTGATCGAGAGTGGAGCCAGTTGGGACGATCGGGATCTGTGTAGCTTGTGGGGTAGTCTTCTTTTATTTTGGTTCCGTAGTCGGACCTTGATTGTATCTGTATGATGTAATGTTTTACTCATGTATTGTGTGAAGTGGCGATTGTAAGCCAACTATGTATCTCTTTCCTTATGTATTACATGGGTTGTGTGAAGATTACCTCACTTGCAATATTGCTTTCAATGCGGTTATGCCTCTAAGTCGTGCTTCGACACGTGGGAGATATAGCCGCATCGAGGGCGCTACAAGTTGGTAATCGAGCCTTCCCGACTTAGGAGCCCCTACTTGATTGTTTGTCGGCGTTGTTGAGTCTAGAATGGAAAATGTTTTGAGTCTTAGGATTATATATATCGGAGTAGGATTCTTTTTACTCCTCGGTCCTTAAATCGCTCTGGTGAGGTATCCCGTAGAGTTTTGACTTTCTCTCCTCAAATTTCACTAAAATTTTTCTAGGATCACGTGGGTATCTTGGAATCGTTCGATGGTTTTGTGGCGAGAACATTGTTCTTGGTGCCTCGACATTTAGGGGTTGTGGCGGTGTCCGGGAGTTGAGCTCCGAGGTGTTGTCGTCACAATTTTATCGTTGCAGTTCGGAATACCGAGTTTTGCCGACATCGAAATCTCTTTTGTGCGCTTGTTGGTGAGATAACCCGATAGCCCGATCTTGTGGCGAGTCGGAGTATTGCCATGACTTGTATAACGGATGTTTTTCAAGGTCGAGGTAAGCGATTTCGAGGATTTCTTGGTTATGTGTTGACGGATGGATACAATTGGATCTAGGTATTGTTAGTTTGGGTGATATATTTTGTGTCCCTGTATCCCCAACACCAGTTGCATAACCGTAAAGTTTCGGAGTTTATAGGTGGGAATTCAAGTAGCTCCTAGAATATCTTTCCGACAGATGCATGATATGGGATTGGGTAAATCTCTATCATATGTATTTGTTCCGGCTTATTCTGCAAGCCAAATCCTTTGTTTTTGTTTTGTTTTGTGGTATTCGAGTTGCTTCGAAGTCAAGTGTTGATTCCATACCTTTCCTAATTGGTGTTCTCATATTGCTATGTGAATACTAATCCTTCTTGATCACTGAGCTTGTCATGTCAATTCTTTTCTCAACCGGCGTGCTTCTCTTCAAGTGGGTCCGATCATTCCAACATTCGCAAGATCAATTCTAAGCTTTTCTCAACGGTGTTCGTTTCATCCGACCTAAGTTGCCTTTGTTTTCCCGCCCTCCCACCCTTTTTCTTCAAGGCTCAGATTTCTTAATCAAGTATCCATTTTTATTGAGTGAAGTTTCTTCATTCCTTTCCTTTAATGTTTTATCCGGTGATTTCTCATGAAGACGCTAAGGAAACTTTTACCTTATCATTGCTCCATTCTAATTTTCTTCTCCGGTGGATTTAAGTCAAGTTTTCAGTGTTGATCGTATTCTTTTCATCGTTTCAAATGTTTTCTCATGCCGGTGCACCTCTTAATTTTTCACTTCTTGTTATTCAATTGTTCCGGAGTGTTGAAGATATCTCAGAAGATTCGTGTTTCCATTCTTAATCCGTTCAAGCTATCTCGAGGTTGTTATCTCATTCAAGCCATTTAATTCTACCGGTGCAATATCTATTTCAAGCAATTGGTCAACGGTGTTTTCTTTTGAGTGGGCCCTAACCCACAGGTTTTCCCAGGATCTTACCTGACTCTTCTAATTTTCAGGAACTATTCTCAAATTCTTTGCAAAGTTTGACGTAAGAATGAGTTATCATCAGTCAAATGTCTTTCTCCAATATCTTTCAAATTATCTTCATCGTTGGTTCAACCTTTCTAATTTTCATTCCGGAGTGCCTCAACAATTCATGGTGGTGTTTCTCGTCGTCAGTTGAAGATTGAAGAAGGATCTCTCCTAAATCTCGCTCCTTTCTCTTCAAGATTCATGGTTCTAGCTTCGTGCCATCCTCATAATTATTTTCAATTGGGAGAATCCTTTTAACCCATCTGGAGCATTTCAGGGGTCTTTTCAGTTTGATTCTTGAGCCCATCATCTCGAATTATTCATTCAAGCGTTCAACTCTTGTTTTCCAAATCTTACGGTGCATCATTCAAGTATTCTCCAATCAGCTCGTCATCTATTCGTTCACTTGTATCAAAATTCTGTCAAGCATCTTTATTCGTTTTCTAATTCTTCCGGTGAATTGTGCCTTTGCTACTTTCATTTTCAATTCTTATGGTGGCTTGTTCAAGATTTCACTTCCTTCGTTATCATATAGACTCATTCGTTCTTTCCAATCCTACCGTGGTTCGTTGAAGACCTTCCCAAGTTTGCGCTATATCTCTATCTGTAATCATTTTCAACGAGAATAAGTAGTATGACAAATCCATTGCTTGTCATCAATTTAATTGGTGAAGGTTCAGCATAATGTAATTCTTATTCTTGTCCCATCGAGTAAATTCAAATCCTTATTCGGAGGATCGTCAAAATTCTTGATTTCATTTGTTCATCTTTCTTTCCGAGTTCCAAGTTTTCTCGGTTATATCATTTCAAAGCTTCATCTTATCACTGCAAGGCTTCACCTTGTGTTTTCAACTCAATTTCTTTTATCATCCTTTTATTACCGGAGTTCTTCATGGAGGCTCTACATGGTGCTTCCTCAAGGATTCTTTTCATTCTTCAATTGTTCTTCAAGATTTCTCGGAGTTATGATCCGCCAAGCTATACTCTAAAATTGAACATGGTGCTCAACACATGTTTTGTTTTGAGGAGTTCATGTATTCTTCTTCTTGCATTTCGAAGTGCAATTCGTTCTACCTTATCATTTGAGGTGGTGTTATGTCATTCTCGACAATTTGAGTTCGTGTTTCATGATTCACATGTTGTCAAGAATGAGGTATTTTAAATCCATCATTCTCTTCATTGGACTTATCTTGGGCTATATTTCACCTAAAGCTTTCCCTAAGGATTGTTGCTATTTATGGTGCTTATAAATGACCCAAGTTCTTCATTTATCCTCCTGCTGAAATACGTTTCTCGTCTCCTTGTTGATATAAATCCAATCAATTGTTTCCGTTGGTGGCAGAAGCTCACCTCATAATTTTGAGATGTTTTCATAAGCCCACTACAAGCTTATCCTTATCGTTGTTGTTTTTTTTCAAAGAACTCCGTTCTATCCTTGTTTGTAAGGATGCTTCATTCAAATTCAATTGTGGTAGAAGTTATTATTATCTTCTCCGTTCTTTTCTTTCCAAACATCTAGTTTTTCATTGCATTCTTACATTTCTATCGAAGGCATTGTGATGTTGCTATTTTCATCCATCATCTCGTTTTGCCGAGATCTTGTTCTTTTTTCTTGCATTATCCATTTAACCGGAGGTTGTGTCATCTCTTCAAGTTCTTTTCATCTTATCAAGTTTTCCTTCTTCTTTCAGTCGGAGTGCTGCCCAAATTTTATCAATCTTATTCCTTCTCGATCTAGTTTTAACCGGAGTGGTTTCAATATCTATGTTATCACTTAACCTCTTGGTTCGCCTCGTATCCCTTGTTCCTCTTTTCTAACAGAGTGTTTCAACTACATTCATCTTCGTTGTTTTTTCTTTCTTTCATTTTGTTCAACCTCTCAAGGTTCTTTGGTTTCATTCGTTTGTCAAAGAAGCAACTTTGTTTTACCTCTTCCTCTTCCGCTTTTCTCCGGTGCCATCCTAGATCTCGGGACGAGATCCTCTCGTAGTGGTGGAGTGTTGTGGCGCCCAAGACCGGAGTTTCAGCTGCCTTCGAGGGTTTCCGAGTTTTGTCGTGTGATTTGTTTTGTCCGTTGCATTCATCATGTCATCTCTTGCATTGCATCGTGTCATCATGCCATCATATCATTAATTTTTAAAACTCTTCTAAATAAATTGCATGGATTTTTGATCCATTTAAACCGAGGATTCACATGGTGACTTCTCTTTATAACATACCCTCCCGATATTAGGGAGCTATATAAAATATTCCTCGTTTGGAATCACCATAACCCACTTGCGAAATTCCAATGCCCTTTCTACTTCAAGTTTGGTTCCCAAACCTTGCCATTATTATTCTATCATTTTCGGAGTTCCACCAAAATCCTTGGATCATTTTTGTTAAATTCCTCATATTTTTGCGAGCTCGGAAAATAATCCCTGACCAAACTCTTTCTCTAATCTTTTTCTTTTCTCTCCCTTTCTTCCTTGCGTTCTGTTTTTTTTAAGAGTTTAAGAGGAGAGCGAGCCAGCCCAGCTCGGCCTTCTCCAGCCAGCCGGCCCCTGGCCATTTTCTCCTCCACCAGGCCGGCCTCTAAGGCCCAAGGCCCACCGACCCCCTCTAACCCTAGCCCGACTCCATCCCCGCAGCCATCTCCCTCGACTCCCTCCAGCGCCGCACACCCCTGCCCGATCCCCTCGTCGCCTCCTTCCCCTCGATCCCATCTCCCTCGCTCTCTCCCTCGCCGCCTCTCTTCTCCACCCCCTGCGCCCGATCCCCCTCGGCCTCCTCCTCCTAGCGCCGCCGCCAGGGCATCTCGCCGACCCTGCGCCACCTCGTCGCCGTCCCGCGCCTCTCCACCTCGCCGCGCCGGCCACCTCGCCGCGCCGTGCCGGTGCCCTCCTCGTCGCCGACGAGCTTCCCCAGGAGCGCCGCCTCGTCTCCTCTGCAGCTCCTCCCTCCTCGCCCGCGCCTCAACCCTCCTCGCCCCGGCATCGAGCTCGCCGCCATCCCTTCTCCTCCCGTCCCATGACCTCTCCTCGTCGCCTCCACGCGACCGCCGTGCCCGATGCCATGGCCGCGCCTCCCTGCTCCACTTCGGGAGGTCCTGCCCGACGCCATGGCCGCCGCCTTGGAGTCCCGCCGGCCGGGGACCAGATGGGCCCCTGCCCCGCCTCTGCCTCTTTGGATGAACCGTGGCTGCCATGGCAGGATTTTGTGCATCGCCGGGAGCTCCTCAAATGTTGCCACACACCGCTTTGCTGCTGCCGCACGGACGCCAAGTACCACTACCATCTCCGAAGACCCGTGTACCACGAGCGGCAAGTTCAACTCCAAAACGTGAACAACTACTTCCGTGGTTAACGACAAGTACCCCTACGCGCGAAGACGCCAAGTCCGCACGGAAGCCCGAATGATTACTTCCACGGGGATTCGCCGAGTACAACTACTCATGGGACCCGTCAAGTTCATCTACGTGCATGTATGACTACACGATGATGCGACAAGTGCCCGACGATCGCCAAGTACCTCTACCGTCGTCTCCGAAACGCCAAGTACCACTACGACCCGGCGACCACCGAACCGGAAGCGACAAGTACCCGATGGCGTGTACCACTCCGTCGACCCGGAGACATCGGATGCGCCAAGTCCTCTTGAACATCTCGAAAACGTGTACAACTACCGTCGCCAAGACCGTATAACGGAACCGTCAAGTTCGACTACCTTCGTGTGTACCACTACTTCCGATGACGAGATGTACCACTACCCTCGAGCGTGAACAACGACTTCCCCACGCCGTGTCGACTACTTCCCTCGGCGATCATCGCGAGCGTCTACTTCCATCTACTTCCCTCGACAACTCGACCCGTCCCGATTGCTCGTTCAAGGTATAACCCGTGACGACCGCCGTGATCCAATCATCCTTGCGATGCCCCTCTTTTGCCATGCCACCGTTCCGTGGGAACCCGGTATCCGGGATCACCCCACCATCTCGCATGACTCGCTTCCGTCACGCTATCCTTTGTGCCAATATCTCAATCGAGTTATCGGAACCGATATGTTGCGTGGCACCATTTTCGGATTCGTTGCCGTGGCACCCCTTTCTTCCACCACGGTGACATAATGCTTCATATCATGCTCATGATAACATTTTCATAAAATTGCATAAACTTGCACATGTCATCCGCATCATGATAACAACATTAATATGTTTATATTTGTTGTTTGCTTTAATTTGCTAATATGCCATGCTAAAATGATTTATTTCATAACTTAATAACCGTAACTCGGATTTAAATAAATTATATATGTAAATGGGGTAGAAAAATGCCTAGATTAACATGGTGTACTTGTTTTGCATGTTTAACAACTCTAAAATATGCTTTAGGTCAGATCTGTTCCGAATCCATAATTTGCATATGGGGATTTTCCGGAATTGTTGTTCGTTGTTTCCGGCCTCATTTAAACTTGCCTAGATAGGTAGTTTCAATATGCTTCACCTCTTGCCATGTTTAATAACATTTAATATTGTTGAGTACCTAATCGGGAGAGAACTAAATAATTGATGTGGTGTTTCGTCAATATGCAACTCGTTGCATATTGAGCTCCACTTAATTTGTAGTATTGTTTGTTGCACTTTGCCATGCCATGCTATTTAAACCGGACATGCATCATACTTGATTGTGCATCATGCCATGTTTATGTGATGGTTGTTTACTATGTTGTTTGTTTCTTTCCGGGTTGCTTCCCTCGTTAGCTTCGGTTCTGTTCCGGAGTTGTGAGGATTCATTCGACTTCGTCCGTTTGTCTTCTTCATGGACTCGTTCTTCTTCCTTGCGGGATTTCAGGCAAGATGACCATACCCCCGAAATCACTTCTATCTTTGCTTGCTAGATGCTCGCTCTTTTGCTATGCCTATGCTACGATGCCTACCATTTGCTTGTCAGCCTCCCAAATTGCCATGTCAAACCTCTAACCCACCTTGTCCTAGCAAACCGTTGTTTGGCTATGTTACCGCTTTGCTCAGCCCCTCTTGTAGCGTTGTTAGTTGCAGGTGAAGATGAAGTTTGTTCCTTGTTGGAACATGGAGATGTTGTTCCCTGTTGGAACATGTTTACTTGTTGGGATATCACAATATATCTTATTTAATTAATGCATCCATATACTTGGTAAAGGGTGGAAGGCTCGGCCTTATGCCTGGTGTTTTGTTCCACTCTTGCCGCCCTAGTTTCCGTCATATCGGTGTTATGTTCCCGGATTTTTGCGTTCCTTACACGGTTGGGCTATAATGGGAACCCCTTGACAGTTCGCCTTAAGTAAAGCTCCTCCAGCAATGCCCAACATTGGTTTTAACAATTGCCACCTAAGCCTTTTTCCCTTGGGTTCTGCAGACTCAAGGGTCATCTTTATTCTAACCCCCCGGGCCAGTGCTCCTCTGAGTGTTGGTCCGAACCGAGCTGCCTGCGGGGCCACCTCGAGGAAACTTGAGGGTTGGTTTTACTCGTAGCTAGACTCATCTGAGTGTGCCCTGAGAAAGAGATATGTGCAGCTCCTATCGGGATTTGTCGGCACATTGGGCGGTGTTGCTGGTTTAGTTTTACCTCGTCGAAATGTCTTGTTGTACGGGATACCGAGTCTGATCGGAGTGTCTTGGGTGGAGGTCTATTCCTCCGTTGACCGTGAGAGCTTGTCATGGGCTAAGTTGGGACACCCTGCAGGGTTTTGAACTTTGAAAGCCGTGCCCATGTTATGTGGCAGATGGGAATTTGTTAATGTCGGTTGTAGAAAACCGAAGTTGATCTTAATTAAAATACACCAACGCGTGTGTAACTGGTGATGGTCTCTTCTCGTGTCCGGGAAGTGAACACGTGTTGGAGTTATGTTTGGCGTAAGTAGTTTCAGGATCACTTCTTGATCATAGTTGTTCGACCGTGCTTTTGCCTTCTCTTCTCGCTCTCATTTGCGATGTAGCCACCATATATGCTAGTCGCTGCTGCAGCTCCACCTCACTACCCTGTCCTACCTTTAAGCTTAAATAGTCTTGATCTCGCGGTGTGAGATTGCTGAGTCCCGTGACTCACAGATACTTCAAAACCAGTTTGCGGTGCCGATGAAACCGTGCAGGTGATGCACCGAGCTCAAGGAGGAGCTCGATGAAGACTTTGTGCATTGTGTTGTTTCGTTTCAGTTGATCAAGAGTGGAGCCCAGTTGGGACGATCGGGATCTGTGTAGCTTGTGGGGTAGTCTTCTTTTATTTTGGTTCCGTAGTCGGACCTTGATTGTATCTGTATGATGTAATGTTTTACTCATGTATTGTGTGAAGTGGCGATTGTAAGCCAACTATGTATCTCTTTCCTTATGTATTACATGGGTTGTGTGAAGATTACCTCACTTGCAATATTGCTTTCAATGCGGTTATGCCTCTAAGTCGTGCTTCACACACGTGGGAGATATAGCCGCATCGAGGATACAAGTTGGTAATCGAGCCTTCCCGACTTAGGAGCCCCTACTTGATTGTTTCTTGGCGTTGTTGAGTCTAGAATGGAAAAATGTTTTGAGTCTTAGGATTATATATATCGAGAGTAGGATTCTTTTACTCCTCGGTCCCTTCGTCGCTCTGGTGAGGTATCCCGACGTAGAGTTTTGACTTTCTCTCCTCAAATTTCACTAAAATTTTTCTAGGATCACGTGGGTATCTTGGAATCGTTCGATGGTTTTGTGGCGAGAACATTGTTCTTGGTGCCTCGACATTTAGGGTTGTGGCGGTGTCCGGGGAGTTGAGCTCCGAGGTGTTGTCGTCACAATTTTATCGTTGCGATTCGGAATACCTGAGTTTTGCCGACATCGAAATCTCTTTTGTGCGCTTGTTGGTGAGATAACCCGATAGCCCAAAGATCTTTGTGGCGAGTCTTGGGAGTATTGCCATGACTTGTATAACGGATGTTTTTGAAGGTCGAGGTAAGCGATTTCGAGGATTTCTTGGTTATGTGTTGACGGATGGATACAATTGGATCTAGGTATTGTTAGTTTGGGTGATATATTTTGTGTCCCTGTATCCCCAACACCAGATTGCATAACCGAAAGTTTGGGAGTTTATAGGTGGGAATTCAAGTAGCTCCTAGAATATCTTTCCGACGGATGCATGATATGGGATTGGGTAAATCTCTATCATATGTATTTGTTCGGCTTATTCGCAAGCCAAATCCTTTGTTTTTGTTTTGTTTTGTGGTATTCGAGTTGCTTGAAGTCAAGTGTTGATTCCATACCTTTCCTAATTGGTGTTCTCATATTGCTATGTGAATACTAATCCTTCTTGATCACTGAGCTTGTCATGTCAATTCTTTTCTCAACCGGCGTGCTTCTCTTCAAGTGGGTCCGATCATTCCAACATTCGCAAGATCAATTCTAAGCTTTTCTCAACGGTGTTCGTTTCATCCGACCTAAGTTGCCTTTGTTTTCCCGCCCTCCCACCCTTTTTCTTCAAGGCTCAGATTTCTTAATCAAGTATCCATTTTTATTGAGTGAAGTTTCTTCATTCCTTTCCTTTAATGTTTTATCCGGTGATTTCTCATGAAGACGCTAAGGAAACTTTTACCTTATCATTGCTCCATTCTAATTTTCTTCTCCGGTGGATTTAAGTCAAGTTTTCAGTGTTGATCGTATTCTTTTCATCGTTTCAAATGTTTTCTCATGCCGGTGCACCTCTTAATTTTTCACTTCTTGTTATTCAATTGTTACGGAGTGTTGAAGATATCTCAGAAGATTCGTGTTTCCATTCTTAATCCGTTCAAGCTATCTCGAGGTTGTTATCTCATTCAAGCCATTTAATTCTACCGGTGCAATATCTATTTCAAGCAATTGGTCAGCGGTGTTTTCTTTTGAGTGGGCCCTAACCCACAGGTTTTCCCGTGATCTTACGACTCTTCTAATTTTCAGGAACTATTCTCAAATTCTTTGCAAAGTTTGGCGTAAGAATGAGTTATCATCACCAAATGTCTTTCTCAATATCTTTCAAATTATCTTCATCGTTGGTTCAACCTTTCTAATTTTCATTCCGGAGTGCCTCAACAATTCATGGTGGTGTTTCTCGTCGTCAGTTGAAGATTGAAGAAGGATCTCTCCTAAATCTCGCTCCTTTCTCTTCAAGATTCATGGTTCTAGCTTCGTGCCATCCTCATAATTATTTTCAATTGGGAGAATCCTTTTAACCCATCTGGAGCATTTCAGGGGTCTTTTCAGTTTGATTCTTCGGAGCCCATCATCTCAGAATTATTCATTCAAGCGTTCAACTCTTGTTTTTCCAAATCTTACCGGTGCATCATTCAAGTATTCTCCAATCAGCTCGTCATCTATTCGTTCACTTGTATCAAAATTCTGTCAAGCATCTTTATTCGTTTTCTAATTCTTCCCGGTGAATTGTGCCTTTGCTACTTTCATTTTCAATTCTTATGGTGGCTTGTTCAAGATTTCACTTCCTTCGTTATCATATAGACTCATTCGTTCTTTCCAATCCTACCGGTGGTTCGTTGAAGACCTTCCCAAGTTTGCGCTATATCTCTATCTGTAATCATTTTTCAACGAGAATAAGTAGTATGACAAATCCATTGCTTGTCATCAATTTAATTGGTGAAGGTTCAGCATAATGTAATTCTTATTCTTGTCCCATCGAGTAAATTCAAATCCTTATTCCGGAGGATCGTCAAAATTCTTGATTTCATTTGTTCATCTTTCTTTCCGGAGTTCCAAGTTTTCTCAGTTATATCATTTCAAAGCTTCATCTTATCACTGCAAGGCTTCACCTTGTGTTTTCAACTCCAATTTCTTTTATCATCCTTTTATTACCGGAGTTCTTCATGGAGGCTCTACATGGTGCTTCCTCAAGGATTCTTTTCATTCTTCAATTGTTCTTCAAGATTTCTCGGAGTTATGATCCGCCAAGCTATACTCTAAAATTGAACATGGTGCTCAACACATGTTTTGTTTTGAGGAGTTCATGTATTCTTCTTCTTGCATTTCGAAGTGCAATTCGTTCTACCTTATCATTTGAGGTGGTGTTATGTCATTCTCGACAATTTGAGTTCGTGTTTCATGATTCACATGTTGTCAAGAATGAGGTATTTTAAATCCATCATTCTCTTCATTGGACTTATCTTGGGCTATATTTCACCTAAAGCTTTCCCTAAGGAGGAGCTCGATGAAGACTTTGTGCATTGTGTTGTTTCGTTTCAGTTGATCAGTAGTGGAGCCCAGTTGGGACGATCGGGGATCTGTGTAGCTTGTGGGGTAGTCTTCTTTTATTTTGGTTCCGTAGTCGGACCTTGATTGTATCTGTATGATGTAATGTTTTACTCATGTATTGTGTGAAGTGGCGATTGTAAGCCAACTATGTATCTCTTTCCCTTATGTATTACATGGGTTGTGTGAAGATTACCTCACTTGCAATATTTCTTTCAATGCGGTTATGCCTCTAAGTCGTGCTTCGACACGTGGGAGATATAGCCGCATCGAGGGCGTTACAGCAAGTGTCACTCCGAAGCTTATGGAGGACACCACACTGGAGATAGAACTGCACATAAGGTATTGCAATCCGGGTTTTATTGGCCTACTCTCTTCAAGGATGCCCGTAAGTTTGTATTATCTTGTGATGAATGCCAAAGAATTGGTAATATTAGTAGACGTCAAGAAATGCCTATGAATTATTCACTTGTCATTGAACCATTTGATGTTTGGGGCTTTGATTATATGGGACAGTTTCCTTCCACTAATGGATATACACATATTTTAGTTGCTGTTGGTTACATTGCTAAGTGGGTAGAAGCTATTCCAACTAGTAGTGTTGATCATAGCACCTCTTAAGATGCTTAAAGAAGTTATTTTTCCGAGGTTTGGAGTCCCAAGATATTTAATGACTAATGGTGGTTCACATTTTATTCATGGTGCTTTTCGTAAAATGCTTGCTAAGTATGATGTTAATCATAGAATTGCATCTCCTTCTCACCCACAGTCTAGTGGTCAAGTAGAATTGAGTAATAGAGAGATCATGTTAATTTTGCAAAAGACTGTTAATAGATCTAGAAAGAATTGGTCCAAGAAACTTGATGATGCATTATGGGCCTGTAGAACTGCATATAAAAATCCTATGGACATGTCTCCGTATAAAATGGTTTATGGAAAAGCATGTCACCTACCTCTCGAACTAGAACATAAGGCATATTGGGCCACTAAAGAGCTCAATTATGATTTCAAACTTGCCTGTGAGAAGAGGCTTTTTGACATCAGCTCACTTGATGAATGGAGAACCCAGGCCTACGAGAATGCCAAACAATTTAAAGAAAAAGTTAAAAGGTGGCATGACAAAAGGATACAAAAGCGTGAGTTTAATGTAGGTGATTATGTGTTGCTATACAACTCTCGTTTAAGATTTTTTGCAGGAAAACTTCTCTCTAAATGGGAAGGTCCCTACATTATCGAGGAAGTCTATCATTCCGGTGCCATAACAATCAACAACTTCGAAGGTGGTGAATGGTCAAAGAATCAAACATTATATGTCAGGTAATCCCATAAATGTTGAAACTAATATTATTGAAACCGTAACCCCGGAGGAATACATATGGGACACTCTCCAGAATGTTTCAGACTCCGAAAAGGAATAGGTACGTGGTACGGTAAGTAAACCGACTCCAGAACAGTTCTAATGGTAATTTTCTCCGTTTTGGAATATTTAAGAAAATAGGAAAATAAGAGGAAGTTCGGGAAGGACACGAGGCTTCCACGAGGGTGGGAGGCGCGCCCTACCCCCCTGGGCGCGCCCCTGCCTCGTGGGCACCTCGTGTGCCCTCCAGACTCCGTTTTCTTGCACGGTACTTCTTTTGGTCGGTAAAAATTCATTATATAATCTCCCGAAGGTTTTGACCACCGTATCACGCAAATATCCTCTGTTTTTGTTTCAAGCTGTTTCTGCCGCAGATTAGAGCAAGATGTCTTCTCAAGAGTCGGTTGGGGAGAGCCGGGTGTCCAATCCGACACCGGGACAAAGAGCAAACAGTGATGCTGACCACTTTGGGCCATCAACGGAGGAAGAGATGGAGGCCGACTTGAAAAGGATAGACGCCATGGAGGAGGATCAAGAAGTTACTTCCCGTTTCCGAGCCGGATTCACGATGGGGGAACTACAGAGCTCAGCCATTCGAACCTCGGTCATCCCTTCCAATGTTAAATTTCTCTCTTATGAAAATATGAAAAAGAGTGTTACTTGTTCTCCCGCAGCTATGCAATATCCATGGGTGCAAGGAGCTTTATCCATCATGGGTAAGCTCCGTAAGGAGATAATGGATCTCAAGCAACAAATCAATAAGCTCGAGGAAGAGAACCGTATCCTGAGGAGTATCATCGCCAAGAATATTACATCACCACCTCCGAAGAAAGAGATATAATCACATGGGTATGTGCACTCCCCTTGGAAACTGCCAAGCTTGGGGGAGGTACCCTAGTATCGTATCATCATCACACTCCTATCTTTACCGTTTTTCTTAGTTCGATCCTTTTTGTAATATCTTGATCTAGTAGAATAAAGTTTTATTACGATCTAGTTTTGAGTTTTGCTTTACGATCCTTCTATGTAATCGAGTCCGTGAGCTATATATAATAAAGATTAGTGTTGAGTCAAGGGCTTGATTACCTTACTATGGTCTTGAGGGAATAAAAGAAAAGAGAAATAATAAAAAGAAATAAAGATATCATATTGATCTTATGGAGAGTAATGACTTCACATATAAAGAGTATGATGAATAAAAATTGTTGAGAGTGGACAAGCATAGTTTTGGTCATTGTTGCAATTAAACGAAGTAATAAAGAAAGAGAGGTTTCACATATAAATACACTATCTTGGACGTCTTTTATGATTGTGAGCACTCATTAAAGTATGACATGCTAAAGAGTTGATGTTGGACAAGGAAGACAACGTAATGAGTTATGTTTTCTTATATCTGAAATAAAGTATATTGTCATGGATCATCCAACATGTTGAGCTTGCATTTCCATCTCATGCTAGCCAAATTCTTTGCACCAAGTAGAGATACTACTTGTGCTTCCGAATGCCCTTAAAACCAGTTTTGCCATGAGTGTCCACCATATCTACCTATGGATTGAGTAAGATCCTTCAAGTAAGTTGTCATCGGTGCATGCAATAAAAATTGATCTCTAAATATGTATGATTTATTAGTGTGGAGAAAATAAGCTTTATACGATCTTGTGATATGGAAGAAATAAAAGCGATGGACTGCATAATAAAGGTTCATATCACAAGTGGCAATATAAAGTGACATTCTTTTGCATTAAGATTTCGTGCATCCAACAATGAAAGCGCATGACAACCTCTGCTTCCCTCTGCGAAGGGCCTATCTTTTACTTTTTACCATATGCAAGAGTCATGGTGATTTTCACCTCTCCTTTTTATATTTTATCCTTTGGCAAGCACATTGTGTTGGAAAGATCCTGATATATAAATATATATATATATATATATATATATATATATATATATATATATATATATATCCAATTGGATGTAAGTTAGCATGAATTATTATTGTTGACATTACCCTTGAGGTAAAATGTTGGGAGGCAACACTATAAGCCCCTATCTTTCTCTGTGTCCAATTAAAACTCCATACCCATAAGTATTGCGTGAGTGTTAGCAATTGTGAAAGACCAAATGATAGTTGAGTATGTGGACTTGCTGAAAAGCTCTTATATTGACTCTTTTTGATGTTATGATAAATTGCAATTGCTTCAATGACCGAGATTATAGTTTGTTGGTTCTCAACAAAGTTTCTGATTCATAGTTTACATTGTGAATAGATTATTACTTGAGTATAAGAAATCATATGACAATATCCATATATGTTGCCATTATAAGAATGATCATGATGCCCTCATGGCCGTATTTTATTTTATCGACACCTCTACCTCTAAACATGTGGACATATTTATCGTTATCGGCTTCCGCTTGAGGACAAGGGAGTCTAAGATTGAGGGAGTTGATACGTCCATTTTGCATCATGCTTTTATATCGATATTTATTGCATTATGGGCTGTTATTACATGTTATGTCACAATACTTATGCCTATTCTCTCTTATTTTACATGGTTTACATGAAGAGGGAGAAAGCCGACAGCTGGAATTTTGGGCTGGAAACGGAGCAAATATTATAGACCTATATTGCACAGCTCCAGAAGTCCTGAAACTTCACGGAAGTCATTGTTGGAATTAATAAAAAATACTGAGCGAAGAAACTACCAGAGGGGGGCCACACCCTGGCCATGAGGGTGGGAGGCGTACCCTACCCCCTGGGCGCGCCCCTGCCTCGTGGGCCCCCTGATGTCCTTCTGATGCCCATCTTATGCTATATGAAGTCTTTCGTCCGAGAAAAATCATAAGCAAGCTTTCGGGAAGAAACTCCGCCGCCACGAGGTGGAACCTTGGCAGAACCAATCTAGGGCTCCGGCGAAGCTGTTCTGCCGGGGAAACTTCCCTCCGGGAGGGGGAAATCATCGCCATCGTCATCACCAATGATCCTCTCATCGGAGGAGGGTCAATCTTCATCAACATCTTCACTAGCACCATCTCCTCTCAAACCCTAGTTCATCTCTTGTATCCAATCTTTGTCCTAAAGCCTCAGATAGGTACCTGTGGGTTGCTAGTAGTGTTGATTACTCCTTGTAGGATGCTAGTTGGTTTATTTGGTGGAAGATCATATGTTCAGATCCATTATGCATATTAATACTCCTCTGATTATGAACATGAATATGATTTGTGAGTAGTTACGTTTGTTCCTGAGGACATGGGTGAAGTCTTGTGTAACATCCCAAATTTCCCATTTGGAATGTTTTACAATTATAGCTAAGCATCTATGCATTACTGTTTGAATTGATTGACATTTGAATTATTTCAGAGGCTTTTGAGTTTGTTGGAATTTGAATACAAATTGGCAGTTGAAATTTATTTCAAAACAATGCCTGACAAATACTTGAGAAAAAGTATGAGAGGAGTAAACATGACACTCCAAAAATGTCAGATGAAAAACTTTGCCAAAAAGTTTGAATTCAAATTTGATTTTATTTGGGATTTCTAGAAAATGTTTTTTTAAGTTTGAGTTTTGCCCTGGAAAATGTTCAAATTGTAGGATAAATTCCCTAAAATTTTGATATATATATGTCCTATATAAAATATATATATTTAATATATTCTCCTCTCTCTCTCTAATTCAACAAAAAGGAAAAGAAAAAACCCCAGCGCCACCAGCTAACCCGATGCCCAATGAGAGGCAGCCCACCAGTGGCCAGCCAACCCGGCCCGGCCAGCGCCGAGCCCTGCCTGCCCGAGCCGCGCCGATCCCCTTCCCTTCGGTCGCCCGACCGAAACTCCTCCTCCCTCTCTCGCTGACGCGCCGGCCCCACCCCTTCTTCTTCCTCTCCACGCCAAACCGCGCCGCCGCCGCTGCCGGAATCCCGGAGATCGCGGGATTCTCTCCCCGATTCGCCCCTTCTCCAAGTCGGCCGCCCTATAAATACCCCGCCCCCTCGACCCGTTCCCCACCTTTCCCCTCGCCTAACCCCTCCACCTCGCCCGCGATTCCTCGCCGGAACCCGACGCCGCCGCCGCGCCATTGCTCCTGCCCCGCTCGTCTCCGACCCCCCCGAGCTCCACCGACTCCACCCCGACCTCCCCTCGCTCCGCCGCACCCGCCGGACGCCTCCGCCGTCGCCCGGACCACGGAGCAGCTGCTTGTCGTCGTGCCGCCGAGCCGCCGTCGTCCGTCGCCGTCGTCGCCACTGCGGTAAGCCGCCGGAAACCCCCACCACCGTTGGATCGCGCATGAACGGCCTAGATTAGATCTACGAAGGGGTATGGTTTATTTAAAAAAAGTCTGGTTTAGTTACGGTTTATTTTGGTTTAGTTAGACCGGCCCGATCGGTTTATTCTCACGGGTGTGCGGTAGTTACAAATCGCCCGAGCGTTAGATAGGCCCGTTAGCGCTAGTTTTTCTTTTTAATTTTTTTTTCGTTTCTGTTTTGAACAGAATAGTTTCAGTTTTGTAAAATTCATATCTTTTAGGTTACTTAATATTTTTAGTTGATTCTTTTTTTGTTAGTTTGCAAATTTGTTGTAGTTTCTGTAGAAAATATGTTTGGCCATATTTAAATTATTAGAAATTGTTTTATTTTAGTTTTAGATAGATTAGTATTTCTGCTATAAAATGAGTTAGGATTATTTTATTTTAGTGATTCTTTTTGTCACTGCTTTGTTTTGACTTTGCCTAGCAGTAGGAATTTATTTGGGTATTTTAAATTTAATAAAAAATAGTTTTAGTCAAAATCATGTGTTTCTTGTTTATTTAACTAGATACTGTTTCCCTATTGTTTTATTTAGTAAATAATTTTATTTTACCTATGTTATAGTTTATTTTAGATTAGTTTCTGTAGCTTTAGAACATGAACTTTTATTTACAGAAAATAAAAAGTTTATTTTATTTTTTGTTAGTTGATGGCTTGGATTTCTTCGAGTTTTCTTTGGGTTTTGGTTCGATTGTTTTGTGTGTTTTATGTTAGCATGCTGTTATGCTAAGTGATTGTATGTTTTTATGCTTACACGTTGTTGTTTGCTTCGGTAGAATTTCCGGAGTGCGAAGCCTGCTATCACGAGTCCCTAGCTTTCGAAGACCGTCAGCCAGGCAAGTCATTTGACCATGTTTTCTTTTACAATACCTATGATTTCATTGCATTAGAATTATACCTCCCCACCATGCATGCAGTAGGAGAATTTTAAGTTATGTTCTTGAGTAGTATCATGAGGTAGGATGAAACCATTTCCCCTTGTTACCATGGCCCGGGACGAAGTAGTTTGATTTTGCTATGCTCGTAGACGGGGTTGGTTGAGTGATTCATAAGGGAGATGTGAGAGTCAAGATGATGACAACCCCATGACTTCAAGCTCAAGATGGACTTCAAAATTCACTCTTTGGGTGGAGGACGGTTGACGGGCACCTGGAGAAACCAGCGGCTGGCAGGATGCATGGAGAAGAGCCATGACATCTTGCGAAAGCTTCACCCAGCCACGAAGAGACGGATGGATACCCCATTGACGGAAGCTTACCATGCAGCCGCAAGCCATTATGGGCTCGGCAGGTCGACCCTAGGTGTGACTCTGGCGGACGGTGCTACGAGTTGTAGAAGAACGGTAGGATTGGATGGGTACGGCGGTGGCCCGAGGAACTCTTGGAAGACCTGTTTACGTTCGTCCGTCTTCAAACACCGTGAAGTGCGAAGACTTAAAGGAGGGAACGATTCTTGCGGGTAAAGTGCGCAAACCTCAGCAGAGTGAAGATCTAATCGGTTAGCCGTGTCCCCGGTTACGGGCAATTTGAGCCTCTGGAACTTGGAGTATTTCGGATATCTCAACACCGAACTTAATAAATTAAATGAGGGGGTTATTTAATAATCGGGAATGAGACATTGGTTGGCGGAACCATCTCAATAACTACCAACATTTTGTAGTATTTGCAAACAAGTCCTTGTTGTAGGGAAAAACTGGCTTTTTCACAAAACAATGAAACTTAGAGCCCCACAGCCAAATTGCATATAGTGTTAGTAATTTTTATTGTTGTTCTCTCTTCATGACTTGCGGCATATTCAAAATGCTGACCTACGGCGGCTGCAACGTCTTATGTTGCGAGAGGAGTTTTCCGATCGGGAGTGAGGCTACGATCCACGCTTGGCGATTGCCCTATGGAGTCGGATGGACTCGCTATTCGTCTACGCTTCCGCAGCTTTATTAGTTTATTTCTCATGAGTTGGCCTTCGGCCGAATTTATTCTATTGTAATAAAGACTCGATATGAGAATCGTGCAATAAATTCAGGTGTGATTGAACTTTGAATCTTCTCATCAATGTACTGTGTGTGCCAGCATGATCTTGGGATGGTACAGCTACACAGAGACTTGACCGATTTTGGGTCGGGTCGCTACATCTTGCTATTAGTAGTCATGTGAATTTGGTATTCATTCGATATTTTGATGAGATGTATGTTGTCTCTCCTCTAGTGGTGTTATGTGAACGTCGACTACATGATACTTCAGCATTATTTGGGCCTAGAGGAAGGCATCGGGAAGTAATAAGTAGATGATGGGTTGCTAGAGTGACAGAAGCTTAAACCCTAATTTATGAGTTGTTTCGTAAGGGGCTGATTTGGATCCATATGTTTCATGCTATGGTTAGGTTTACCTTAATACTTCTTTTGTAGTTGCGGATGCTCTAGCAGGGTTAATCATAAGTGGGATGCTTGTCCAAGAAAGGACAACACCCAAGCACCGGTCCACCCACATACCAAATTATCAAAGTAACGAACACGAATCATATGAGCGTGATGAAAACTAGCTTGACGATAATTCCCATGTGTCCTCGGGAGCGCTTTTCTCTATATAATAATTGGTCCAGGCTTGTCCTTTGCTATAAAAAGGATTGGGCCATCTTGCTGCACTTTATTTACACTTGTTACTTGTTATCCGTTACAAATTACCTTATCACAAAACTATCTGTTACCTATAATTTCAGTGCTTGCAGAGAATACCTTGCTGAAAACCACTTGTCATTTCCTTCTGCTCGTCGGTGGGTTCGACACTCTTACTTATCGAAAAAACTATGATATATCCCCTATACTTGTGGGTCATCAAGACTCTTTTCTAGCGCCGTTGCCAGGGAGTGAAGCGCCTTTGGTAAGTGGAATTTGGTAAGGAAAAATTTATGTAGTGTGCTGAAATTTACTGTCATTTGCTACTATGGAAAGTAATCCTTTGAGGGACTTGTTCGGGGTATCTTCACCCCGACCAGTAGAGCAAATGGTTGCTCCTCAACCTACTGAACCTACTTAAAATGTTTACTTTGAAATTCCTTTGGGTATGATAGAAAAACTGCTAGCTAATCCTTTTACAGGAGATGGAACATTGCATCCCGATTTACACTTAATCTATGTGGATGAAGGTTGTGGATTATTTAAGCTTGCAGGTATGCCCGATGATGTTATCAAGAAGAAGGTCTTACCTTTATCTTTGAAGGGAGATGCATTGACATGGTACAGGCTATGTGATGATATGGGATCATGGAACTACAAACGATTGAAATTGGAATTTCATCAGAAGTTTTATCCTATGCATCTTGTTCATCGTGATCGTAATTATATATATATAATTTTTGGCCTCGCGAAATAGAAAGCATCGCTCAAGCTTGGGGGAGGCTTAATTTAATGTTATATTCATGCCCCAATCATGAGCTCTCAAGAGAAATGATTATTCAGAATTTTTATGCTCGGCTTTCTCGTAATAATCAATCCATGCTCGATACTTCTTGTACTGGATCTTTTATGATGAAGACTAATGAATTCAAATGGGATTTATTGGAAAGAATTAAATGCAGCTCTAAAGATTGGGACCTCGACAAAGGTAAGGAGTCAGGTATAACACCTAAGTTTGATTGTATTAAATCTTTTATGGATACCGATGTTTTCCGTGAATTTAGCACTAAATATGGACTTGACTCTGAGATAGTAGCTTCTTTCTGTGAATCTTTTTCCACTCATGTTGATCTCCCTAAGGATAAGTGGTTTAAATATAATCCTCCCATTGAAGTAAAAGTAGTTGCACCTATTAAAGTTGAAGAAAAGACTATCACTTATAATGATCCTATTGTTCCTACTGCTTATGTTGAGAAACCACCTTTCCCTGTTAGAATAAAGGATCATGCTAAAGCTTCAACTGTAGTCAATAAAAGTAATATTAGGACACACAAACCTCCTAAGCAAGTTAAAGTTGAACCTAATATTGCTATGGTTAACGATCTCCTGGCTGATAATATTGATGGGCATGTTATTTACTTCTGTGATGAGACGTCTAGAATTGCTAAACCTGATGCTAAAAATAAACATAGACCTGTTGTAGGCATGCCTGTTATTTCTGTTAAAATTGGAGATCATTGTTATCATGGATTATGTGATATGGGTGCTAGTGCTAGTGCAATACCTCATTTTTTATACGAAGAAATTATGCATGATATTGCACCTGCTGAGATAGAAGATATCGATGTTACCATTAAGCTTGCCAATAGAGATACTATTTCACCGATTGGGATTGTTAGAGATGTTGAAGTATTGTGTGGGAAGGTTAAATATCCTGCTGATTTTCTTGTTCTTGGTTCCCCACCAGATAGCTTTTGTCCCATCATATTTGGTTGTGACGCCCCCGATTCAATCGTATAGTAATCATATACACAAACGTGTACGATCAAGATCAAGGACTCACGGGAAGATATCACAACACAACTCTAAAATAGAAATCAGTCATACAAGCAGCATAATTCAAGCCAGGGGCCTCGAGGGCTCAAATACAAGTGCTCGATCATAGATGAGTCAGCGGAAGCAACAATATCTGAGTACAAACATAAGTTAAACAAGTTTGCCTTAAGAAGGCTAGCACAAACTAGGATACAGATCAAAAGAGGTGCATGCCTCCTGCCTGGGATCCTCCTAAACTACTGCTGATCGTCATCAGCGGCCTGCACGTAGTAGTAGTCACCTCCGGTGTAGTAGCAGTCGTCGTCGACGGTGGCGTCAAGCTCCTGGGCTCCATTATCTGGTTGCGACAACCAGGTAGAATGGAAAGGGGAAAAAGAGGGAGAAAAGCAACCGTGAGTACTCATCCAAAGTACTCGCAAGCAAGGATCTACACTACATATGCATGGGTATCTGTGTAAAGGGGCAATATCGATGGACTGAACTACAGAATGCCAGAATAAGAGGGGGATAGCTAGTCCTGTCGAAGACTACGCTTCTGGCAGCCTCCATCTTGCAGCATGTAGAAGAGAGTAGATGGAAAGTTCACCAAGTATCATCACATAGCATAATCCTACCGGCGATCCTCCCTCGTGCATACATGTGAGAGCGATCACGGGTTATATCCGCACTTGGAAGGGTGTGTTTTATTAAGTATCCGGTTCTAGTTGTCATAAGGTCAAGGTACAACTCCGGGTCATCCTGTTACCGAAGATCACGGCTATTCGAATAGATTAACTTCCCTGCAGGGGTGCACCACATTACCCAACACGCTCGATCCTATTTGGCCGGACACACTTTCCTGGGTCATGCCCGGCCTCGGAAGATCAACACGTCGCAGCCCCACCTAGGCTGTGACAGAGGTCAAGACGGCGATCTAAATCCTATCGCAGAAGTGCAGGCCCATCGCCCATTGCACACTTGCACGTTGCGTGGGCGGCCGGAGAGCAGACCTAGCAACCTCCATTAAAATGGAAGTTGCGTTACATGGTCCAACCCGGCGCGCGCCGTTCAGTCACTGACGTCAAGAAGGCTTTGGCTGATACCACGACGTCGAGTGCCCATAACTGTTCCCGCGTAGTTGGTTAGTGCGTATAGGCCAGTGGCTAGACTCAGATCAAATACCAAGATCTCGTTAAGCGTGTTAATTGAAGTATCCGCGAACGCCGACCAGGGCCAGGCCCACCTCTCTCCTAGGTGGTCTCAACCTGCCCTGTCGCTCCACCACAAAGTAACAGTCGAGGGCCGTCGGAAATCCAGGCCCACCTCTACCGGGATGGAGCCACCTGCCCCTTCATCCCCCATCTCCGAACAATATCATCCTAGAAACTTCCGTGTGCAACCACAAGCCATTATGGGCTCTGGCATAGTTGAGTAAGTTGTGGGAGTCCTTTCCATGATGGGCTACCAGATGTAGGGGACTGTAGGTGTATATGCCTATCTATCGGTTAAGGGGACCTCTTCGGAAAGACTGCGTCTCGGTCATCCGTTTCTCAAACACCATGCAGTGCGAGAAATACAACGAAGGAGATTGAGACTTTTGGGGAAAAGTGCACAAACCTTTGTAGAGTGTACAAACTAATCATGGTTAGCCGTGTCCCCGGTTATGGACATCTTGAGTATCTGGTTCTTGAATTATTGATTTGATCTCATCACCCTTAATTTAATTTGTTGGGTTGTTAATTGCTGTTTAATTGGGATTGAGATGGGGTTTCCATTCTCAATGTTTATCAACCTACCTGTTAGTTAAATAAAATATATTCCTCTCCAGTAGGGAACAATTGGCTTTAAGCAAAAGTGATAACCATAGAGCCTCCACCAGCCATATATGCATGTAGTGTTAGCTGTTACATTGTTCATTACTCTACAATGTTATTTTGCCAGCATATTCCATGTGCTGACCCGTTTCGGGCTGCAACGTATTATGTTGCAGACTTTTTATACGAAGAGTAAGGTGCGCTAGGTCGTTGTCGTGCACTCAGCTATGCCGTTGGAGTTGATGGACTCATTTACCTTCAATGCTTCTGCAGTTATCTTATTTAGATGGCCTTAAGCCATATTTTTGTAATAAGTTCTCTTTTGAGACATTCGATGTAATAAGTGTGTGATTGCACTCTATTATAAATCCTTCAAGTACTGTGTGTTTCAGCATTACCGATCCAGGGATGACACTTATGCATAGAGATTTGACCGTCTCAGGTCGGATCGGTACAAGATGGTATCAAAGCACACACTGGCTGTAGGACGCGACCACTAAGATAAGTCATAGGTCACTCTTGTCTACTCATTTCTGACTCGTCTACATTTTCCACTCTATAGATGGCAGACCCAAGGAACAAGTTTGCTCAACCGGATGAAGACACACCTTTTGGACGACACTTGAAGGAAGCCACTAGGTACCTGAAGATCGGAATACCAAGCTTCACCGGGACCTACACTGCCACTTTACCAGAAGAGGAGTGTTGGATGATTTGAGTTCATGTTCCAGGAAGGACATTCGCGTCAGTTACTGAGCCGATAGAGTTTTCCTTTGATGCACCCACCTGGAGACTAGGAAAGAGCATGGCAGCTCACATCGCCATGGGATGCATCGCCGAAGTTTACAACAAGGATCTTAAGGACACCATCTACCAGATATGTGGGTGCAGAGATGAACAATGGGAGATGATTAGCACCAGGAGGGACAAGTCCATTGCAGCCTACATCCAGGAGTTAAACCAGCACATTCGTCATCAGGAGAACCAAATGTGCACCAGCATGCTTGATCTGAAGAAGGTGATGACCAGGAACATGGAGCTTGAAAAGGAACTCAAGTCTACACGCGATGGATATGAGGAGGAAATAGTGGTATTACTGGAGAAGAATGAATACCTGAAGAAGAAGGTAGGAATATTCATGGGAGATCCCGCACCTGAGGAGGACATCCATTCTGAAGACTACATCATCATCGACGACACCGACTCCGACCCCGACAGTAGTGATGATGATTATGAAGACGAAGCTGGAGCGGATATCATGGAGTCTTCCACCGATCAAAATTTCTAGTCGACCAGCATATTATCAGTAGTATTCCCCCATGTATATAGTAGTAGTCCGAGTATTTTGTAACGGTAGTTAGATCGATTGTATGCCCTTGTTTGAATTGAGTGGTGTGAAATGAATGTGTTTGTCTCATGTGCATATGGGTAGTGATTTCTCTTTATACCTCTCTCTATTCTAATCTCTTCCCTCTAAACCCATCAGATGCCTTTGACCATAGGTAGCCTTGTTTTCCCCTCAGACCTAATAATTTTGGAGTCACAAGGATTGGATATAATACTAGGCATGGATTGGCTATCGAAGTATGAAGGAAACATCGATTGTGCTAGTAAGTCAATTTTACTCACCACTCTGGAGGGAAAAAGGATCAAGTATGTATCCAGGCATGCGCCAAGGAGGACCCAAATAAATTCCCTCTTAGGAGTTGTTCAGGAGGAAGTTCCTGTTGTGAAGTATTACCCGGATATATTTCCAGAGGAACTACCAGGCATGCCACCAGATCGAGATATAGAATTTTTGATAGAGCTGTTGCTAGGCACCGGACCAATATCGAAGAGACCGTATCGGATGCCCGCAAATGATCTGGAGGAAATTAAGAAGCAGATTAAGGAGTTATTGGAGAAAGGTTATATTCAACCAAGTTCATCACCGTTGGGAGCCCCAGTGCTCTTAGTTGAGAAGAAGGATGGATCTTTGAGAATGGTTGTTGATTATCGTGCATTGAATGAGGTGACGATCAAGAATAAGTACCCACTACCGATGATCAATTCTTTGTTTGACCAGCTGCAAGGAGCTAAAGTGTTCTCCAAGATCGATCTGCGATCAGGATACCACAAGCTGAAGATCCGGGAACAGGATATACTTAAGACAACTTTCACCACAAGGTACGGGCTATATGAGTACACGGTTATGTCATTTGGATTGACTAATGCCCCTGCCTATTTCACGAGTATGATGAACAAGGTGTTCATGGAGTTCTTGGTTAAGTTTGTTGTGGTGTTCATTGATGATATTTTGGTATACTCGAAGAATGAAGAGGAGCACAAGGAGCATTTGCGTTTAGTTCTCGAGAAGCTCAGGGAACATCAGTTATATGCCAAGTTCAGCAAATGTGAGTTTTGGTTGAAGGAAGTTGGATTCCTTAGACATGTTATATCAGGAGAAGGTATAGCAATAGACCCTACCAAGGTTCAGTCAGTCACTGAGTAATTGGCACCCACCTCAGTTGGGGAGATCCCCAATTTTCTTGGACTCGAGGGATATTACTGGAGATTCATTGAGATTTTTTCCAAGATTGCGAAGCCCATGACAAGGTTGTTGAAGAAGGACACCAAGTTCAAATGGACGGAAGAATGTGAGGCTAGTTTTCAAGAACTAAAGAAACGTTTGGTTACAGCCCCAGTGCTAATTCTTCCAGATATATGCAAGGATTTCCAAGTGTATTGCGATGCTTCTCGCCAAGGAGTTGGAGGTGTACTTATGCAAGACAAAGAGTTGTTTCATATGCCTCACGACAGCTTCCACCTCATGAGTTGAATTATGCCACGCATGATTTGGAGTTAGCAGCCATAGTGCATGCGCTCAAGACCTGGAGACATTTTCTCATTGGAAACCGTTGTGATGTGTAGATGGATCACAAGAGTTTGAAGTACATTTTCACCCAGAAGGAGCTGAATCTCAGGCAAAGGAGATGGTTGGAGCTCATAAAATATTACGATATGAAGTTGCATTATCATCCAGGAAAGGCCAATGTCATAGCAGACGCTTTGAGCCAGAAGAGTTATGTCAATACCCTCGTAAGCGGACGATTACCGAGGAGTTAGTCGACGATCTCATGGAACTTCGTTTGGAGATAGTTCCAAGAGGTTTTGTTGCAGCAATGGAAGTTCAGTCTACATTATTGAGAAAGATTCATGAAGCTCAGAAGGAGGATAAAGAAATTGATGAGATAAAGGAGAAGACGAGCAAGGGAAAAGCCAAGGGTTTTCGTGAGGATGAGCACGAAACTTTATGGTTTGAGGATCGTGTATATGTACCCAATAATGCAGAGATCAGGAAGTTAATACTTCAAGAGGCCCAGGATTTGCCATACTCGATTCACCCCGGAAACACCATGATGTATTTGGATTTGAAGGAACGTTTCTGGTGGACAGGTATGAAGAAGGATATTACCGAGTATGTAGCAGTATGTGATGTATGTCAGAGAGTGAAAGCAGAACATCAGAAGCCGGCAGGATTACTGCAGCCTATGCCGATACCCGAATGGAAGTGGGACAAGCTTGGAATGGATTTCATCACCGGATTACCTAGGACTAGATCAGGCTACGACTCTATCTGGGTAGTAGTTGACCGTTTGACCAAAGAAGCCCACTTTATACCAGTGAAAACCACTTATACGAGTGCGAAGTTGGCCAAGATATATATGACTAGGATCGTATGTCTGCACGGAGTTTCAAGGACCATCGTATCAGATAGAGGAACACAGTTTACTTCGAAGTTTTGGAATCAGTTGCACCAGACTTTGGGTACCAGGCTAGAGTTCAGTACAACCTTTCATCCGCAGACAGATGGGTAGACTGAGAGAGTCAATCAGATTCTGGAGGAAATGTTGAGAGCTTGTGCGCTAGATTATGGATCTAGTTGGGATGATAATTTACCTTACACAGAGTTCTCATACAACAACAGTTATCAGGCTAGTTTGAAGATGGCACCTTTCGAAGCTTTGTATGGAAGGAGGTGCACGACACCGTTAATGTGGGATGAAGTTGGAGACCGACAGTTGTTTGGACCGGATCTAATTAATGAATCTGAAAAGAAGGTCAAGTTGATTTGACATAGACTGAAGATAGCTCACTCCAGGCAGAAGAGTTATGCAGACACCAAACACAAGGAGGTAGTCTACGAAATCAAAAACACAGCATATCTTCGTGTGTCACCGCTCTGAGGAGTTAAACGTTTTGGAGTTAAGGGAAAGTTAGCCCCGAGATTTGTAGGACCATACCGAGTTTTGGAGTGTATGAGAGAAGTGGCCTACAAGTTGGAGTTACCCGAAGGACTGTCAGGAGTTCATGATGTGTTTCATGTTTCCCAATTGAAGAAGTGCCATGCACAGATGGCCGATATTCCTCTGAGAGATACAGTGCCCCTGGAAGCAATTCAGTTGGATAATGACCTAACCTACGAGGAGAAGCCCGTCAAGATTCCTGAGTTTGCCAGCCGAGTTATGCGCAACAAGGTTATCAAGTTTTGCAAAGTTCAGTGGAGCCACCATACCGAGGGTGAAGCCACCTGGGAACGAGAAGAAGACCTACGGAAAGACCATCAACACCTATTTTCTAGCCAACCCGAATCTCGAGGGCGAGATTCATCTTAAGGCGGTAGGTTTGTAACATCCCAATTTTCAATTTGGATGTTATACAAAGGTCATTATATGCATATCATATTCTACTTGCATTTTGGTTGTGATCCTAGAAATCTTAAGCAACTCAAGGACCCAAGGAGAGAGTTGGGGATTTCATTTATTTTCATATTTGGATTTTTTCAAATTTGAAAAGAGGATCAATTTGGTTTTAATATTTTTCTCTCCAAATATTTATAATATTAAAATAAAAGGGAGAAGATAATATGACTTCTTCAAAAAGAAAGGAATATTGGAGGAATTTTTTTAAAATCAAATATATATTTTATTTGGACATTATTTGAGATTTTTTTTGAATTAGAAAAATATGCATTTTTGAAAATTGCATTACTAGGCCAGAAAAAATGTTCACTTTGTTCTAAATATTTTATTTAGACGGTGAAAACTATTTTTGGCATTTTTAGATTTTTTTTTATTAGAATTTTTCTTAGGCGGAATTTTTTTAAAAGTTTTTGCCCGACTGGGCCAAAGGCCCAGCCGAGCCGGGCCGCCGCCGCCTTCCCCACGCTGGCAGCGCGCCGCCGGACTCCGGTCAGCCGGACTCTACCACCACCGCCTCGCCCAAGGAAGCCACGCCCGTTTATATCGGCGCCTCGGCCCCTCTCCACCCCACTTGCCGCCCTTGCGCCGCCATTACCCAAGATCACCGATCACGGCACAACGCCAAGACGTCGCCGGAGTCCCGCCGCCGCCGATGGATCTCGCCGTCGGTCCACCTCGGTTAAATGGTATAAAATCGTTCGGTTTTTTAGGTTTACGTTTTTTTGGTTTTCGGTTTCGATCGGTTTTTATTTTTTTAGGGTTTCTAATCAGCGAACGTTCACTCAAACGTCTTTTTTCGCGTACGTATTCGTTCGGTTGTCTCTGTTAGCGAACGTTCGTTTGTTAGTGTTACTCTTTTTATTTTATTTTCAGCCAGGGACCTATCTGCGATTATTTTTATCACAGATTAGCCCCTGATCTTCAAACCCTCGCAACTGTTTGCTCGCTTATCCAAATCTAGTGAAACCAACGCCAAAATATTTGTCTCGAACCCCTCTTTCCAGCTAATCAACTTGAACATGGTTTTGACAAATTAAAATTTGTCTTCAAGCAGATTTGAATTCGAACTTCTTTTGATCGTAGTTTGAGTTTCGTAGCTCCGATTTGATTGATTTTTTTTGCAAATCGAAGCTCTTCAGTTGAACTTTTAGTTTGGACTTTCTCATCTGAGTTTTACTCTTGCATCTTATGCTTGAGTGCATATGTATGCTATTGTTTGTTTGCGACAGAATTTCCGGAGTGAAGTGGAAAATAATCGTAACAAGAAAAATAAAGTTTCTACGATCTGATCGTGGTGGTGAATATTTGAGTTATGAGTTTGGTCTTCATTTGAAACAATGTGGAATAGTTTCGCAACTCACGCCACCTGGAGCACCACAGCGTAATAGTGTGTTTGAACATCGTAACTATACTTTATTAGATATGGTGCGATCTATGATGTCTTTTACTGATTTACTGCTATTGTTTTGGGGTTATGCTTTAGAGACGGCCGCATTCACGTTAAATAGGGCACCATCTAAATATGTTGAGACGGCACCATATGAACTATGGTTTAGCAAGAAATCTAAACTATCGTTTCTTAAAGTTTGGGGCTGTGATGCTTATGTGAAAAAGCTTCAACCTGATAAGCTCGAACCCAAACTGGAGAAATGTGTCTTCATAGGATTCCCAAAGGAAATTGTTGGGTACACCTTCTATCACAAATGCGAAGGCAAGATATTCGTTGCTAAGAATGGATCCTTTCTAGAGAAGGAGTTTCTCTCGAAAGGAGTGAGTGGGAGGAAAGTAGAACTTGATGAGGTAATTGTACCTTCTCCTGAATTGGAAAGTAGTTCATCACAGAAATTAGTTCCAGTGATTCATACACCAATTAGTGAGGAAGTTAATGATGATGATCATGAGACTTCAGATCAAGCTACTACCGAACCTCGTAGGTCAACCACAGTACGGTCCGCACCAGCGTGGTACGGTAATCCTGTTCTGGAAGTCATGTTACTAGACCATGACGAACCTAAAAACTATGAGGAAGCGATGATAGGCCCATATTCCGCGAAATGGCTTGAGGCCATGAAATCTGAGATGGGATCCATGTATGAGAACAAAGTAAGGACTTTGGTTGACTTGCCCGACGATCGGCAAGCCATAGAAAATAAATGGATCTTCAAGAAGAGGACTGACGCTGACGGTCATGTTATTGTCTACAAAGCTCAACTTGTTGCGAAAGGTTTTCAACAACTTCAAGGAGTTGACTATGATGAGACCTTATCACCTGTAGCGATGCTTAAGTCTGTCTGAACCATGTTAGCAATTGCCGCATTTTATGATTTTGAAATTTGGAAAATGGATGTCAAAACTGCATTCCTTAATGGATATCTTAAAGAAGAGTTGTATATGATACAACTAGAAGGTTTTGTCGATCCTAAAGGTGCTAACAAAGTGTGCAAGCTCCAGCGATCCATTTATATTGAATGGTGGAGCTATCAGTTGGTGCAGTTCCATAGAGAGCGTCGTGGCGGGATCTACGTGTGAAGCGGAGTACATAGCTACTTCGGAAGCAACAAATGAGGAGTCTAGATGAAGGAGTTCATATCCGATCTAGGTGTAATACCTAGTGCATCAGGTCCAATGAAAATCTTTTATGACAATATTGGAGCAATTGCCTGGGCGAAGGAATCCAGATTTCACAAGAGAACTAAACACATCAAGAGACACTTCAATTCCATCCGCGATCAAGTCAAGGAGGGAGACATAGAGATTTGCAAGATACATACGGATCTGAATGTTGCAGACCCGTTGACTAAGCCTCTTCCACGAGCAAAACATGATCAACACCAAGACTCCATGCACTACAAAAAAGACACATCCGTGACATTTTGGGCCGAACGAATTTTTTTTCTGTCATGCTTATGACACTTCTATGACGATAATTGTGACAAAACTCGGTATCATCACAGATGTGGTGGGCTCCTACTTGTATGACAAAAAATCATGAAAGAAAATGGGCTTTTCATCCTGGGCGGGCTGGAGACGCAGCTGCATGACATTCTTTGGGCCGTCCATGACGGAAAAAACCGTGGCAGAAGCGAGGGCGAGGAAAATATCGGGGAGTTCCCGGTTACGGTGGGTGGTCGGGGTCCGAGCGATGCATGTTTCTCTCGTACACGTATGCGCATGGATGTGAGGCGTTGGGCTCTAACTGAACTCGAGCGAGGCATTAGCCCTCTTGAACTGGCGATTGCCTTTGCGCGCTGGCGTTCTTGAACCCGGCGATCGATCGATGGTTGTTAATCGAACCCGATCGGGCGATTCGCCGCTCTCTTGCTGCTAATCAAGCCGATCGATGTTGCCTCTAGGCGAGCGATGGCGTTGTGGGGGGGTTGGATGAGCGAGGAACCCGTGGTAGTAGAGGCCGTTGTCATTGGATGAACAGGACCCGATCGAGCGGTTGGGGGTGGATGAACAGGACCCCGTGGAGGGCTAGATGAACAGGACCCTGTGGAGGGCTGGTTGAACAGTAGCCGGTGGAGGGATGGATGAACAGTAGCCCGTGGAGGGGTGGTTGAATAGGACCCCATGGAGAGGGCTGGCTGAATAGTAGCCGGTGGAGGAGCGGTGGAGGCTGGATGAACAGGAGCCCGTGGATGAACAGGAGCCCGTGGATGAACAGTCGCAGGTGGAGGCTGGACGAGGTCGACGGTGGATGAACAGTAGCCCGTGGAGGCAGTCGACGGTGGAGATGAACAGTATCCCATGGAGTCCCATTTTGCGGTACGCCACACCCCTCCCGATGAATAGGACCCCCGTTTCGACCGTAGCGCTCCAACACTAGTCCGTTTCCTCTGTTTTGCGGTACGCCACACCCCTTTCGATCAACAGGACCCTGTTTCGACTGTAGGAGGTCCAAGAGAAGTCCGTTTCCTCCGTTTTGCGGTACACCAGACCCCTCCCGATGAACAGGGTCCTGTTTTGACCGTGGCCGGTCGAACACAAGGCCGTTTCCTCCATTCTGCAGTACGCTAGGCCTCGTTTCGATGGCTGTTCCGTCCAAGCCGGTTGGCTCCTGATGAACACGATGTATTCCGTTGCCTCCCGATGAACACGACACATTCCGTTGCCTCCCCATGAACACGAAGACGCAATTTCTCCATTCTGACCCAGCCAGTTGGCTTCCGATGAACAGGATTAGTCGCTGTACGTGTTAGAGACCCCGCCCGTATATACGTATGTAGCCGTATTTACTATGTTGCAGCGTGGTCGTACGTACGTGTACACGATATAGACGGGATTGCATGACATGCTACGTCGGCGCCTCTACTTCAACATGTGCCGCTCCTTACTCGGCCACGGTACTTCACTGCAGAGACACTGATCGACCGCTATGTACGTACACCTTCGCGGCCGGACAGATAACGCTACCTTCGATTTAACCTGGTGGGTCCCAGCTGTCAGGGGGTAAGAAGGCAGTTCCTTCCGTGCGAAGATAAAGCCGGTGGGTCCCAGATGTCACGGGGAAACATTTTTTTTGCGAAATACAGAGGCCCTCCCGGTAGGTCTGAGGTATCAGGTGGTGGAATCATCATTTTGCGCGTAATAAAGAGACACTTCCTTGCGTGCAGCCATGGACCCAGCTGTCAGCCTCTCCACTTACATTCCTCTTCTGATGGCTATCGTTTGTTGTCCGTGTTGACGACGTCGTACTGCCCGAGAGCACCAAGGTGGTGGACGACGGCGCGACCTAGGAAGGGAACGACCCGGAGCCGGGGAATACGCAGCAGTGGATGCCCACGTGGAGGGGAGTACGAGGGTTGGCTGCTTCAGCTGCGGTTTGAGGCTGCCGTCTCCGGAGAATAACAGGGGGTGAGGATGAGTAGAGGGAAGGCCTGGCCAGTAGTTGTATGGTCAGGCGGTGAGGCTGCGCAGCAGTATAGCCAGCCACAGGAGGCTGGAGTAGGCGGTACGGCGGGCGTAGCTTTGGGCAGCTGGAGCGACAAGACCAGAGGTTGAAGATGCAGCTTGGCCATTGGATTAACATCGAATGTTCAGTGCAGCTAGAATCGTTTATTGACTAAGTTGACAAAGCCCTGTGTACGCGTTAACTTAGTAGGCCCACAAGTCAGCCTACAAATCGGGTGGGTCCCAGCTAGCAGGGGGAATGATTTTTTTTTTCATGTAATAAGGTGGCACTTCCTTGCGTGCAAAGATGTTTTCTAGTTTTTTATTTCTTCTTTTTCGAGTTAGAATAAAAAGAGAACAATTTAGGATCTTCGGTACAATCTATATTTTCACGAAAAGGATCATAATAAAGCTGGTGGGCCCTAGCTGTCACGGAGAGGAAACTTTTTATTTCCGCGTAATAAAGGAAGCACTTCCTTGCGAGCGAAGATGTATGTGGTGGGTCAAACCTGTCTGGGGGAGAAATTATTTGTTTTCGCATAATACGGGGGCACTTGCTGTGTGCGGCCATGGGCCATGTGCGTCCCTACTGTTAGCCAATCCACGTACATGCCTCTTCTGAGCTGCCCCTCCTGATCCAATGGATAGCTGGCCGCCCGTTACGCCGTGCCTTGCTGTGGGCAAGGCACTGGATCTCTGTCCCCGATGGCTGTCGTTTGTTGACAAAGTTGACCACGCCGCGTCGAGAGAATCAACGCAGTGAATGATGGCGAGTATTACGAAGGGAATGACCCGGAGCCGGCGAAGACATAGCAGTGGATGCCCACGCGGAGGGGAGTACGAGGGTTCACTGGTTTGGCTGCAGTGTGAGGCTGCCATCGCCGGTGAATAACAGGAGGTGTTGGTGAGTAGAGGAATGGCCTGGACGGTTTTTGGGACTAGAGTGGGCCGGTGAAGCCTGCGTGGCAGCACAGCCGGCCACAGGAGGCGGTAGCAAGCGGTACCGCTGGCGGTGCTTTGGTCGGCTGAAGCAAGAATATCCGAGATTGAAGAAGCACTACAGCCGTATGATGGACATCCAACGGCCACTGCTGCTAAAATGGTGTCTTGACTATAGGTTTACAAACCTTCCGCACGCCTTAGTAGGCCCAGAAGCCTTCCGTACGCGTCACTGACTATAATTCTCAAAAAAAAGTAGGCCCACAAGTGAGCATCACATCTGTGGCAGAGAACATATAGCCCATTTGAGATTTGTAATAGTGTACAAACCATTTTTGAATTCTAATGGAATTTACTACAACCCATTTATAGTCTGTTAAAATTACAACCCATTTTCTAGCCAGGACAATGATTAATAATTTAAACCAATCTCTCAAAATAGAATTCAACCAAAAATCCCACATTTTGATGGGATGCGAAAAAAATTATCCCGAAATTTTGAATCAGATTAAATATAATTTCAAGATGATTTTGTATAAGGTAAAAATCTAAAAAAAATACTTCACGCGTAATAAGTAATGCAATGAAAATTTCCAAATTCAAACAATAATATTTTTGAAACTAATTACTTGCTTGGTGCGTTTTTGTATATTTACAGCCCGTTTTTATAATTACATCCCATTTATTATTTCTTAAAGCCCATTTTCTTATTAGGACTAATAGGAAAGATTTACAGCCCTGCGGGCGGATAATAACAAGTTGACCTGGGTTGGGTATTCCGCAAAAAAGTATAGCTGGGCTAGCCATTTTCACCTTGAAAAAAAATATCTAGGCTGGATATTTGGTCGACATAAGATAATAGCCTGGGCTAGACGGGCCACAGCCCGCCCAGTTGATAGCCTGCTCCTTTGAACAACAACAAAAATATCGCTCAACAAAAACTCTGCTTACACCTAAAAAAACAAATACTACTCGAGCTGTTGTGGCCCACTTGCGTACGTACGGCTATGGCCCTAGTGGGTCCCTACTGTCATCCAGTCAAAATAAAGTCATCTCCTGAATCCTCATGTTCATTGACCATGTTGACAATGCTCGGCGCCACGGCGAGCGCAACAAATTTGAAGGACGACTGAGAGGGCCTCCCGGCCCCTACAGATGGTCTGATATAGCGCCCGCTCCTCATTCAGGAAGCCAGGATCATCGAACACCTATGAGCACCTTCGAGAGACCAATACGGCATGAAACGGTAAGGCCGCACTTGGGAGCTCTGGTTTATTTCACATATGTATTAAGATACAAGTGTAGTTTACTCGTCGTTGGAAACAATGCGTAAAATACGGGCGTACTGAAACCGAGGGCCTGAGGTCTATAACGAAAACCGGTGTGTTACGCGTGTAATTTGAGAGATGAGTGTATATTTTACTAGTCAAAATCGACCAACCAAGTGCTTCGCCCGAGACCATCTGCTTTTATTTACAAGCGTCAGTTTTACAAGCGGTTTTGGTTGGAAAATGACGATCCAATCACGGCCTAAGATGATGAGTTGGTCGGAAAATCATATGGTTTCACCTCTAACCTACCCGAGTTATCGTATAGGCTATGAATGAAACATATGACAATGAACTTCTTAAGCACAGAAGCAACAAAAGAGGATGATCTTCTTAACATGCAAATCACAGGCATCATCTCAACATGCAAAACAATATGAAGCATTATTCTCAGGAGGCACGGTGAAAAGCTCGTGATGCCGCATGCCACAACATTCCATGATCAACGTTGCAATCAAACTCACAAGGCCTAGCATTACATAGACAACATTCAGAACAAACTCTTAAAATACCTTACATAAGTCAACATTCATGTGACTATGCATCTCAGCAGAGTAAATATTTACTTCCGAACTGAAGACAAGAATAGGAAAAAATGATCGACCTTGCTCACAGCAAAGGGCGTCCCACTCAAAAATATCAAATGCATGTCTTCTGGCTAACATCAATGAGCAAAATTTGACAAGGTTTCCCAATTCCAATATATTAAACTAGTGTCTTCTTGCTAACATCAATGATTAAACTTTGACAAGCTTTTCCCATTCAAAATATGTAATGCCTATGATTGTGGAACAAGCAGGGTTTGTCATCAGTTTCTCATCTGATAGTCCGGTGGCTCAAGGTGACAACAAATAATTAGAGAACCTTTCGATGTATTGTGCATGATGAAGTATTATGGAGGACACGAACCATGTGAACGTTTTGTGCAGTTCCACTAAAATCAAGTTGAGCATCCCTGTGGTTTTTGTATTTATATGCTGCAAGAAAACAAAGACACATCAGCACACACATGAATATTGGCCCCAGTGTCAACCCACCAATCGGTGGACTAACAAACTGAAAGTACGGTAAACAGATTACCATACCTAGATGCCCCATCATTGTTGCTTAGAATGACATTGACAGACTTGGAGTCATGTCCTGGCTTCTTGTACTTGTTTGGGCACTTTTTGCCCAGTGCACTCCATGTGTTGTAGAGTTGCCTATGCTCTCTGCAGACAAGTCATGTCACCACCATCTACTAATACTCTGTAAAGCTTCTCGATCATTCCTTCTGTAATGTAGTGCAAACACTGACTGCTTCTTTCTGCCAAGTGGTAAGACCAACTGGACCACTAATGCAGCAGTTTGCCTTAGACACTTGGCTCCTTTTGTGCAGTTCAACTAAAATCAAAGTCAAAATAAAACCGAGCTTTAATTTTGATATCCCTGTAAGCAACAATAGGTATAAGGGAAACAATTACTGAGAAATAACAGTTGATGACTTGTACTCCCAGAAGAGAAACATCTACTGATCTACCTTATCTTAATGGGAAACAAAGCAGGAGAGTAACAATTCTCAATCAGTGTGATTCATTCATATTAACTGAGACATTCTCTTAACAATGCCTTGTTTCAACATGTATAAAGAACGACAAAGCAGAAAAGTACCATTCCTAAAACAATGTGACTGATTCATTTTAACAGAGACATTGTCTTAACAATACCTTGGTTAAACATGTAGAAAGAACTACAAAGTAGGATAGTACCATTTGTAAAACACTGTAATAGATGTATAATAACAGAGACATTATCTGAATAATACATTTCTTAAACATGTACTCCGGCCGATCCCTAACAGAAATGGTACTCCTGCCGATCCCTAACAAGTGTTGCAATTTTGAACTAAGAATCGGTAGTTAATTCTGAGGAAAGTTGGTACTGACCTTTCAAGACCAAGATGTTAAAAGACAACAGTTCAATAACTTCAATTCAACATTTATCCAAAATAGTACCAATACAAGTAGCACAACATCTCAAAGCACACTGCAACATCATGTGGATGAAAGTCAGTACTGACCTTTCTTGACCAAGATTTGAAACAACTCGCGAGGAGGACTGTAAACATATCCCACCACATATATGAAAATCCGATCTCCTTTTGTGCAGTTCCACCAAAACCGGTGAGACATTCAAGTTGAATTGCACAAAACACTCTTAAAACACAAGTGTTTCACATAGCGAAGCAAAATGTCGCAATAGCAACAAGTTGAATAGATATCCCTATTTTAACAGAGGCAAAAAAGGAATCAATTACTGGACAATAAAGGAGGATGAAACATGCGGCCACAAAATTTGTAATCCCGCCAATCCCTAGCAAGTTGTGGCAGTTTTGAATTAAGATTCAGTAGTTAATTGTGAGAGTGGCATTGCTTAATTTTACCAGTGGCATTAGATTAACAAAAAGCACAAACAGTTCCAGGGGAGAGTGGGCGCAACAACAACATGTGCTTCCATCTACTTATAAAGGGGGTGATGCAGAATTTGTTGTAACAAAGCAACAAGCATTATGTCTGGGTTGGTCCCATTTTTGTTCACTACTTAATGGGAAAAGACAGCAATACAGTAGCTTCAATTCATCATTTATTTAAAGTAGTACCAATACAAGTAGCACAACATCTCAAAGCACACTGCACAATCATGTGGATGAAGGCCTGTACTGACCTTTCATGAGACAACCAACATAAAATACGAATCTACCAACACGAATAGGAAACCCAATCTCATTTTATGCAGTTGCACTAAAATCAAGCAAAGTTGCCGGTGTGACATTTAAGATCGCTATAGCAACAAGTTGAATAGATATCCCTGTTTTAATAGAGGCAAAAAAGGAAACAATTACTGGCCAATAAAGGATGATGAAGCATGCGGCCACAAAAAGAAGAATGTACCTTATCTTGATGGAAAACAAAGTATAGGACAGTAGCATTTCTAAAACGGTTACATTGATTCATATTAACAGAGAAATTCTCTTAAAATAGTTTAGTAGTTAATTCTAAGAGTGGCATTGCTTAATTTTACTAGCGGCATTAGATTAAGAAAAAAACATAAACAGTTCCAGGGGAGAGTGGGTACAACAACACCATGTGCTTCCATATCCTTATAAAGGGGGTGATGCAGAGTTTGTTGTAACAAAGAAACAAGCATCATGTGTGGGTTGGAACAATTTTCGCTCACTTAATAGACAACAGTTCAATAGCTTCAGTTCAACATTTATCCAAAACAGTACCAATAAAAGTAACACAACATCTCAAAGCACACTGCACCATCATGTGGATGAAAGTCGACCAAGATTTGAAACAACTCACGAGGAGTATTTGAACGAAATCTATCAACACATATATGGGATTCCGATCTCCTTTTGTGTAGTTCAACCAAAATTAAGCAAAGTCGCTGGTGACATTCAAGTTGAACTGCACAAAACACTCTTAAAACAAAAGTGTTTCGCGTAGCGAAGCAAAATATCGCAATAGCAACAAGTTGAATAGATATCCCTGTTTTAACAGAGGCAAAAAAGGAATAAATTACTGGCCAGTAAAGAAGGATGAAACATGCGGCCACAAAAGTGGTAATCCCGCCAATCCCTAACAAGTGTTGCAGTTTTGAACTAAGATTCAATAGTTAATTCTGAGAGTGGCATTGCTTAATTTAACCAGCGGCATTAGATTAAAAAAATCATAAACAGTTCCAGGGGGAGTGGGCGCAACAACACCATGTGATTCCATCTTTTTATAAAAGGGTTGATGCATAGTTTTGTTGTAACAAAGAAACAAGCATCATGTCTGGGCTGGTCCCATTTTTGTTCACTACTTAATGGGAAAAGACAGCACTACAATAGCTTCAATTCTACATTTATTTAAAACAGTACCAATACAAGTAGCACAACATCTCAAAGTACACTGCACAATCATGTGGATGAAGGCATGTACTGACCTTTCATGAGACGAACAAGATCAAGTACGAATCTACCAACGCGAATAGGAAATCTAATCTCGTTTTGTGCAGTTGCACTGAAATCAAGCAAAGTTGCCGGTGTGACATTTAAGTTCGCTATAGCAACCAGCTGAATAGATATCCCTGTTTTAATAGAGGCAAAAAAGGAAACATTTACTGGCCAATAAAGGAGGATGAAACATACAACAACAAAAAGAAGCATCTAACTTATCTTGATGGAAAACAAAGTAGGGAAGTAGCATTTCTAAAACGGTTGCATTGATTCATATTAACAGAGACATTCTATTAAAACAACATTCGTTAAAAATGTAATTTACTTTTAACAGTGGCATTACTTCAATTTTCCAGCACCATTCTTTGATTAACAACAGCAAAATAGTTGTATGGGACATGCCAGCACCATGTGCGTCCACACGTATAAATGGGTGATGCAGAGTATGTAGCCAAGAAGCATATCTGCGTTGGTCCCATATTTGTTCTCTTTGAACCTTTTTCCTATTTGAGGGCAGAAAATCTAGTCCTGCACAAACTACCTGACAACCTAGTTTCTTTCCTTTTTCAAAAAAGAGATCGGTTCCTTACAGATGTGTGTACTGGGTTATCCCCTTTTTCCCTTTTCGACCAACAAAGCGGCTGGATAGCCAGTCTATACTACTTTCCCTCCCTCCTTTCCTCATTGAACCACGTCCTAGATTCATGCTCCACCCCACCGCACCCTTCTTTCCTATTTGAACCAAGACCTAGATTTGACTACAGAATCGAAAAAGATCCGCATGCAGCTAGAGCAATGATGGTTTCAAAGAAACTTATACCTTAGGGTCGTCGGGATGTGGCAAGGCATAAGGCGGGAGGCCGAATCTGCCCACACTACGTACGTCAGCGAGGAAGAAGGGGTCGGTAGCCCTCCCGCACAGGCGCTGGGTGAAAGAGAACAGCACAACCGGTAGTGGATTAGCTCCCTCGCCAAAGGCGATCGAGTGAAAGCTGCACCTCCTCCCCTTCTCGGTGCGACGGGATCTGGATGCCTCCTTCACAAGCTGTGAGGGAGAGAGAGAGAGAGAGAGAGAGAGAGAGAGAGAGAGAGAGAGAGAGAGAGAGAGAGAGAGGCCAATGCAGTCTTGTTTAGATATTGTGAAGAGGGTGAGAGACAGTGAATATAGCAAACCCTAGCAAAGGAATGTTGTGCCTCCAGCGTGTATATATATATGTAGTGCGGCCAGAGTGTGGAGAGTGCAAACCCTAGTGAACAAGCGCTGAGGCTCCAGCTTATATAGTACTCCTACATATATACTGTAGAACGGACTAAGCTTCGGTGCCTTAACTGCACCTGCCTTTGGTGAAGAAAATATGCCTTAGAGGCAATGATAAGGTTATTAATTATTTCCTTATTTCATGATAAATGTTTATTATTCATTCTAGAACTGTATTAACCGGAAACATAATACATGTGTGAATACATAGACAAACAGAGTGTCACTAGTATGCCTCTACTTGACTAGCTCGTTGATCAAAGATGGTTAAGTTTCCTAACCATAAACATGAGTTGTCATTTGATAAACGGTATCACATCATTAGGAGAATGATGTGATTGACTTGACCCATTCCGTTAGCTCAGCACTTGATTGTTTTAGTTTACTGCTATTGCTTTCTTCATAACTTATACATGTTCCTATGACTATGAGATTATGCAACTCCCGATTACCGGAGGAACACTTTGTGTGCTACCAAACGTCACAACATAACTGGGTGATTATAAAGGTGCTCTACAGGTGTCTCCCATGGTACTTGTTGAGTTGGCATAGATCGAGATTAGGAATTGTCACTCTGATTGTCGGAGAGGTATCTCTAGGCCCTCTCGGTAATGCACATCACTATAAGCCTTGCAAGAAATGCAACTAATGAGTTAGTTGCGGGATGATGCATTACGGAATGATCAAAGAGACTTGCCGGTAACGAGATTGAGCTAGGTATTGAGATACCGACGATCGAATCTCAGGCAAGTAACATACCGATGACAAAGGGAATAACGTATGTTGTTATGCGGTTTGACCGATAAAGATCTTCGTAGAATATGTAGGAACCAATATGAGCATCCAGGTTCTGCTATTGGTTATTGACCGGAGACGTGTCTCGGTCATGTCTACATAGTTCTCGAACCCGTAGGGTCCGCATGCTTAAAGTTCTGTGACGATCGGTATTATGAGTTTTTGTGTTTTGATGAACCGAAGGTAGTTCGGAGTCCCGGATATGATCACGGACATGATGAGAAGTCTCGAAATGGTCGAAACGTAAAGATTGATATATTGGAAGCCTATATTTGGACATCGGAATGGTTCCGGGTGAAATCGGGATTTTACAGGAGTACCGGGAGGTTACCGGAACCCCCCGGTAATTGTATGGGCCTTAATGGGCCATAGTGGGGAGAGAGAGAGAGGAGGTTAGGGCAGGCCCCGCGACCCCTCCCCCTCTGGTCCGAATTGGACTTGGAAGGGGGGCGGAGCCCCCTCTTTCCTTCCTCCCTCTCTCCCCCTTCCTTCTCTCCTAGTCCAACTAGGGAAGGGGGGATACTACTCCCGGTGGGAGTAGGACTCCTCCAGGGCGCGCCATAGGGGCTGACCCTCTCCCCCTCCTCCACTCCTTTATATACGTGGCCAGGCGGCACCCCATAGACACACAAGTTGATCATTGATCTCTCTTAGCCGTGTGCGGTACCCTCCTCCACCATAATCCACCTCGATCATATCATAGCGGTGCTTAGGCGAAGCCCTGCGTCGGTAACTTCATCAACACCGTCACCACGCCATCGTGCTGACGAAGCTCCTCCCCGAAGCTCTACTGGATCGTGAGTTCGCGGGATGTCACCAGCTGAACGTGTGCTGAACACGGAGGTGTCGTACTTTCGGTACTGAGGATCTGTAGATCGTGAAGACGTACGACTACATCAACCGCGTTGTCATAACGCTTCCGCTTTCGGTCTACGGAGGATACATAGACAACACTCTCCCCTCTCGTTGTTATGCATCATCATGATCTTGCGTGTGCGTAGGAATTTTTTTGAAATTACTATGTTCCCCAATAGTGGCATCAGAGCCAGGTTTATGCGTAGATGTTATATGCACGAGTAGAACACAAGTGAGTTGTGGGCGATACAAGTTATACTGCTTACCAGCATGTCATACTTTGGTTCGGCGGTATTGTTGGATGAAGCAGCCCGGACCGACATTACACGCACGCTTACGCGAGACTGGTTCTGCAGACGTGCTTCGCACACAGGTGGCTGGCGGGTGTCAGTTTCTCCCACTTTAGTTGAACCGAGTGTGACTACACCCTGTCCTTGTTGAAGGTTAAAACATCACTAACTTGACGAAATATCGTTGTGGTTTTGATGCGTAGGTAAGAACGGTTCTTGCTCAGCCCGTAGCAGCCACGTAAAACTTGCAACAACAAAGTAGAGGACGTCTAGCTTGTTTTTGCACGGCATGTTGTGATGTGATATGGTCAAGGCATGATGCTATATTTTATTGTATGAGATGATCATGTTTTGTAACGGAGTTATTGACAACTGGCAGGAGCCATATGGTTGTCGCTTTGTTGTATGAAATGCAATCACCCTGTAATTGCTTTACTTTATCACTAAGCGCTAGCGATAGTCGTAGAAGCAATAGCTGGCGAGACGACAACGATGCTACGACGGAGATCAAGGTGTCGCACCGTTGACGATGGTGATCATGACAGTGCTTTGGAGATGGAGATCAAAGGCACAAGATGATGATGGCCATATCATATCACTTATATTGATTGCATATGATGTTTATCCTTTATGCATCTTATTGTGCCTGATTGACGGTAGCATTATAAGATGATCTCTCACTAAATTTCAAGGTACAAGTGTTCTCCCTGAGTATGCACCGTTGCCAAAGTTCGTCATGCCGAGACACCACGTGATGATCGGGTGTGATAAGGTCTACGTTCATATACAATGGGTGCAAGCCAGTTTTGCACACGCAGAAATACTCAGGTTAAACTTGACGAGCCTAGCATATGCAGATATGGTCTCGGAACACTAAGACCGAAAGGTCGAGCGTGAATCATATAGTAGATATGATCAACATAGTGATGTTCACCATTGAAAACTACTCCATCTCACGTGATGATCGGACATGGTTTAGTTGATATGGATCACGTGATCACTTAGATGATTAGAGGGATGTCTATCTAAGTGGGAGTTCTTAAATATGATCAATTGAACTTTAATTTATCATGAACTTAGTACCTGATAGTATTTTGCTTGTCTATGTTGTTGTAGATAGATGGCCCGTGTTGTTGTTCCATTGAATTTTAATGCGTTCCTTGAGAAAGCAAAGTTGAAAGATGATGGTAGCAATTACACGGACTAGGTCCGTAACTTGAGGATCATCCTCATTGCTGCACAGAAGAATTACGTCCTGGAAGCACCGTTGGGTGCCAAACCCGTTGCAGGAGCAACACCAGATGTTATGAACGTCTGGCAAAGCAAAGCTGATGACTACTCGATAGTTCAGCGTGTCATGCTTTACGGCTTAGAACCGGGACTTCAATGACATTTTTGAACGTCATGGAGCATATGAGATGTTCCAGGAGTTGAAGTTAATATTTCAAGAAAATGCCCGGATTGAGAGATATGAAGTCTCCAATAAGTTCTCTGACTTCAAGATGGAGGAGAATAGTTACATCGGTGAGCATATACTCAAAATGTCTGGGTATAACAATCACTTGATTCAACTGGGAGTTAATCTTCCGGATGATAGTGTCATTGACAGAATTCTTCAATCATTGCCACCAAGCAGCTTCGTGATGAACTATAATATGCAACGGATGGATAAGACAATTCCCGAGCTCTTCGCAATGCTAAAGGCTACGGAGGTAGAAATCAAGAAGGAGCATCAAGTGTTTATGGTCAACAAGACCACCAGTTTCAAGATAAAGGGTAAAGGGAAGAAGAAGGGGAACTTCAAGAAGAACAGCAAACAAGTTGTTTGCTCAGAGAAGAAACCCAAGTCTGGACCTAAGCACGAGGCGAGTGCTTCTCTTGCAATGGGACTGGCCCTTTGGAAGCGAACTGCCCAAGTATTTGGCGGATAAGAAGGATGGCACGGTGAACAAAGGTATATGTGATATACATATTCTTGATGTGTACCTTACTAAAGCTCGCAGAGCACCTGGGTATTTGATCAGAGTTACATTGCTAATATTTGCAACTAGAAGCAGGGACTACTGATTAAGCGAAGATTGGCTAAGGACGAGGTGACGATGCGCGTGGGAAATGGTTACAAAGTCGATGTGATCGCAGTCGGTAGGCTACCTCTACATATACCTTCGGGATTAGTTTTAGACCTGAATAATTGTTATTTGGTGCCGCGTTTAGCATGAACATTATATCTGGATCTTGTTTGATGCGAGACGGTTATTCATTTAAATCTGAGAATAATGGTTGTTCTATTTATATGAGTAATATATTTTATGGTCATGCACCCTTGAAGAGTGGTCTATTTTTAATGAATCTCGATAGTAGTGATACACATATTCATAACACTGAAGCCAAAAGACGCAGAGTTGATAACGATAGTGCAACTTATTTGTGGCACTGCCGTTTAGGTCATATTGGTGTAAAGCGCATGAAGAAACTCCATTCTGATGGACTTTTGGAATCACTTGATTATGAATCACTTGGTACTTGCGAACCATGCCTGATGGGCAAGATGAATAAAACGTCGTTCTTCGGAACAATGGAGCAAGCAACAGATTTGTTGGAAATCATACATACTGATGTATGTGGTCCGATGAATATTGAGGCTCGCGGCGGATATCGTTATTTTCTCACTTTCACAGATGATTTGAGCAGATATGGGTATATCTACTTAACGAAACATAAGTCTGAAACATTTGAAAAGTTCAAAGAATTTCAGAGTGAAGTGGAAAATCATCATAACAAGAAAATAACATTTCTATGATCTGATCATGGAGGAGAATATTTGAGTTACGAGTTAGGTATTCATTTGAAACAATGTGGAATAGTTTCGCAACTCACGCCACCCGGAACACCACAGCGTAATGGTGTGTCCGAACGTCGTAATCATACTTTACTAGATATGGTGCGATCTATGATGTCTCTTACTGATTTACCGCTATCATTTTGGGGTTATGCTTTAGAGACAGCTGCATTCACGTTAAATAGGGCACCATCTAAATCCATTGAGACGACGCCTTATGAACTATGCTTTGGCAAGAAACCAAAGTTGTCGTTTCTTAAAGTTTGGGGTTGCGATGCTTATGTGAAAAGCTTCAACCCGATAAGCTCGAACCCAAATCGGAGAAATGTGTCTTCATAGGATACCCAAAGGAGACTGTTGGGTACACCTTCTATCACAGATCCGAAGGCAAGAAATTTGTTGCTAAGAATGGATCCTTTCTAGAGAGGGAGTTTCTCTCGAAAGAAGTGAGTGGGAGGAAATTAGAACTTGATGAGGTAACTGTACCTGCTCCCTTATTTGAGAGTAGTTCATCACAGAAACCGGTTCCTGTGACACCTACACCAATTAGTGAGGAAGCTAATGATGATGATCATGAAACTTCAGATCAAGTTACTATCAAACCTCGTAGGTCAACCAGAGTAAGATCCACACCAGAGTGGTACGGTAATCCTGTTCTGCAGGTCATGTTACTTGACCATGACGAACCTACAAACTACGAGGAAGCGATGATGAGCCCAGATTCTGCAAAATGGCTTTAGGCCATGAAATCTGAGATCGGATCCATGTATGAGAACAAAGTGTGGACTTTGGTTGACTTGCCCGAGGATCGGCAAGCCATCAAGAATAAATGAATCTTCAAGAAGAAGACTGACACTGACGGTAATTTCATTGTCTACAAAGCTCGACTTGTTGCAAAAGGTTTTCGACAAGTTCAAGGGGTTGACTACGATGAGACTTTCTCACCCGTAGCGATTTAAAATTGTCCGAATCATGTTAGCAATTGCCGCATTTTATGATTATGAAATTTGGCAAATGGATGTCAAAACTGCATTCCTAAATGGATTTCTAGAAGAAGAGTTGTATATGATGCAACGAGAAGGTTTTGTCGATCCCAAAGGTGCTAACAAAGTATGCAAGCTCCAGTGATCCATTTATGGACTGGTGCAAGCCTCTTGGAGTTGGAATAAACATTTTGATAGTGTGATCAAAGCATATGGTTTTATACAGACTTTTGGAGAAGCCTGTATTTTCAAGAAAGTGAGTGGGAGCTCTATAGCATTTCTTATATTATATGTGGATGACATATTGTTGATTGGAAATGATATAGAATTTCTGGATAGCATAAAAGGATACTTGAATAAGAGTTTTGCAATGAAAAACCTTGAGGAAGCTACTTATATATTGGGCATCAAGATCTATAGAGATAGATCAAGACGCTTAATTGGACTTTCAAAAAGCACATACCTTGATAAAGTTTTGAAGAAATTCAAAATGGATCAAGCAAAGAAAGGGTTCTTGCCTGTGTTACAAGGTGTGAAGTTGAGTAAGACTCAATGCCTGATCACTGCAGAAGATAGAGAGAAAATGAAAAGTGTTCCATATGCTTCAGCCATAGGCTCTATCATGTATGCAATGCTGTGTACCAGACCTGATGTGTGCCTTGCTATTAGTTTAGCAGGGAGGTACCAAAGTAATCCAGGAGTGGATCACTAGACATCGGTCAAGAACATCCTGAAATACCTGAAAAGTACTAAGGATATGTTTCTCGTTTATTGAGGTGACAAAGAGCTCGTCGTAAATGGTTACATTGATGCAAGCTTTGACACTGATCCAGACGATTCTAAATCGCAAACCGGACACATGTTTATATTGAATGGTGGAGCTGTCAGTTGGATCAGTTCTAAACAAAGCGTCGTGGCGGATCTACGTGTGAAGCGGAGTACATAGCTGCTCAGAAGCAGCAAATAAAGGAGTCTGGATGAAGGAGTTCATATCCGATCTAGGTGTCATACCTAGTGCGTCGGGTCCAATGAAAATCTTTTGTGACAATACTGGTGCAATTGCCTTGGCAAAGGAATCCAGATTTCACAAGAGAACCTAACACATGAAGAGACGCTTCAATTCCATCCGCGATCAAGTCCAGTTGGGAGACATAGAGATTTGCAAGATACATACGGATCTGAATGTTGCAGACCCATTGACTAAGCCTCTCTCACGAGCAAAACATAATCAGCACCAAGGCTCCATGGGTGTTAGAATCATTACTGTGTAAGCTAGATCATTGACTCTAGTGCAAGTGGGAGATTGAAGAAAATATGCCCTACAGGCAATAATAAAGTTATTATTTATTTCCTTATTTCACGATAAATATTTATTATTCATGCTAGAACTGTATTACCCGGAAACATAATACATGTGTGAATACATAGACAAACAGAGTGTCACTAGTATGCCTCTACTTGACTAGCTCGTTGATCAAAGATGGTTAAGTTTCCTAACCATAGACATGAGTTGTCATTTGATAAATGGGATCACATCATTAGGAGAATGATGTGATTGACTTGACCCATTCCCACTAAAAAAAAGACACATCCGTGACATTTTGGGCCGAACGAATTTTTTTTTCTGTCATACATATGACACTTCTATGACGATAATTGTGACAAAACCCGGTATCATCATAGATGTGGTGGGCCCCTACTTCTATGACAAAAAATCATGACAGAAAATGGGCTTTTCGTCCTGGGCGGGCCGGAGACGTAGCTGCATGAAATTCTTTGGGCCGTCCACGGCGGAAAAAACCGTGGTAGAAGCGAGGGGGAGGAAAATTTCGGGGAGTTGCCGGTTACGGTGGGAGAGCGATGCGTGTTTCTCTCGTGAAATGCTGCAGCGTGTGTGCGGCGTTGGCTCTAATCAAGCCGAAGCGGCGTTGGGCTCTAATCAACCCGGCGATTGCACTGCGAGCAAGGCGTTATTGAGCGCGAGCGATCAACCGATGGTTGTTAATCGAACCCGATGGGCGATTCGCCGCTACTACTGCTAGTGAGTGTTGCGTGGGCGGGGGGTTGGATGAGCGATGGCGGTGGCGTTGCCTTTGGATGAGCAGGAACCCGTGGTGTGGAGGGCTGGATGAGCAGTGAGCGGTGGAGGGTGGCCGTGGAGGGTGGTTGAACAGGACCCGTGGTGTGGAGGCTGGATGAGCAGTAGATGGTGGAGGGTGCCCGTGGAGAGGGTGGTTGAGCAAGGCGGTGGAGTAGCGCCGCGGTGGAGGCTGGATGAGCAGGGAGCCCGTGGAGGTGGAGGAGGTCGACGGTGGAGATGAACGGTATCCCATGGAGTCCGTTTTGCGATCGCCACACCCCCCCGTTTGACCGTGCCGCTCCAACACAAGTCCGTTTCGTCCGTTTTGCGGTACGCCACACCCCTCCCGATCAACAGGACCCCCGTTTCGACCGTAGGAGGTCCGTTTCCTCCGTTTTGCGGTACACCACACCCCTCCCGATCAACAGGACCCAAGTTTCGATCGTAGGAGGTCCGTTTCTTCCGTTTTGCGGTACGCCAGGCCCCTCCCGATCAACAGGACCCCGTTTCGAATGTGGCCGGTCGAACACAAGGCCGTTTCCTCCATTGTACGGTATGCCAGGCCTCGTTTCCATCGCCTGTTCCGTCCAAGCCCTCCCGATGAACACGACCACGCATTCCATTCCGACCCAGCCGGTTGGCTCCCCATGAACACGACGTCGATGCTGTTTCTCTGTTCTGACCCAGCCATGTATGTATGCGCGAGTAGGCGTTCGAGACCCTGCCCGTATGTACGTACGTGGCCGTATTTTCTTTATTGCACCCTCGCGCTATGCGTGCGTGTACATGCTACGTCGCGCCTCTACTACAACACGCGTGCGGCGCCTCTACATCTCGACGCGTGCGCGCCTCTACATCGACCAGTATGTACGCACACGTTCACGACCAGAATGACAACGCTACGTACGCTTCGACCAGGTGGGTCCCGACTGTCAGGCACTTCCTTGCGTGCGAAGATGTAGCTGGTGGGCCCTAGCAGTCAGGGGAGCGAATCATTTTTTTGCCCGGACGCACTTCTTTGCGTGTGAAGGTGTAGCTGGTGGGCCCCAGCAGTTAGGGGGAAACGTTTTTTTCGCGAAATATGGTGGCCCATCCGGTGGGTCCCCGCTGTCAGGTGGAGGAATAATTATTTTGCGCGTAATAAGGAGGCACTTCATTGCTGCGGCCGTGGACCCAGTGTCGGCCTCTCCACGTCTGATCCACGTCCGATGGAAGCTGTTCCTTGACCATATTGACCACGCCGCGCGAGAGCACCGGGGTGGTGGACGGCAATGCGAGCCTAGGAAGGGGCGGCGGAGCCGGGAAGACGCGCGATGGATGCCCACAGCGTGAGAAGTCTGAGGGTTCACCGGTTCGCTGCGGTGTGAGGCTGCCGTCGCCGCAGAATAACGAGGTGTCGGTGAGTAGAGGATGGCCTGCCAGCGGTGGGAGTAGTAAGGCGGTGAGGCCTCCGCTGCATCGCAACCGACCCGCGGAGGCGGAGCACGAGCCGCGACCGATGTTGGTTTGTGCGGCTGGAGCAAGAAGACCAGAGGTTGAAGAAGCACTACGGCCGTTGGATGGCCATCGTCACGGTCCTTTGCAGCTAGAATCATGCATATTGACTAAGTTGACAAAGCCCCGTCCCGTCAACTTAGTAGGCCCTAAGTCAGCCTGCCACTATCTTTGGGTCCCGATTAACGGGGAGTATTCATTTTTCATGCGTAATAAGGAGGCACTTCCTTGCGTGCGAAGATACAGCTTGTGGGTCCGAGCTGTCGTGGCGGTAACATTTTTTCGCGAAATCTGAGGCCCTTTCGGTGGGTCCCGATGTCGGTGGGCGAATCATTATTTTGCGTGTAATAAGGAGGCATTTCCTTGCGTGCGGCCGTGGACCCAGTATCGGCCTCTCCGCGTCTGATCCGCCAGATGCATGTCGGTCGTTGACCACGTTGACCAGGCCACGCGAGAGCACCAGGCGGTGGATGACGGCGAGGCCTAGGAAGGGAACGACACGGAGGCAGGGAAGACTCATGATTGTTTCCCATGCGGAGGGGAGTACGACCAGCGAGGGTTTACTTGGTTAAATGCCGTCGCGGAGAATAACAGCAAGTGTGGGTGAGTAGAGGATGGCTAGGCCAGCGATAGGAATGCGGTGGGGCGGTGAGGCCTGCGGCAGCTGATCGGCCATGGGAGGAGGAGCAGGTAGTCCCTCCGGCGCTTGTTTGAGCGGTTGGAGCAGGAAGAGCAGCGATTGAAGAAGCACGACGGCCATTGGATGTCCATCCAACAGTTACTGCTTGTGCGTCAACCTTTTTTTAGGGAAGCCTCAAATCTGTGGAAAACAACATACAGCCCATCTGCCACTATTTCTAATAATTTACAGCCCATTTGCTAATTCTTAAGGTTTTGTTTGGAGCCCATATTCTTTTTGTTAGCATTACAACCCATATTGTGGCTACGGTTAAAAAATTATACGAAATTTTGCATATTTCGGTGCGGTCCGAACTGTTTTTAATCCCGAAATTTCGACTCACATTCAAACTAATTTTAAAAATAAATGTATATCAATATAAAATCCTACAAATTCTCCACGCATAAAAAATAATGTAATTTAAAATCTCGAAATGAAAAAAAAGATATTTGAAACTAATTGCCGGTTTGATGTGATATAAAAATGTACATCCCATTTCTCATTACTGATAGGCCATTTTCTCGGCTAGCCGAATGAAGCTCTCCTCGTCTTGAAAGATTTGCAGCCCAATAGGCCCGACAAAGCGACATACTTGGCAAATCACAAAAAAACTGGGCTGTGGCCTTGGACCCAGTGTCGGCCTCTCCGTCTGATACTCTTCCGATGGAAGTCGGTCGTTGACCACATTGACCACCCAGCGCCGAGAGCACCAGGGCGGTGGACGACGGCGAGGCCTAGGAAGGGACGACGAGGAGGCTGGGAAAACGCGACGATGGATGCCCACGCGAGAGGAGTACGAGGTTCACTGGTTCGGCTGCGACATGAGGCTCTTTGTCGCCGCAGAATAACATGGGGTGTGGGTGAGTAGAGGATACCACAGGCCAGCGATGGGAGTAGTAGGGGCGGTGAGGCCTCCACGCATCACAACCCGCCACGAGAGGCAGGAGCACGTGGCACGACCGGCGCTGTTTTGGGCGGTGAAGCAAGAAGACCAGAGGTTGAAGAAGCACTATGGCGTTGGATGGACATCGTGCGGTCACCGGAGCTAGAATATTGACTAAGTTGACAAAGCCCTCCGTCCTCGTCAACTTAGTAGGCCCAGTCATCCACCCACTATGGTGGGTCCCACTAGCGGGGGTATTCATTTTTGGTGCGTAATAAGGAGGCACTTCCTTGCGTGCGAAGATATAGCTGGTGGGTCCGACCTGTCGCCGGGGGGGGTTTGAAATCTGAAGCCCTTCCCACGATGCTGCGTCTGATTGCATAATAAGGAGGAACTTTCCTTGCGTGTGACCATGGACCTCGTGGGTCCCAGCCATCAGGCTCTCCACGTACAGTCCTCTTCCGATGACTCTCGTATGTTGACCACGCCACGCCGAGCGCACCGAGGCGGTGGACGACGGCAAGGCCGCAGACTGGAACGACCCGGAGATGGGGAAGACGCGGTAGTGGAGTCGCAGACGGAGAAAAGTGGGAAACTTGACTGGTTCGGGTGCGGGGTGGGCCTACACTCGGCAGAGAATAACAGGAGGTGCGGAGTGGAGGGATGGCCTGGCCGTCGGCGGGGTAGCGTTTCGCTGAGGAGCGCAAAACAACGCCGCTGGACGCCGAAGGCTAGAGCAAGCGGTTCCGGTAGCGCTGGGGGAAGAAGACGAGAGATTGAAGAAGAATGCCGGCCGTTGGATGTAAATCCAACGCCTTCTTAGGCTTCGACCTACTAGCCCACATGTCAGCCAGTCCATTTGTTTTTTTAGTTCATTTGGTGGGCGGGTGAAACAATGATGTAGCATCTATGCAGCCCGTTTAAATCCCATTTGCATTTTTCTCGAAATCCGCGGACTTGCTGGGCTGGATGATAATATCATGTTGGGCTAGACGGAGAAATGTTATAAAAACATAAACACATGATTGCACGTCAGTAAAATCTTTGCAAGCTTATGTACGCAATCACTAGGAGTTAACTTGGCAAGTTATATATAAACAATTATTATTATTATTTTGTAGAACTTTCAACTTACGAAATAAAATATCATTTAATTTGATGAGTTAATAGTACATTGGGTATTATTATTTTTAGGCTAGGCGTGGGACAGTTGAGTTGGTTCTAGGGAAAATCTTGGGAGAAAACTCAGTTTACATCGAAAAAGAAAGTGGGAGAAAATTCAGAGACCTGCTGGGTCCACCTGAGGAGAGGAATATGTTGGGAGGAAGGACATTCAAAGCACGGCAACCGATGAACTAGTTTTTTTTATGGACAAGTGAACTAGTTTACATACATTAGCAAATAGCCACTAAAAAAGCAATCAGGTTAATGGGTTCTTAAAAGAAATATTTCGGACAAAACAGATAATTACGACACATAGGCTAATGCATGAAACACTCAGATGATAAAGGTGCTAATAAACAGATAAAGTACAACATCTAGACCTTCCTGGCACGCTTGATCATGACGCTGCGGCTGTCCGTGTACTCGTCGGTTATGGGAAGCAGACACGCCCTCATGTTCAAGATCTGCCTGTACATGTCGTAGCATGCGTATGCGTCCTTGGCCGCATAGGTTATGTAGGCTAGATTCAGAGATACCTCCCACATGTTCAGGTCATCTTCTTTCATGTTGGCGTATCGAAATCGATGATGGTCTCAAAGAAGGTCAACCACGGAGTCCTTCTCCTGCCCGTTGCTGATGATCTTGTATTACTTCTGGATGTCGACAAGCTTGTTGCACCAGATGGCTGAATCATCGCATTCTTCCTTCTCTCCACCGTAGCGGAGGTGCAGTCGGTGCTGCCGGTGAAACGGGCGAATGCTCCAGAACCTGGTGTAGCCATAGGCTTGAGGCGAGGCAGAGCTTCACCGAGTCCGTATCGTTGGTGTACATCACATTCAACTTGGTGCAGCCATAGGACTGAACGGCGAACTAACTCCTTGCTGAAGTCCATATCCAGCAGGCTCACCCCTCGGATCGCCATTGGAGTCTCTTCGAGCATGGTTGATAGTATAGCCAGCTGCTGGCTATAAGCCAGTGCCATGTCATCTACAGCCCATCTTATAGTCAACATGTACAATAGTAGATCGAAAGAGTGTACTATTTTTTTATTATGTGGCCCACCTTTCATTCTCACAAAGTGCCTAGGAGCACGTGCTAGAGCTGGCTCTTCACGAAGAGCCCGCTTACCTTCTCTCTGCTCTTCTCTTTCCTCCAACTAAGCAGAAATATACTAGTTTATGCCTTATAGCCCGCTGACTCAGCTCTATTGTACTTGCTCTTCGAGTGAACGAGTGTGTAGGCGGCGGCAGCAGTTCGTTTTTCAGCTCTTCGGGAACTGGATTCAACAGTAAGCTGAGTGTGTACATGTGACAACAGTTACTACCCCTCCCTCGTCCGCTGCACGCCCGGCAGAAGATGCACCCTCGGCGCATTCAAACGCCTCCATTAAGAAACCTACTCCGACCACACGTCGGTTCACGAGCGGGTCTGTATTGGTACTGTAATAACAGGAGTTAGTGGTCACTTTACTTAAATTTAATTAGCTTTAATAGAAATTTATACTTAAAACAAGCAATGCATTGGCTCTTTCTATCAGTGCCACGGGATCAACATGCACAACAATTAGAATTATTATTCTCAGGACGCACACGATCAGCACATTTGTCACACTTTCACAAAGACAATACTACCAAGTTTGAATTGTTTGTTATGGTTGCTGTCCTCTGCATCATCATGCCGTGTTTCCCAGCTTGCAAGATTCAGAACCAACAAATAAGATCCAAATAATAAGTACAACAAAGATGCCTACACATCTCATTGATTCCCAGCTTGCAAGATTCAGAACCAACAAATAAGATCCAAATAATAAGTACAACAAAGATGCCTACAAGTCTCATTGATTCCCAGCTTGCAAGATTTAGAACCAACAAATAAGATTCAAATAATAAGTACAACTAAGATGCCTACACATCTCACTGATTCCCAGCTTGCAAGATTCAGAACCAACCCATTAGAGCCTTTTGATAAAGTGAATATCGGGATTAAATCCATCTTGGCTAGCCATGTCATACAATCGAAGAACTTGGCGAATGCTCTTGACCGTCACAACATCTGTAGTAGAGTATTCATGTTTGCACAACATGTTTGCATAGCACAAACAAGGAGACAAGAGAGCATGATTTCGCTTTAGTTGAACCATTTTGTGCAATTCCACCAAAATTGAGAGATGTTGCTCTTGACCGTCACAAGGAGATAGGAGAGCATGGTTTCACTTTACTTTAACCATTTTGTGCAGTTCCACCAAAATTGAGAGATGTTGCCCATGTGACATTTTAGTTGAACTGCACAAGACACTCATTCCAAAAAAAAGTGTTTTGTGCAGTTCACCAAAAGGTCACAATAGCAACAAGGTGAAATGGATATCCCTATCTACACAAAATGATAGAAGTAAACAGTTGCTGGTCAATAAGAATATACGAAACATATACAAAATGAAAAGAAGCATCTTAATTATGTTCATGGCAATCACGCAAGGACGGTAGAAATTTTAAAAGCGTCGGCAATGCTTCATGTTACCGAAGCATTACGATCAACAATGAGATTCCTCGATATGGGATTACTTTAATGGTGGCATTGCTTGTTTACGGACACGATAAATCAACAGCAGCTAAAGAGTTGGTTTAAGGGCATGGGACCGTGGGGACACCAGGACACTCAAGAGCGTAAAGGAGCAACTTACTTATCATCTTGGGGAAAACAGCGGAGTGCCATTTGTAACACAGTTTAATTGCATCTTATCACTGGAGGCATTAGATTAACAATAACACTGGTTAGACATGTCCCTAAGGTAACACTATGATCGCTTCATTTTACATGCGCCCTACAGCAAAAGGTTGGTTTACCCGCAAAAAAAAACAACAAAAGGTTGGTATAAGGACATGCGACAGTGGACGCATTAGCATAATGTACCTACAAGGAGGCATAAAGTGGTGATGCCGAGCTTGTTCATGCTATGTGAGGGCAGCAAACCTAATCCTGGAGACCTTTTACTATGTGAGGGCAGCAAATCTAATCCTGGAGGCCTTTTACTATGTGAGGGCAGCAAATCTAATCCTGAGACCTTTTACTATGTGAGGGCAGCAAATCTAATCCTGAGACCTTTTACTATGTGAGGGCAGCAAATCTAATCCTGAGACCTTTTACTATGTGAGGGCAGCAAATCTAATCCTGGAGACCTTTTACTATGTGATGGCAGCAAATCTAATCCTGGACATACTCTGTTGAGTTGTCCACTAGCCGCCACTTTCTATCCTTTTTTCAACCAATAATAGATCTGTTCCTTATCCAGTTTGTACTGCGTTTTCCTATTATTTACCTTTTCAACCAAGAGACCGGTTGGGTATCCGGTCTTTACTACTTTTACCATATTATTTCCTCTTTGAATAAAGTCCTAGATTTATGCTACAACTTTCCCCCCTTTCTTCGTTGTTTGAACAAAGCCCTAGATTCGAATGCATGAAGTAGCTTTACCTCTAATAATACTAACAATTTAGGTGGCTTTCGAAGAGCTGATGGGAGTAGAAAAAGATGCACATGCAGACACGTGGGAAGCTGGGGCAGTAGAGCAAGGCCGCTTTCGAAGAACTTATACCCGAGGGTCGCCGGGATGTCGGCGGCGGCAAGTCGGATCTGCGGACAATACGGCAGGGAGGAAGAAGGGTCGGAGGACCTCCCAAGCCGGCGCTGTGTCGGAGAGAAGGCACGGGCAGAGGATCGGGCCCCTCCGGCAGCTGTGGGTTTCCTCCCTCGGCGGTGATGACCGCGTGAACGATGCACCTTTTAGTCCTCTACACACACCGGCCGAAGGGATCCGGCCGGATCTGTGACCAGCGGTGAGCAGAGAGAAAATGTCGCTACCGTTGTGTTGTTTATATCTAGAGAGGATGAGAGAATGAACAGAGCAACCCAAGTAAAGCAAGCGCTCAGGCCCCTGCGTCCATATATAGTGTAGTGATTATCTTTTTTCTCTCCACAACAAGCGTTTCAATTTGTGTACGTGGCATTAAAGAAAACAAACTCTCTATTTAAGGTGACCACTCTACGACTCCTAGTTACTACTACTACAGTACTACCTCCGTCCTAGTTTATAGGTCCCTTTTATTGTTTGTGCCAAATTTTGACTAAAGATTTAACTAACAAAATGTTAATGCATGTCAAGAAAAATTATCTCATTGGATTCGTATTTGAACATAGTTTTGAAAAATATAATGTTTGGTGACATGCGTGAACATTTTCTTAGTTTAATCTATGGTCAAAATTTGGCACGAAATACAATGGGGACCAATAAACCCGGAAATAGGTAGTATTGTTCACTTGTGCTCCCCGCCCCTCCATTCATTGAACAACCCCACGGGTGAATAAACATACAGTAAGTAATGTATTTATATAGAACGAACAAGCTGAGGGCGGGGCTTTTCCCGGGCAAGATCTGTGGCAGTTTTGGTAGGCGGTTTGACAGAGAGGCGAGGAGGGTGGCGAGTGGGGATGTGCGATTTGACGGCGGTTACTGCTGAAAGACTTGTGATATGACCACTCACTATAGTCATGAATTATCAGGCGCCCGACCGGGTGATGCCCCCTTCCGCTCGGCGCTCTAATCATTGCATGACACGTTGATTCGGATGTGGCTCGCCACATGTCGGAGTATTAAGAAGGAGCAAAGAATGATGCGGTATATACTAGTACTATACTACTCCCTCCGTTCCTAAATATAAGTCTTTGGAGAGATTTCACTATGGACCACATACGGAGAAAAATGAGTGAATCTACACATAAAATGCATCTATATACATCTGTATGTGGTCCACAGTGAAATATCTACGAAGACTTATATTTAGGAACGAAGGGTGTACTACTCAGATTGGAGGAGTGCGAACCACGACAACCCAGTGAACCAGCCATGCGAACCACAGTAGCCCAGTGAACCAGCAGTAGAAAACAATAATGTGGTGATATGGCCATAAAAAACAATGTGCTACGGTCCACACTATAGCATGTACAATAACACTCCTCTTTGTTTGGATCCCTGAGTTAGAGCTAGTTTTGGTTGAAATAGCCTCAAAATATCGAAACAAGAGGGGTTAGTTTGAGCTAGTTTGCTCTAACCCAGCTAAAAAAACTAGCCCGGTGGAGAGGTTCTAATTGGGTTAGTTATCCTGGGCCCACTAAAAGAGAACTAAAAATCTCACTTGCCCGCACTGCATCACTCCCTAAAAAATCTCACCGCCCGCACTGATCGCTCCCCCCTCTCACGACTCCTCTCTGCTCCCCATAGGGCCACCCGCCCAAGCGCCGCCCTCTCTCTCCTCCAACCGCCTCTCCTTTCAGCCTCCGCCGCCCTACTCCGTCGCGCCTCTCCTCCGACCTTGAAGGTCGCCTGCCCCCCTTCAGAAGTTGTTTTTCTCCTCTGTCAGAGGCTTGGCGCGGCGCATCTACCAGGGAGGTCGCGAGAGGGGTGAGTTTGTTCGTTCCTTGTCTGTCGCATGACCATATCATTGATCTTGCTTGCTCTAGCGCTAATTCTGATTTGAAAAAGTAGATCCTGATCAAACTTGCTATAGATTTGTGGTGCACGCATGGAATTGTTTGATGCTGCTTGAGGAGGTAGTAAATCTTTCTAGAGGCCCAAAGATTCAGGTCACCTTTCTAGGTATTTCAATTTCAGGCTTCCATTATTTGTAGAGGCCCAAAGATTCAGTTCACCTTTCTTGGTATTTCAATTTCAGGCTTGCATTGTTTCTAGAGGCCCAAAGATTCAGTTCACCTTTCTAGGTATTTGAGTTTCATGCTTGGATTATTTCTAGAGGCCCAAAGATTCAGTTCACCTTTCTAGGTATTTCATTTTCAGGCTTGCATTATTTCTAGAGGCCCAAAGATTCAGTTCACCTTTCTAGGTATTTCAGTTTCAGGCTTGCATTATTTCTAGAGGCCCAAAGATTCAGTTCACCTTTCTAGGTATTTAAGTTTCAGGCTTGCATTATTTCTAGAGGCCCAAAGATTCAGTTCACCTTTCTAGGTATTTCAGTTTAAGGCTTGCATTATTTCTAGAGGCCCAAAGATTCAGTTCACCATTCTAGGTATTTTAGTTACAGTCTTGCATTATTTATAGAGGCCCAAAGATTAAGTTCCCAGGCGGCGGCAAGCGGCCCTGCTACCCATGCCGGTGTCGATCTCAACTCACAAGGGCCGGCGTCGGAGGGGTTCCCAGGGCTTGGGCTCTACAGAGCCTTCCTCCAGAGCGACGATTGCGAGCTCCTCCCTCGGTGCGTGAGGGGCTCCGCGCTCCCTCCCTATCGTGAACAACTTCCGTGATGAGTTAGCTCATTCTTTGTTTCATGAAGTGTTTTTTTTATTTTGTTGTCGGTGTACTAGAGTAGGGTACCCTAGTAGCGAAACTCGCACGGGCAGCGATGCAAGACCCGTGGCGGGGCCGCCCGGTGACCGCCAAGGTTCTCAAAGCAGCTCCTTTGGAGCCATTCAAGAACAAAGTATTCAAGACCCCGGCAAGAGGAGCTTGCCGGGAAGGCCACTCAGTAAGCACGGCGGAAACAAGACCCCAAGAAGAGGAGCTTGCCAGAAGGCTTGGTGAGCGACAAGCTCCCGAAGCGACAAGGATTCAGCATGCAAGATGCTTGCCGCGGCAGTAACCTCTCTTCATCTCCGCTCCAGCTCATCCGCCAACGTGTCGCCGTGGGGCTACTCCGAGCACGCTGTCGGCGGGCTGTGCAGCCAGCGGGGAGCAGCGATAAGCGGCGCTGACAGGCTTACCATCGTGGCAAACGGTGGTGCACTTGACGGTCCCTTTTGAACTGTTCAGGAGACAGGGACGGGCATTTATTGATCTTGTCCCTTGCCGTCAGAGTTAGGTATATGCACTGTACACTGTACAAGTCGGTGTACCAACTACTGTTTTTCCTATTTTACCCTTGTCTACTTGCCACCTGTCGGTGACCCCTTGAGCCTATAAAAGGAGGCCCAAGTGCAACGTAGAAAGGGTTCGGCTCGTTCGGTTCATTCGACTCATTCGAGACCACACTCACTCAGGCTAGGTTTTGTAGCTCTCATTGCTCCCTAGCAAGAACACAATACAATCAACCAAGCAGCAGAGGGAGTATTATCTCTCGGAGAGCTCCGGCTGGGTAAACTGCTCGTGTGCATCGCCGATCTGCTCTTTGTGCATTCTCCGCCCCCCTCCGAACCACAAGGGACTCGGTCCGCCAGGTCCCATAGGTGTTCGTGGGTCACGATCAGCTTCCCCGACATCTTTGTTCTCGAATGGCTCCAAAGGAGCCGCTGAGGATCTTGCCGAGACCAGCGCCCTGGAGCTCGACGCCCACGGAAGCTTGATGAAGACACCGTCGCCGGCCTTCAGATAGGCGCCGGGCTGAGGCTCTTCGGAGCCTGGTGCTGCATCGGTGGCGGAGGGTTCGGTGGTCGGCGTAGCGCCTGGCACTCCTGCGGCCTCGTGGCCGCCAAGACGATCACCAGCACCCTCCCAGCCTCTCGCGCCAAGAGCCTTGGTGGCCTCCTCTCGGGCGGACTGTCGGCGCGGCCTCCTCCTCCATGTTGGCGGCGTCGTCATTGTTGCCGCGCGCGTCCTCCTCGCCGGCAACCGCAATCTCCATCGGCTCTCCGGCAGATGGGTCTGACAATGAGAGAAAGAAAGAACAAGTCAAGCAAATGTTCGAAAAGAAGAACAGAAGAAAAGAACCCAGGGGAAATTTTTAAGTAAGAAGATTACCCTGAACGGATCTCAGAGTCGCGGTCTCCACCATCGGAGGGTCATCGGCGCTGCCTTGACGGAGAAGCTCCTTGTCGGAGAGGCCTCCCTTGCCGGAGAGCGCTTCCTTGGCGGAGAGTTCTCCTTGGTGGCGAGTCGAAGGCATGTAACTTCGAGTGACCTCCGGGCCTCCCGATGAGGCTGCTCTGCTCCTGCACAATTCAACAAGTCGATACTTAGTGAAAAGGAGCACCCATGCACACCTAACCATAAGAAATAAACCAAATACTTACGCTGGGGCTGTGCTGGGGCTGCTCAAGAAGGGTTGCGGATCCGCAACGGGTCTCGATCGCCTCCACAGCCGCCATTGGGGAATCGTCTTTGACGACAACCACCGAGTCTTGGCCTCTTCGACGCCTCTCGAGCCAGCGTCCCGAAAAGGAAAGAGCTCAGAATGAAGCAAGTCGATACAAGATAAAGCAAGAAATTGAAGAATTACAAGTAGCAGCGACAAGATCTTACTCTTCCTCTTCTTCCTCGGAGCTGAGAGCGGAGAAATCAAATTCGCCCGGTGCGACAGCTGGAGGAGTAGGCTCCCTCGGACGCTTGGCGGGTGCGGGGCCGTGGCTCCAAGACCCCGCCCCGTTGTTGTGGCGGCATGAGGCGCCTCAGCTGCAACAAGCTTGCTTGTCATGTGGAGCGCGTCCGGGCGACGAGGCGGTTGTTGGTCTGCCCCGCCGCCCCGCCACTTCTCCGGTCTTATGGAGGCGTCTTCTTAAGCGGGGCGCTGGCTCCTCCCGCTGCAAGCTACTTGACGGCGGAGGGAGGCGCCCGGCAGGCCTCGTTCGGCTCAGCGTCGGGCTCGTCCTGCTCCTCCTCACCGGCGAACTCCTCTCGATCGGCAAGGCTTGCTGCCTCGGCTGCCTCTGCCTCCTCGACGGTGAACCCAAACACGCCGGCGGCAGCAGCTTCTGCCGCCTCCTCCAACCTTGTGGCGATGCGTGCCATCTCTTGCTCGGTGGTGTCGCGGGTGAGCCACTTTTGCTCGTCGGCGCGGATCGGCACTTCTTCCAAGTTGTCGAAGAACTGCTGCACGACGTCGTCGGCGGGCTCCTGCCAAGTTGGAACGATTCCATGGGAATTGCACAATGTCATCATCGGGCGGATGCGGTCAAGCGACGAGTTGTTGCACAAAGGCACGACTCCCCTCGGCAACATGAACCACTCGGGGTGATCTGCATCAGGCTTGAACAGCTCCCGCAGCATGGCATCCAGCTCCAAGACAGTGAAGTTCCAGTTGAGGCCCGGACGCAGCCTCATGATGTCCGCCGCGTTTTGGAACTCCCAAGCAGGCCTCCCCCACTCCTGCAAGGGCGCAATGCGGCGGCGAAGGAAATCCGCGCCAACAGCTCCTACGGTAAGCCCGGCATGCCTGAGGCGCAAGATCCAGGTCATGGCAATCTTCAACTTGGCATCCTCCGGCGCCAAGTTGCTCCAATCGTTGCCGCGCACTATAGGAGTTTGGCGCAGGGCAGTGAAAGGCTGTGGGTCCTCCTCTATAATCCAACACCAATCGGCTCTCCACTCCTCCCACTTGCTGCGTAGCTCTCCGTCAAGATATGCTTCTTTCTTGCCGATCCTGGAGATCCATGCAATCCCTCCGCAAGCGGCTCTCCTCTCTCTACTGGGCATGAAGTAGTGGCGGAAAAGGGCTACATTTGGGTGGACTCCGACAAAGTTCTCGCAGAGGTGTGCGAAAACTTCCATGGTGAGGACGGCGTTGGGGGTGAAATCAAGGAGGCGGAGGCCATATGTGTTCATGACGTCACAAAAGAATTCGGAAAAGGGCGGGCAGAGCCCGCAGTGGAAGAAAAGCGCGAAGAAGGGGTACCCGACGGAAACCTTCTCGGATGTGGCGGCGGAGATAACCTCGTCTTGGCTGGTGCGCCTGCCTCCGTCGACCAGAAGAGGTAATACAGCTCTCGCATCTCCTTCGCGTCGAGCAGGGGATCGAACAGGGCCCGCTCCTTCCGCAGCGCCGCAAGCCGCTGCGCCTCGGCCGACTTCACCCCTTTGCCCTTGTCGGCTTTCGGAGCCACGGCGGAGGTGGTGGAGGAATCCGACGGCGTTGGTGGCGCCGGTGGCAATGGGGAGGGGGCGGAGTGTCGCTCTCTTTAGACTCGAGAAGAAGGGGGGAGCGGCGGTGGTTTTTGATGTGACAGCAATGGCAAGTGGGTGTCCTGCCCCTATTTCCCCTTCTTATCAGGAGGGAGAGGGGGCGGGCGTTCCGCTTTTCCCATTAAACAAAGCCCCCACGATCTCCCCCAGGACGCCACGTCCGGAGCGTGCCGATCGTGGGGGACGTGGTGGGTCCGAGGAAAATAACTGCGCAATCTAGGCCGCGCGTGCCCGTGCACTGTTTTGGGCCTGGCCCAACAGAGCTCGGCGCCGTGTGTGGCCCGAGCCGGGGCTCTGCCGGTGTACTAGAGTAGGGGTACCCTAGTATCCCGAACTCGTGCACGGGCAGTTGCAGCACCCCGTGGCAGGGCCGGCCTGGTGACCGCCAAGGCCCTCAGCCGCTCCTTTGGAGCCATTCAAGAACAAAGTACTCAAGACCCCGGCAAGAGGAGCTTGCTGGGAAGGCCACTCAGGGCACGAAGGAAACAAGACCCCGGCAAGAGGAGCTTGCGGGGAAGGCTTGGTGAGCGACAAGCTCCCGAGCGCGACAAGGATTCAGCCGCGGCAAGATGCTTGCCGTGGCAGGCAACCTCTCTTCATCTCCGCTCCAGCTCATCCGCCAACGTGTCGCCATGGGGCTACTCCAGCACGCAGCGTGTCGGCAGGCAGCCAGCAGGGAGCAGCGATAGCGGCGCCGACAGGCTTACCATCGTGGAAAACGGTGGTGCACTTGACGGTCCCTTTTGCATTTGCTCGAGATGGACGGGCATTTATTGATCTTGTCCCTTGCCATCGAGTTAGGTATATGCATCATGTACATCGCATGTTGGTGTACCAACTACTGTTTTTCCTATTTTACCCTTGTTCACTTGCCCACTGTCGGTGACCCCTTGAGCCTATAAAAGGAGGCCCAAGTGCAATGTAGAAAGGGTTCGCCTGCTCGTTCATTCGACTCATTCGAGACCACACTCACTCAGGCTAGGTTTTGTAGCTCTCATTGCTCCCTAGCAAGAACACAATACAATCAACCAAGCAGCAGTAGGAGTATTATCTCTCCGGAGAGCTCCGAAGCTGGGTAAACTGCTCGTGTGCATCGCCTTGATCTGCTCTTTGTGCTGTCTCCGCCCCCTCCGAACCACAAGGGACTCGGTCTGCCAGGTCCCGTAGGTGTTCGTGGGTCACGATCAGCTTCCCCGACATTTGTGAAGCTTGATTGACGACTTGTATGTTTAAGTGGGATATCTCATTTGTATGAACAAAGTAAAAATTATCATGTTTTGCATGCTTGATTGTATAGATGGTTCGTTTATGTCAATTGTGAGCGGGAGGAGGCCACAGAAGAGCCGACCACACCAAGAGGGTGCTTGGATCCAAGGGACTTATTTTAGTCTGACTAAAATTAGGGTCCAAAGTAGTCAAATGATTGAGATAGAGCATTTATTGTCAACCTTACCCTGCCATCCATACACCTCTTTGGTTTAGAGTTAGTTCAGGGTTAGAATCTAACTCTAACCTCTAACCGAGTTAGAGTTCTCCTCGTCTCGGTTCATCGCCATCATACTTTCCCCATTCCTGTGTTTTCAGATCCTGCGAATCAAAGAGGCCCTTTTTCGAAAATCAAAGAGGCCCTTAGACTGGTTTAGGTCCGGTCATTTTTATAAACGTGTTATGTCCAAAATTTAATGAACGTGCTCCGGTTTCCATGAAAATAATCCGATTTCATGTAGTAATTCATTGATTTATTTATTCTTCCGCGGGGGGTTTGCATGTAATTCGTGAGGTCTGAAATGTAAAGTACCTCGGCATATGCTCCGAGTCGTACGTGCACTACGACCCAGATGCTCTATGTACCACATGTCGGCGAATGGGAGCACGTGGAAATAGCCTAGGAGTACATATAGGAGGATAAATGCGTGAAAAATATGTACTGTGAAGCGTAGCCGCGGTTCGAAAAGTAGACCTAAAGTGATGACAGCTATAGGTCGCACGCACCCAACTAGTGGTACTAGACATACGACTAATTTTTCCCTCAAAAAAAAGAGGCACGAGTGCTCAGTACTCCTATTCTATAAACACGAGTCCCATCTGACAACAGCGGCCGTGCTACAGCTAGCCCTCCTCCCTCGTTTCTCTCTTCTAACTCTAAACTCGGCCGATGCCCGATGGGTGGGGTGGGTTTGCTCAACTGCGGCCCCACCTCACAATGAAAACATTACGACTGGAATAAAAAATGCCATATACTCCCTCCGTTCATAAATATAAGCCTTTTTAGATACTACTTCAAATGGAATACAACATACAGATGTATGAAGACATAGTTTAGAGTGTAGATTCACTCATTTTGCTCCGTATGTAGTAGTCACTTGCTGGAATCTTTAGAAAGACTTATATTTGGGAACGGAGGGAGTACTATACTAATAAAACATTAAGGCCACGAGGCGATGCATTGCTGGTTACAGGAGGCAAGAAGAAGAGATGCATCCATCGACGACGTCCACCTCCTCGACTCAGGGCGCCGACCCACCGAACGACGCCTTAGTAGCAGCGGATTTCGTGGCCAGGTCGACGTGCTTCTGAACAATGGCGTCCAAAGATTCCAGCCACTGGAAGAAGGCCAACGTCTTTCTGTCCTCGCTTGCCTTGTAGTGGCCTATGTAGACTATTTCCTCGTAGACGTGGATGTGCAGGTCGATGGTTTCTTGCATGGCGAGGCGCTGCACGGTGAGCGCGGCCTCGAGGGGCACATTCTTTGTCGCGACCTCCGGCACCTGCAGGGCCACTAGGGCTTGAAAGAGTTCATCACCATGTAGGCCGATGAGGGTGGCAGGCAATGAGGAGCCTGGGTGCGCGGGCTGGAGCAGTACGGCAAGGTCGTCCGCGCGCTTCTTGACGGCTGTGAACTTGCGGATGGAGTAGTCCATCATGTCGTCCATCCAAGAGGCGAAGCCGGCGTCGGCGAGGGCTACGATGCTCGATGCGGTCGCCAAAGACCGTGTGGAACGCTGCACGCGGTCTTTGGGCCGCAGGCCGACGCCTTGATGATTTGACACAGCCGAATGCCGCTCGCGTCCATGGCCTCCATAGGTGTGCTTGTGGCTTCTGGTCACTTGGTCTTGGATTGGAGTGAGCAGTGTTGCGCAGAGACTTGGGAGTAGATGGATTGGAGTGGTGGGGGGCCTTTATTATATGAGAGTCCAAACTCTATTGCATTCACATCGTGCTTGCTCTAGTCTGCTTCTCCAATTAATTCCCTCTGCATGTAATTGAGGATGCACCATTGACCATTCAACGTCTCGGGAACCGCTACCCTCTTCCTCCTTGGCATTCAAGCACTGATGGACCCGTCGACGATGAGGTGCCTATGGTGACTTCGTAAGGGGCTGTTTGGTTCTAGGCCTAGCATTGCCACACTTTGCCACACATTTTTGCCAAGCTTGCCTAAGGTTAGTTCATCAAAATGAGAGCCACAAGTTGGCAAGCCTAAGGGAATCTTGCCACATTTTTTATGTGTATGCCATGTGGGGCCCAAGTGTGGCTTGCCTAAGATGTGGCTTGGACCAAACACTCACCTAAGTTGGTCAAACTTGCCTAACTTTAGATGTGGCAATCTTTGGAAAAGTTAGTCACAAACCAAACAGGCCCTAAATTTCAAGATGATAGTGCCGTGCAAAAGCGTTCATAGGGGTGAGTGTATGCGCGTATCTGAGCACTTGCGTCATCTTGTAAAAAAACAACGTAAATGCGTGTCAAAAGAGACTAGTCAAGATACTCAATATTGTGCACCTCGGAGAGGAAAACGATAGAACTAGTACGTATTTATTTACGGTGCAGATTCACTCATTTTGCTCCATATGTACTCCGTCTCGGTGTAGTCTAGTCACTTGTTGAAATCTCTAGAAGGGCAAATACTCCTTTCTGGTTTACAGGGCTATACTAGCAAGTAGTTGTAGGTACTAGTACAATAGTGGGATCACATAGCAATTTTGTCTCATGCAAGAGCCTGGCTATATGTGTGCTCCAATGTTCGCAACTGCAACATTCGGTTTGCGCTTGGCTCTTCGCCTCTTCGAGAAGACGAACAATGATGTTACTACTACTGCTTCTACAGTGTCGAATCCACTGCTGCATGTCCGTCCACCTCGAGCGGGACGGGTAGCTTGTTCTGGAAGTACTACTACTAAGCAAAAGCATATCCTCGTTTGCGAGCAACCGCACGCATGGGCGAGGGAGAAGGCGTGTAGTAAAATCAAGCTTCTCCTCGTTCTACGAGTTGACGCGACACATCATAGCACTGGCCCCACATGCTTGCCTCTAAACTTGGCTGAAAGACCCGCAGTGTACAATATATTTTCTGCAACCTCTAACATTTACCCACCACAAATTAAAATATATGTGGCCGTATGCATCGTTCTGATGCAGAGGCTGGGGAGTCCCCCCTTAAAAAAAACAAATTAAAATATATATTCCTGTCTTGACCAGATGAGTGTGCAAACTACAATCACCAGGGTGACAGGTAGGGCCAGAAGACTATTTTAATTTAAAAATAACTTCGAGACGGCCACATAGCATGGAGCCGACCCCAACTATTTTAAGCTTACAGGCACGGTACACGCTATCTAGACTACTCTACACATTCAACTGCCACACGAGCGCCCGGGCTGCGCTTGGCTCTTCGCCTCTTCGGGAAGTCGAACAATGATGGTGTACTATCTGCACCGGAGGAGTACTACAAGACGCTTCGCCATCCGCACCGATTGAACTGCTGCATGTCCACCGCGTGCGGGAGGGAGAGCGTTTAGCGAAAGCTTCTCCTAGTCTTGCCAGCCACCACGCTCATGGGCGAGGGAGGGACGCTCTTGTCTTTGAGTGTATGACAGGTGGGCCCGACAAGTGTGTGGCCAACCTGTCATACAGCCAAAGGCAGGTGCAGTTAAGTCCGCGAGGGAGAGGATAATCAAACTTCTCATTGATGTACGAGTTGACGCGACACATCAAAGCACTGCACTCGATATATTTCAATAATTTGCGTTTACCGATGCATTAATTACAATGCATGCATGCATGCCATGAATCTTCTTTTGATAGTACTTGCATGTGTTGATTTAATGCACCTTGAAGGATGGTTGTGCATGACGAGGGCGAGATCATGCAGACCGAACAGGAACAGGACCCGACGATGGAGCTCTCTAAGGTCTCGATGGACCTCACCATGCTCCATCGCCTTTGTGCCTCCGCCTTGACGCCCAAAGTGTATGAGGTTCAATACACCTCGTCTGCTCGCTGATTGAGCAAGGTGCAGGTTTCTTGATTGATGTGCTGTTGGATTGATTTGTGCAGTGCAAGGGAGGGCACCTGTCCTGCGCGGACTGCCACGTCGAGCGCCCCGAGAACCAGCGGTAGTGCCAAAAGTGCGAACGCGGCGGTGGCTTCGACGTGCGGAACACGGCGGTGGACTCCGTCCTTTCATTGGTGAGGGTGGAGTGCCCGCATGAAGGCTGTGGGCTCTACGTCACTTACCAGAAGCTCGCCGATCACCAGAGCGTGTGTCCCTCGCGCCCTGCAAATGCCCCGTGCCCGTCTCACTCGGCCAGGGCGCCGCCGGCGCTACCACCACATCAGCACCGCGCATCCCATGCCCGTGCACAGGATCCAGTACGGCAAGGTGCTCCAGCTGCAAGTGCCATTGTCGGAGCCACGACTCTTGCTGTTCGTGGAGGAGGACCGCCGCGCATTTTTCTTGGTCGGCAGCGTGCTCGACATCGGCGCGCCTATCGCCGTGTCGGTCGCCTCAGATCGAGCGGGCGCCCCCACCGCCGCACTACTTGGCCAAGCTGTGGGCGAACGGCCCGGGGGAGCCCAAAGGCACGACCGACGCCGTCAAGGTGGAAATGGAGGTGACAAGCAGCAAGGATCCCGCGACGCCGACGCAGCGGAGCTGACCTTCTTGATGTTCCGCCTAAGCTGCTGGCCGGGCTAAGCTTGTGTCCTCCACATTCAGATTGACAAGCTCACGCCCTAAATGTTTCGACAAGGCCTTCTGTTTATCTTAGTAATATGCTAATATAGGGATTACCTTGGTCTACTTTAGCTTAAGAAATGGTGGGTTTTGGTGGCGCAAGCAATTACTTCGACATCGGATCAAGAATTTCCAACAATGAACGATATTTTGTGTCTGTTGGATATAAAGTTCCTTTGGGTAAGAGTACTACTTGTCATCAAAATGGATAAAAGGAGATGTATGTAGACGTATTTTAGTTCTAGACACGCCCCTTTTATCCATTTTGATGACAAGCACTCCTCCGCTCCACAATACATGCCTTCCATTTGTCAAAATATAGATGTATCTAGACATGTTTTAGTATATAGGTACATCCATGATAGAGCCAATCGGATGGTTGAGAACACTACAATTGTAGCTACAGATGCGTGTATGACTCCTAGATGCAGAGGGCCGAGGGTCATCATCCTCCTTTTGAGAAAAAACAGACGCTGCGTGTGAGAGGGCGAAAAGGCATGCGTGCACCTCTTCTCTTCCTGTATAACGTACTAATACTAAACTCAGAGTACAAGTTTTTGAGCTTGCGTCTCGTCACATTCCAAATTACTCCACGCTATATTGAATTGCAAACTTGTTCACACCGATCACAACCTAAACGGTTTCCCACTTAGGAGCGTATTAGTACCACGCTAGTATATTGAATTCCAAACCTGTTCACACCGATCACAACCTAAACGGTTTCCCACTTAGGAGCGTATTAGTACTAGGTTATAAATACTAGTATGCCAAGATGACTGCACATTCCTCCTCAACTCCTCATCCACAAAAACAAACAAGTCATTCAGCATCCTTCCCTTGCGTCTGCCATGGCCAGCGTGAGTTCTGGGTCGAGAGATTGCTACCAGGGAGAGGCGAGCATGGAAGTGGAAGCACGAGAGATGTCCCGCCTCGCTGCGAGAGCAGCCGACATGTCCCGCCACGCGGAAGTAGCAGCACAGAGGTCCCGCCGCGCCGCTGAAGCAGCACGGAGGTCTCGTCGCGCTGTCGATGCAGTAGACTTGTCCAGCCGCGCCGTGGAAGCAGCAGAGATGTCCCGCCGCGCCACGAATGCAGCAGAATGTCCCGCCGCATCGCGGCGGCCTGGGAAAATTTCTCGCGGGCAAGCGATTTAATCGTTATAAAGCGCATGCATGCGATCGCCCATAGCCGATGGATCAGATCTCCGGCTTGGCGAGGTTGCAGGACGACGTGAAAGCCTCGCTTGAACAGGCTACCGCGCCATCCGCAACTAAGGGAGGGCAATGAGAGGCTCCGGCCGAGCGCGACCTGCCGAGGGAGAAGATCGTCCGGTGCGTACCAGCAGGAGGAGACCAGTGCCTTGTTGAAGAGGACCGCGCCATCGCCAAGAAACTTATGGACGAGAATGACATGCTCCGCAACGAGCGCCAAAGGCTGGTGGAGGAATCCGTGGATGTTCTCAAGCAGCGTCTTGAGGACACGAAGAGCTCATCGCCGCCGCCGCGGAGACTAGTTCCCGCGGCCTGCAAAGAACACATCAAGAAAGTAGAGATCAGCGAGCCGATCCTTGTCTTCCTTCTTCTTTTGCCCTTGTGTATTTCGGGCGTAGCCGCATGTGGCTTTTTAATTATCTTTCTAATTATGTAAGACAATTAATCGTCCTTATCTTTCTGTGGAAGATCAATGTTGCGAGGCTCGAATCAAGAAAACTCTTGCTGTGGCGACCCTAGCATTGCTGTTCTTCTAGTTGCTGCTAGGCTTCCTTCAGTTTCCTGGTTTCTTTTGATGTAATAATCGGTTTAGGATGTCTATTGTGTCGTCGGTTGTGAAATGTTGGGTTCTAGCGCGGATGTTTGGCCTTTGTTGGCCTCTTGGGATGTTGCGATTTCAATCTGGTACTTTTAGTCCTTCGTGTTAGGCTGGAGTTGTGTTGAACTTCTTGTGAATTGTGGTGGTTTTAAGTAATGAAAATCGGAAGGGGCAAGCCCTTCTTTGATAAAAAAAATCGTCCTTATATATTCATCAGTCTTGCTATAAGTCGCAGTAGATGCTATATAGGTCTGTCGGATCTTACATCAAGATCCGTGCTGTCAGATTTTCTTTTTTCTCTCTTAAATCTCAGTCGAGTGAGACATAGCCACGCCATTAAACAGAGGCTCGGGCGCCATTAATGGAGACCTTGGGAGAGAGGTGGACGGCAGATGGAGGTCAAAGGGCTCTCCTCCCGATAAGCACGCTGGGGTCTGATCGCACGCCTCTCGTACTCAAATAGCTACCCTGCACGGCGCCTCCTAGCTAATAAAAAATGGGACGCGTATGCACGTAAATGGTACTAGTAAGTAGAACGCCCACGGTTTCAATAATACTTGTGTTTCCGATTGTAACGTGACAAGACTTGTTCCAAAATGACTTTGTTGATTGTTAATGTGTGCGCCGCAAATCGGACTGCAAATTTATCAAGAGCATGTTGGTGCCATGTCATGGCACCAAGCCAAGTTTCATTATTTTCATGCGTGTTTTAGATTTACATGAATTAAAAAACTAAGTTTCTCAATGTTTCCAACCCAGCCACGACAGAATTTTGAATTTCATTCCCATTTCTTGCATGGAACCTAGAAATTTACCCGAGGACACACATGTGATTTTTCAACCAACTTTGGTGCACTCGAACATGTGCTTGTATTTCAAATTTGAATTATGCACACAAAGGTGACACGTTCCCTCCTAGAACCACGAGCCTTCTTGAGAGAAGCTCCGATTTGCAAGAAGCTTATACCAAAATTTGTTCCTATTCGGCCAATTTTTTTTACCATGGCATGGTACTACCATGACATGACACCATGCCAAGTTTCATGATTTTAAAACCAAGTTTCTCAATGTTCTTGACGAAGCCACGATGCCCAGATGTTTGAATCTTATTCTCATTTTTTGCATGGGAGTAGAAATTCACCCGAGGACACAAATGTGATTTTCAACCAACTTTGGTGCACGGGAGCACGTGCTTGTAGTTCAAATTTGAATTATGCACATTAAATGACCAAAAACTCAATTAATGTGTAAATAAGGCCAAACGGCCGGAATAATTCCAAAATTTAACAGGCACTCATGTAGTTCTATGTTGCCTTTGTAAATAAACTCAAGGGGACAACGATATCGCTTTCAAGACTCAAAGGTGACACTTTCCTCTCAAAACCACGAGCCTTCTTGAGAGAAGCTTCGTTTGCAAGAAGCTTATACCAAAATCTGTTCCTATTCGCCATTTTTTACCACAACATGGTAGTACCATGACATGACATCCATGCCAAGTTTCATGATTTTCAGACGTGTTTTGATTTACAAGAATTTTAAAACCAAGTTTCTCAATGTTCTCGGCGAGCCACGATGCCCAGATGTTTTAATTTTATTCTCATTTCTTGCATGGGACCTAGAAATTCACCCGAGGACACAAATGTGATTTTTCAACCAACTTTGGTGCACGAGAGCATGTGCTTGTAGTTCAAATTTGACTTATGCACATTAAATGACCGAAACTCAATTAATGTATAAAAACGACAAACGAACCCGAATAATTCCAAAATTTAACATGGCACTAATGTAGTTCTATGTTGCCTTTGTTAAGAAACTCAAGGGCGGGGTGGTACGTTCCTCTTAGAACCACGAGCTTCCAAATCGCCCAATTTTTACCACAACATGTTAGTGCCATGACATGACACCATGCCAAGTTTCATTACATGAATTTAAAATCTAAGTTTCTCGATGTTCTCGGCAGAGTCATGATGCCCAGATGTTTGAATTTCATTCTCATTTCTTCCATGGGACCTAGAAATTCAACCAAGGACACACATGTGATTTTTCAACCCACTTTGGTGCACCGAGCATGTGCATGCAATTCATATTTAGATTATGCACATTAAAAGTCCGAAACTCAATTAATGTATAAAAGGCCAAATGAACCCGAATAATTCCAAAATTTAACAGGCACTCATATAGTTCTATGTTGCCTCAGAAATAAAATCAGGGGAGGCAGCGATATCGCTTAAGACACAAAGGTGACACGTTCCTCTCTCGAACCACGAGGCTTGTTGAGAGAATCTCCGGTTTTGCAAGAGGCTTATACCAAAACTTGTCCCAATTCAGCCAAAAATTATACATATGAAAACAGGGTTTAGATTATCCCAACATCTCGCTACCTAGACCAATAATGTACTATGATTTGAATTCAACATAAAATGGATACAAATATTTGAATTGAGAGCGATGGTACATGTAGTTCATAGTGAAATATGATTACTGCTATATGCATGTCTTTTGTGTTATCAAGATAATATTTAAATTATTGTATAACTTGACAACAATCGTATTCAAATAAGGAAAATTGATTCAAATTTAGTCCATATGGTAGACGACAATATATATGTTCACATGGTGGAGTAAAATGTTCATATATGATGGAAGATCAAAATGTATGACTACATCAATTATAAACCGCAAGGTCACCTAATGATATATTCAATTCAACATAACGTGGATTCAAAAATTGAAATTCGAGATCATGGCATCTGTAATCATATAAAAGGGACATTACTCTTTCTTTGGTGGGAATTGATTTGTTTTTGTTGTTGTTGAGGGAAGTGCGAATCGATTTGGTACTGTGCAGGTAATCTTGTTCTCCGATTTTTTACATTTTCTTGTAGTTTTTCAATGGCATCTATAGCAATATAGTAAAAGGGACATGACTCTCTTGTGTCTTGTATGATTTTTTTACACGTTAAGTTTGTTCTGCACGAACAAGGAATCCGCACCTTGTTATCCCGAAATTTTCAAGCTCGAGTATCTTTTGTCTCACCTGCTTTGAAACTCCCGCTTCTTCAACCCGCGCGCCTTTGTTATCCCGAAATTTGACGCGCAGAACTCCCTCCTCATCCAAATCGCCCCGCAGCCCGCACACGCCGAAATCCCCTTCTACCCTCACCGAAATGAAGCTCCACGTCATGGTGTCAAACCGTGGGGTACGCTGGTAACTTACCCTACATTTCGACAAGCGCGCCCCTAAGCTTGGCTCCCTCCCCTTCGCCCCCTCCCCCCCCATTCAGACACCGAGGCCGCCAAAACCCGCGAAACCCCACGCCTCTCGTCGGCCTCCCGACCGCCGCCAGCCGGAGACTCTTCCCCGACTACGTCGCCCACCGCAACAGCTCGCCGTCCCTCATCCACCGCACCGATGAGGATCCGTTGTCGATCTCGTCGTCCCGCCGGATCAGCCGCCCCATCCTCCACCTCCAAGGAGCTGCCCCGATGTTCGCCTCGCCTATCGCGCCACCTCAATCCCCACAGCGCCGTCTTGACCTGCCCCACCGAACCGCAGCACCCTCACCAATTCCTCCGATGAAGCCGAGGCCAACTCGGCGCCACCAAGGAGGTTCTGCACTCACCGCTGCATTTTATCTTTTATTCGATCTCACGGGCTGCCGGTGCTCGATACCGAGCAGACATGGCGTCTCCATCGACGGCGCCGCCGCCGCCACATCATCCACGGCGCCTCTCCCCATGTCGTTGCTTCCTCGCGGCGACTTCCACAACGGCACTAGCTGCAGCTGCTCCGCTTCGCCGCGCGCGCAGCTCGTTTTTCTTGTCCGTCGCGCTTGCTGCACTGCTTCCTCGCTTTCGTTCATGCTGCTGCTCGCTTTGCTCGCTTGCTCTGCTGCTGCTGCTGCACGACCTCCGGCAGCTACATGAGTTGCTGCTTTAGCACTCGCCGCGGTGCTATCGCACGACTTGCTCTCTCGCTAGTGCGTTCCTCGCTCGGCGCCTGCTGATTTAGATCATCGCTTCTCGCTACTAGTGCTCGAACGCCTAAACATCTATTGCAATGCTCACACTAGTTCAATCAGTTTCGATTTGTGAAGTTCATTTTCTTCGCTTAAGTTCAGAGTGAACAGTACTTACAAAGATCTCGTCGGAGCTGCCGTGGCGCTGCTGATGCGCTTTACATCTAGCACTTTTGGTGATGTATTTTACATCATCTATTGCGATGATATTAGGGTCCCACTTCAGATTAAAGTTGTCTGTCTTGTCATGCTTCAGCCTCGCCGCCAGACACCTTAGCGGAGCTGCTCCAACGACGGAACCGCCCATCACAGCAGAGCAGTACCCTCGCGCCGCTTCCAGAGGCCTCGGATCTTCTTCCCGCCTCCGACAAATACACCAAAGATCATCACCATCCTCCACGCCCAACCCAATGATGCCGAGGTCCACAAGGCTATGCCAAAGAGGTTGTACACTCATCGCATCACTTTGTTTCTCCATTCCTCTGTTCTTCCAATTCATGTGAGCCAAACACCCAGTGTTGACTGAAATCCTATGTTTCCAAATGCTCTGCTTTTGCACGTGCATTCCTATCCTATTCATGTGTTTTTCCTGTCCCTCGCTTATAGAATCCTCCAATTCTAAGGAGCCCTTACAGATTTACTTCATTTTCAGATTGGCGCCAAAGAAAACTCAGTGTGTTATGTCCTGCTCCCCCGTGTCGTCATCCACCCCACCGAGGTGCACCATCGATGAAGCGTTCACTGCAGCAGAGATCCCCCCTGCAGACTTTCTTTCGCCGCCTCAGATCATCTTCCCCGTTGCCGGCAGCCACGCCAACTGCATTACCATCATCGACTGAGCAGATGAACCTGAGGACTAGACAGTTCCTAAGAGAGGTCGCAGTCTTTGTGTTTGCTTACGTTATACATCGGTTATTATTACCTCGCTACTTTATCGTTCAATCTTGAGTTTTGAATTGCCCATGGGTCTCATATCGAGCCAAGAACGAATAGTATCTGCTCTACTATCCGGTTCATCCGGGGTCTTCTATGTGGTTCATGTTGGGTGGGCAACAAACAATAGATGATCCATTGTCTATCTTTTAAACTGAAGCTATAATCTACCGCTATCATTAGTTTTGGATCCATCCACTGCTTTGCTACCATCAGTCTTGATTTTTGCATGCACCCCTTAGGCCTTACAAAATCTAACTATTTTTTATTATGCATGTCGATATTGTACACAATCGTCTCAACATGTAGAGAAAAAGAGAAGACCGCTGCATGCGAATATAATGTCATGCAGACGCTGCTCCATGGTGGGCGTGCCCCCCTCTCCTGCATTTCCAGATTGTATTCCAGAGGAAGATAACTGCTCGATGGAGATTCGTAAGGAGCCGACCATGCCTGCTTACCACCGAGGTGTTTGTTCTAACTCGCATGCCGATGTTGGTCATATCATGCATATGGCGCCTTGCATTGCTTACATTATACATCTTATATGTCATCAGCTTAGTTTAGATTTGCTTTGTGTGAATGCCACCTGTTTGGTTTCTATATCATACTTTCACCATTCCTAAATATTTGTCTTTTAGAGATTTCAACAAGTGACTACATACGGAACAAAATGAGTGAATCTACACTCTAAAATATGTCTATATACATCCGTATGTGGTAGTCCATTTGAAATCTCTAAAAGACAAATATTTAGGAACGGAGGGAGTATATGGAATTATGCAATGCCATCTTCTTTAGCCGTGCATCATATACGTGAATCATGCAATGCCATCCTGTTTAGCCACCATCGATATGTGAATTGTATCGTGCCATATTTTTTCCATAATGTATTCCACTTGTCAACAATGTTTATACATTCATCTACTCTTCCTGTGCATCAGCCATTTGAGTCGATCATGGGAAAATCTGGAGTGAAAACAAGGTCTTCTCGCAAGCGCTGCTACCGTCGATGCAGATTTCTTGTTGGTTACTGATAGCTCCTCGAGGAGGATTCAGAGAGATGACCAATCATATTCCCCGAGGTGCATGCTCTAACTTGGCTGGGTTATATTGCTCATATCATGCATATGGTGTCTTGCATTGCCATGCCATCTGCTTAGATTAGACATGCTTTGTGTGAATGCCTCCTGCTTGCTTTCTATATCGATATGTGAATTATGCAATGCCATGTTTTTCAGCCAGTTATCATATATGTGAATTATGCACCGCCATGGAGCCGTGCATCATATATGTGAATTATCTCATGCCATCTTTTTTTTCATTACGTATTCCATTTGTCGACAATCTGTGTATATTGAACTACTCTTCATGTGTATCAGCCATTTGAGCCGGTTATGGAAAAATCTGGAGGAAAACAAGGTCTTCGAGCGTGCAATGGTACTGTTGAAGCATATATCTCGATGGTTACAGGGAGCTCCTCGAGGAGGATTCAGAGATGATGACCAGTCCTATATCCCACCCGAGGTGTATGCTCTAAGTTGCAATGTTTATATTTCTCATATGATGCATATGGTGTCTTGCATTGCTTAGTTTAGACATCATATGCACAATATTGAATTCTATCTGCTTAGTTTAGAGATCATACATGCGAAAAGCCGCTTGCTTAGTATATGAATCAATTATGTCAATTATATCATGCCATCCTGTATACTTAGACAACATGTATGTGAATTATTTCATCCCAACCTATTTTAGAAAGACATCATATAGTTTTGTCATGTCATCCTGTTTAGGTACTCATCATATGTTGAATTATGCCATTATATCCTGTTAAGTTATCCATCATATATCTGAAACTGTGTCATGCTATGCTGTTTAGTTAGGCATCATATATGTGAAATTGTGTCATGCTGTCCTGTTTGGTTAGACAACATATATGTGAATTACCACATCTGTCTATCATACAATGTCTCAGACGCTCAATTTCTTTTCTTGTTTATCAGCCATTTGAATTGGAGGGGGTGATGGCAGTATCTAAGGGAGCAAAAACCCCGTTCTTCACAAAAGACAGTGCTACCCGTCGATGCAGATAGAACCATGGTTGTATTGGCCCACAAAATAGCCCCACCACACGTAATCAAGACTCTTCCAGATTGCACACTTACACCGTTGGGTAGAGAACCAGCTACAACCCATCTAACCGCAACCCCAGCGGAGAGTAACCCACTTATAGTTAACAAAGCACCATGTCCACCACAAAGTACCCCCACATGAGCATTTTGTAAAGCTAATGCAGTGCCCAAAGCACGAAGACCACCACAGCTAACCCAAACTCCACGTTTAAAGCAGAAGAGCAACTGTTCTCGTGTCGATTCGTAGCTATGGTCCATACTCCTTTGTTGTTGCATCATCAGATTTACTCATACCAACTACTTTCGAATTTGAAGGATCCAATTGAACCTCCAATGGCGTAACAGGTATGTTTTAAACCTATTTCTTTAACTGGATTGCTGTTCTAACTTCTTGCTCTATGTTGATTTCAGTTTAAGTTGTATAAACAGTTATGTTCTCATGTGATGCACATTACAAGTGCTGCCAATGCTGTGTAGTTTCTCACACTTATATTCTTTCTATGCTGCCGTGTCTTAAAAATATATGAGTTGAACTGTGTCTCTTTCTTGATTAGGGAACATAAACTAGAATGATATGGACAATACAAAGGACCATAGTACATAGATATATGTTTGTTTCATGTTGTTATCCTGTCCACCTTACTACTGAACCGGTTTACCAAAATGAGTTTGGTATACTACAAGCTAAACCTGTGATGTGTCTGCTTGTTTCTCTTGTAGTATGCAAACAGAATATTGGAGAAGAGCACCCCACTATGCAATGGTAGAGAAAGTAATGCAGATAAGGTTCAAGATAGTGAGACAACCCTGTTGGTCTCCAAGAAAGGTGATAAAAACGATCTTGTAGACAATGAGAAAACCCCACAGTCCTGCGTTGATGTAGTGTTCGAAGTTATCGCCAGCATCACCGCACAAGCTCTTCGAACTCGCTGCCTGAATCACTTCGGCTTCTTCAGTCTCAGCTACAAGCTGAAAGGCATCAGTCATCTGTGATGCGGCAAGAAGCCGAAGGACTGAGGAAGTCCCTGCAGAATTCAGATGCGTACTTTCTTGTGCAACAACAAGCACTGGAGGATTTAAGCGCCAAACAAGAGAAAGTTAATAAGCTTGCTAAGCATCTTGCCAGCATTATGGGTACCTAGGATATTGTTTCTTGAACTCTTCTGAAGTGGTTTCAGCTTCGACTTGTTTTGTCATGCGCGTTTATATGCTGCTGTGTTCCCTATATTTGCACTGGTGGTGAACTTTGATGCCCAGTGGATGTAATATGTGTAATAGCCGTGATAGCCTAGCATAAGTTGCTTGCTTATTTATTTCCTTGTTGTCTTGTTTATTTGTTTGCTTGTAGTCAGTGCAGTTCTTTTTCCGCGGTTTGCTAGTGGCTGCAATAACCTATTTTTAAAACTAGGCCACAATAACCATGGGCTAATATTTACTATAGTGACACCGGGCCTCCTATGGGTCAGAGAAACAATGGGCCTTCTACGGGCAGTGAAACAAGAGGCCTTCTACGGGCAGAGAAACATTGGGCCTTCTACGGGCCGTAGAAACAATGGGCCTTCTACGGCCCTATCATCAATGGGCCTTATACGGTCAGATCGATCGACACAAACATGGGCCAATAACAGTCGCATTATGGCCGTAAACGGCTAGAGTTGAATCGTCCGCTCATGGGCCGACCATAACGGGCCATCGTTAATAGGATGTATTTGATGACGCTATGAAAACGACCCAATGTATTAACGGACCACAAACGGGCCAATCAGAACCACGGGCTGAATTTGGCCCACAAGCGTAAAATTACAGAACGGGCCGTAAGTAAACAATGCTCAAAATGAGCCCAAGAATAAATGGGCTCGAGAAGGCCGAAGATAACATGGGCTAGAAACGCCCAACCAATAACGGGCCATTAATGGGTATAAAGTTCTACATCGTTCATTACGGGCCGCCACCACGGCCGTTAATGGGTCTAAAGTGATACATCGCTCATTGCGGGCGGCCACCACGGGCCGTTAATAGGCCAAGAGTTACATAGGGCCTCATATGGGCCGAAGACGCCATGGGCCATACATGGGCCGGCGAAAACGGGCTGGAATCATATTGATGGCCCAGATGACGCCATCGGGCCTAATTCGGTAGGGCGAACGGGCCTTGGGTTAGCGGGCTGTAAATGGGCTATATGCGAACAGGTCGTTAACAGGCTTTCCATGGGCCGGCCCGTCACCTTTTAACCAAGTTAAGCGGGCCGACCTTTTCACAGGAATGGGCCTCTGTTGGGTCGGGCCATGTGTCGACGTATCATAGGCGCCTTCTGTCCAATGAATGGATGACATCTGTCCCAACAATGAGCCGACACGTGTTTCCTCCAGCCAATGATGATTTTACACGTGGAAAATCCCCATTGGTCGGGGCTGTTAACGGGTTATCGGATCCAAAACCCGACCCGATAGCTTAACGGCGTTCCGTTACGGTGGATGCTACGTGTCGGCCATCCTTGACGAAAGCACTTTTGTGACGCGCGATTTATCGTCATGGAAGTGGACACTTCCGTGATGATAATTTTGGTAATGTCATGGAACACTTCTACGACAAAGACAGTATGACTATCTTGATTCTGTCATAAATTTGTCATGGATGTACATGCATGACAAAAAACGCGACCTACTGTGACAAACACGTATCATCACAGAAGTGTATTGTTTTGTAGTGTCAGTTAGCTTAGCACTTGACCATTTTAGTTTACTGCTATTGGTTTATTCATAACTTATACATGTTCATATGACTATGAGATTATGCAACTCCCGATTACCGGAGGAATACTTTGTGTCCTACCAAACGTCACAACATAACTGGGTGATTATCAAGGTGCTCTACAGGTGTCTCCGATGGTACTTGTTGAGTTGGCATAGATCGAGATTAGGATTTGTCACTCCGATTGTCGGAGAGGTATCTCTGGGCCCTCTCGGTAATGCACATCACTATAATCCTTGCAAGCAATGCAACTAATGAGTTAGTTGCGGGATGATGCATTACGGAACGAGTAAAGAGACTTGCTGGTAACGAGATTGAGCTAGGTATTGAGATACCGATGATCGAATCTCGGGCCAGTAACATACGATGACAAAGGGAAAAACGTATGTTGTTATGCGGTTTGACCGATAAAGATCTTCGTAGAATATGTAGGAACCAATATGAGCATCTAGGTTCCGCTATTGGTTATTGACCGGAGACGTGTCTCGGTCATGTCTACATAGTTCTCGAACCCGTAGGGTCCACATGCTTAAAGTTCGGTGACGATCGGTATTATGAGTTTTTGTGTTTTGATGAACCAAAGGTAGTTAGGAGTCCCGGATATGATCACGGACATGACGAGGAGTCTCAAAATGGTCGAGACGTAAAGATCGATATATTGGAAGCCTATATTTGGACATCGAATTGGTTCCGGGTGAAATCGGGATTTTCCGGGAGTACCGGGAGGTTACCAGAACCCCCCGGTAATTGTATGGGCCTTAATGGGCCATAGTGGACAGAGAGAGAGAGGAGGCTGGGCAGGCCGCGCTCCCCTCCCCCTCTGGTCCGAATTGGACTAGGAAGGGGGGGGGCGCCCCCCTGTCCTTCCTCCCTCTCTCCCCCTTCCTTCTCTCCTAGTCAAACTAAGGAAGGGGGGGGGGATCCTACTCCCCGTGGGAGTAGGACTCCTCCAGGGCGCGCCATAGGGGCCGGCCCTCTCCCCCTCCTCCACTCCTTTATATACGTGGCCAGGGTCACCCCATAGACAAACAATTTGATCATTGACCTCTCTTAGCCATGTGCGGTGCCCCGCTCCACCATAATCCACCTCGGTCATATCATAGCGGTGCTTAGGCGAAGCCCTGCGTCGGTAACTTCATCAACAACGTCACCATGCTGTCATGCTGATGAAGCTCCTCCCCGAAGCTCTACTGGATCGTGAGTTCGCGGGACGTCACCGAGCTGAACGTGTGCTGAACGCGGAGGTGCCGTACTTTCGGTACTGAGGATCGGTCGATCGTACATCAACCGCATTGACATAACGCTTCCGCTTTTGGTCTACGAGGGTACGTAGACAACACCCTCTCCTCTCGTTGCTATGCATCACCATGATCTTGCGTGTGCGTAGGAATTTTTTTGAAATTACTATGTTCCCCAACATTTGGCTATATGACAGGTGGGCGAGCCACATTTTGGGCCCACCTGTCATACACCCAAAGGCAGGTGCACTAAGTCAATGAAGCTGCGTCCATATAGTACTCGTGTATACTACTAATATATAGTGGATTGGTTTTCTTATTCTCTCCATAACAATCATTTTAAATTGTGTAAGTACGAAACGAAACTCTTTATTTAACGTACTAGTGAAGAAAACTACTACTTCCGATGAACTAACGATCCACGCGTCCTGGTCGCACTTCCTGTCTTCCACATGCGGTACACTACCCTCCCTTACGTGAACAACCACACGTGCGCCAAATTATCGAAAACGTGTGAGACTGTGTACAAATAAATAATTTTAATTTCAATTATCAGAAAGGCTTGAGAGTATGTACAGTTTGCCCTCTCTCAATAATTATGGTTTGTTGTGTTCGGCCTAAACTTGGTCAAACTTTACAAAGTTTGTCTTCAGTCAAATCTAATATGCGGAGTAAATAAAAATGGAGGGCTACTACGTCCATCCGGGTTTTTAGTCCACAACATTTTCTAAATCGAAGTTAATAGCTGGATAAATAAAATTGCAGGGGAGCTGAAGACAAAGTTGTGAGAAGTCTTAGAAATCAATACGAAACTTATGCTCTTAGTACCAACGTGGATCCTTCTTCGAGGAAACATTTGGTTCATAGCCAGTTGTGTGATGCAATTGCACCAACGTGAAAGACGACTGCATCTCCAACGTAACAAAGGTGAACTGATGAAGGATATCATCTTTGTGGGTAGCAAGCAAAGAGCACTGATGGAAGACAGCTTGTTTTTCATTGAAAACCGATCAGCTTCACGAACCGATGCAACCATGAGGCGCAACCATGAGCATCGATAGGTCATTATGGTGATGCATCATCCATTTGGCATCAAGTTTGGGTGAGGCACTTATGAAGTTCGACAAATCCTCATTGTGGTCTATTTCTTCTCGGTAATCAAGCTCGAGGAAGGAAGAACCATGTGGCAGAGGACGGTGAGGTGGAACAACAATGGCCATCCAATTTTGTGTAGTTCCACTAAAAGTGAGGAAGACATGCCCGGGTATGGGGATACGCATCGCTATTTGCAAAAATATAAAAAGGGATATAGTGTTGTTACTTTGTTTTGGCAGTGGTACAAGATTAACAACAACATCTCAATTGTCAATAAGAATTAATGAAAAGTACACCAACAAATAGAAGCATCATGATTATCTTGATGGGAACTAAACCAGGATACACGAGAAAAAAAGCATTTCTTCATTTAACCAGTGATAGTATTAGATTAGCAGCAGGAATAGGAGCATATGGACAATGACCGCACAACCGCCATGTACTTTTTGTCGAAACAACAGGTATACCTCCACCGAGGCATAAACCAGGACAACTTTTCGAGTGGCGTTTCCTCTATAATAGTAGGTGATGTTGGACCAACCGACGAACCCTAGCTACTGTACGTGGGGAGCTGGGGAGTAGTCGCATAGAAGAAAACCCGCATGCAGCGACTTGGGGAGCTGGACCAGTACAAGAAGTTATACCTCAGGTGGGCGAGTTGTCGCTTAGGTGGGCGGGCGGGATCTGCCCACACGACGGCAGCAAACAAGGGCGCGGAGGACCTTCGTCTGCGCCAGCGCCGGCTCCGAGAGGACGGTATGCATCGGCTTCCTCCATCATCGACGGTGACAACGTCAATGCTGCACCTCCTCACCTCCCGCAGCATACGGGATTCGGCCGGATCTATGACCACCGGTGAGGAGAGATATAGAGTGGACACTGTCATCTTGTTTTGATATGGAGAGGGTGAGAGAGCGAGACGCGAGAAACCCTATCAAACAAGAGGCTATATATACAATGGAGTAAAAAAACCTCTCCATAGCAGTGGTTTTAAATAGAATACGCGTGTTCCCGGAAAAAAGAAAAGAAAACTGGCGGACAATTTTTTAACATACCAAGAAAGAAAACTCGACCAAAAACACGCCCCCGCTTCCAGGTCGCAAGAGTCGTCGTGCACACACACATAGACATAGACATGCATATCCGTGTTTACGTAAAATTCCATCTCCATCTCCAATCATATTTGTCCAACTGGCACATTATTTACATTGTTAATTATATATGGAACAATATTAACGTACATCATCTCTTGTATGCGGGTGTCCGGACCGCTACCACGCCCGCTCCTGACCAACCCGCACCCTCTTCATCACCCGCGCATGCTTCCTGCCCGAAACGGTCAGTGCCGCATTCATGCCCGGCCAGAGCGGACGTGACCTCTCACTGGCGCCGACATTGAAGCGGCGCGACGGCCGAGAGAGCATTGCCCGCACCGCTTCCAGGTGCACACGACCGCTCCGCATTCAAAAGGTCGCAATAGCCGGCCATAACATGCATGTAAAAAGTTCTTGGGAGTCCGTGCTATAGCTAGCTGTCCTCCCCCAAGTCGTCAATCTCTTCCAATAGTGCTAGTACTCCATGGCGCGATCCATCGACAAGCAGGCGGGAAAGTTATCGTATACTCGGTTTGCGGTGAGTGGCATGCCGAGCGACCGTGTGGGGTGGAGCCGTGGAGGAGGGTGAGACACGAACGCGATAGACGTGATTTAAAAAAAACGTTGGTTTCTCTCCGTTTCCAGTTTTTTCTCCAGAAAAACGGAAAATTTCCACTCCATTTTCACTCCTACTCCAAAGGTGACCCATTACAACATTCCATCAAATACAAAGGAAAACTAACATGCATGCTTTCAATGATTCACAGATCGTAGCCAATATTTACTTCACAACTAAACACAAAAGTTTTGAGAGCGTGTACAAAAGAAAAACTACTAATGGGGTCATTACGATTTAGACCCTGAACCCTAAACATGATTTAATTTCCTGGCTAGGTAGAACCTGTCGAACGGAAGATGGTTGGCACCCTCGGATCATACGATGCTTTTGTGCAATTCCACTAAAATCGAGCTGAGCATCCCTGTGGCAAAGATATTGAAGAAGTGTGATTAGAATAATAGTACTGGCACTAGTTCATGAGACATAAACTCATCACAAATAGAAGCCGGTAGAAGTAGAGAAAGATCGGCATGGAGATGGAGCTACGTGGGGAGCTGCGGTAGTGGAGCAAGCCGGCTCCAAAAGGAAGATGTACCTGGGGCGTCGGGCTGTAGCTAGAAGGGCGGTTGGGACGCGGCATCAACCCATACCACGGGGACCCCCGATTGGGACGGACCGACTGTGGGTTTTCTCCCTCGCCGATGTCGACCACGTCTACTCAGGACATCGTTCCCTTCCCCCAGCGGCGGGATCAGGCCGGATATGTGACCAGCGGTGTGGCCACCATCGTTCTATGATTGTGAAGAGAGCAATCCAAGTAAGCAGGCTTGTAGCTTAGGCTCCTGCTATTGTATATATAGTGGTTTTCTTTTTCTCTCCATATCAACCATTTTATATTGCGTACGTGTCATTGAAGAGTGAAATGATGGTTGCTTCTTTCGACTAACTTACTGTGTGATTTGACTGCTCCTTAGTGTCCCCTACATGTACCCCCCTACGTGTATGACCGTTCCTGAGTCTCACTTGTACTTATCTCTATTTTCTTGCATGACATAGACAGGATGCGCATAGAGGAATTTTGTTACTGCATGTTGTTACGTAGTACTACTAGTACCTACTCACTCTTGCTAGTTCACTACTGGTGCTCCCTCCGTCTTGGCTTATTGGTACCCTTTGTACTCAATTCATGGGCTCGTTTTCCTCAAGAATTTGCCGTTACCAGTGTATTAATATCGGGAACGCATGCGTGAACAACGAATGATTAAACCTTGCATGCAACGTTTTGACAAAGCATTGACTTATGAACATGTGAATGTGAGGGACTACAACCTCGTGCATGCATGCAACAGTCACACGTACACATGGACGCAAAAACGCGCGCGATGCCCTAATGCATGCATGTCTGAGCACACGACGGAACACACACGGTCACGCTCAAGTGCTTAACCTACACGAGAATGCACACACATACTCAGCCAGGGTGAGCTAGTGACCGTATAAACACAAGAAAATGTATATATTGAGCGCAATGAGCATATTATGAAGTCCATCGACCGCTTTTTACAAATATACAAAGGATGCATGGTGTATTTATCTCATTTGAAATTAAGCCATATTAACCGGAAAGGAGGCAGTATGGACTAGCATTACTTTGCTGTGTCCCGTCAACTTGCCGAACGAGGAGAAGCTTGCACGACGGGAGAAGCTTGTGTGTGGTGGCTCGCGGGACAAGGAGAAACTTTTGACTAATTCTAGCTCTCCCTCGCTCAGGTGGTGGACGTGTAATAGTTAATTCGGTCTCAGATTGCCAGAAGCATACACTATACTAGTACTATTATTCTTGGACTTCCCGAAGAGGCGAACAACCAAGCGCAAAGTTTACTAGTACTAGTACTACTATTATAGAGGTACTGCATGTACTACTACTAGGAACCGGATGGAGGAGCGTCTACACTCTTATTTTATTTTAAAATGTGATAAAGCAATCTTCAACACATTTGGTTCTCTTCGAGGGTTCTCGCATGTGATAATGGAAGTTGATTGCATGGAACACTCGCCACAATTCTCGCTTAATTCTGGCTCATATCCTATTACAAATAGGAACGCTCAGTAATATTTTCTCTTTTTTTGTTATTCAGCATGTAAACAGGTCAGCAAACCTTGCGGCGCATCTTTGTGCAAACCGTGCTTGCCGCACTTTGAATGCGGCCGAGAGTTGGCTTGATGAAACACCTCGCTTCCTTTTTCTTTTTGTGCGGGGTACCTCGCTTCCTAGTGACCAGTCTCTTGGATGATCGTCCTAAGAGTGCGTATATATGAATAAAGCTCTCTCATTTACCCGCAAAAAAGATTAAGCCATATTAACCGGAAAGGAGGGAGTATGGACTAGCACTACTTTTTGGTGTGTCCTGTCAAGTCGCAGAACAAGGAGAAGCTTGTAGGACAAGGTGAATCTCGCTTACGCCTTTTGACTAATGCAACCTACCCTCGTCCAGGCGGTGGACATGCAGCAGTTCATTCGGTGTCAGATTGATAGAGGCATACACTGTAGTACCCAACATGCGGAGTACCATCATTGTTCGACTTCATGAAGAGGCGAAGAGCCAAGCGCAAGGTTTAGTAGTACGAGTAGTACTACTACTAGAACCGCATGAGCGTCTGTACTCTTATTTTATTTTAATCTTTGATAAAGTACACATTTATTCGGGAGAAGAGCGGAAAACGGCAGCCCAATAATACTATTAAAAACATCGAACATGTAATGATGATATCGATCAACCATGCTCGAATATATCTTGGCCTCCGTGCGAGCCCGTCTGTGTGTTCTCGCTCCTCGTCTCTCTCAAGGAACGACGGGTTGGCCATTTTGCCGTCAATTGAGATCGGTTTGCTCACACTTTGGTTCCACATGTCAGTGATATGCCAAGAGGAAGTGCATTGACCGACTGGCCATACACGTACTTGGTTTTGCACCTTCATACTACTCCTCCCTCCATCACAGTTTACAGGGCGCGCTTCATTCTGATGCATTTCTCTCGATGCATTTCCACCACCAGAGAGACTTTAGATGCATCTGGTTTAAGGCTCAATTAATTAGGGCGTGGTAACCGCAATCATGTCCACAATTTTCTCTCGATGTACTACGGAGTGGAGTAAGCGCATGCATGTGTGTACCCGGGGTGGAAGCACTGCATGCATGTGTGTACGCCTCTAGTAATAGACGTCGTGCTATAACTACCAATGCTATTTTGCAGGCCGATCGCTAGTCGCCTTGGTCCCAGAGATCTTTTTTGAAGCGCGCTCTATAAACAGTGACGGATGGAGTAGTATGAGCGGATTCAAAGAAGAGCGTATTGATGGTTGCTTCTTCTGAGCAACTTACAGTGGGAAAGGTGGGGCTTATGATTTGACTGCTCATTACTCACTATTAGTGCGGCGCAATTACCGGGCTAAGTCTCCCATGCGGTTGTGCACTACTCCCTCTGTTCTTAAATATACTCCAGACTATTTGTCTTCCTATAGATTTCAACAAGTGACTACAGACGAAGAAAAATGAGTGAATCTACACTTTAAAATATGTCCATTTGAAATTTGTAAAAATATAAATATTCAGGAACGAAGGAAGTATAATTTTGTGCATGGCACATGGACCCGGATGCTGAAGAGGCTTCTGGCAATGCTATCAAGCTTCCAGCATTTGTTTACATAATTGACATACTATACAAATAATTTTCCAGCGACATGAAATTGTACAATGCTCTGAGCTTTCAGCTTTTATTTCGTGTGTCTTGCCATCCATGCTCTTTCAGAAACAATAAAAAACTAACTTCCTTGCTAATGCATCTCGATGATTAGCAGATCAGAGCTAATATTTACATCACAACTAAAGACAAAGTTGTGAGAAGACTTAAATTAAAATTGATCCATGCTTTCATTGGCAGCAACTTCCCCCAGCTCTGTCTAAATCAACAAGGCATGTTGGAAAAAAAGTAGCAGTCTGGAGCATGCAACATTCCGATCATTTTGTGCAGTTCCACTAAAATAGAGCTGGGCGTCCCTGTTCCAAAGATACTATTAAGTGTGATTACAATAATACAGGACTGCTGATGAAACAATAAACACACAAATAGAAGCCGGTCACCTTTGCAGTCTCTCTTAAGACTAACTAGTTGGAGAAGATTAAGCAAATAGTTGGAGAAGATTAGGCTCGGAGTCGGATGAGGAGGATAGGGTAAAACCAATCTCCCTTTGTGCAGTCGCACTGAAATGTAGAGACGTTGCCCGTGTGACATTTGAGTACAACTGCACAAAACACTCTTAAGAAAAAAGTGATTTGTGCAGTCGCACTGAAATGTAGAGACGTTGCCCGTGTGACATTTTAGTACAACTGCACAAAACACTCTTAAGAAAAAAGTGATTTGTGCAGTTCACCAAAAGGTCGCAATAGCAACGAGGTGAAATGGATAGCCCTGTTTGCAAAAAAGAGGTAGAAAGGAAACAATTACTGGCCAATAACAGTTGGTGACACATACCACGACAAAGTAGAAGCATATTCCTTGTCCTAAGGGAAAACAACAACACGGTTGTGTTTGTCTAAAACGGTGTGAGGACGAGATTGCAATATGGAAAGTACGCTGGACAAGCTACATTTGGGCAAAGAACTATGGAAGATCCACACGCAAGATTTTCCACATGCAGGGACGTGGGAAGACGGGTAGTGGAGCAAGGCCGGAGGGGATACCTGGGGGTCGTCGGGATGTAACTAGGTGAGCGGCAGCGGGCGGGATCTGCCCATACTACAGCAGCGAGCAGGTGGCGTAGGCCCTACCGCGCTGGAGCTTGGTCAGAGAGAACAGCGGGTACCGTAGATCGGGACGTGCTGCCTCGGCCCCGTCGATCAGAGAAATGATGCACATCCTCCCTTTCTGCCGGCGGACGGGATGCAGCCGGATCAGTGACCAACGGTGAGAGAGAGAGAGGCCACCGCCGCATTGTGTGAGATACTCTGAAGAGAGACAAATCCAGGCAGGCAGGCTCCATTGTATATAGTGGAGCGGACTACCTTTTTCTCCATAAAAACAGTTTTATATTTTGTGTACGTGCCATTAAGCGATATAACTTTATTTAAAAATAACGCGCCAACGCCTCAAGTCGAAGTTTGTTTCGTGCACGCGTGGTACACGACCTCCGTAGGTAAACAACCGCTACACGCGTTCAAATTAGCACGTGGGCTGCCATTTCGTATAGAAATGAGCTCCACTGTGTACTCGCGTGGGTGTGGCTGGGCACGAAGCCTGAGTACGTGCACCTATTCTCTTCGTGTACGTACACCACCTACGTGGGGTTGTGTGAGAGAGATACAAACGTAGAGAGATATAGTGTGTGGGTTCGTGAGTGTTGTGGGGGGGGGGTGGTTGAGAAATAGACAAGCAATATATGTGGATGATATTTCAATCAAAAAATGTAACATATGCAATGTGTGTGAAATAGAGTCCTGGATATATTATATATATAGAGGGGGCGATCCACGAGAAGAGAGTGGAGGTATCATCGTCTTGAGGTATCCATAGAATCGAAGAGAGGGATGATATGTGTGTGTGTGTGCGCGCGCGCGCGTGATCGATAAAGAGTGCCATCGAATTTGTGTGTGCCCACGTCAAAGATATAGGGTGGCTGGCCTAATGGAACGTGAGAGGGGCGGGTGCAGTTTGTCTCTGTGGCATGGATACCTACCTACAACGCTTGACTATCGGTGTGTGGTGGGGGGGGGGGGTGGGGGAGACCTAATTAACTATAGAGGTACAATGGCTGGTATATGTGTGGAGGAGGAGAGAGGCCTACCTTATGTATTGAGGGAGATCGATCGGCATCCATGCATATGTGTAGGAGAGGAATAACGTTGGGAGAGAGACAGAGCTAGAGTGTTGGAGGGGTGGTGGTGGAGTTTCTTCTAACAAATGGTGGGAGAGGCTTGCTAGACAAACGGAGGGCGCGCCTGCAATATACATAAGAGAGGGGATGGCTGCCTGTCTGTGCACGTGCGTGTGAGAGATGGGTTAGGAGGCATGCACGAATGATGAGGGGGGACGATATGGTTGTGGTAAGCAGACGTAACTACATAGGAAGATCAATCATCGTTTGTCACAGAAAGGAGAGACATAACTTGTGAGGTACGTTGATCAATAGGTGGGGGGAAATAGTTAAAGTCGACCTAGGTATATGTAGGGAGATCGATCGGTATACATGCATGTATGTGTTGGAAGAAAATAAGGCCCGGGGAGAAGGATAGAGAGAGATGGATGCATCTAGGAGGTGGTGCGAGAGGCATACTATATCGAGGGGGAAGGAGTGTGCGAGTACGAGATAGATGAAAAGAGGGGTGGGAGTGAGGCATGCACGGTGAGAAGAGAAGAGGGAAAGCTTGTGTTTGTGGTAGGCACACCTGGCTAGAGAGGCATATCGATCAATGTGTGCCGTAAAGAAGGAGCTGGGGGGCCTACACACACCATGGGTGAACGACCTAAAGTGAAAATACGAATTTGCGCGATGGATCTAGAGAATGCTGAGGGAGGGTGAGAGGGATGCGGGCGTGTGCATGCACGAGAGAAAGTTAGTGCTAACTACAAAGATAAGAGGATTGTGTGGGTGTAAAAGGCGAATAGAGATCATAATTCATTATAAATAGTGAATTCGGATATTTGAAGATTTTATCAGTGTTTTAAACCGATGCATGCATGAATATATATAACGGTGATACACATGGTGTGGTTATGAACATGTTATACTACATATAATATATTTTATCTCTACTCTTATAAAAAACAGAGTTGTTGATGATGGTGTGCCTGCCATCCTACAATATATGTCGTCCAATATATATCTGACAGATAGGAAGTAAACTATGGCAATTTTGAAAAAATATACCCACACCCCTCTCCATATTTGCAAATAAGGCCTCCCCTCGAGCATCTTGATGTTCCGTGGAACGCATGGGCATCTTGCTAGTACTACATATAATATATAGAACATTGATTATAATTTGGGCTAATGCGTGGTTTTTGCAGCTCAGGGCTAAAAACTTGTCATAATGTAGGGGCGGGGCACTATACTTTGTGTGATAAACACGGTGTACGTATGGAACATGGTTTAGATTATGAATATATAGTTAGTACATCAAGTGTACTATTATTTGGAATCAACATCAAGTGTATTCAAAAAATTGAATTCGAGTTCATATAGTACACATAGTTCACATCTATCTCTATAGTAATCATGTGGTGTGTTGTTAAGGTAATACACGAATGATGGTTGAAGTTGGCAACAATCATGATTGTAGATTCTTATTGAAATAGAGAAACGAATTCAAATTTAGTTCGAATTGCAACAGTAGTATAGACATTTGGAATGCACTAAAATGTTGGTATGAGTAGGTTACATGCATTATACAGCCAACGAAAAAATTTAATTGGATATAACATGTTGGTATGAGTAGCTTTGAATAGCATTGGTATAGTAAAACTGGACAAGACTCTCTCTTTGTGTGGTGTGAATAGTTTTATTTTTTTCGTTGAGGGAAGTGCGTATTGATTTGGTACATGCAAGTACAATATTACATGTTAGGCTTGTCCCTAAAATTCAACCCGCGCCTTGTTATATCCGAAAATTCAGATATCGTGCTCCCAGAACTGGCGCCTTCACAACCCACACCTTGCTATCCCGAAATCACAACGCGCGTGAAAACTCCCTCCAGCTGCCAAATCCCGACACGTAAAATCCCCCTTCTAACCCTGAGCTGAAAGGGCCGCTAGTTCAAATCGGTGGGGGTACTTTTGTAACACACCCTACATTTTGGACAAGTGCGTCCCTAAGTCATGGTTCCCCCTCCCATCGCCTCCTTTTCGCTATTTGAAATCGCAGGCCGCCATAACCTCTCCGCTCCAGCCACGAAACCCCACCCTCCTCTGTCTGCCACCTCACCACTGCCCAGCCGGAGCCTCTTCCCCGACGATGTCGTCCACCGCAACAGCTCAACGTCCCTCATCCACCTCCCCGGATGAGGATTCGTCGTCCATCTCATCGTCCCGCCGGTTCAGCCGCCCCGTCCTCCACCTCCAAGGAGCTGCTCTGACGATCGCCCCATCTATCACGGATGCTCCATCCCCACAACGCCGCCTTAACCTGCTCCACCCGAACCGCAGCATCCTCACCGACTCCTCGGACGAAGCAGAGGCCTACTCGGCGCCACCAAAGAGGTTGTACACTCATCGCATCACACCTTCTCCTTAAGTCGACCTCCCGGCACCAACGGTGCTCCATCCCGCACCCCCATGGAGCGGCTACCTCGAAGCCGGCGCCGCGGGCGACATCTCCACGGCGGCTCTCCCCCAGTGCGAGGCCCCTTCGACGGCGGCGGCCATACCTGCCGGATCTGCTGCTGCTGCTACTGCTCTCCCCGTCGCTCGTGCTGCTGCTCTGCTCCGATTTAGCTACACTTCATCGACCGAGTCCATTTCGTGGGGGCTCGCGGACTTAAGGAAGAACCACCCGCAGCAGGGAGGGGGGCTCGCGGAGAGGTGCCACACTATCTATCTTAGGGTTCAAGGTGGGGGCGGTGGTCGCCGACGGTGGGGGCGCAGTGGTGGGGCGGTGGCGTGGGGATTGTCGGAGAAAAATCGTGGCGCTGGGGGGAGGGGGGCTAGAGGGCTGGCCGGGGCAGCGGCGGACCGGTGGCGGGGAGTTGTTTCGGGGCAGCGAGGCGGCGGTGGATCGGCGGTGGGGAGTTATTTCAGGCCGGCGAGGCGACGAGGCGATGCGGAGGCCGGCGGTTCGGCCGGTGGTGGCTGGCGGCTTAGGGGGGTGCAGGATGAAGATGAACTGTAGGCCCTCCCTAAACTACATGTGAAGTGCCTCTCTGCTACCATTGTGTTCAGTTTCGACAGTAACATTCAGATTCCACAGTAAATTTCAGTTTCAACAGTTAAGTTCAGAGTCAACAGTTTTTACCTCATCTGTTGTAGTCAGGTGGTTTTTGGAGATGTAAATTTTACGAGCATAATTGATTTGGTGCCAGAAATAGGCATGCCAATGTTTGGCATTGTGCCAAATATTCGCTACTACTTGGTTGGTTACCGAGTTGTCTTGCCTATCTCACAAAAATTTGCCAATATTTGGCAAGTCTTGGTATTTGGCAATTCCAACATTTGGCTAGCCAAATATTGGCATCAAACCAATCATGCTCGTAAATCTATCACTGTTTGGTAATGTATTTCACATCATCTATAGGAGATGCTATTAGAAGCCCACTTGAGATTAACAATGTATGTCTTGTGCTGCTTCAGCCTCGATGTCTTACGGCTCACCGGAGCTGCTCCAATGACGGAACGATCCATCACAACAGAGCAGTGCCCTGGATGCCGTCTACAGATTCCTCAGATCTTCCTCCACACCTCTGACAGCCACCTCTGCCTCAACTTCTTCAGCGACCAACCCAATGATGCTGAGGTCTTCACGGCTACAGCAAAGAGGTTGTACACTTGTCGCATCACTTATACTCTACATTCATGTCGATCCATTAGGGCTATTTTGGTTCAATGGAAAAACATAGCAATAGGAAATTTTCCTATGGCACTCTACTATTCAATTATTCAGGCATTTTGTTGAAAGGAATGGAGCAAAACATCCACCTAGACCTACTTTTCAAAATCCTATGCATGATAACAAGACCAAGTGCATTAGTGGCAGAATAACATTCTAACTGTAGACGCTTTCATATGGTTTCACTTTATTTTGGCCATGTTTCTTTGCATTCCTCTGCTCCTACAATTCCTGTGAACCAAACACACAAGTTGATAGAAATCCTGTGTTCACAAATGCTCTGTTTCCCATGTGCATTCCTAACCTATTCCGGTGTTTTTCCTCCTATCCCTGCATTTTTAGAATCATGCAAGCCGAATGAGCCCTTATAAAATTACTTCAATTACAAGTAGGTGTCGAAGAAAACTTTGTGTGGTTTGTCCTGCTCCTGCCGCGACGTCATCCCCCTCACCCGAGCTGCTCCATCGACAGAAGCATCCAGCAAACCAGACATCACAACTCCTAACCGTCTTTCGCCGCCTCAGATCTCCTTCCCTACCGCCGGCACCCACCGCAACGGCATCACCATCATCGACTCAGCAGATGAACCCGAGGAGTACACAGGTCCACAAGAGAGGTCACACTCTTTTGTATCTGCTTATGTTATGCATTGCTTAATATTACCTGCTACATTATTGTCCTGTTCACCTCTTAGACTCCAAGTCAGGTCCAAATTGATGTTCAAACTTGAGTTCTAAATTAGTTGTGGGGGACATATCGAGGCAGCGATGAATAGTATATCTGTCTAATATTTGGTTCACCTAGGGTATGCCTATGTTGTTCATCTTGGGTGGGCAACAAATAGTAAAGCAATCATCATCTGTTTTTTATTAAATTAAAGCAATCATCAGCCTGCTATCATTATTTTTGGATCCATCCACTGGTTGTTACCATTACTTTAGATTTATGCATGCTCTCCTTACATAATCTCACTATATTTTTTTGTATGCATGTCAGATATTGTACACAGTCATGCTGAACATGTAGAGAAAAAGATAAGAGTTTTGTGCGGCAATACAATGTCATGCAGACATCGCTCCATGGTGGGTTGAATGGCAAACCACCCCCCCTCTCCAGATTGTAATCCAGAGGAAGATATCTATTCTGATGCGGATTCAGACGCAGCTGACAACTCCTATTTACCCCCCAAGGTGTTTCCTCTAACTTGGCATGATGATGTTAGTCATATCATGCGTATGTTGCCTTGCAGTGCCTACTTTCGACATCATATATGTCATCTTCTTAGTTTAGACATGTTCTGTAATGCCACCTGTTTAGTTTGAATATTATATATGGGAATTATGCAGTCTCATGTCTTTTAGCCAGCCATAATATATGTGAAATGTGCAATGCCATCCTGTTTAACCAAGCATAATATATTTGAATGATATCTTGCCCATCCGTTTCTTCATTACATTTCCATTTGTCGACAATGTTTGAACATTAAACTACTCTTCCTGTGAATGAGCCATTTGAGTGGGTGATGGAAAAATATGGAGTGAAAACAAGGCCTTTGGAGCAGACAGTTCTGCTTGTCGAAGCAGATCTCTTGCTGGGTCTCGATGGCTCCTCAGAGATGGATTCAAAGACAGATGGCAAGTCCTATTCCCCCACCGAAGTGTATGCTCTAACTTGGCACGGTTATACTGCTCATATCATGCATATGGTGTCTTTCATTGCATAGTTTAGACATCATATACACAATATTCAACACCATGTTCTTAGTTCAGACATCATATATGCGAATGCCCTCTGCTTAGCATATAAATCACATATGTGAATTAAATCATGCGATCCTGATTACTTATAACATGTATGTGAATTATGTCATCTGATCCTGTTTAGTTAGTCATCATATCTTTGAATTATGTTATGCTATGCCATCCAGTTTAGATAGACATCATATGTGTGAAATTATGTCATGCTATCTGTTTTAGTTAAACAATATACATGTCAACTATTTCATGCCCTCTTTTTTCCACACTATCTATTGCATCTGTCTCTCATACCATGTTTGTACATTCAACTATGTTTCATGTTTATCAGCCATTTGAATTGGAGCGGGTGATGGCAGTATCTGGCGGAGTGAAAATACTGTCTTCAAATAAAACAGTGCTACCGCTTGGTGGAGATAGCATCCCGGTTGTACATGCACGAGAACCAGCCCTACCACACATAACCCAGACTCTCGCAGATTTTACCCCTACTGCGATGGACAGAGAACCAGCTTCACCCAATCTAACCCCAACCCCAGTAGATAGTAACCCAGTTCCTGTTGACACAGCACCATCTCCACCATAGAGCTCCCAAACAAGAGTATTTAGTAAGGCAGCTCCAGTGCCCAAAGTGCCAGTACTACTACGCCGAACCCCAACTCCACCAGTTAGTACACCTATTCCCGTGGAGGAACCACAACCAGCCATTCATAGTTTAGCATATATCCCATTTGATGTTGTTAAATCCTATGTGCGTATCTTCCCATCATGGATATATTATACTAAAGATGAAGGAAAATGCCAGTTGCAGGTGTTTGTCCAGGAGTTATGTGTAAGTAATGTTATTCATGGCAATTAATTTGCTTTGTCCCATACATTCTACCTCCATGATGGTTATAATACAGCAAATTTTCCCATTTTTCTCTATAGGGAAGGACCGATTTGGAAACTCAAGATGAGGTAACCTGTGTTAATACCTCCGCTATCTTCAAGAATGCTTGGTGGCGATGTCGAATTACACAAGAAAATGTACTTCACCGGCAAAGAAACTCATCAAATTCCCTTACGTTCTTCTGAGACACATTTACTGGACGATGACTGGGAACGCCTTGTTCTCTACTGGTCCCAAACCAAGAATGTGGTAAGGTCTATGAGCTCATTTTATTTTAAGTACTATATGCTTGCGTCTTACTGTACTCTGTTCATGTAGAACAAGTTCTTAAGCCTGAAGAACAACTGTTCTCATTTAAGATTCCATTGCTATCATGCATACTGCTTTGCTCTTGTATCACTATACTCATACAAACTTATTTTTAAATTGAATGATCCAATGGAAACTCCAATGGCACAACAGGTATGTTTACGCATTTTTGTTTAACAGGTTTGGTCTTATAAATAGCTCTGTTGATTTCAATTTCAATTGTGTATACAGTTGACTTCTCATATCATGCACATTACTAGCATCACAACAGATCCAATGGTGTTGTTGTACAAGTAGACCCGTGGTACCCATCTGAAATCTTGTTGTGCCGTGTAGTATCCCACGCTTTGTATTCTTTCAGTGCTGCTTTCTCTTGAACTGATATGATTTGAACCGTGTCTCTATTTTGATTTGGCAAGACAATGCAGTGACGATAGGACATAGATATATGTTTGTTTGATGCTTTTATAATGTACTACTTGGCAATAGAAGACGTGGTAGTTTAATCTTGTCCACCTTAGTAATGAACTGGTTCACCGAAATGAGTTTCATATACTAGTACATGCTAACCCTGTTATGGGTCTGCTTGTTTCTTCTTTTAGAATGCTGACAGAATATTGGGGAAGAGTGCCTTATTAAGCAATGGTAAAGGAAGTAATGCAGATAAGGTTCAGGATCGAGAGACATCCTTGTTGGTCTCCAACAAAGCTGATAAAACAGCTAAGGAAAACTATCTAGAAGACAGTGAGACAACCCCAAAGTCCTGTCTTGGTTTACTGTTCGAGTTACTGGCCACTACCGCTTGCACAAGCTATTCAAACTCACTGTCTGAATCCGTTCGGTTTCTCGAGTCTCAACTACAAGCTGGAAGACATCGATCAACTATACTGGGACAAGAAGTGGAAGGACTGCGGAAGTCCCTGGAGCATTCAGATGCATACTTTCTTGTGCAACAGCAAGCGTTGGAGGATTTTAGCGCCAAATAGGACAAATCTAATAAGCTTGCTAAGATTATTGCCAGCATGGTGGATACCCAGGCTAACGTTTCTTGATCTCTTCTGAAGTTGTTTCAGTTATGGACTTGTTTTTCTACCGCGTTTATTTGCACTGGTGGCCAATTTTGAGGGCCAGTGTATTTAATATGCTGCTTTGTTCCCTATATTCTCACTGGTGGCAAACTTTGATGCCCAGTGGATGTAATATGTGTAATAGTTGTAGTAGGCTAGCGTTAGTTTCTTGCTTATTTATTTCCTTATTGTCTTATTTAGTTGTTTTCTTGTAGTCACTGGAGTTTTTTTCCAGCATTTTTCTAGTGGCCACAATAACCTATTTTTGGTAACTAGGCCACAATAATCATCATGGCAACACACGGACTGTTGTAACCATGGGCCTCCTGCGGACCGTAGGATCCATGGGCCTTCTACGGGCCGTAGGATCCATGGACTCTCTATGGGCCATATGATCCATGGGCCTTCTATGGGCCGTATGATCCATGGGCCTTCTACGGTCCGTAGGATCCATGGGCCTTCTACGGGGCGTATAATCATTTCACCAAACATGGGTCGTACTATTCATGGACCATAACGGTCCATTAATAGGCTGTATTTGATAACACTGTGAAAACAGCCCAACGGGTTAACGGACCACAAACGGGCCGAATGTAACCATGGGCTGAATTTGGCCCACAAGCGGAACATGCCAGTAACGGACCGTAGCTAACCGAATTCTAGAAATGAGTCCAAGAATAAATGGGCCCTTAGAAGGCCGAAAGGTAACACGGGCTAGAAACGGCCGATGAAATAATGGGTCGTTAATGGGTATAAAGCGATACACAGTTCATTATGGGCCAGTTTCATCTCGGGTCTTTAATGGGCCCAGTGTTACAAAGGGCCTCATATGGGCCGAAAGACATCATGGGCCATACATGGGCCGGAAGTTACAATGGGCTGGAATCATATTGGACGGCCCAGATGAAGCTACTGGGCTTAATTCCGACAGGCTATAACGGGCTGGGAGTTTGCGGGCTGTAAATGGGCTATATACGAATAGGCTGTTAACAGGCGTTCCGTGGGCCGGGCCGATACCTTTTGACCAAGTCAAACGAGCCAGTCTTTTCACCAGAATGGGCCTCTGTTGGCTCGTGCCACGTGTCGACGTATCATAGGCGCCTCCTATCCAATGAGTGGATGACATCTGTCCAAATGGTGAGCCAACACGTGTTTCCTCTGGCCAATGAGAATTTTCGAGTGGAAAATCCCCATTGGTCCGGGCTGTTAACGAGTTATTGGATCCAAAACCGGACCCGATAGCTTAATGGCGACCTGTTACGGTGGATGCCACGTGTCGGTCACCCTTGACGAAAGCACTTCCATGACGCGACATTTATCGTCATCGAAGTGGACACTTCCGTGATGATAACTTTGGGAATGTCATGGAAATCTTCTACGATAGCACAAGTATGACTATCTTGATTCTATCATTAAATCGTCATGGATGTACAGGCATGACAGAAAACGTGACCTACTGTGACAAACACGTATCATCACGGAAGTGTATTTTTTTGTAGTGATGGGTGTTAGAATCATTACTATGTAATCTAGATTATTGACTCTAGTGCAAGTGGGAGACTGAAAGAAATATGCCCTAGAGGCAATAATAAAGTTGTTATTTATATTTCCTTATATCATGATAAATGTTTATTATTCATGTTAGAATTGTATTAACCGGAAACTTAGTACATGTGTGAATACATAGACAAACCAAAGTGTCCCTAGTATGCCTCTACTTGACTAGCTTGTTAATCAAAGGTGGTTGAGTTTCCTAACCATAGACATGTGTTGTCATTTGATGAACGAGATCACATCATTAGAGAATGATGTGATGGACAAGACCCATCCTTTAGCTTAGCATTATGATCGTTTAGTTTTATTGCTATTGCTTTATTCATGACTTATACATATTCCTCTGACTATGAGATTATGCAACTCCCGAATATCGGAGGAACACTTTGTGTGCTATCAAACATCACAACATAACTGGGTGATTATAAAGATGCTCTACTGGTGTCTCCGAAGGTGTTTGTTGAGTTGGCATAGATCAATATTAGGATTTGTCACTCCGTGTATCGGAGGGGTATCTCTGGGCCCTCTCGGTAATGCACGTCACTATAAGCCTTGCAATTAATGTGACAAATGAGTTAGTAGCGCGATGAAGCATTACGGAACAAGTAAAGAGACTTGCCGGTAACGAGATTGAACTAGGTATGATGATACCGATGATCAAATCTCGGGCAAGTAACATACCGATGACAAAGGGAATGACATATGTTGTTATGTGGTTTGATCGATAAAGATCTTCGTAGAATATGTAGGAGCCAATATGAGCATCCAGGTTCCACTATTGGTTATTGACCGGAGATGTGTCTCGGTCATGTCTTCATAGTTCTCGAACCCGTAGGGTCCGCACGCTTAACGTTCGATGACGATTTGTATTATGAGTTATGTGTTTTGGTGACCGAAGTTTGTTCGGAGTCCCGGATGAGATCACAGACATGACGATGAGTCTCGAAATAGTCGAGAGGTAAAGATTCAAATATTGGAAGGTTGTATTTGGACATCGGAATGGTTCCGAGTGATTCGGGCATTTATCCGGAGTACCGAGGGGTTACCGGAACCCCCCGGGGGAAATCATGGGCATCATGGGCCATGGGAGAGAAGAGGGGACATCTCACAAGGGGGAGGCCCCCCCAAGGGGAGTCTGAATAGGAAGGGGAGGGGCGCGGCCCCCCTTTCCCTCTTCCTCTCCTCTCCTTCCCTCTTTCCCCTGTCCGTTGGAAGGAAGGGGGGCGAATCCTACTAGGAAAGGAGTCCTAGTAGGACTCCCCCCCCATGGCGCACCACCCTTGGACGACCTCCTCCTCCTCCCCTCCTTTATATACGGGGGCGGGGGGCACCCCAAAGACACACCAAGAATTCTCTTAGAAGTGTGCGGTGCCCCCCTCCGCAGTTTACTCCGCGGATCACATCACCATCACCGTCGTGCCGATGAAACTCCCCCTCGACCCTCTACTGGATCCGAGGGACATCATCGAGCTGAACGTGTGCTGAACACGGAGGTGCCTTACGTTCGGTACTTGGATCGGGTGGATCGTGAAGACGTTCGACTACATCAACCATGTTATTCTAACGCTTCCAGTTTCGGTCTATGAGGGTACGTGCACACACTCTCCCCGCCTCATTGCTATGCATCTCCTAGATAGATCTTGCGTGATCGTAGGAATTTTTTTGAAATTGCATGCTACGTTCCCCAACACTTGAGATCTCACGATCCTGATGTATCACGAACTTTGTTAATATAGTCAGATCATATGATGTTTTCCCCTCTCTATCTTGTTATGATGAATTGAGTTTTTAGCTTTGAGATTTTGTTTTATCGGATTGAATACTTTTATGGATTTGAGAGCACTCGATATATGTCTTGCATATGAATACTCGTGGTGACAATGGGGTATCATATTGATTCACTTGATATGTGTTTTGGCACTCAACTCATGGATTCCCCAGGTGACATTGGGGTAATCTACTCATAGGGGTTGATGCACGTTCTTGTCTTTGTTTCTCCGGTAGAAATCTTGGGGCACTCCTTGAGGTTCCTTATGTTGGATTGAGTATTATGAATCTGAAGTTATTTGGTGTTATTTTAGTACGAACTCTTGGATAGATCAATCGGAAAGAATAGCTTCGAGGTGGTTTCGTACCTACAAACGATTTCTTCTTATGTTCTCCGCTAGATAGGAACTTTGGAGTGATTCTTCATCGCACTTTGAGGGGTGGTTATATGATCCAATTATATTAGCACTATTAAGAGATTGCACTAGCGAAAGTACGGACCCTAGGCCTCATTTTCAAGCATTGCAATACCATTTTGTGCCCGTTTACTATTTGCTACCTTGCTGTTTTTATTTATTCAGATTATAAAAATATATTTCTAGCATCCATATTACACTTGTATCACCATCTCTTCGCCGAACTAGTGCACCTATACAAATTGCCATTGTATTGGGTGTGTTGGGGACACACGAGATTTCTTGTATTTGATTGCAGGGTCGTTTGAGATAGACCATCTTCATCCTACACCTTTCATGGATTGATAAACCTTAGGTCATCCACTTGAGGGAAAATTGCTACTATCCTACAAAACTCTGCGCTTGGAGGCCCAACACGTGCCTACAAGAATAAAGTTGCGTAGTAGACATCAGTAATAAAACGCATCCTTGCTAAACTTGTCTTCTTTGGAACACAAGGCCCGTAGATAATGGAAAGAACTGCAAACTGTGTTGCATCTCATGCAACAGGAATAACTGACTATCTTCCACCATAACTTAAATAGCTCCACTACTGCAGGATGGTCCAAACGCGAAAGTCGAATCAGAGACCCTTTGACGAAACTGTGTGCGATGCATCAATGCAAACGGTGATGTAATACAAACGTCAAAAAAATGCAAAACGTTTGCGATGGCGGCGACATCAAACATGATTCATACTAGATTTGTGTGTGCGATGAGTGGCAAATGGTTAATCCAGAAGAACTGTTTGCGATGATGCAGAACAACAGAAATGCGCAGCCAGATGAGAGAGTGTGTGTGATATACGACATACAGTTCACTAGGATGAACTGTGTGTGATTAGGCAACACAATGGGAATGGTTCAACTGAACAAGATGTGTGTGATACGCGGCAAACAAGTCCGTAATCAGAAACGTGTGCGAAGACCAATCATAACATAGACGATTGCTGCTAATAATCCGTGTGATTTGCTCTGTCTACAGAAGAATAACAAGCGTGTATATATATATAACTGAAATAAACATCCAATTACATAAGTGACTATACAGATCATTCACACACACCTCAATAAACAATTGCATGCATTCTAAAGTAGGAGAAATGATCGTCTAGTCATCTACTTATTGTGAGGCTCCCGCCACTGCTCTGTGGCTCAATCCCTCGTCTGGGGTAGGAAGAAGACACTTCCTCATGTCAAGATCCGCCTGTACATCTCGTAGCTTGTGTACACGTCCTTGGCCGCATACTTGAAGTGATAGAGGCGAGGGTGTCCCGATCTTTCGATGAGATGATAACTCTCGATTTGGTGGAGTCGACTTTGACGATCCGACTACAAACGTGCACGACGTTGCGCCTTAGCAATCGCTAAACCAATCTCCTTAGGTTACTTGACGATGCGGAAGCACGATCAGCCGACCACGAAGGTCTATTCCTGCAAGCAATCAAGAACAAACAAGAATATGATAAAGCAATCTGAATATTGCGAATATATATGAACTATTGATAATGGTGGGGATCCGTAAGCGGTCTTGGTCAGTCGTTGGACACAAACGGCACACGAAGTTGCAATGGCTAACTTTTAACTAAACAAATCCCAAGGAAAAAGCTACTAGATGGATCTACTTATATAGGAGCAAGGGTGGCGGCCAAGGAGGTGGGAGGACGTCCCAAGGCAGCCTAAAACTAACCCTAGGTCGTACAAGGCCAATGGGCCCAAGCGGAGGTGATGTAACACCTTTGGACTTGTAGTTTGACTCGGATTCTGCTGCAAAGATCAGATTGTTTCATCCATAACTCAACGATCCGGACGGATTTTAAGGTGATTCAATTGGGTTGGAAAATGCACGAAATCTATTTTCCAACAAAAAAGAATCAACCAATTTGGAGTCCGTATGAAAAGTTATTGACGTTTTGAGTCTAGTATGTCTGCAGTCCGAATCTGAGTCCAGAACGTGAGAGACTTGGACTCTATCTTCTCTTGGGCCAAAAGTGACGTGAGAGAACTTTTTGAACAGCAGGTAAACATCTCTTTCTCCCTTATCTTCATATGTGGATTGTACAAATGTCCCATACACCTGCAATTAGACATGGCACAAAAGTTTGTGAAGTATTTTTGTCCTGGATGACATAAATAAATTATTGCATAGTTTGCATTAGAAATCACCTCACAAATATACATGTATGCAATATTTTGGTCGATCCAAGGTAATCATGTCCTCATCATCCTCCCCTTCTTGAAAACAAAGCCGTCCTCGGCGTTGCTTAGTCTGAAATATGGCTAACAAAAGAGACAAGGTGTACATGTTGTATATGTATATGTCATCCATTTTTACTTCCCTTGATTTTTGCACATATGACACATGAATAGATGAGTAACTTGCATAGTTCATAAAATCTAAAGCCAAAACATTATCACAAGAAGTAGAAGGCATGAAAATATTACAACTCAGTTTGCACATATAAGTGAAGTTCTTATTCATTTCAAAAGATTGACAATGTTCATCATTAAACCATCCCAACATTGGTGAATAAACCTTACTTGCATCAAGTTTACATGCTACAACATGCTTAAATAAGCAAACATGCAATAAGTCATTCGACACAGAATCATCACCAAGATTAGAGGTCATATCAAAATGATTAAACATTGATTCTTTTGCATCAATAGTTAATTCAATGGGTGCACTCAAAATTGTTGGTATTTCAGTTGTTTGATCACATGACGCATTCATGATAGTATCAAGATTCTCTAAAATAGGTGATGTGCTCAAATCACCAGGTAACTCAACACATGATGCATTCAAGTTAACTAGGGATGCATCATTCTCATGTGAAGTTATATCATCAATACCTTTACTGTTACCTTGTCGCAAAGACGTAGCTGATGTAGGTACGGATGTTGACAATGCACCATACTCTTGAGATGATGTCGCGCTCACAATCCTAGGTGGGGCTGCTCTAGTAGGTGCAACGGTGGAAGAACCAACCGGCGATGGTGAGCATGAACTGGAATACCAGTTGTTGTAGTCACCCAATGCATCCTCCTGTATCTGTCTCTCAAAGGTACAAGCGCGAACATACATACCAGTAATGCAACGAGGAATATAGTGAAATCTTACACGGATATCATGGTTCAAACCAAAAAAAAAATCTATTCATTTTATCATCCTCAGATTCTTCTATGTCACAATGATGCATATAAGATTTGAACTCTTGGTAGTAAGCATGAACAGTGTTACTGCCTTGTTTTAATTGTTCCAGTTTGCGAAGCAATTCACGACGATAGTAAGGAGGAAAAAATTGTTGTCTCATTACAGCTTTCAAAACTTTCCAAGTTGTGGGTTGGTTATCAATGTTTTTCTTACAATGTACACTCCACCAAATAGAAGCAAAACCAGTAAATGCTCTAGTGGTAGCTCGTACTCTCTCAAGTTCAGAAGAATCATGGTGACTAAAAACTTCTTCTAATTCAAGCTCCCAAGCTAGATAAATAGCAGGATTAAATCTACCCTCAAATGATGGTAAAGACATAACCTGACCATATGCTTGTGTGTGTTGTCCCAACTCTCGTGATGATGAAGATGTGTCCGTCGTCCAAGAACTTCTATCTCCGACCTGTCATGATTAGTAGAAACAAGAAACAAAATTCGAGAATAATGTTCCTATGAACTACTAGGATGTGGTTGTAAAGTGCTCACAGAGAAAGCAAATATCAATATCTTACAAGTTCTTACCATGCGGCATGTGGTGACAGGCAACCAGCGGTGTCAAGTAACTCAGAAGATTGTGTAAAGCGATTGCCAGGGGAACGTACGTATTCACGGTGTAGAAATATGTGGAGCTGGGTTGGCTATATATGGTAGCAAAAAATTAGCAATAATCAATTCATAGATGCAATGTTGAATAAACGCTCAACGACGGTACTCAGCTGGTCCTAGGCTAGACCAGACTAGAGACGCGAGCCTAGAACACTAATGAGGTCACGGCGTAGCACAACTAGCATCAATGAAGGATAATAAGTAGCTCGACAGCAAGATATAAGTGAAGATCACAACGGCAGTAAAGATAATGATGAAGAACAAGCGCCAAGCAGGATATACAACAACTCTCTCCAATTTTCCTCTTGAGAAGTTTGAGCCAATTTTCTGATAACTTTTTAAAAGAATGCTACTAACTCAAGCTTTCCAATTCAAAAGAATCACTCAATTCGAGTTGATATGAGGAGTCAAAAATTCTAAAACTGGTTTGAAAAACTGGAATAAGCTGTGTTCACGAACTTGGAGGGAAAACGACCTATTTAGGAGCCGATTTTGAGGTGCCAAATATTGAACTTGATTCTGCAACTATTTAGATGCGGCTCTTCTCTAGCTTTAATTTGAGTACTCATGAGCCAAAACGGACTTCAGATGAGGAAGTTATGCCTGTTTTACTAAACAGTGCACAAAACAGATTCAATCCGAATTCAGCTACGAGATTGAGTCTAGATAGATCCGAACTTTGTTTTTTTTTCTTCTCTTTTTTTCTCACACTTATTTTTTCTTTTCTTTCTCTTTTTTCTCTTGACTTTTTCTTTTACTTTTTTTCTCTTTTTTCTCTCTCCCTCTTTCCAAACAAACTAGATAAGATGCAGATTGGATCAAGTGAAGATGTGAACGATCTCAACTATGGTTATGACAATGAACGGTGGGTAGCACGTGGTGGAAATTGATGGGTGGATGGTGGTCAACGGAAGGGATAACGATGCAGCGGCGGCGTGACTAATGTGAACAGAACTCGAAACTCTAAACGAACTAGACACTAAGACCAGCAACTCCACACGACGATGCAACTGATAATTCAATAATGCAAACAATGAAAAGAAAACTGCAAACGTTGACGATCTTTCGATGAGATGATAACTCTCGATTTGGTGGAGTCGACTTTGACGATCCGACTACAAACGTGCACGACGTTGCGCCTTAGCAATCGCTAAACCAATCTCCTTAGGTTACTGACGATGCCGGAAGCACGATCAGCCTGACCACGAAGGTCTATTCCTGCAAGCAATCGAAGAACAAACAAGAATATGGTAAAGCAATCTGAATATTGCGAATATATATGAACTATTGATAATGGTGGGGATCCGTAAGCGGTCTTGGTCTGGTCGTTGGACACAAACGAAGTACACGAAGTTGCAATGGCTAACTTTTAACTAAACAAATCCCAAGGAAAAAGCTACTAGATGGATCTACTTATATAGGAGCAAGGGGTGGCGGCCAAGGAGGTGGGAGGACGTCCCAAGGCAGCCTAAAACTAACCCTAGGTCGTACAAGGCCAATGGGCCCAAGCGGAGGTGACGTAACACCTTTGGACTTGTAGTTTGACTCGGATTCTGCTGCAGCATCAGATTGTTTCATCCATAACTCAACGCTCCGGATGGATTTTAAGGTGATTCCAATTTGGTTGGAAAATGCACGAAATCTATTTTCCAACAAAAAAAGAATCAACCAATTTGGAGTCCGTATGAAAAAGTTATTGACGTTTTGAGTCGGTATGTCTGCAGCAGTCCGAATCTGAGTCCGAACGTGAGACACTTGGACTCTATCTTCTCTTGGGCCAAAAGTGACGTGAGAGAACTTTTTGAACAGCAGGTAAACATCTCTTTCTCACTTATCTTCATATGTGGATTGTACAAATGTCCCATACACCTGCAATTAGACATGGCACAAAAGTTTGTGAAGTATTTTTGTCCTGGATGACATAAATAAATTATTGCATAGTTTGCATTAGAAATCACCTCACAAATATACATGTATGCAATATTTTTGGTCGTATCCAAGGTAATCATGTCCTCATCATGAAGTGTTGTTCATCCAGTCTCTCATGCCAAACACTGTGCCATGCGTTCTTGCCCTTCTTGCTCTCATCCTTCATTCTCATGTAGTAGGGGTCGATGATGGCCGAGGAGAGGTCAACCAGGGAGTTCAGTTTGTTGTTGTCGCTGCCCCAGACCTTGTAGTGGTGCTGGTTGTTGAGAAGATTCAGGCATTTCATGTAGTGGTGCTAGATGTTGAGAAGATTCGGGCATTTCAAGCCCGAAACCTTGAGCGCTTTTAGATCGTTGGTGGTGTCCACCGTAGCAAAACTGTAGTCGGAGTTGTTGATAAACCTAGAGAAACACTCGCAAGGCCTTGTGGCCAGGTAGTAGTGGTAGACGAGGACGTCATGTCGCATGCACAACTGGGCGACAACAACCTTCTGATCGTGCCCGACACAACCGATGGTGTACTCGAGGTCGAAGCCGACCACTTGGTACTTGTCCTCGGCAAGGGGCTGCTCCATAGTTTGGATGGAGCTCTCTATCGAGACTAGATTGTTCGTGTACACCACCGAGAGGGCCTTCCCCCTCACGTGGGTGTCCACGACGTGATGCGTGGTGAACTGCCTGCCGTTGTCGTCGTTGGCCGCTAGGAGCGCCATTGGAGCCACAGGGAGTGCATTTGGAACCACTAGATGTCCTCTCTGTATGTGTTGTTGTGGGTGTGCTTATTGTGTCATGTGACACGAGAGATAAAGGTAAATGGACGCAGGAATAAATGGGGGCCGGGCGGCCTGCATTGTCGGCGCATCTGCATGTTAGTTTTTGCAGCGGGTAACTGCATCCTTGTGCCGCGCCCGGTGCAACCGCATGCACACGAACGTGCGTGACCTTGCGCCGGCCCCAAACACTGGCAGCACACGTGGAGGGACGAGGGCAGAGCACCCGGAGGGACGCGAGAGCAGAGCGCGCGCGGCGGGACACGAGCCACACACATAGAGCAGTTGAACATGCTGGAAATGGTCGCCTACAAGCCGGACGACAGTTGCGTCGCTGCGTAGAGAGCGACCGTGTGCTACTACCTCCGTCTTGTTCTATAGTCCCCTTTACATTCTATGCCATACTTTGCCCTTAAATTTAACCAACAAAATGTTAATGCATGTCATAAAAATTATATAATTGGAGACTATGTTCAAATATGAATCCAACTATATAATCTTTGGTGACATGCATTCATATTTTATTAGTTAAATCCTACTTATAAACTAGGACGGGTATAGTAGGTAATTAAACTGCAAACATTTTTTATTAACCGTATGTGTATGTGGCCTTTCGTCCTCCTCTCGCATGTCTTGTCACCCTGCTACCGCAGACGACTTAAAGCGCAAGCTTGCGCAGTGCATGGGGGCGTTATTTTGGCCAAACGGTGGCTCGAAGTGGCGCCAATGAACCGTCGGTGAGCTCATTCCCGCGCAACCTCGCAGGTTCCCACGCAAGCTTCCCGCCCGACTCGGTGAAATCCCCCAAAATCTCAATGCTTACCGGCCTGCTATATAAAACCCTCACGGCCGATGAGTCCCGCGTCGCATTTGCCCCTCCCTCCCTGTAGCTTATCTCGTCTGCTTCTCCCACAATCGCCAATGGCACCGGTCCGTCGTCGTCGCTCAGCCACTCCACCGTCATCAGAGGACAACTCCAGCTAGGAGGCTACACCGCAGCGGCGGCGCAGTCCCCAGCATGGTGTAGTGCGTGTGGCGTCCCTGTTGGGTTGTAACATCCCAAATTTTTAATTTGGAATGTTATACATAGATCATCATTTGCATATCATACTTTATTGCATTTTGGCTTGATCCTAGAAATTTCACGCAACTCAAGGACCCACGGGGAGAGTTGGAGATTTCGTTATTTTCATATTTGAGTTTTCTCAAATTCTGAAAATAGGATCATTTTATTTTATTTATTTTACCCTCAATTATTTCTATTATAAAAATATGAGAGAGGGAATAAAATGAATTTCCAAAAATAAAGAAATATTGAAGGTTTAATAAAAAATCAAATAAGATTTTTATTTGGAGTTTATCGCTATTTTATTTGGATTTAGGAAAAAATTGCACGTTTTCAAAACTGCATTTTAGGGCCAAGAAAATGTTCACCTCGTTCTAAATATTTTGTTTAGGCAGTGAAAATTTATTTTGGCATTTTTAGAATTTTATTTTAATTTCCTAGAATTTTTCTTGTTTCATGAAATCATTTAAAAACGCCCAAGAACCGATCGGGCGAAGGCCTAGCCAGTGCCGCCCTTCGCGCCACCAAGATCCCGCTGGATCGGGACCGGAGTCCCGATCGCCGTCGCCGCCCGAGTCTGGGAGGACTCCGCCTCCTCGCCCCCTCCATAGCCGCCGCCGCCTCCTCCCCCCTTTAAAGGTCGGCCGGGCCCCTCGAGCCCGGCCGACCGCCACCAGCCAAGACTCCACCGCCTCAGCAGCCGCTCGACCCGCCGCCAAGCGCCGCGCGGCCTTGCGCCTTGCCCGTCGGACCTCACCGGAGCCGAGCCGAGGTAGCCGCCCCGTCGCCCGGTTTTCTAAAGAAAACCGATCCGGTTTTAAAAAAACCCTAGGTTTTAGTTTTTTAGATTGGTTTAAGTATTTAGCGAGCGTTCGCTCGTTCGTTCGTTTTAACGAATGATTTTCTTCATTTATTTTCAGTTAACGAACGTTCGTTCGTTAGCATGTTCGTCCATTTTCTTTTTCTCGGATTTTTCCGCGATTATTTCTGATCGTGATTTCTGATCCGATTTTTGATCTAGTATAACATTTCGCTCGTTTATCGGAATCAGGCGATTCAAGCGCCTAGAGTTTAGTCTCGAAACCCTCTTTCTGATTAACCAACTCAAACAAGTTTTTGCTTCTATAAAATTTGACTTAGATCCAGATTATTATACGAAGCTTGTTTTTTTCGTTGTTTGATTTTCGTTGCTTCATTCGATTTGATTCTTTTTGCAAACCGGAGTTCTTAAGTTGAACTTTCTGGTTAGATATTTTATTCGAATTTTACCTGTGCATTAGATGAGTACTTATTGTATGCTTGTTTGTTTGCGTTAGAGCACCCGGAGTGCGCCGCTTTCTACTTCGAATCACTAGGTTTCATGGATCATCAGCAAGGCAAGTAACACTTTGATCATAACCCTTTTCATACCCAGTTTTTATGCATTAGATCAATCCTCAAACATTGCATGATTAGGATCTAATTAAATTGTGGGTTTTGGGAAAGTAGATGAGGTAGTACCTATTACCTGCTTATTATCAAACCCTTGGGAGCTACTTCTACGTTTGCTTATTATGACATGCTATGCTAGTAGACGTGGATTGGGTGAGTGTATCCATGACAGATGTGAGATTGTTAATTAATGGTTTATTAATGGTGGCAACTTAAACACACATCTGGGTGGATTGAGGTACCTGGGTATTCCAGGATTGCCTGTTTTTCTTTATGGACCGCCACCCAGGCTCAAAGGGATCATGATATTTTTCATGCTAGAAACTTCCGTGTGCAACCACAAGCTACTATGGTCTCTAGCATAGTTGATTAAGTCATGCGAACTCTTACAGTGGTAGACTAGCAGATGTAGAGGGATGTAGGTGTAACTGTCTACCCGTTCGTAAGGTGCTAGCGCTTCTGAAAGACTGTGTCTCGGTCATCTGTTTCTCAAACACCTTGTAGTGCGAGAATCCCAATGGAGGAGATCGAGTCTTGTGGGGAAAAGTGCGCAAACCTCTGCAGAGTGTACAAACTAATCATGGTTAGCCGTGTCCCCGGTTATGGACATCTTGAGTATCTAGTACTTGGATTATCATGTGAATCTCATCATGTTACTTTAATTAATATTGTTGGGTTTTAATGATGATGCTTAATTGGGATTGAGAATGCTGTCAACCATTCTCAATGTTTAACAACCACCATGATAGTTAAATAAAATTTATTCCATTGCAGTAGGGAAAAATTGGCTTTACGCAAAACTGTAACCATAGAGCTTTCCACCAGCCATATATGCATGTAGTATAGCATTACTCTTTCGTTTACTCTCTATGTGTTACTTTGCTAGCATATTCCATGTGCTGACCCGTTTTCGGGCTGCAACGTTCATGTTGCAGACTTTTCAGATGACGAGTTAGGTGCCTTAGGTCGTGGTTCTATACTCAGTGATGCCGTTGGAGTTGATGGACTCGCTTATCTTCCAAGACTTCTGCTGTTAGCGTTATTAGATGGCCTTAAGCCATATTTATTGTAATAAGTTCTCTTTTGAGACTTTCGATGTAATAAGTGTGTGATTGCTACTCTGTTATAAATCCTTCGAGTACTGTGCATGTCAGCATTACTGATCCAGGGATGACACTGATGCACAGAGGTCATACTGTTTGAGGTCTGGTCGCTACAAGATGGTATCGCACCACCACCGACCGTAGGACACACGACCACTAAGCTAAAGCCCTAGATCACTACTCTTTCTTCTCATTTCTGACTCCTCATCTTTTCTACTCTTTTAGGATGGCGGATGCAAGGAACAAGTTCATGCAACCGGATGATGATACACCCTTTGGACGTCACTTGAAGGAAGTCACTAGATACCTGAACATCGGAGTACCAAGCTTCACCGGGACCTACAACACCACTTTACCCGAAGAAGAGCGATGGATGATTCAAGTTCAAGTTCCAGGAAGGACGTTCGCGCCAGTCACGGAGCCCATAGAGTTTTCCTTTGATGCCCCAACCAGGAATCTAGGAAAGAGCATGGCAGCCCACATCACCATGGGAGATATTGGAGAAGTTTACCGCAATGATCTCAAGGATACTATCTACCAGATTTGTGGGCGCCGAGATGAGCAATGGGAGATGATCAGCACCAGGAAGGATAGATCAATCGCAGCTTTTATCCAGGAGTTAAACTAGCACATCCGACGCCAGGAGAACCAGATGTGCGCAGGCATGATGGATCTGCAGAGGCCTTGACCAAGATCACGGAACTAGAGGAAGAACTCAAGGCTACACGTGAAGATTACATGGAAGAAATCGAAGTGCTAGTAGAGAAGAATGACGACTTAACCAGGAAGCTAGGAGTTTTCATGGGAGACCTCGCACCAGGAAGAGAAGACGACGATTCCACTTGCCCAAATAACTATATCATCATCGACGACACCGACTCGGACCCCGACGACAGCGATGATGACTATGTGGATGAAGTTGGAGCGGATATCATGGAGTCTTCATCGGAGCAGTTTTTCTAGTTGACCATCATAACAGTAGTAGTATTTCCCTATGTATCTAGTATAGTCCGAGCACTTTTGTAACGATAGATAGACCGTTGTATATCTTTGTTTGAATTGATTGGAGTGATATTTGTTTGCATTTGTCTCACGTGCATATGGGTAGTGTTTTCTCACTAGACCTCATTCTATTCTATATTCTCATCTTCTCTAACACCCCCAGATGCCTCCGAGACGCGACACCGGATTTGTTTTCCCACCGGAGATCACTCAGTTGATTCAGCAGCAGAATGATTTGATGCAAGCACTAGTACAGAATCAAGGCAACAACAACAACAACAACAACAACAACAACAACAACAACAACAACAACAACCCACCACCACCACCACCTGTTGACCATTTGACTCGTTTCTTGAGGCTAAATCCGCCGGTGTTTTCCAGTAGCACCGAGCCGATTGTTGCAGATGATTGGCTCCGCAAGGTTGCAAGGGAGCTGGCCACTACAGGATGCACAGATGCGGAGAGAGTGCGTTTTGCCGCACATCAGCTTGATGGACCCGCAACATCATGGTGGGAGAATTACACAGCCACACACCCTATTGACAGTGTCACATGGGATCAGTTTCAGCAAGCTTTCCGTACTGCCCACGTTTCAGCAGGAACTATGGCCATGAAGAAGCGTGAGTTTCGCAACTTACGCCAAGGAGGACGCACTGTAGGCCAGTATGTGGAGGACTTTAGTAAGTTAGCATGTTATGCCCCAGATGTTGTTGCTACAGATGTAGCTAAGCAAGAGAAGTTCCTGGAAGGACTAAATGATGAGCTGAGCATGCAGTTGATGGTAGCAACTTTCAATAACTATCAGGGGTTGATAGATCGTGCTCTTATGATCGAAGGGAAGCAGCAACAGATTGAAAACCGCAAGGGGAAGTATGGCCAAGGGAAGTACAATTCTGGAGCACAGCAGAAGCAACGCTTTACCCTGAAATCGGGAGGATAATTCCAGCATACTCATGGAGGAGGTAGCTCGCACAATCACAATGGCTCCAAAAATGGTAACGGGAATGGAGGAAGCAACGGACAAAACCGCACCAACCCGTCAACCCCAGCCAAGAGAGACCTGAGCCAAGTCACTTGCTTTAAGTGTCAGAAGACTGGACATTATGCCAATGAATGTCCTGAAGCTCAGAATGGAAATGGCAATGGAAGCTCTGGGAAGAAGCCGAACCCTTTCAACAGGGGATAGGTGAACCACATTAACGTGGAGGAGGTTGAAGCCCAGCCAGATGCAGTAATAGGTAAGTTTTTGGTTAAGACATTTACTGCAATTGTTCTTTTTGATACTGGTGCATCGCATTCATACATATCACGGGGATTTGTGGATAAGTATAAATTGCCCACCAAGGTTCTTAGAATACCTATGTTAGTAAGCTCACCAGGAGCAGAGTATATGGCCAGCCGAGGATGTTTTCAAGTGCCATTAAGTATAAGTAGGCATGTTTTCCCCTCGGATATAATCATTCTGGAATCGCAAGGTTTGGACGTGATTCTAGGTATGGATTGACTATCGATGTATGGAGGAAACATCGATTGCGCCAGTAAGTCGATTTTGCTTACCACCCCAGAAGGAAGAAGAATCAAGTATGTGTCACGGCATGAGCCAAAGAAGACACAAGTAAATTCCTTATCAGGAGTTGTGCAGGAGGAAGTACCAGTGGTGAAGGATTTCCCTAACGTATTTCCAGAAGAATTGCCAGGCATGCCACCAGATAGAGACATTGAGTTTTGATAGAGCTGTTGCCAGGCACAGGGCCGATATCTACGAGACCGTACCGGATGCCCGCACAAGATTTGGAAGAAATTAAGAAGCAGATTAAGGAGTTACTGGATAAAGGTTTTATTCGCCCAAGTTTTTCGCCTTGGGGATCGCCAGTACTTCTAGTGGAGAAGAAGGATGGATCATTGAGAATGGTTGTTGATTATCGAGGGAGAATGAAGTGACCATTAAGAATAAGTACCCATTGCCGATGATCAATGATTTGTTTGACCAATTACAAGGAGCTAAGGTATTCTCCAAGATCGATTTGCGATCAGGATACCATCAGTTGAAGATTCGAGAGCAGGATATACCCAAGACGGCTTTTACCACCAGGTATGGACTGTATGAGTATACCGTTATGTCATTTGGACAGACTAACGCACCTGCCTATTTCATGAACATGATGAACAAGGTGTTTATGGAGTTTTTGGATAAGTTCATCGTGGTGTTCATTGATGATATTTTGGTTTACTTGAAGAATGAAGAAGAGCATAAGGAGCATTTGCGTTTAGTACTTGAGAAGCTCAGAGAACATCAGTTATATGCCAAGTTCTGCAAATGTGAGTTTTGGTTGAAGGAAGTTGGATTCCTCGGACACATTATATCCGGAGAAGGTATAGCAGTAGATCCCACCAAGGTTGTCACTGTGACAAACTGGGAAGCACCAACGACAGTTGGAGAGACCCGGAGTTTCCTTGGGCTGGCAGGATACTACCGGAGATTCATTGAGAATTTCTTGAAGATTGCGAAGCCTATGACAGAGTTATTAAATAAGGATACCAAGTTCAATTGGACTAAAGAATGTGAAGCTAGTTTCCAGGAGTTGAAGAAACGTTTGGTTACATCACCAGTGTTGATTCTGCCAGATCAGCGCAAGAATTATGAGGTGTATTGCGACGCTTCATGTCGAGGACTTGGAGGAGTACTTATGCAGGAGGGAAGAGTTGTTTCGTATGCTTCACGACAGCTTAAGCCCCATGAGTTGAATTATGCTACACATTATTTGGAGTTAGCAGTCGTAGTACACGCATTGAAGACTTGGAGACATTTTCTCATTGGAAACCATTGTGAGGTGTACATGGATCACAAGAGTTTGAAGTGCATTTTCACGCAGAAGGATTTGAATCTCAGGCAAAGGAGATGGTTGGAGCTCATTAAGGATTATGACATGAGATTGCATTACCACCCCGGAAAGGCTAACGTAGTAGCAGATGCGTTGAGCCGCAAGGGCCATGTCAACACACTAATGACCGGAGATTTACCAAAGGAGTTAGCCGAGGATCTTTGAGAGCTATGTTTAGAGATAGTTCCGAGAGGCTATGTAGCAGCATTGGAGATTCAGTCTAACTTGCTGGATAAGATCAGAGAAGCTCAGACGACTGACAAGGAGATTGCCTTTATTAAGGAGAAAATGAGCAAGGGAAAAGCTAAAGGATTTCGTGAGGACGAACACGATACCCTATGGTTTGAGGACCGCGTTTACGTGCCTAATGATCCGTAGATCAGGAAGTTAATTTTGCAAGAGGCCCATGACTCGCCGTACTTGATTCACCCAGGAAATACCAAGATGTATTTGGATTTGAAGGATACTTTCTGGTGGACCGGAATGAAGAAGGATATTGTGGAGTATGTAGCCGTTTGTGATGTATGTCAGAGAGTGAAGGCAGAGCATCAGAAGCCAGCAGGACTGTTACAGCCACTGCCGATACCCGAATGGAAGTGGGATAAATTAGGCATGGATTTTATTACGGGATTGCCCAGGACTCGTTCAGGCTATGACTCAATTTGGGTTGTAGTTGATCGCTTGACGAAGGTAGCTCATTTCATCCCAGTGAAGACCACATATAGTAGTGCCAAGTTGGCTAAGATATACATGACCAGGATCATATGTCTGCATGGAGTTCCGAGGAGCATCGTATCAGATAGAGGAACCAAGTTTACCTCAAAGTTTTGGAATCAGTTGCACGAAACTTTGGGTACCAGACTAGAGTTCAGTACAGCTTTTCATCCGCAGACAGATGGACAGATCGAGAGAGTCAATAAGATTTTGGAGGATATGCTGAGAGCTTGTGCACTAGATTATGGATCTAGTTGGGACGACAATTTGCCGTATGCAGAGTTCTCTTACAACAACAGTTATCAATCCAGTTTGAAGATGGCACCTTTCGAAGCCTTGTACGGAAGGAGGTGCAGAACCCCTCTGTTGTGGGATGAGGTTGGAGATAGCCAGTTGTTTGGACCAGATTTGATTAAGGAGTCTGAACAAAAGGTGAAGTTGATTCACGATAGGCTCAAGGTAGCCCAGTCTAGACAGAAGAGTTATGCAGATTCAAAACACAAGGAGACATTTTTCGAAGTCGGAGATAGAGTCTATCTTCGAGTATCTCTACTTCGAGGAGTTAAGATCTTTGGAGTTAAAGGAAAATTAGCGCCACGTTTTGTGGGACCATACAAAGTTTTGGAGCGCATGGGAGAAGTTGCTTAAAAGTTAGAATTTCCCGAAGGATTGTCAGGAGTTCACGACGTGTTCCACGTTTCCCAGTTGAAGAAGTGCCACGCAGAGATGGCTGATATACCACTGAGGGATACTGTGTCGCTGGAAACGATTCAGTTGGATAATGATTTGACCTATGAGGAGAAACCAGTCAAAATTCTCGAGTATGCCAGCCGAGTCACCCGCAAAAAGGTTATTAAGTTCTGCAAAGTCTAGTGGAGCCACCACACCGAGGATGAAGCCACCTGGGAACAAGAGGAATATCTGCTGAAGGACCACTCTCACCTATTTTCTAGCCAACCCGAATCTCAAGGGCGAGATTCATCTTAAGGGGGGTAGGTTTGTAACATCCCAAATTTTTAATTTGGAATGTTATACATAGATCATCATTTGCATATCATACTTTATTGCATTTTGGCTTGATCCTAGAAATTTCACGCAACTCGAGGACCCACGGAGAGAGTTGGAGATTTCATTATTTGAGTTTTCTCAAATTCTGAAAATAGAATCATTTGATTTTATTTATTTTACCCTCAATTATTTCTATTATAAAACTATGAGAGAGGGAATAAAATGACTTTCCAAAAATAAAGAAATATTGAAGGTTTAATAAAAAAATTAAATAAGATTTTTATTTGGAGTTTATCGCTATTTTATTTGGATTTAGGAAAAAAATTGCACATTTTCAAAACTGCATTTTAGGGCCAAGAAAATGTTCACCTCGTTCTAAATATTTTGTTTAGGCGGTGAAAATTTATTTTGGCATTTTTAGAATTTTATTTTAATTTCCTAGAATTTTTCTTGTTTGGTGAAATCGGTTTTAAAAACGCCTCAAGATTCGACTTGGGCGAAGGCCCAGCCAGCCAACCCGCTCGCGCGCCGCCTCCCGCTCCCGATTGGAACTGGAGTCCCGATCGCCGCCGCCGCCCGAGTTCGGGAGGACTCCGCCTCCCCGCCGCCTCCTCGCCCCCTCTCGCAAGCCGCCGCCGCCTCTCCCCCCCTTTAAAAGGCCAACCCGGGGCCCCCCTGGAGCCCCAAGCCGACCGTCGTCGCCGCACTCCACCGCCGCCGCAGCCGCTCGCCCCGCCGCCAAGCGCCTTCGCCGCCCCGCCGGAACCTGCCAGACCTCACCGGAGCCGAGCCGAGGTAGCCGCCCCGTCGCCCGGTTTTCTAAAGAAAACCGATCCGGTTTTTAAAAAAATATCCTAGGTTTTCTTTTTTTAGATTGGTTATTTTCGGTTTAAGTATTTAGCGAGCGTTCGCTCGTTTGTTCGTTTTAACGAACGATTTTAGTCGTTTAGTTTCAGTTAACGAACGTTCGTTCGTTAGCATGTTCGTCCGTTTTCTTTTTCTCGGATTTTTCCGCGATTATTTCTGATCGCGATTTCTGATCCAATTTTCGATCTAGTATAACTTTTCGCTCGTTTATCGGAATCAGGCGATTCAAGTGCCTAGAGTTTCGTCTCGAAACCCTCTTTCCGATTAACCAACTCAAACAAGTTTTTGCTTCTGTAAAATTTGACTTAGATCCAGATTAGTAAATGAAGCTTTTTTTTTGCCGTTTGATTTTCATTGCTTCATTCGATTTGATTCTTTTTGCAAACCGGAGTTCTTAAGTTGAACTTTCTGGTTAGATCTTTTATTCGAGTTTTACCTATGCATTAGATGAGTACTTATTGTATGCTTGTTTGTTTGCGATAGAGTACCCGGAGTACGCCGCTTTCTACTTCGAATCGCTAGGTTTCACGGATCATCAGCAAGGCAAGTAACACTTTGATCATAACCCTTTTCATACCCAGTTTTTAAGCATTAGATCAATCCTCAAACATTGCATGATTAGGATCTAATTAAATTGTGGGTTTTGGGAAAGTAGATGAGGTAGTACCTATTACCTGCTTATTATCAAACCCTTGGGAGCTACTTCTACGTTTGCTTATTATGCCTTGCTATGCTACTAGATGTGGATTGGGTGAGTGTATCCATGACAGATGTGAGATTGTTAATTAATGGTTTATTTAAGGTGGCAACTTAAACACACATCTGGGTGGATTGAGGTACCTGGGTATTCCAGGATTGCTTGTTTTTCTTTATGGACCGCCACCCAGGCTCAAAGGGATCATGAGATTTTTCATGCTAGAAACTTCCGTGTGCAGCCACAAGCTACTATGGGCTCTAGCATAGTTGATTAAGTCATGCGAACTCTTACAGTGGTAGACTAGCAGATGTAGAGGGATGTAGGTGTAACTGTCTACCCGTTCGTAAGGTGCTAGCTCTTCTGAAAGACAGTGTCTCGGTCATCCGTTTCTCAAACACCTTGTAGTGCGAGAATCCCAACGGAGGAGATCGAGTCTTGTGGGGAAAAGTGCGCAAACCTCTGCAGAGTGTACAAACTAATCATGGTTAGCCGTGTCCCCGGTTATGGACATCTTGAGTATCTAGTACTTGGATTATCATGTGAATCTCATCATGTTACTTTAATTAATATTGTTGGGTTTTAATGATGATGCTTAATTGGGATTGAGAATGATGTCAACCATTCTCAATGTTTAACAACCACCATGATAGTTAAATAAAATTTATTCCATTGCAGTAGGGAAAAATTGGCTTTACGCAAAACTATAACCATAGAGCTTTCCACCAGCCATATATGCATGTAGTATAGCATTACTCTTTCGTTTACTCTCTATGTGTTACTTTGCCAGCATATTCCATGTGCTGACCCGTTTTCGGGCTGCAACGTTCATGTTGCAGACTTTTCAGACGACGAGTAAGGTGCCTTAGATCGTGGTTCTATACTCAGTGATGCCGTTGGAGTTGATGGACTCGCTTATCTTCAAAGCCTTCTGCTGTTAGCGTTATTAGATGGCCTTAAGCCATATTTATTGTAATAAGTTCTCTTTTGAGACTTTCGATGTAATAAGTGTGTGATTGCTACTCTATTATAAATCCTTCGAGTACTGTGCGTGTCAGCATTACTGATCCAGGGATGACACTGATGCACAGAGGTCAGACTGTTTGAGGTCTGGTCGCTACAAGGGTGTGCGCGGAATACCCACCACACGCTCCACCACCGCTGCCCGTCGGTAGCTGTTGTCGGCCGCCGTTGCCGCCACACCACCATCGAAAGATAGGGCCATCGCCCGCTCCGCTGTCGCGGCCCAAAGGCGGGAGGTGTCCGTCGTGGCCGCCACCCCACTACTGGCCATCACCCGCTTCGCCACCGCGGCCCGAAGGTGGGAGGTGGTGGTCGTGGCCGCCACCCCTTCATCGGCCGCCGTGGCCGCCAGCCCATCGTCGACCACCGGGGTCATCACCTGCTCCGCCACCGCCGACCGAAGGCGGGAGGCGAAGGTGGAGGTCCACACGTGCGTCAGCGACCTTGCGCTCTACACCGAGTTCCCGCAGGAGGAGGAGGAGCGCCTCGTCGAGCATGCAAAGAGCCTTACCGCCGCCGTGGCCGCGGCACACACAGCCTCAGAGGCGAGGAATTAGGAGATCTATGAGGAGAACCACCACTTCGAGAGGGGTCGCCTGGAGCGGCAGAGGGCTCTTGATAACCCACAAGTATAGGGGATCGTTTGTAGCCTTCTTCGATAAAGAAGAGTGTCGAACGCAATGAGGATCTAAAGGTAGAACAAATATTCCCTCAAGTTCTATCGACCACCGATACAAGCACACTAGACGTTTGCTTTACCGAAAACAAGTATGAAACTATTTCTGAGGTGTGATGCTAGAACTACTTTGCAAGAATAAAACTGGAAGTACTTTGCAAGATAATAAAAGTTATGGGTTTAGTAAAAGGGTTTGTGTCAACAAGAAAGTTATTTGTCCCTAGGTAATCGATAACAAGTACCAGTAATCACTTTGGCAATTTTATATGAGGGAGAGGCATGAGCTAACATACTTTCTCTACTTGGATCATATGCACTTATGATTGGAACTCTAGCAAGCATCCGCAACTACTAAAGATCATTAAGGTCATGAAACCCAACCATAGCATTAAGTATCAAGTCCTCTTTACTCCCATACATCATACCCCACTTACTCGGGTTTAAGCTTCTGTCACTCTCGCAACCCACCATAAGAGAATGAACATATTGCAACACCCTGTAGCAGGCCCCCTCACATTTGTGCAAGAACGGAGGGCACCGTAGGACAACACCATAAATCAAATATACAGTCATACAACCAAGATCACGATTAACCCATAGGACAAAACGGATCTACTCAAACATCATAGGATAACCATAGATCATTTGGAAATAATATATGGAGTTGAGCACCATGTTTAAGTAGAGATTACAGCCGGGGGAAGAGGTGTTACACCGCTGCATAAAGGGGGAGAAAGTTGGTGTTGACAGTAGCAAGATCGTTTATGTAGATCGTTGTCCCGATCGTTGCCCCGGTGGCACTCCTGCACCACCAGAAGCGAGGGGGAGAGAGCCCCCCTCCTTCTTCCTCTTCCTTGGCCTCCCCCCTAGATGGGAGGAGAGTTCCCCCTCTGGTCCTTTGTCTCCATGGCGGTGGAGGGGCGGGAGCCCCTCCGAGATTGGATCTCCCTCTCTGTTCTCTTTTGTTTCACGTTCCCCAGATCTGGCCCTTCACCGTTTCTTAAATTCTCGGAGATCCGTAACTCCGATTGCGCTGAAATTTTTACACGATTTTTTCCATAAATTATCTTTCTTGGTCCAGAAGAAGGGCCCCAACCGACCTTCGAGGAGGGCTCAAGACACCTGGGCGTGCCAGGGGGTGCCTGGCGCGCCCTGGTGGGTTGTGGGCTCTGTGGGGCCCCGTTTGCGTTGATTCCACCTCCCAAAAATCACATAAATTCCAAAATAAATCTCCGTAAATTTTTATCGCGTTTGGACTTCGTTTGATATGGATTTGTTGCGATACAAAAAAGATGCAACAAACAGGAACTGGCACTGGGCACTGGATCAATAGGTTAGTCCAATAAATCATATAAAAAGTTGCCAAAAATATGTGAAAGATGTATAATATTGGCATGAAACAATCAAAAATTATAGATATGACGGAGACGTATCAGCATCCCAAGCTTAATTCCTGGTCGTCCTCGAGTAGGTAAATGATAAAAAGATATTTTTTGATGTGGAATGCTACCTAACATAAACTTGATCATATATCTAATCATGGCATTAATATTAAGACATAAGTGATTCAAAGCAATAGTCTATAATTTGACATAAAGACATCAATACTCAGGTATCCCAACAAACAATCATGTCTTTCAAAATATCAACGCTAAAGAAAGCTATCCCTACAAAATCATATAGTCTTGTCATTCTCTGTCTTCTTAACACAAAGTATTTATCATGCACAACCTCGATGACAAGCCGAGCAATTGGTTCATACTTTTTAACGTGCTTCAGCTTTTTCAACCCTCATGCAATACATGAGCGCAAGCCATGGATATAGCACTATCGGTGGAATAGAGTTTGATGATAGGGGTAAATATATAGAAGACAAAAAAAGTAAGAAAGTCTCACACCGACGCGGCTAACCAATGGGCTATGGAGATGCCCATCAATCGATATCAACGTGAGGAGTAGGGATTGCCATGCAACAAATGCACTAAGAGCTATAAGTGTATGAAAGCTCAATATGAAAACTAAGTGGGTGTGCATCTAATCCTATAATGAAAAATTCCCACTAGTATATGAAAGTGACAACATAGGAGACTCTCCATATGAAAAACATGGTGCAACTTTGAAGCACAAGTGTGATAAAGGATAATAACAATGCCCCTTCTCTCTTTTTATTATTTTTTCTTTTTCTTTTTCTTTTTTCTTTCTTTTCTTTTCTTTTTTTTTTCTTTCTCTCATTGTCCGGAGTCTCATCCCTACTTGTGGGGGAATCATAGTCTCCATCATCCTTTCCTCACTGGGGCACTGCTCTAAAAATAAATAATGATGATCATCACACTTCTATTTACTTATAACTCAAAAGAAATAAAAATTACAACTCGATACCTATGACAAAGTATGACTCTATATGAATGCCTGTGGCAATGTACCAGGATGTGCAATGATCTAGCGTAACATGTATAAAAAATGATGAATGGTGGCTGAGCCACAACTACTATGTCAGCTATATGATCATGCAAAGGAATATGACAATGAATGCTCAAGTCATCAAACGGAAGCGGTGGAAGTTGCATGGCAATATATCTGAGAATGGCCATGGAAAAGCCATAATAGGTAGGTATGGTGGCTGTTTTGAGGAATATATAATAAGGCTTATGTGTGATAGAGCGTATCATATCACTGGGTTTGGATGCACCTGCGAAGTTTGCACCACGTCTCGATGTGAGAAAGGGCAATGCACGGTACCGTAGAGGCTAGCAAATTGCGGAAAGGTAAGAGTGCGTATAATCCATGGACTCACATTAGTCATAAATTACTCATATACTTATTGCAAAAGTTTATTAGCCCTCGAATCAAAGTACTACTATGCATGCCCCTAGGGGGATAGATTGGTAGGAAAAGACCATCACTTGTCCCCGACTGCCACTCATAAAGAAGACAATCAATAATAAATCATGCTCCAACTTCATAGCATAACGAGAGACTATACGTGCATGTTTCAGGAATCACAAACCATAACATCAATATTCTTACTAACCACAACCGTTAACTAGTCCCTCCACATATTCCATCTCTCTGTCGCGAAACTATTGCAAGGAATCAAACATATCATATTCAGTGATCCACAAGTTTTATGTAGGAATTTATAAATAACCATGCAATTGACCAATTCCTGTTGATTCTCTAAATAGATATAAGTGAGACATGAGAGTTTAATTCTTTCTACAAAAGACCATGCTCTAATAAATATAAGTGAAGCAAAAGAGCATTCTTCAAACGACGGTTTTCTATGTGAAGAGAAACAGACAATCCAAACTTGAAATGATATAAGTGAAGCACATGAAGCATTCTATAAAGTCATACTCAAAATATATAAGTGAAGTGCAATGAGCATTATATAAATCAACCATGTACTATCCCATACCAGCATGGTGGATAAAAGAAAAGTGAAAAACTAAACACAAAAGACGCTCCAAGATTTGCACATATCACATGAACGAAACGAATAAGAAAACATACTGATACTTGTTGAAGAAAGATGGGATGCCTTCCGGGGCATCCCCAAGCTTAGACGCTTGAGTCCTTGAATATTTACTTGGGGTGCCTTGGGCATACCCAAGCTTGAGCTCTTGCCTCTCCTCCTTCTCCTCACATCGATACCTCCTCGATCTTCGAACACTTCATCCAAACAAAACTTAACCAAACTTTTAGTGCCGGGGTTAGTGAATATGGCAATGAAATCCCATCATGTACTGATGTAACATTATCGTATAATTATATACAAACATTGCCCATTGTATTCTATCACAATTCTATGGCCCCAAGTCAAGGAGGCTTCAACAAGAATTCAAACATACGCAAATAATGAAGCTATAACAACAATCTGTGAAAATAGAACAGTCTGTAAAGATTCGAACACCCACCATACTTATGTAACTCTAAAAATTTCCGAAAAACTTAGGAAAAAAACAATTTGTATAGAAAGATATTACAAAAGGTTTCAGAACCGTTTGATGTTCCAGTAAAAAAGGTAAATTCGCGCACTACAGCCAAAGTTTCTATTTTGCACCGCACAAACCAACAAGCAATTTAAACATCCTAAAGGTTTGGAACATTGTTTTTATAATACAATGGAATTGTACAAGGGGTAACTATTTTGGTTGAAAAGTTTCTACCATTAAGATTCATAAAGTTTCCCTGGGCATGAACAAGGTTCAAGGACATCCCCCACTTTCACAATGCTCGTCTCTCTCACTTCCGCTTTTATTTTTGTGGAGTTTTAAGTTCCCCTCTATATGTTTTTGTTTTTAACCTTTATAAAATCACTCAACAGAAATAAATGACTCTCTAAAACTTTCGGGTTGTCTCCCTAGCAGCGCTTTCTTTAAAGCCATTAATCTAGGCATAAAGTGCTCAAGTAATGAATCCACCCGGATCCCAAGGTATATCAAAGCCAATTTGAATCCACAATGATTTGTAATTTAGTAGTGACCACAAAGCAACATAAATCATGCAATGATAAAGTCTAACTTGAAGGAAATATGCCCTAGAGGCAATAATAAAGTTGTTATTTATTTTTTTCTTATATCATGACAAGTGTTTATTATTCATGCTAGAATTGTATTAACCAGAAACTTGGTACATGTGTGAATACATAGACAAACAGAGTGTCCCTAGTATGCCTCTACTAGACTAGCTCGTTAATCAAAGATGGTTAAGTTTCCTGACCATAGACATGTGTTTTCATTTGATGAACGGGATCATATCATTAGAGAATGATGTGATGGACAAGACCCATCCGTTAGCTTGGCATAATGATCGTTTAGTTTTATTGCTATTGCTTTCTTCATGACTTATACATATTCCTCTGACTATGAGATTATGCAACTCCCGAATACCAGAGGAACACTTTGTGTGCTATCAAATGTCACAAAGTAACTGGGTGATTATAAAGATGCTCTACAGGTGTCTCCGAAGGTGTTTGTTGAGTTGGCATAGATCAAGATTAGGATTTGTCACTCCGTGTATCAGAGAGGTATCTCTGGGCCCTCTCGGCAATGCACATCACTATAAGCCTTGCAAGCAATGTGACTAATGAGTTAGATACAGTATGATGCATTACAGAATGAGTAAAGAGACTTGCCAGTAATGAGATTGAACTAGTTATGATGATACTGACGATCGAATCTCGGGCAAGTAACATACCGATGAAAAAGGGAATGACGTATGTTGTTATGTAGTCTGACCGATAAAGATCTTCATAGAATATATAGGATCCAGTATGAGCATCTAGGTTCCACTATTGGTTATTGACCGGAGATGTGTCTCGGTCATGTCTACATAGTTCTCGAACCCGTAGGGTCCACACGCTTAACGTTCGATGACGATTTGTATTATGAGTTATGTGTTTTGGTGATCGAAGGTTGTTCGGAGTCCCGGATGAGATCACAACATGCCGGGGAGTCTCGAAATGGTCGAGAGGTAAAGATTGATATATTGGAAGTTTATATACGGACATCGGAATGGTTCCGATAGGGTTCGGGGATTTATCGGAGTACCGGGAGGTTATCGGAACCCCCCGGAAAAGTTAATGGGCCTAATGGGACATAGTGGAGGAGAGGAGGTAGTCCACGGGCGGAGGCACGCACCCCCCTTGCCCCAATCCAAATTGGACAAGGGGAGGGGGCATGGTGTAGCGACCCGACCAGAATGGATCAAGTCTCTGTGCGTTTGTGTCATCCCTGGATCGGTATGCTGACACACACAGTACTCGAAGGATTTATAACAGAGGTAAATCACATGTATAAAGTAGCGTAAAAACTATTACCTCAATCCAAAACATAGCGGAAGCAACAAGGTTGTGGATTCCCATCAACACCAACGGCAAAGTTGAGTATAGGAAATCGTAACCCTAACGTATCACTTACTGTCGTTCGAAAATTCTGCAACATGAAAAGTTGCAGCCAAAAACGGGTCAGCACATGGAATATGCTGGCAATGTAACACATAGAGAGTAATGAAAGAATAGGCTATACTACATGCATATATGGCTGGTGGAAAGCTCTATGGTTACAGTTTTTGCAAAAAGCCATTTTTCCCTACTTCAAAGCAATAAATTTTATTTAACTATCATGGTGGTTGTTAAACATTGAGAATGGTTGACAGCATCCTCAATCCCAATTAAAAGTACTCATTAAAACCCAACAATATTAATTAGAAGTAACATGATGAGATCAACAGGAAAATCCAAGTACTAGATACTCAAAATTGTCCATTACCAGGGACACGGCTAATCATGATTAGTTTGTACACTCTGCAGAGGTTTGCGCACTTTTCCCCACAAGACTCGATCGCCTCCGTTTGGTTTCTCGCACTACATGGTGTTTGAGAAACGGATGACCGAGACATAGTCTTTCAGAAGCGCTAGCACCTTACATGTGGGTAGACCGTACCAACCTACATCCCCTACATCGCTAGTCTGCCCGTAAGAGTTCGCACAACTTAGTCAACTACGCCAGAGCCCATAATGGCTTGTGGCTGCACACGGAAGTTTCTAGTTTGAATAATCTCATGATCCCTTTGGGCCTGGGTGGCGGTCCGAAGAAATACAGGCAAATCCTGTCTACCTGGTGCCTTGACAGCAAGTCCTGAATAGCCAGTGCCTCAATCCACCCAGATGTGTGTTTAAGTTGCCACCTTAGATAAACCATTAATTATCAATCTCACATCTGTCATGGATATTCACTTAAACCCAATCCACGTCTCTGAGCATAGCATGGCGTAATAAGCAAACGTAGAAGTAACTCCCAAAGGTTCATAAGTAAAACAGGTAATAGGTACTACCTCAATCTACTTCCCATCCCACAATTTAATTAGATCCTAACCATGCAAGTGTTTGAGGATTGATATAATGCATAAAAACTGGGTAGTAGAAAGGATATGATCAAGTGTTACTTGCCTGCAAAGTTGATGAAGATGATTCGCACTCAAAACTCTTGATAGCTCTACTCGTCACACTCCAGTCAATCCATCGTAATCAAGCAATAGTAACCACACATAAGCAATCACTCAAAAGATCGGAAAGAACGAAGAAAACAATTCGGAAAACGTCAAAACCAAATCAAATAACTCTTGCAGCATAAAACAATTTCTAACAGTACCAAAATTATGTGAATTTGGCCTTATCAGAAAGTTTAGGTCAAGAGCTTCGATTAGCAAAAAGAATCAACTAAATCGAGTTCTGAAACTTAAGTTATGATCAAGCGAAGTTCAAATACAAATCTGTTTGAATTCAAATTTTAAAACTTTCAAAAACATGTTTGAGTTGTATTACTGGATAGAGGAGATCATAACGAAGAAGTGGGCGTTGGTTTCGTTGGATTCCGACTTACCAGTAAAAAGTTATAGCCGTTTGAAGATTAGGGACTACGGATAGGTCCATGACGGAAATTAAAATAAAAGAAAAATCTATCGAGCTGAACGCCGCTAAACAAAACCGAAATAAAAACTGGCGAAAAATCGATCTAGGGTTTGGAAAGGAAACCAAACGAAAAACCGATGTAGAAAACGAACGAAACCGATCTAGAAAACCGATCTAGAAAGCGTGGCGGCGCTGGGCTAGTACCAAGAGGCGAGGGCTCGGGTGGCGGCGGAGGCGGCGGCGGCAAGTGGCGGCGGCGGCGCAGGTGGCGCGGCGGCGGCGGCTGGTGGGGCGGCGGCGCTGGTGAGGGGCGGTGGCGTGGGGCGGCGGCGGCGTAGGGGGCGGCGGCGCTGCTATGGCGGCGGCGGCACTGCTGCTGCTGCGGAGGAGGAGGAGAGGAGAGGAGAGTTGATTTGATGTGTATTTGGGGGGAAGGGTGCTTGGGTATTTATATTGGGGAGGGGAGGATTTTGCTTGGGGTAGGGGACAAGAAATAGATTAGGATTAGGAATCCTAGGAATAAAAAACGGAATAACAAAACGGGTCAAATTCTACTAGGAATCGTAAAAGAATAGGAAACTTGGGGCTCCTGGCTCCCTAGGTGCGTGGTGCGTTGGCCTTGTGGCCTTGGCCGTCGGTGACTTAGCGGCTTGGGCCTTTGGCCCAAGGCGCTCTGCCTTTTTTTTTTAATTTTTTTAACAGAGACAAATAAAATAATAAAACCAAATAAATAAATATATTATATAGGCATATAATATATCAAGATTTTCAGAAAAAATTTCCTACATGATGAACTTTATTCTAGCTTCAAATAAAATACACAAAATTCAAATAAAACAAACAGTGCTACTGCCCTAATAAAATCCACTGAAAATCATTTTAAAAATACCAAAATGATTTCAAATTAATTTCTCTCAATTTTCTGATGTAGGGAATCATGTTACCCTATTTTCCATATATTTTATTTTTAGAGAAAATAATTTGAATAAAACTCAAATAACTCCAATTGAAAATAATTCAAAGGACTTTGAATTTATTTCTTTGAAACCCCAACTCATATTTCATATGTTTTGAAGAAGTCATTTTATCTTCGCCGTGAAAATCATTGAGTTGCATAAAGTTTCAGAATTGGAAAATATTTTCCAAATGAAATTCAAATATTTTCAACACCCCTTGTCATTTAAATAAATGGAAGAAGTCATGTCATCTTCTCTCCAGGGTTTTGTGATGAAAAGAATTTGAATTCCCGAAGATCATAAAAGCAAAATGAAAGTTTGGGAAAGTCCTTTTATTCCCTCTCATTTAACTTTCAAAAAGTTTCGAATTCACTCACTTTCAGTCAATCAATCAAACAATCAGCCAAAACTATCTATTTGTTTATAACATTCCAAAATTTAAAATTTTGGGATGTTACAAACTACCACCCTTAAAATGAATCTCGTCCTCGAGATTCGGAGAGGCTAGCAAGAAATAGGTTAGGGTTTGGGGGTCTTCTCAAAAATCCATCGATCGTGTCCGGGGTCTCGGGTGCTACCACCCTTAGAAGCATTGTTAAGGTTCCATCAAAACTCATATACTCCATCCTTATTACTGACAGTGTCGGTCTTCTCAGGTCGGCAGGATAATTCCTTCTCTGGGCTCTTCCGGTCGTGGCATAACCTTTTCCTCAATACTTTTGTCCATTCCTCTTGGTAAGGTCATTCCGAGATTGGGTCTTCATAGCTGACGGGTCTGGCGCCAATACTAAACAACTATCGATATCTCATGGTGGTCAACGATTTATGGTTTCTCCTGCAGAAAACGGGTCTGGGTTGAACCTCACCGTATGACCTACGATTGGCAACCACTGCCGTGTACAAGGGGAAAAGAAATACCTATACCGTTCTAAGGTTTAAACAAGGTTTAATATCGTCGTCTTGCAACTATAGGTAAGTCACTCAGATTTACTATCCCATATAGCAAAGCGAATAATAAGAGTAAGTCGGTATGGTGATCAATCCATCCCGCACCCAAATCATTACCTTGTATATGGTTTAGCGAATCTCGCATTCTAACACTCGGTCATCCTCACAAGCATTGCAGAATTTTCTCTTGTCGACGAACCAAGTTCGGAAATCCATTGATTCTGCAAGCCAACAAAACATCTATCGTTCCTTAACAACTCTCAGGTTTTGCGTAAACTCCTATGAATTCGTTGGTCGACACAAGTCGTAACTTCTTCCAGGGTTTTTCCTTCAGCAAGAGTGTGCTTGCTTCTTGGCAGGTCCTGGGGCCTGTGGGTTATGGCCCATCTCATCACTTGCAAATCTTGAACTCATCATCCGGCAACTGATCATTATCCCGACATCCAACTTCCCCGCATACTTAAATCCATCCAAATGTACTGTCTCTTTTCCTTATATTTGCACCAAACGGGGACATGTTTACTCAGACTCTTCATGGAATTTCCATTGATCCATATTTCCAACATCATACCTCCTTTATATCCAATAACACTTCATCTCTTCATCCTCGTGGGATGTCCCACATACCTTGATAAAACTTATACTTATGAAAACCATACTCCACTTCATGGAACCTCATTATCCTTTCCAGGGTCAAACGTCCTTACAAGGAAATATTGGCCATCTCTGCATGGCACTTCGTGAAACACATCATGAACTCCTGACAGTCCTTCGGGTGACTTCAACTTGTTAGCCTATTCTCCCATACGCTCCAAAACTCGGTATGGTCCTACAAATCTCGGGCTAACTTTCCCTTAACTCCAAATCGTTTAACTCCTCGCAGAGGTGGCACACAAAGATATGCTTTGTCTCCGATTTCATAGACTACCTCCTTGCATTTTCGAGTCTGCATAACTCTTCTGCCTAGACTGAGCCATCTTCAGTCTATCTCGAATCAACTTAACATTCTCTTCTGACTCCTTGATCATATTTGGTCCAAACAATTGACGGTCTCCAACTTCATCCCACATCAACGGTGTCTGGCTCCTTCTCCCATACAAATCTTCAAAAGGGGCCATCTTCAAACTGACTTGGTAGCTGTGGTTGTATGAGAACTCCCCGTAGGGTAGATTATCATCACTACTAGATCCATAATCTAGCGCACACGCTCTCAAAATGTCCTCCAAAATCTGATTGACTCTCTTGATTTATCCATCTGTCTGCGGATGAAAGGCTGTACTGAACTCTAGCCTAGTACCCAAAGTCTGGTGCAGCTGATTCCAAAACTTTGAGGTAAACTGTGTTCCTCTACGATGGTCCTCGGAACTCCATGCAGACATACGATCCTTGTCAAATATATCTTGGCCAACTTCACACTTGTATAGGTGGTTTTTCACTGGAATAAAGCGAGCCACTTTGGTCAAGCGAGTCAACTACTACCCAGATAGAATCATATCCCAATTGGGTTCTGGGAAATCCGGAAATGAAATCATTTCAAGCTTATCCCACTTCCATTCGGGTATCGGCATAGGCTGTAGTAATCCTGCTGGCTTCTGATGCTCTGCTTTTACTTTCTCTGGCATGCATCACTTACGACTACATACTCCATAATATCCTTCTTCATACCAGTCCACTAGAAACACTCCTTCAAATCCCAATACATCTTGGTGTTTCCAGGGCGAATCAAGTATGGTGAGTCATGAGCCTCCTGAAGTATTAACTTCCTGATCTTTGCATTATTGGGTATATGTACACTGTCCTCAAACCATAAGGTGTCGTGCTCATCCTTACGAAAACCTTTGGCCTTTCCTTTGCTCATCCTCTTTTTTACCTCAACAATATCTTTGTCATCCTTCTGAGCTTCACGGATCTTTCTCAACAATGTAGACTGAACTTCCATTGCTACAACAAAACCCTTGGGAACAATCTCCAACCAAAGTTCCCTGAAAATCCTCGGCTAACTCCTTTGATAATCCTCCGATTATGAGGGTATTCGTCCTTATTTTCTTTATGGTTGTGTCCTATTTCTCCACAAAGCTTGCATGCACTTTCTCCATATCATTTCCATAAGGCTTCAACTTCGACACAAACCGAGACTTTAGCAAAGTCAACTTAAATTCTTCCCAAGTGGTTACTCCTGGCCACATTGATGGTTTGGTACATCCTCCACTAGATAGCAGCACCTCTTTCAAAGCACTGAAGAGCATGCTGGGTCATATCTTTTCTGACTATCGGGTTATTCTTCATGTGATCCTCCATGTTCTGAATCCATCGGTCTGTCTCCAATTGACTCATTGGTCCGGAATTTACAAGCTCATCTCCATCCATCCTCTAATGGGTCCATGGGTTTGGGGTGGGATAAGAGAGATCGAGAGGGATGCACACAATACAAACAATGGTTTTGAAAAGACAGATTTTATTGTGGCTGTCGGAAAACATCAAACAAATGACAGCTCACAATCGTCGCATCTAACGTAGGTATGTAACAGGGGTTTGGTCTTCTAACGGTTAATAAATCTTCAAAGTCATCAAACTCTTCCAATCTTGATCATGTCTCTGATGGCTCCTTTTGATCATGCTTGTCCTTCTCAAGTTCTTTTGCCAGATCATCTCTGTTGACGCGAAGTCTCTCGCGACGTCCTTCAATATTTCTGGAGTTACGTTCCAACTGCCGGTTTCAACATCCTTGACATGATCCATGATCCTCTGTCCTTGATTCTTGTCAAATCTCCGGTATCTCGATGTTTTCTCCTTCATCTTGTCTACTTTCAGCTTCTGGGTCCTGAGTTCTTCACGAACTGCTTCCTTATCAAATACTGCTTCCTGCAGATCCACCTTAAACTTCTTCATGTAATACTCCAGATCCTGGTGATACACCAGCTAAGGTTAAAACTCCAACGTTTGCAGATAGATGCTCCATCAGCTTTCTACCATCCAATCCTTCCATGCATCTGCATGCTTAACTCCGCATGGTGACAATAGCATAGGCGGGCGATAACATCATGGATAGCGTGTTTCTGCTCTTGTCATTTTCATGAGCTATCATTCCATAGTTGATATCTCCTGCCTTAGGGTTTTCCTGACAAAGCTTTGAATTCTAATGCTCCATGTTCCAGTCTTTCTCCGATACACCTTGATCTCGGTTATTGATAACTTCCATAGTCTGCCAAGTTCCATAAGCGTAACCTTCCTAGGTCATACAAATCCGGAATTTATTTGGAGCCTTCAAATCTCCTAGTCTTGGTCTTCACGTTGTAGTTTCCGTTTACGGTAAAATCATCTTCATTCCAAATGGTCTTAGTTGTCCGATATCTTATCTCCTTGGAGTGGTCTCATCAGTCAAATCTTCGAGTGCTCAAAAGGGAAAAAGGGGTATGGTCTCACTAAAAGGAATATTTGAATAAGCTCAGAAGAGAAGAGAGGTAAAAGATCTTTTTGAAAATGAAGTTGTAGAGAAAAATCTTTCCTATGGGCTTTTCAGTTTCTAGGGTCACGTCCTACAGTCAACATGTGCTCTGATACCATCTTGTAGCGACCCGACCAGAATGGATCAAGTCTCTGTGCGTTTGTGTCATCCCTGGATCGGTATCTTTGACACACAATTACTCAAGGATTTATAACAGAGGTAAATCACATGTATAAAGTAGCGTAAAACTATTACCTCAATCCAAAACATAGCGGAAGCAACAAGGTTGTGGATTCCCATCAACACCAACGGCAAAGTTGAGTATAGGAAATCGTAACCCTAACGTATCACTTACTTGTCGTTCGAAAATTCTGCAACATGAAAAGTTGCAGCCCGAAAACGGTCAAGACATGGAATATGCTGGCAATGTAACACATAGAGAGTAATGAAAGAATAGGCTATACTACATGCATATATGGCTGGTGGAAAGCTCTATGGTTACAGTTTTTGCAAAAAGCCAATTTTTCCCTACTTCAAAGGAATAAATTTTATTTAACTATCATGGTGGTTGTTAAACATTGAGAATGGTTGACAGCATCCTCAATCCCAATTAAAAGTACTCATTAAAACCCAACAATATTAATTAGAAGTAACATGATGAGATCAACAGGAAAATCCAAGTACTAGATACTCAAAATTTTCCATAACCGGGACACGGCTAATCATGATTAGTTTGTACACTCTGCAGAGGTTTATGACTTTTCCCCACAAGACTCGATCGCCTCCGTTTGGTTTCTCGCACTACATGGTGTTTGAGAAGCGGATGACCGAGACATAGTCTTCGAAGCGCTTAGCACCTTACATGTGGGTAGACCGTACCAACCTACATCCCCTACATCGCTAGTCTGCCCGTAAGAGTTCGCACAACTTAGTCAACTACGCCAGAGCCCATAATGGCTTGTGGCTGCACACGGAAGTTTCTAGTTTGAATAATCTCATGATCCCTTTGGGCCTGGGTGGCGGTCTGAAGAAATACAGGCAAATCCTGTCTACCAGTGCCTTGACAGCAAGTCCTGAATAGCCAGTGCCTCAATCCACCCAGATGTGTGTTTAAGTTGCCACCTTAGATAAACCATTAATTATCAATCTCACATCTGTCATGGATATTCACTTAAACCCAATCCACGTCTACGAGCATAGCATGGCGTAATAAGCAAACGTAGAAGTAACTCCCAAAGGTTCATAAGTAAAACAGGTAATAGGTACTACCTCAATCTACTTCCCATCCCACAATTTAATTAGATCCTAACCATGCAAGTGTTTGAGGATTGATCTAATGCATAAAAACTGGGTAGTAGAAAGGATATGATCAAGTGTTACTTGCCTGCAAAGTTGATGAAGATGATTCGCACTCAAAACTCTTGATAGCTCTACTCGTCACACTCCGGTCAATCTATCGTAATCAAGCAATAGTAACCACACATAAGCAATCACTCAAAAGATCGGAAAGAACGAAGAAAACAATTCGGAAAACGTCAAAACCAAATCAAATAACTCTTGCAGCATAAAACAATTTCTAACAGTACCAAAATTATGTGAATTTGGCCTTATCAGAAAGTTTAGGTCAAGAGCTTCGATTAGCAAAAAGAATCAACTAAATCGGAGTTACGAAACTCAAGTTATGATCAAACGAAGTTCAAATACAAATCTGTTTGAATTCAAATTTTAAAACTTTCAAAAACATGTTTGAGTTGTATTACTGGATAGAGGAGATCATAACGAAGAAGTGGGCGTTGGTTTCGTTGGATTCCGACTTACGAGTAAAAAGTTATAGCCGTTTGAAGATTAGGGACTACGGATAGGTCCATGACGGAAATTTAAAAATAAAAGAAAAATCTATCGAGCGAACGCTCGCTAAACAAAACCGGAAAGAAAAACTGGCGAGAAAACCGATCTAGGGTTTCGGAAAGGAAACCGAAACGAAAAACCGATATAGAAAACGAAACGAAACCGATCTAGAAAACCGATCTAGAAACGTGGCCGCTGCTGGGCTAGTACCTCAAGAGGCGAGGGCTCAAGCGGTGGCGGCGTGGGCGGCGGCGGCGGCAAGTGGCGGCGGCGCTGGTGAGGGGCGGCGGCGGCGCTGGTGAGGGCGGCGGCGAGGGCGGCGGCGCGCGGCTATGGCGGGCGGCGGCACTGCTGCTGGAGGAGGAGGAGGAGGAGAGAGGAGAGTTGATTTGATGTGTTGGAGGGGGTGCTTGGGTATTTATATTGGGAGGGAGGGTTTTGCTTGGGGTAGGGGACAAGAAATAGATTAGGATTAGGAATCCTAGGAATAAAAAACGGAATAACAAAGCGGGTCAAATTCTACTAGGAATCGTAAAAGAATAGGAAACTTGGGGCTCCTGCTCCCTAGGTGCGTGGTGCGTTGGCCTTGTGGCCTTGACGACGGTGACTTGGCGGCTTGGGCCTTTGGCCCAAGGCGCTGCACTCCTTTAAATTTTTTTTTTTAACAGAGACAAATAAAAATAATAAAATCAAATAAATAAATATATTATATAGGCATATAATATATCAAGATTTTCAGAAAAATTTCCTACATGATGAACTTTATTCTAGCTTCAAATAAAATACACAAAATTCAAATAAAACAAACAGTGCTACTGCCCTAATAAAATCCACTGAAAATCATTTTAAAAATACCAAAATGATTTCAAATTAATTTCTCTCAATTTTCTGATGTAGGGAATCATGTTACCCTATTTTCCATATATTTTATTTTTAGAGAAAATAATTTGAATAAAACTCAAATAACTCCAATTGAAAATAATTCAAAGGACTTTGAATTTATTTCTTTGAAACCCCAACTCATATTTAATATGTTTTGAAGAAGTCATTTTATCTTCGCTCGTGAAAATCATTGAGTTGCATAAAGTTTCAGAATTGGAAAATATTTTCCAAATGAAATTCAAATATTTTCAACACCCTTGTCATTTAAATAAATGGAAGAAGTCATGTCATCTTCTCTCCAGGGTTTTGTGATGAAAAGAATTTGAATTCCAAGATCATAAAAGCAAAATGAAAGTTTGGGAAAGTCCTTTATTCCTCTCATTTAACTTTCAAAAGTTTCAATTCACTCACTTTCAGTCAATCAATCAAACAATCAGCCAAAACTATCTATTTGTTTATAACATTCCAAAATTTAAAATTTTGGGATGTTACACATGGCCCCCTTTTTCCTTTTCCCTCTCTCTCCCGTCCCCTTTCCCCCTCTCCATTGTAAGGAAAAGGGGGGCGAATCCTATTAGGAATGGAGTCCTAGTAGAACTCCCCCCCCCCATGGTGCGCCCCCCTTGGGTCGGCAGCCTCCTCCCTCCCTCCTTTATATATGTCAGCAGTGGGCACCCCAAAGCACAATAGTTGTTTCTTAGCCTTGTGCGATGCCCCCCTCCACAGTTTACCACCTTGGTCATATTGTCGTAGTGCTTACGCGAAGCCCTGCGCGGATCACATCACCAACACCGTCGCCACGCCGTCGTGCTGACGGAACTCTCCCTCGACCCTCTACTAGATCAAGAGCCCGAGGGACATCATTGTGCTGAACGTGTGCTGAACACACAGATGTCGTACGTTCGGTACTTGGATCGGCTGGATTGTGAAGACGTTCGACTACATCAACCACGTTAACTAAACGCTTCCGCTTTCTGTCTACGAGGGCACGTGGACACACTCTCTCGTTTCGTTGCTATGCTTCTCCTAGATAGATCTTGCGTGATCATAGGAAATTTTTTGAATTACTTGATACGTCTCCAACGTATCTATAATTTATGAAGTATTCATGCCATTATACTATCCTTCTAGGATGTTTTATATGCATTTATATGATATTTTATATGATTTTTTGGACTAACCTATTAACCTAGAGCCCACTGCCAGTTTATGTTTTCTCCTTGTTTTTGAGTTTTGCAGAAAAGGAATACCAAACGGAGTCCAATTGACGTGCCAATTTTTGATGATTTTTTATGGACCAAAAGAAGACCAAAAAGTATCGGAGTTGAGCCAGAAGAGTCCCGAGCTGCCCACGAGGGTGGGGGGCACGCCCACCCCCCAGGGCGCGTGGGCCTGCCTCGTGGACAGCTCGGGCACCTCCTTGACGTGAGACCGACGCCAAAAAGTCCTATAAATACATAAACCTTGGAAAATTAACCTAGAGCGGGAGTTCCGCCGCCGCAAGCCTCTGTAGCCACGAGAAATCAATCTAGGCCCTCTCTGGCACCCTGCCGGATGGGGCCATCATCACCGGTGGCCATGGAGTATCCCGGAGGGGCCATCATCACCATGAAGGCCAAGGACCAGAGGGTGGAGGCCATGGAGGAGGAAGCACAAGGGGGAGAACCTCTCCTCCTCTCTCTTGGTGGCACCGGAGTGCCATCGAGAGGGGAATCATCGCCACGGTGATTGTCTTCATCAACATCACCATCATCATTACCATCCCCATCTCTTTTACGCAGTCCACTCTCCCGCACCCCGCTGTAATCCCTACTTGAACATGGTGCTTTATGCCACATATTATGATCCAATGATGTGTTGGCATCCTATGATGTTTTGAGTAGATATCTTTTGTCTTTGGGTTGATTGATGATCTAGATTGGTATGAGTTGTATGTTTTACTTTGGTGTTGTCCTATGGTGCTCTCCGTGTCGCGCAAGCGTGAGGGATTCCCGCTGCAGGGTGTTGCAATACGTTCATGATTCGCTTATAGTGGGTTGGTGAGTGACTAGAACACAAACCCGAGTAAGAGGGATTGTTGCGTATGGGAATAAAGAGGAATTGATGCTTTAATGCTATGGTTGGGTTTACCTTAATGATCTTTAGTAGTTGCGGATGCTTACTAGAGTTCCAATCATAAGTGCATATGATCCAAGTAGAGAATGTATGTTAGCTTACGCCTCTCCCTCATACGAAACTGCAATAGTGATTACCGGTCGTGTTAACAATTGCCTAGGACAATTCCGCACACCGATCCACCATTATTCCACACTCGCTATTTATAATATTTAGTAATAGATTCTAACTTTATGATAACAGCACCTACTTTTATATTTTAGCTCTCCGATATCATACAAAGTTATTCTCTTCATACCCACAACGTAGTTTTATTTCTCGTTTCTAGTTGGAAGCAAACGTTTGGTGTACGTAGAGTCGTATCAGTGGCAGATAGGGCTTGAGAGAATATTGATCTTACCTTTAGCTCCTTGTGGGTTCGACACTCCATACTTATCAGTTCCACCTTTGGAAATTTCTACAATGATTCCCTGCACTTTGGGATTATCAAGCTCTTTTCTGGCGCCGTTGCCGGGGAGCAATAGCGTGGGGTTGATATTCTCGTGTGTGCTTGTTTGCTTTCTTCACTAAGTAGATTTTGTTTTTCCTTTTTGTTTCTGTTTAGTTGTGGGTGAAACATACAAAAAAATTAAAAGAATGAAAATACAAAAAAATTACTTGCCTTTCATGCCTAAAAAGTTTTTCGAAAAGAGAAGCGATTGGAAAGTTATGCATTGAAGAAGTGAGGGTCGACCTTGAGCACTTGTGTTCATGCTCACGGAAACAATGTAGAATTTTTCATGGAAGTTTCTCTGTAAATATTATCCCCTTGTATATATTCATTGTATTATAAAAATAATGTGCCAAGCTTTGGTTTTAGGATGGTTAAATTGCTTGTTTACTATGTGCAGAACAAAAACAGAAACTTTGGCTGTAGTGCGTGAATTTAAATTTTTTACTGGAAAGTCAAATGGGTGTGAAAATTTTTGCACATTACTTCTGTACAAATTTTTCAAATTTTCGAATTTATTTCATAATTTTAGGACCAAACTTCCATATTACTACAGACTGTTCTGTTTTTAACAGATTCTGTTTTGCGTGTGTTATTTGCTTATTTCGATGAATCTATGGCTAGTATCGGGGGGTATGAACCATAGAGAAGTTGGAATACAGTAGGTTTAACACCAATATAAATAAAGAATGAGTTCATTAAAGTACCTAAAGGTAGTGATTTGCTTTATTACACTAATGGATCACACAAGTTTTTGTTAAAGTTTTGTGTGGATGAAGTGTATGAAGGTCGAGGAGCTATCAATATGAGAAGAATAAAGAGAGGCAAGAGTTCAAGCTTGGGGATGCCCAAGGCACCCCAAGTAAATATTTCAAAGGATACTCAAGCATCTAAGCTTGGGGATGCCCCGGTTGGCATCCCATCTTTCTTCTTCAACAATTATCGGTATACCTCGGTTTTTGTTTTGTTCACATGATTTGTGTCCTTTGAGTTTTTGTTTTTCTTTAATAACCATGCTAGAATGAGATATCCTTCATTTATTTATAGAATAATTCATGAGCTTCACTTATATCTTTTAAGTATGATTTTATAGAATTGCTCTTTGTGCTTCACTTAAATCTTTTGAGTATGGTTTTATAGAATGCTTCGTGTGCTTCACTTATATATTTTGAGCTTGGATATTGGTTAGTGTATGTTAATTGTAGAATGCCCCATGAACTTCACTTATATCTTTTGGAGTATGAATAATACTATCATTTAAAGTGGGTTTGGAAGAGTGTCAACTTTAGGAATTAGTGATCCCACTATTTTGGAGGATGTTGAATCTTAGTATGATATTTATGAAAGTGGATTTGGAAGAGTGTCAACTTTAGCTAGTAATGACTCCACTATTTCGGAAGAGGTTCCAATTGAGTATGAGAACAAAGTTGCTATCCATGATGCTACTGAAAATTATTATGAGAGAGGAATACATGCTTGATGAGTTGCAATAATATCAAGTTTCGTCTCTATGTGCTTAAAGTTTTGAAGTTATACTTGTTTTGCCTTCCTATGCTAGTTGATTGTTGTTATTATAAGTTGTGTGCTCACAAAATCCCTAGGCATAGGAAGTTGGTTAGAATCAATTGTGCTAGTCATATTCTTCATGATGCTCCCTTTATGTTTCAATTCTTATCTTCTATGTGAGCATCATTGAAATCATCATGCCTAGCTAAAAGGCATTAAAGAAAAGCACTTGTTGGGAGACAACCCAATATTTACCCTTACTGTTTTTGTGTGTTTACATGATTAAGATACTGTAGTAATCATGTTTTATAGCTTTTGTTTCAATAAAGTGCCAAGTAAGACCTTTGGGAAGACTTGGGTGAAAGTTAATGTGATCTTGCTGTAAAAAAACAGAAACTTTGCGCTCACGATATTAGCTGTCATTTTTACAGAAGAGTGCTTTCGATTCTTTTTGCAGAAGATTAATAGACAAATTCCTCACGTCCAACAGTTTATTTCATAATTTTTGGAGTAGCAAAAGTATGGTTATTGTTCAGATCATTACACACTGTTCTGTTTCTGACAGATTCTGTTTTCATTGCATAGTTTGCTTGTTTTCTAGTTTCTATGGCTTATATTCCTCAATATAAATTGTAGAAATGATATGGTACAGTAGGCATTGTGTGAGAAGAATTATGAACCTTGTCTTTGACAGTACCAAAGTAAATGGTTTGCTCTTTATCATACTAACCTATCTCACGAAGTTTGGTTAAGTTTTGTGTGATCGAAGTTTTCAAGTTTTGGGTGAGATATCAATATGAGGAGAATAAGGAGTGGAAAGACCCTAAGCTTGGGGATGAGAAAGGAACCCCAAGGCAATATTCAATGAAGACTCAAGCGCCTAAGCTTGGGGATGCCCCGGAAGGCATCCCCTCTTTCGTCTTCAAAACTATCGGTATACCTTACTCGGAGCTATATTTTTATTCGTCCCATGATATGTGTTTTGCTTGGAGCGTATTTTAAATTTTACTTGCTGTTTGAATAAAACCATTGGATCTGAAATATTGAATGAAAAAGAATCCTCCCATGGCTAGTTAATTATTTGACAACTCAGTGTTCTTCACTCATATCTTTTGGAGTAGTTTGTCATTTACTCATGTGCCTCATGTATATCCTATGAGTAAATGGTTGAATAAATTGAATGTCATAAACCTGAATTTATATATGTTTCATATGCTTATAACATGGGGAGTAATGACTTCACACATAATAAGTATAGGTAGTAAACTTATTGAAAGTTAGCAAATGTAGAATTGGTCACTTGAACAATTCATGAAAGAATATTGAAGGAAGACGGGTTTCACATATAAATATACTATTATTGACATCTTTTATGATTGGGAGCACTCATTAAAATATGACATGCTAAAGAGTTGATGTTGGACAAGGAAGACAATGTAATGAGTTATGTTTTCTTATATCTGAGATAAAGTATGTTGTCATGGATCATCCAACATGTTGATCTTGCCTTTCCCCCTCATGCTAGCCAAATTCTCAGCACCAAGTAGAGATACTACTTGTGCTTCCAAAAACCCTTAAACCAGTTTTGCCATGGGAGTCCACTATACCTACCTATGGATTGAGTAAGATCCTTCAAGTAAGTTGTCATCGGTGCAAAGCAATAAAAATTGCTCTAAATATGTATGATTGATTGGTGTGGGAGAAATAAGCTTTATACGATCTTGTGATGTGGAAGTAATAAAAGCGATGGACTGCATAATAAAGGTTCATATCACAAGGGGCAATATAAAGTGATGTTCTTTTGCATTAAGATTTTGTGCATCCAACCATAAAAGCACATGGCAACCTTTGCTTCCCTCTGCGAAGGGCCTATCTTTTATTATCATCTTCTACCTTATGCAAGATTCATGGTGATCTTCACCTTTTTTTTACATTTTATCCTTTGGCAAGCACAGGGTGTTGGAAAGATCCTGATATATATCTAATTGGATGTAAGTTAGCATGAGATATTATTGTTGACATTACCCTTGAGGTAAAAGGTTGGGAGGCGAAACTATAAGCCCCTACCTTTCTCTGTGTCCGATTAAAACTCCATAACCACAAGTATTGCGTGAGTGTTAGCAATTGTGAAAGACTCAATGATAGTTGAGTATGTGGAGTTTGCTAAATCAAAGCTCTGACTTAGACTCTTCCTGAAAATAAGATGAATTGCAATTGTTTGATGACTGAGAATACTGTTTGTTAGTTTTCAAGAAAATTTATGATCTATACTTTAACATGTGATTAGCCTGTTACTTTATCATGAGAAGTTTTATGCGATGAGCTACTGTTATGACATGTAATGATGCTAGAAAAAGTTATTGGAATTGTCATTGATCAAACTTATGCACTTGCTAGCATTCACACTTCATAAATTATTTCTTTTATCATTAACCTACTCGAGGACGAGCAGGAATTAAGCTTGGGGATGCTGATACGTCTCCAACGTATCTATAATTTATGAAGTATTCATGCTATTATACTATCCTTCTTGGATGTTTTATATGCATTTATATGATATTTTATATGATTTTTGGGACTAACCTATTAACCTAGAGCCCACTGCCAGTTTCTGTTTTCTCCTTGTTTTTGAGTTTTGCAGAAAAGGATTACCAAACGGAGTCCAATTGACGTGCCAATTTTTGATGATTTTTTATGGACCAACAGAAGACCAAAAAGTATCGGAGTTGGGCCAGAAGAGTCCCGAGCTGCCCACGAGGGTGGGGGCGCGCCCACCCTCCCCCCCCAGGGCGCGTGGGCCTGCCTCGTGGACAGCTCGGGCACCTCCTTGACGTGAGACCAACGCCAAAAATTCCTATAAATACAGAAACCTCGGAAAATTAACCTAGATCGGGAGTTCCGCCGCCGCAAGCCTCAGTAGCCACGAGAAATCAATCTAGGCCCTCTCTGGTACCTCTGCGGGGGGCCATCATCACCGTGGCCATGGAGGAGTATCCGGAGGGGCCATCATCACCATGAAGGCCAAGGACCAGAGGGTGGAGGCCATGGAGGAGGAAGCACAAGGGGGAGAACCTCTCCTCCTCTCTCTTGGTGGCACCGGAGTGCCATCGAGAGGGGAATCATCGCCACGGTGATCGTCTTCATCAACATCACCATCATCATCACCATGCCCATCTCTTTTATGCGGTCCACTCTCCCGCACCCCACTGTAATCCCTACTTGAACATGGTGCTTTATGCCACATATTATGATCCAATGATGTGTTGCCATCCCATGATGTTTTGAGTAGATATCTTTTGTCTTTGGGTTGATTTATGATCTAGATTGGTATGAGTTGTATGTTTTACTTTGGTGCTGTCCTATGGTGCCCTCCGAGTCACGCAAGCGTGAGGGATTCCCGCTGTAGGGTGTTGCAATACATTCATGATTCGCTTATAGTGGGTTGGTGAGTGACTGAAACACAAACCCGAGTAAGGGGGATTGTTGCGTATGGGAATAAAGAGGACTTGATGCTTTAATGCTATGGTTGGGTTTACCTTAATGATCTTTAGTAGTTGCGGATGCTTGCTAGAGTTCCAATCATAAGTGCATATGATCCAAGTAGAGAAAGTATGTTAGCTTATGCCTCTCCCTCATATGAAACTGCAATAGTGATTACCGGTCTTGTTAAAAATTGCCTAGGACAATTCCGCACACTGATCCACCATTATTCCACACTCGCTATTTATAATATTTAGTAATATATTCTAACTTTATGATAACAACACCTACTTTTATATTTTAGCTCTCCGATATCATACAAAGTTATTCTCTTCATACCCACAACGTAGTTTTATTTCTCGTTTCTAGTTGGAAGCAAACATTTTGTGTACGTAGAGTCGTATCAGTGGCAGATAGGGCTTGAGAGAATATTGATCTTACCTTTAGATCCTTGTGGGTTCGACACTCCATACTTATCACTTCCACCTTTGGAAATTTCTACGATGATTCCCTGCACTTGGGGATTATCATTACTACGTTCCCCAACAATGGCTTCCGAGCCAGGTCTATGCGTAGATGTTATATGCACGAGTAGAACACGAAGAGTTGTGGGTGATAATAGTCATCCTTCTTACCACCAACATCTTACTTTGATTCGGCGGTATTGTTGGATGAAGCAGCCTGGACCGACATTACATGACCGCGTTCATGAGACTGGTTCTATCGACGTGCTTCGCACACAGGTGGCTGGCGGGTGTCTGTTTCTCCAACTTTAGTTGAATCGAGTTTGACTACGGCGGTCCTTGTTGAAGGTTAAAACAACACACTTGACGAAAAATCATTGTGGTTTTGATGCGTAGGTAAGAACAATTCTTGCTAGAAGCCCGTAGCAGCCACGTAAAACTTGCAACAACAAAGTAGAGGACGTCTAACTTGTTTTTGCAGGGTGATACGTCTCCAATGTATCTATAATTTTTGATTGTTCCATTCTATTATATTATCTGTTTTGGATGTTTAATGGGCTTTAATATGCTCTTTTATATTATTTTTGGGACTAACCTATTAATCGAAGGCCCAGTGCAAATTGCTGTTTTTTTTTTGCCTATTTCAGTGTTTCGCAGAAAAGGAATATCAAACGGAGTCCAAACGGAATGAAACCTTCGCGAGGATCTTTCTTGGAACAAACGGAATCCAGGAGACTTGGAGTGGACATCAAGGAAGCAACGAGGCGGCCACGAGGGAAGAGGGCATGCCCCCCACCCTCGTGGGCCCCTCGTAGCTACACCGACCTACTTCTTTCGCCTATATATACTCTTATACCCTGAAAACATCTAGGGGAGCCACGAAACCACTTTTCCACCGCCGCAACCATCTCTACCCATGAGATCCCATCTTGGGGCCTTTTCAGGCGCTCCGCGGGAGGGGGATTCGATCACGGAGGGCTTCTACATCAACACCATAGCCCCTCTGATGATGTGTGAGTAGTTTACCATAGACCGTCGGGTCCATAGTTATTAGTTAGATGGCTTCTTCTCTCTCTTTGGATCTCAATACAAAGTTCTCCTTGATCTACTTGGAGATCTATTCATATAATACTTTTTGCGGTGTGTTTGCCGAGCTCCGATGAATTGTGGGTTTATGATCCAGATCATCTATGAACAATATTTGATTCTTCTCTAAATTCTTATATGCATGATTTAATATCTTTGCAAGTCTCTTTGAATTATCGGTTTGGTTTGGCCTACTAGATTGATCTTTCTTGCAATGGGAGAAGTGCTTAGCTTTGGGTTCAATCTTGCGGTGCTCGATCCCAGTGACAGAAAGGGAAACGACACGTATGTATTGTTGCCATCAAGGATAAAAAGATGGGGTTTATATCATATTGCTTGAGTTTATCCCTCTACATCATGTCATCTTGCCTAATGCATTACTCTGTTCTTATGAACTTAATACTCTAGATGCATGCTGGATAGCGGTCGATGTGTGGAGTAATAGTAGTAGATGCAGAATCGTTTCGGTCTACTTGACACGGACATGATTGAAAGGATCGAGAAGAGGTGTCTAGAGGGGGGTGAATAGACTCTAATTAAGAAAAGTTGCAGTTTTTAACTTCTCTAAGTAGAAGTGGAGTTTTGGCACAAGTTTAAACATTCACAATAATATCAAGAAAACATGACAAGAGTATATGAGCAGCGGAAAGTAAAGCATGCAAGTAGCAAGAATGTAAAGGGATGGGATTGGAGTGTGCAAACGCAATTTGGAGACACGGAGATTTTTTATCTGTGGTTCCGATAGGTGGTGCTATCATACATCCACGTTGATGGAGACTTCAACCCACGAAGGGTAACGGTTGCGCGAGTCCACGGAGGGCTCCACCCACAAAGGGTCCACGAAGAAGCAACCTTGTCTATCCCACCATGGCCGTCGCCGACGAAGGACTTGCCTCACTCGGGTAGATCTTCACGAAATAGGCGATCTCCTTGGCCTTACAAACTCCTTGGTTCAACTCCACAAACTTGACGAAGGCTCCCAAGTGACACCTAACCAATCTAGGAGACACCACTCTCCAAGAGGTAACAAATGGTGTGTTGATGATGAACTCCTTGCTCTTGTGCTTCAAATGATAGTCTACCCAACACTCAACTCTCTCTCACAGGATTTGGATTTGGTGGAAAGAAGATTTGAGTGGAAAGCAACTTGGGGAAGGCTAGAGATCAAGAGTTATGTGGTTGGAATGGAATATCTTGATCTCAACACAACTATAGGTGGTTCTCTCTCAGAAAATGTATGTTGGAAGTGTAGGCATGTTTTGATGGCTCTCTCCACGAATGAAGAGTGGGTGGAGGGGTATATATAGCCTCCACACAAAATCTAACCGTTACACACAAATCACCAAACTCGGTGGGACCGATTCAGAGAACTCGGTCAGACTGATTTAGTTCATAATGTGACCATTTGGGTTTTAGGTGGGACCAACATGATCAACTCGGTGGGACCTATGTGCTAGGGTTAGGGTAAAGCCTCATCTCGGTTTGACCGATTACTCAAACTCGGTGGGACCAATTTGAAGTGAAACAGAAAGTTGGCAAAGCAAACTCAGTGGGACCGACTGCATACCTCGGTGGGACCGAAATTATTGCAATAGGCAATAGAGAGTTTGCAAGCCCATCTCAGTGAGACCGAATTGATTAGGGTTTCTGGCAGTGGCTATGTCAAGAGAACTCGGTGGCGCCGGATAGAAAGTTTCGGTAGTGCCGAGTTTGACTTTTAGTTTGGGACATATGTGGATGTGAGAACGTGGTTGAGGGCTTTGGAGCATATCACTAAGCACTTTGAGCAAGAAACTCATTAAGCAACACCTTATCCCCTCTTAATAGTATTGGCTTTCCTATGGACTCAATGTGATCTTGGATCACTAAAAACAGAAAATGTAGAGTCCTGAGCTTTGAGCTTGAGCAAATCCGTTGTCCTCAGCATCTTGAAGGGGTTCCACATCCTCTAGAGCATGCCACTCCATTGTTGAACTTATCTGAAACATACTAGGTAGAAGCATTAGTCCAACAAGATATATGTTGACATTAATTACCAAAATCACCCAGGGAGCACTTGTGCTTTCAATCTCCCCCTTTTTGGTAATTGATGACAACATACATCAAAGCTTTAGATAAAGATATAGAGAATAACAAGTAAAGCTTTGGAAAGACATGTAACATGCATAGGCTCCCCTTACATGTATGCAATCATGTAAATATGGAATATAGGAGCATGGGAATGCATAAGCATGATAGAGTAAGCAATGTGTTACATGTATCTTGGCTATATGCTTCAGAGCAAATGATGTGAATATAGGAAATGTACTTTCATGCTCATGAGTCCTTCTTGCAAACAGTATGTACATCAGCAAGATATCCTCATACACATGACTGTGATGCATATACTTACCTTGTGGTCTTGAGTTGGCTTAGGAAGGTACGAACCTGAGTAAACAAGGTTAGATAACACAGATACACCTACTAGCCAGAGCAAACAAAAGAAACCACAAGAGTACCAAGATTGGGATGACATGTAGAGAGTGAGTACTGAGTACGCCATTGGATATAGACATGTCCCCAAGGGTAAAGATGTGCAATGAATTCAAGGATTTCCTTCCCTTAGATGTCTAGCTCCCCCTGAATCTAGCATGGGATACTGGGAGAAGATAGGGAACAGAAAATCAGAGCAAAGAAAAGAAACAGAGCTAATGCAAACAACCAAATATGAACATGTCTTTCCCCTCTTAAAGACATGTGACTTCTCTCCTCTTGAACACCAAGCATCTGGGGTTTCTTACACTCTCCCCCTGAGTATTCTCTCCTCCTATAGAAATGATTAAGCTTTGATGTGATCTCTCTCCCCCCCTTTGGCGTCAATTTCCAAGAAGGGTTCTTCTGGATTTTTGTTACAAATGGGTTTGGTCCTTGAGTCACAGAACAAAGCAGCAAGTCGAATGTGATGCTCGTAGAGGACAAGAATCATTGAGTGGAGTAGGATAAAAAAGAATGCAGGAACAAGTGGCAAGTTGTCTTTCCTGCAGTGAAATCGGTGGCACCGAGTTGTGTGCTTCGGTGGAGTCGAAAGAATTCGGTTGGACCAAAGGAAACAAACCGGTGTGACCGAGTTCATCATAGTGAAAACACTTGTCACATCCGCTAACTATGCAAGTAAGATCTCACAAGGATTTGCAACGAATTGCTGAAAGATTTGCAATGAATTGGATGCAGGGAATGCAGAACAGAAAGAAATCTAGATGAAGTTTTTTTTGAAAGGGGAAACAAATATGCATGAGAGAAATGCAAGAGAACAGAAAAAACACAAGAGAACTTCATCTAGAATTGGGCGGCGACAAAGTCACCTACATTAGAGTATATTGACTTAGAAGTCAAGTGAGGACACTTGATCATAGGTCATACTCATCGTTTAAGCTCAAACTGGGGTTACCATTTTTCGTTTAAGCATCTTGATTTATTCTCATCTTGTTGAGTTGCTTTGACCCATGACTTGGAGTAAAGCTTCTCTAAGATGGAATAACATACCTTGGGTGGTGGTGTTGATCTTGATCATGTAGTTGAACTTGTGTGGGTTGCTCAAGGTTGATGTACCTCATCAAGAGTTGGGAGCACCACTTGGAATTTGAGTTCATCTACCTACATGGGTTAGTCTTGCAAGGAAGAGCACTTGTGTATCCAAAATGACAATCATAAAACTTAATATAGAATTTGTCAAAGGATATGTTTGAAGGGTTTCGTGCTTCCTTGTCTTCAACCACCACTGTGTAGAGACTTGGTGATGTAGAAATTGCTCAAGATGAGAGTGGGTTGCAATCTCATAGATTTAGATTCATCCAAGTACCTACAAGGGTTAGATAGCATGCAAGGGTGCAAATATATCCAAGACATATAAATAGCAACAAAAAATATCAAGGATTAGTCAAAGGATCATGCCTTGCATGTATCCGAATGGAGTTCCTACTCCAAGTTTGAAGCATCAATGATGTTCAATTCACCTCTCAAACGGCAAAAGACTTTCTCATCAAGTGGTTTGGTGAAAATATCCGCCAATTGCTTATCGGTGCGAACATGCTTAAGATCAATGTCCCCTTTGGCAACGTGATCTCGAATGAAATGATGACGAACTTCCATATGCTTAGTTCGAGAATGTTGCACGGGATTGTGAGCAATCTTGATAGCACTTTAATTGTCACAAAGCAATGGAACATGTTTCACATATATCCCATAGTCCTTGAGATTTTGGGTCATCCAAAGTAATTGAGCACAACATGAACCAGCGGCAATGTATTCCGCTTCGGCGGTGGATAAGGATACCGATATTTGTTTCTTGGAAGACCAAGACACAAGAGATCTACCAAGAAATTGACAAGTACCCGAAGTGGACTTTCTATCAACCTTGACTCCGGCATAGTCCAAACAGGAGTAACCAACAAGATCGAAAGAAGACCTCTTAGGATACCAAATGCCAAAATTTGGTGTGTGTGTGTGTATTAAGTATCTCACTATCCTTTTCACGGCCTTAATATGACATTCTTTAGGGGCCGCTTGATATCGTGCACGCATGCACACACTTAGCATAATATCGGGACGATAGGCACATAGATATAACAATGAACCAATCATGGAGCGGTAAACCTTTTGATCAACCGGTTCACCATCTTTGGTCAAATCAAGATGTCCACTAGTAGGCATGGGTGTAGTCATACCTTTGCATTCTTGCATATTGAACTTCCTGAATAAGTCCCTGGTGTACTTTGTTTGAGAGACAAAGGTACCTTCCTTAGTTTGTTTGATATGCAAACCGAGAAAGAATTCGAGTTCACTCATCATAGACATCTCAAACTTCTCTGACATTTGCTTTCCAAACTTCTCACTAAAATGAGGGTTAGTCGAACCAAATATAATATCATCAACATAGATTTGGCACACGAATAGTTCTCCATTAACCCTTTTAGTAAAAAGAGTAGAATCTATTATTCCAATTTCAAAGCCTTTTTCAATAAGGAACTTGGTCAAGCATTTATACCATGCTCTAGGAGCTTGTTTAAGACCATAAAGAGCTTTGTGAAGTTTGTAAACATGATTAGGTTTCTTAGGATTGAAAAAGCCGGGAGGTTGCTTAACATAAACTTCCTCCTCTATTTCACCATTTAAAAAAGCACTTTTAATGTCCATTTGGTACAAGGTGATATCATGGTGATTAGCATAGGCAAGTAAGATGCAAATGGACTCAAGTCTAGCAACGGGGGGCATATGTCTCACCATAGTCCATACCTTCGACCTGAGTGTAGCCTTGGGCGACGAGACGTACTTTGTTGCGAACAACTTGTCCATATTCATCTTGCTTGTTGCGAAACACCCATTTGGTACCGATGATGTTGTGTTTGTTGTCGGGCTTCTCAACCAATGTCCACACTTGATTTCTCTCAAAGTTGTGTAGCTCTTCATGCATGGCGTTTATCCAATCCGGATCTTCTAATGCTTCTTCAACCTTCATAGGTTCAATGCTAGAGATGAATGGATAATGTTCACAAAAGTTAGCCAAACGAGTTTTAGAGTGAGTGATTCTCCCGGTTTGGATATCATTGTAGATTTGCTTAACGGGGTGGTCTTTGGCGACTCTTGCTCGAAATCGTGGGAGCTTTTGCTTGGCTCGGGGTGGAACATCTTCTTCATCTTGTTCTTCTTCTTGGCCTTCTTCATTGTTGACTTTGTTGTTCTCTTGTCGTGGTGGAGAAGGAGGTTGTTGATGTTCATCTTGGTGTACTTCCTCGTTTTCTTCGTCTTGGTGTGTCCCACTTGTGGATGCTTCCGTATCAACTCTTGGTTCACCTTGCCGTGAGGTGGAAGCTTCCACTTGGATAGATGAGGTACTCTCTGTCACCTCCATTGGACGAACCTTGCCAATAGACAAGTCCTGGATTGCTTCTGAAGGGCCTTTGTCTCCTACATCAATTGGCAATTTCTCTACTTACAAGCCGTTAGATTCATCAAACTTCACATCTACCGTCTCTTCAACCTTTCGGGTGAAATTGTTGTAGACACGGTAAGTGTGAGAGTTTGAGCCATAAACAAGTAGGAAACCTTCATTAGATTTAGGAGCAAATTTAGAACGACGATGCTTGTCAAGAAGGTAGCACTTTGAGCCGAATACTCGAAAGTATCCAACTTGGGGTTTGTTACCGGTGAGGAGCTCGTATGCCGTCTTGCCGAGTAGCTTGTGAAGATACAAGTGATTTGTTGCATGACAAGCTGTCTCAACCGCTTCCGCCCAAAAGTGTTTTGGAGTCTTGTACTTATCAAGCATTGTTCTTGCCATCTCAATAAGAGTCCGGTTCGTCCTCTCAACAACTTCATTTTGTTGAGGTGTGTACGTAGCTGAGAACTCGTTTGAGATCCCCTCTTCGTCAAGAAAGGTATCCACATTTGCATTCTTGAACTCCATTCCGTTGTCGCTCCGAACCTTCTTGATCTTCACTTAAAATTGATTTTGGGCCTTCCAGCGAAATTTTTGAAGATCTATTGGACATGCGATTTATCATCAAGAAAGAACAGCCACGCAAATATTGAAAAATCATCAACTATGACTAGACCAAATGAGTTACCACCGAGACTCTTGTAGGCATTGGGACCATAGAGATCCATGTGAAGTAGCTCGAGCGGTCTTCTCATGGTCATGATGTTCTTCACGGGGTGACTCCCTCCAACTTGTTTTCCTGCCTGACAAGCACTACAAAGTCTATCCTTGTCAAATATAACATCTTTTACTCCAAGGATATGATCACCTTTAATAAACTTATCAAGATTTCGCATGCCCACATGACCTAACCTTCTATGCCACAACCAGCCTTTAGAAGATTTAGCAATTAAGCAAGTTCTACGTTGAGCCCTTTTAGTGAAGTCAACAATGTAAAGATCACCTCTACGTATACCGGTGAAGACCATTTTATGATTGTCTCTTTGAAACACTTGGCAATCTACTTCAATAAATAGGACATTGAAACCGAAGTCAGCAAGTCTAGATACTGAAAGTAAATTGTACCCAAGAGATTCAACAAGCATGACATTTTGTATGGAGCTATCATGTGAGATGGACACCTTACCGAGGCCAACCACCTTACCCTTTGAGTTATCACCAAAAGTGACATACTTTCGAGGGCCATCGTTTTCAGCAAGCTCACGAAACATATCTTTGTATCCGGTCATATGATCAGTACATCCACTATCAAGGACCCATTCCTTTCCTCCAGCCATGTAGCCGCGAATATTAGCCATAAGACCAAAGTGTCTCATCGCATCATCAAGCTCATAGTCACTATCATCATCCTCATCACAGTATCCATGTTCAACATCGTCTTGTATTTGATCGATTCCTAGAGAGGTAATTCGTTAGATAAATGATCATCACCTTTATGAATTCTAATAGCTTCGGATATGATATTGCTAATGATTCCAACATCTCCTTTGGCACGCATAAAATTGGTAAGCTCAAATAGACAATCATCAAACTTAGGATCACTAGAATTCATCTTACTCAAGGCAATAGACTTATGAAGAATTTCATCTAAATTTTGCAAGGAATAGTTTGGAAATCTTTGCTCAAGAAATCTCCATATGGTGTAGGCACAATCAAGAGTAGGAAAAACATCCAATCAAGTTTCTAGGCAAGCCTCTAGTGATAAGATTAACAGTTCTAAGGTTGCGGATCATGTCGATAGACTCATCAAGGGTAGGATGCAAAGGATCAACATGACGTGCACAAGGGCTAGTAATGTACTTGTTCAAATGATATTCATTGAAAATCTCAAGCATCTCATTTTTTTCACTCATGAAAGAACTCTCCATCAAGAATAGGCACTCTACGTCTAAGACTCCCCAACGTAGACTCATCCATCTTCCTCCAATGGTGATTAAACCAAAGCAATGGAGACCAAGGCTCTGATACCAATTGAAAGGATCGAGAAGAGGTGTCTAGAGGGGGGTGAATAGACTCTAATTAAGAAAACTTGCAGTTTTTAATTTCTCTAAGTTGAAGTGGAGTTTTGGCACAAGTTTAAACATTCACAATACATATCAAGCAAACATGACAAGAGTATATGAGCAGCGGAAAGTAAAGCATGCAAGTTGCAAGAATGTAAAGGGATGGGATTGGAGTGTGGAAAAGCAATTTGGAGACACGGAGATTTTTTATCCGTGGTTCCGATAGGTGGTGCTATCGTACATCCACGTTGATGGAGACTTCAACCCACGAAGGGTAACGGTTGCGCGAGTCCACGGAGGGCTCCACCCACAAAGGGTCCACGAAGAAGCAACCTTGTCTATCCCACCATGGCCGTCGCCCACGAAGGACTTTCCTCACTCGGGTATCTTCACGAAGTACGCGATCTCCTTGGCCTTACAAACTCCTTGGTTCAACTCCACAAACTTGACGGAGGCTCCCAAGTGACACCTAAACACCACTCTCCAAGAGGTAACAAATGGTTTGTTGATGATGAACTCCTTGCTCTTGTGCTTCAAATGATAGTCTCCCCAACACTCAACTCTCTCTCACAGGATTTGGATTTGGTGGAAAGAAGATTTGAGTGGAAAGCAACTTGGGGAAGGCTAGAGATCAAGATTTATGTGGTTGGAATGGAATATCTTGATCTCAACACAAGTGTAGGTGGTTCTCTCTTAGAAAATGTATGTTGGAAGTGTAGGCATGTTCTGATGGCTCTCTCCACGAATGAAGAGTGGGTGGAGGGGTATATATAGCCTCCACACAAAATCTAACCGTTACACACAAATCACCAAACTCGGTGGGACTGATTCAGAGAACTCGGTCAAACCGATTTAGTTCATAATGTGACCGTTAGGGTTTTCGGTGAGACCGACATGATCAACTCGGTGGGACCAATGTGCTAAGGTTAGGGTAAAGCCTCATCTCGGTTTGATCGATTACTCAAACTTGGTGGGACCGATTTGGGTAATAAGTGAAACAGAAAGTTGGCCAAGCAAACTCGGTGGGAACGAGTGCATACGTCGGTGGGGCCGAAATTATTGCAATAGGAAACAGAGAGTTTGCAAGCCCATCTCGGTGAGACCAAGATCCCATCGGTGAGACCGAATTGATTAGGGTTTCTGGCAGTGGCTATGTCAAGAGAACTCGGTGGTGCCGGATAGAAATTTTTGGTAGGGCCAAGTTTGACTTTTGGTTTGGGACATATGTGGATGTGAGAAAGTGGTTGAGGGCTTTGGAGCATATCACTAAGCACTTTGAGCAAGAAACTCATTAAGCAACACCTCATCCCCTCTTAATAGTATTGGCTTTCCTATGGACTCAATGTGATCTTGGATCACTAAAAATAGAAAATGTAGAGTCCTGAGCTTTGAGCTTGAGCCAATCCTTTGTCCTCAGCATCTTGAAGGGGTTCCACATCCTCTAGTCTATGCCACTCCATTGTTGAACTTATCTAAAACATACTAGGTAGAAGCATTAGTCCAACAAGAGATATGTTGACATTAATTACCAAAATCACCCAGGGAGCACTTGTGCTTTCAGTGATGCCTATGTTCATGATCATGCCTAGATATTCTCATAACTATGCGTTTTTCTATCAATTGCTCAGCAGTAATTTGTTCACCCACCGTAATTTATGCTATCTTGAGATAAGCCACTAGTGAAACCTATGGCCCCCGGGTCTATTTTACATCGTATTAGTTTATCATCAACTTTCTTTTTCTATCGCTGTTTATTTTGCAATCTTTATTTTCCAATCTATACAGCAAAAATAGCAAAAATATTATCTTATTATCTTTTATCAGATCTCACTTTTGCAAGTGGCCGTGAAGGGATTGACAACCCCTTTATTGCGTTGGTTTCAAGGTTCTTGATTGTTTGTGCAGGTACTAGGAGACTTGCGTGTAGTCTCCTACTGGATTGATACCTTGGTTCTCAAAAACTGAGGGAAATACTTACGCTACTTTGCTGCATCATCCTTTCCTCTTCAAGGGAAAACCAACGCATGCTCAAGAGGTAGCAAGAAGGATTTCTGGCCCCGTTGTCGGGGAAATCTACGCTCAAGTCAAGACATACCAAGTACCCATCACAAACTCTTCTCCCTTGCATTAAATTATTTGCCATTTGCCTCTCGTTTTCCTCTCCCCCACTTCACCCTTGCCGTTTTATTCGCCCATTTTCTGGCTGCTTCTTTCCGCTTTCTTCTTGTTTGCTTGTGTGTTGGATTGATTATTTGTCACGATGGCTCAAGATAATACTAAATTGTGTGACTTTTCCTATACCAACAACAATGATTTTTTTAGCACTCCGATTGCTCCTATTACCGATGTTGAATCTTGTGAAATTAATGTTGCTTTGTTGAATCTTGTCATGAAAGATCAATTTTTTGGCCTTCCTAGTGAAGATGCAAAAATTGGTAAAAGTAGGGTTTAAGAGGTCAAAACTTTGCATAGCAATGAACCTACTATTTTGGATTTCAAGGAATTTAATTATTATAATTGCTCTTTGATAGATTGCATTGGCTTGTTACAATCCGCGTTAAATTCTCCTCATGCTTATGATCAAAACAAAGCTGTTACGAAACATATTGTTGATGCTTTAATGCAATCTTATGAAGAAAACTTGAATTAGAAGTTTCTATCCCTAGAAAACTTTATGATGAGTGGGAACCTACTATTAAAATTAAGATTAAAGGTCATGAATGCTATGCTTTATGTGATTTGGGTGCTAGTGTTTCCACGATTCCAAAAACTTTGTGTGTTGTGTTAGGTTTCCTTGAATTTGATGATTGTTCTTTAAATTTGCATCTTGCGGATTCCACCATTAAGAAACCTATGGGACGGATTAATGATGTTCTTATTGTTGCAAATAGGAATTATGTGCCTGTAGATTTCATTGTTCTTGATATAGATTGCAATCCTACATGTCATATTATTCTTGGTAGACCTTTCCTTAGAACGATTGGTGCAATTATTGATATGAAAGAAGGAAATGTTAGATTCCAATTTCCGTTAAGGAAAGGCATGGAACACTTTCCTAGGAAGAAAATTAAATTACCTTATGAATCTATTATAAGAGCCACTTATGGATTGCATACCGAAGATGACAATACCTAGATCTATTCTTGTTTTTATGCCTAGCTAGGGGCGTTAAACAATAGCGCTTGTTGGGAGGCAACCCAATTTTATTTTTGTTCCTTGATTTTGTTTCTATTTAGTAAAAAATAATTCATCTAGCCTTTGTTTAGATGTGATTTTATGTTTTAGTTAGTGTTTGTGCCAAGTAGAACCAATAGGATCTTCTTGGGTGATAGTTGTTTGATCTTGCTGAAAAAGACAGAAACTTTGCACTCACGAAAATAATTGTTAAAATTCACCAGAACAAGATAAAATACCAATTCATTTTGCAGTAGATAAATATACAAATTATCCAGGTTGTACTAGTTTCTCAGATTTTTTGGAGTTCCAGAAGTATTCTAACAAATCATATTGCTACAGACTGTTCTGTTTTTGACAGATTCTGTTTTTCGTGTGTTGTTTGCTTATTTTGATGAATCTATGGCTAGTATCGGGGGGGGGGGGGGGTATGAACCATAGAGAAGTTGGAATGCAGTAGGTTTAACACCAATATAAATAAAGAATGAGTTCATTAGAATACCTTAAGGTTGTGGTTTGTTTTCTTATACTAACGGAGCTCATGAGATTTTCTGTTGAGTTTTGTGTTGTGAAGTTTTCAAGTTTTTGGGTAAAGATTTGATGGATTTTGGAACAAGGAGTGGCAAGAGCCTAAGCTTGGGGATGCCCAAGGAACCCTGAGGTAAAAATCAAGGACAACCAAAAGTCTAAGCTTGGGGATGCCCCGGAAGGCATCCCCTCTTTCGTCTTCGTCTATCGGTAACTTTACTTGAGGCTATATTTTTATTCACCACATGATATGTGTTTTGCTTGGAGCGTCTTGTATGATTTGAGTCTTTGGTTTTTAGTTTACCACAATCATCCTTTCTGTACACAACTTTTCAAGAGACACACATGAATCGAAATTTATTAGAATACTCTATGTGCTTCACTTATATCTTTTGAGCTAGATAATTTTGCTCTAGTGCTTCACTTATACCTTTTTAGAGCACGGTGGTGGTTTTATTTTATAGAAATTATTGATCTCTCATGCTTCACTTATATTATTTTGAGAGTCCTTTTGAACAGCATGGTAATTTCCTTTGGCTATAAAAATAGTCCTAATATGATAGGCATCCAAGATGGGTATAATAAGAACTTCCATATAGAGTGAATACTATGAGAAGTTTGATAGTTGATGATTATTTTGATATATGAAGATGGTAATATTAGAGTCATGCTAGTTGAGATTGTGAATTTGAGAAATAGTTGTGTTGGAGTTTGCAAGTCCCGTAGCATGCACGTATGGTAAACATTGTGTGACAAATTTGAAGCATGAGGTGTTTCTTTGATTGCTTTCCTTATGAATGGCGGTCGAGGACGAGCGATGGTCTTTTCCTACCAATCTATCCCCCTAGGAGCATGCGTTTAGTTCTTGGTTTTGATGACTTGTAGATTTTTGCAATGAGTATGTGAGTTCTTTATGACTAATGTTGAGTCCATGGATTATACGCACTCTCACCTTTCCATCATTGCTAGCCTCTTCGGTACCGTGCATTGGCCTTTCTCACCTCGAGAGTTGGTGCAAACTTCACTGGTGCATCCAAACCCCATGATATGATACGCTCTATCACACATAAACCTCCTTATATCTTCCTCAAAACAGCCACCATACCTACCTATTATGGAATTTCCATAGCCATTCCGAGATATATTGCCATGCAACTTTCCACCATTCCGTTTATTATGACACGCTTCATCATTGTCATATTGCCTTGCATGATCATGTAGTTGACATCGTATTTGTGGCAAGGCCACCATGCATAATTTTTTCATACATGTCACTCTTGTTTCATTGCCCATCCCGGTACACCACCAGAGGCACTCATATAGAGTCATATTTTGTTCTAGTATCGAGTTGTAATCCTTGAGTTGTAAACAAATAGAAGTTTGATGATCATCATTATTAGAGCATTGTCCCAAAAAAGAAAAAAGAAAGAAAAAGACCAATAAAAGAAAGGCCAAATAAAAAAAGAGAAAAAGAGAAAGGCCAAATAAAGAGAAAGGGCCAGAAGGGACAATGCTACTATCCTTTTTCCACACTTGTGCTTCAAAGTAGCACCATGGTCTTCATGATAGAGAGTTTCTTATATTGTCACTTTCATATACTAGTGGGAATTTTTCATTATAGAACTTGGCTTGTATATTCCAACAATGGGCTTCCTCAAATGCCCTAGGTCATCGTGAGCAAGCAAGTTGGATGCACACCTACTTAGTTTCTTTTGTTGAGCTTTCATACATTTATAGATCTAGGGCATCTGTTGCATGGCAATCCCTACTCCTTACATTGACATCAATTGATGGGCATCTCCATAGCCCGTTGGTTAGCCGCGTCGATGTGAGACTTTCTCCTTTTTTCTCTTCTAAACACAACCTCCATCATCCTATTCTATTCCATCCATAGTGCTATGTCCATGGCTCGCACTCATGTATTGTGTGAAAGTTGAAAAAGTTTGAAAATACTAAAGTATGAAACAATTGCTTGGCTTGTCATCGAGGTTGTGCATGATGAGAGCATTTTGTGTGACGAAAATGAAGCATAGCCAAACTATATGATTTTGTAGGGATAAGCTTTCTTTGGCCATGTTATTTTGAGAAGACATAATTGCTTAGTTAGTATGCTCGAAGTATTATTATTTTTATGTCAATATTAAACTTTTGTCTTGAATCTTTCGGATCTGAACATTCATGCCACAATAGAGGAAATTAAATTGAAAATTATGTTAGGTAGCATTCCACATCAAAAATTCTGTTTTTATCATTTACCTACTCGAGGACGAGCAGGAATTAAGCCTGGGGATGCTTGATACGTCTCCAATGTATCTATAATTTTTTATTGTTCCATGCTATTATATTGTCTGTTTTGGATGTTTAATGGGCTTTAATATGCTCTTTTATATTATTTTTGGGACTAACCTATTAACCGAAGGCCCAGTGCAAATTGTTGTTTTGTTGCCTATTTCAGTGTTCCGCAGAAAAGGAATATCAAACGGAGTCCAAACGAAACGAAACCCTCGCGAGGATCTTTCTTGGAACAAACGCAATCCAGGAGACTTGGAGTGGACGTCAAGGAAGCAACGAGGCAGCCACTAGGAAGGAGGGAGCGCCCAGGGGGGTAGGCGCGCTGAGGGAGTCCTGGATTAGGGGGTCCTTGGACAGCCGGACTATATCCTGTGGCCGGACTATTGGACTATGAAGATACAAGATTGAAGACTTCGTCTCGTGTCCGAATGGGACTCTCCTTGGCGTGGAAGGAAAGCTTGGCAATACGGATATGTAGATCTCCTCCCTTGTAACCGACTCTGTGTAACCCTAGCCCCCTCCGGTGTCTATATAAACCAGAGGGTTTAGTCCGTAGGACGAAAACAAGCAGAATCATAGGCCAGCTTCTAGGGTTTAGCCTCTACGGTCTCGTGGTAGATAAACTCTTGTAATACTCATATCATTAAGATCAGTCAAGCAGGAAGTAGGGTATTACCTCCATCGAGAGGGCCCGAACCTGGGTAAACATCGTGTCCCCCGCCTCCTATTACGATCCGCCTTAGACGCACAGTTCGGGACCCCCTATCCGAGATCCGCCGGTTTTGACACCGACATTGGTGCTTTCATTGAGAGTTCCAATATGTCGTCACCATAAGGCTTGATGGCTCCTTCGATCATTGGCAACGATGCGATCCAGGGTGAGATTTTTCTCCCCGGACATATCTTTGTATTCGGCGGCTTCGCACTGCGGGCCAACTCGCTTGGCCATCTGGAGCAGATCGAGAGCTACGCCCCTGGCCGTCAGGTCAGGTTTCGAAACTTAAACTATACTGCCGACATACGCGGAGACTTGATCTTTGACGGATTCGAGCCTATGTCAGGTGCGTCGCACAGTCACGACGAGCATGATTTAGCTTTACCGTTGGACGGTGTTCGGGAGATCACACCTGTGGCTACTCCGGCCCTCGATCCGGAGCAGATTGCGCCGTCCGAGGACGGGTGGATGGACCCCGCCACGGAGGCCGCACACTCAGTGGCGATAGAGCCGAATATTGACTTCATCCCCTATGAGACCTGTGCTGCCGGACACTTGGATTCGTCCCCGGCCATGGGCTCTGAACCGCCTGTGTCCGTGCCTATCGAATCTGATTGGGCACCGATCATGGAGTTTTCCTCCGTGGATATCTTTCAGCACTCACCCCTGGGCGACGTGTTAAATTCATTAAGGTCTCTCTCCTTGTCAGGAGACCCTTGGCCGAACTATGTCCGGCTTGAGTGGGAAGCGGACGACGAAGAATTCGTTCCCCACCCACCACCCACTTAATAACCACTGTTGATGACTTAACCGACATGCTCGATTTCGGCTCCGAATACATCGACGGTATGGACGACGATGCAGGAGACGAACAGGAACCACCGCCCACAGGGCGCTGGACTGCCACCTCATCATATGATATATACATGGTGGACACCCCCAAAGAAGGCGATGGTGATAAGGCAATGGAGGATAATCCCTCCAAGAAGCAACCCAGGCACCAGCGTCAGTGGCGCCGCTCTAAGCCCCGCCATAGCAAAAGCAGCTATACCGTCACAAGAGACAACAACGCTGCGGATAGTGCCGAAGACGAAGACAACCCCCTCCAGCTAGATTTCGAGCAGGAGGATGGGCAAGCTAGCCCTAAGGAACAAGCAACAGACAGAGAATTAGAGGATGATAATTACATGCCTCTCTCCAAAGACGAGGTGAGCCTCGGCGACGAAGAGTTTATCGTGCCTGAGGATCCCGTCGAGCAGAAGCGCTTCAAGCGCCTGCTTATAGCCACAGCAAAAAGCCTGAAGAAAAAGCAACAACAACTTAAAGCTGACCAAGATCTGCTAGCGGATAGATGGACTGAGGTCCTGGCGGCCGAGGAATACGAACTCGAGCGCCCAACCAAAAGTTATCCAAAGCACAGGTTGCTACCCCAACTCGAGGAGGAAGAATTAAAACCTATGCTCCCAGCGTATGATGCGGCTGACCGGCCACCTCGTGGCCGAGACAAAGCGGCATATCAGGCCGAAGCCCAGCCCGCACCCCGCCGCAAGTCAAACAAAAATACCAAGGCCCAGGACAACACGCAGGACCTGCGAGACGTATTGGAAAACAAAGCAGGACATGCAAGATCGATCTATGGATCACGGGGGCGCGCCCCAACGCGTGAAGATGACCGTCACGCCGGATATACTAAAAGCAAATCTTGCCGGGCCGAATACAACAGACAAGACTCGTATGAATTGCATCATTATATAGCACGGCACAGAGGCGCCGCACACCCCCTATGCTTCACTGATGAAGTAATGGATCATGAATTCCCAAAGGGTTTTAAACCCGTAAACACTGAATCATATGATGGTACAACAGACCCCGCGGTATGGATTGAAGATTTCCTCCTCCACATCCACATGGCCCGCGGCGACGATCTACATGACATCAAGTACCTCCCATTAAAACTCAAAGGACGTGCTCGGCATTGGCTCAATAGCCTGCCGGCAAACTCCATTGGCTATTGGGAGAATTTGGAGGCATTCCTTGACAACTTCCAGGGCACTTATGTGCGACCACCGGATGCCGATGACTTGAGTCATATAACCCAACAGCCTGGAAATTCTAGACTCGGTTCCTAACAAAAAAGAACCAAATTGTTGACTATCCGGATGCCAAGGCCTTAGCGGCATTCAAACATAACATCTGTGACGAGTGGCTCGCCCAACATCTCGGCCAAGAGAAGCCGAAGTCCATGGCATCCCACACGACACTCATGACCCGCTTTTGCGCGGGCAAGGACATCTGGCTGGATCGCAACAACAATACGTCAAGAAACCCTAGCAATTCAGATGCCAAAGATAGCAACGGCAGGCTATGTTGCAACAGAAACAAGCGCCACAATAACGGCGATAACACCAAAGACACGGCAGTCAATGCCGGACTTAGTGGTTCTAAATCCGGTCAGCGGAAAAAGCCGTTCAAAAGAAGCAATCCGGGCCCGTCCAGTTTGGACCGTATACTCGATCGCTCGTGTCAAATTCACGGCACCCCCGATAAACCAGCCAACCACACCAACAGGGAATGCTGGGTGTTCAAACAAGCCGGCAAGTTGAATGCCGAAAACAAGGAAAAGGGGCTGCACAGCGACGATGAGGAGGAGCCCCGGCCGCCGAACACAGGAGGACAGAAGAAATTTCCTCCCCAAGTGAAAATGGTGAACATGATATACGCAACACATATTCCCAAACGGGAACAGAAGCATGGACTGAGGGACGTCTATGCGATGGAGCCAGTCGCCCCAAAGTTCAACCCATGGTCTTCTTGTCCGATCACTTTCGATCATAGGGACCACCCCACTACTATCCGTCATGGCAGCTCTGCCGCATTGGTTCTTGATCCCATCATTGACGGATTTCACCTCACTCGAGTCCTTATGGACGGTGGCAGCAGCCTGAACCTGCTCTATCAGGATACAGTGCGCAAAATGGGTAATAGACCCCTCGAGGATCAAACCCACAAAAACCACCTTCAAGGCTGTCATACCAGGTGTAGAGGCATGTTGCACGGGCTCAATCATATTGGAAGTGGTCTTCGGATCTCCGGACAACTTCTGGAGCGAGGAGTTAATCTTCGATATCGTCCCCTTCCGCGGTGGCTATCACGCACTACTCGGACGAACCACATTTGCTAGATTCAATCCGGTACCGCATTATGCATACCTCAAGCTCAAAATGCCAAGACCTCGCGGAGTTATAACAGTTAATGGAAACACAGAATGCTTGCTCCGCACGGAGCAGCACACTGCAGCCCTCGCAGCGGAAGTACAAAGCAGCCTTTTGAGGCCAACCGCCAATTCGGCGCAAAGGCCCCCGGACACCTTCAAGCGAGTCCGGAGTAACCTACAATAGGATCTACAGGCACGTTCAGAGCTCGGATTGCAATTCGGCCTCCGTCATAGTCCCAGTCAAGCGGCGAAATCTGTGTCGCGCGTACATAACTACGCACTCAAGATACCATGGGCATAGGCGGAGGCACGACTATGGCACGTCCCACAATGCGGCTCAACCGCCCCAGGGGCCGTATACCTTTATCATTTTCTCTCTTTCAGGACCTTACTCTCTAGAAGCCATTTCCGGCAGTCTGATTGTTGCACGCATTACGGGAAGGAAATACCAAGGAAGCAAGAAGCTCTGACGTACAAGGGAATTCCCAGGAGGTCTCTGATAACGATCGATGTACCTGTTTTTACATACCCATACACAGCTTGCCCTTGGATAGGACATGTCAAATAGTCCTATTTTTTGCTTATTGCACTAATTGTATACGTACGCTTTGACATATTATTTAAATAACAATGTATAGCGTTAGCCTATTATTGCATTTCTTTTTTTCCTTGTCTGCTTATTTACGACAAATGGCACTCGTACATTCTGGTATGACCAGTGCACCAGGGGCTTCAGTGTACCCCATAACACAGCACGAAAAGTCCGAACACTTTCGACAGTGCGGCACCCCGAACTTATAGCATTATATGCATCAACTCCGAATCATGTCTTGGGTCAATAGTTGGGATTGCCTGGCTCCCATGTTTTGGTACCTTACGTTCTGCTATATCGGCTAAGGTAGCTCTAGGAGAACTACTGCGATTGTGTCCCGGTTCTTCCGGACGAGCACCTCAGTAGAGAAAATCGAAAATTGACTGTCATGATGCGGCGAGAGCTGGTCGCTGTTCGAGAGGTCTCAAATCCTTAAAGATTTTTCCGCTTCGGGCGAGGAGTCGGCCTTGTCCAACTTAGGCATACATAGCGCCCCAAGTTTGGCCCTCCGAATACTAGGGGCTTCACCAAAATTTAAAATTGTAGACTTCTATGGCTAAGTGAGAGTGATAAAGCTTTATAGTCCGATTGCCTGGTTCGTTGTGCTGAACACCTCCTTCGAAGGACCCAAAACTACGATAAAGAGTGATCAGATTTATCTCGAACACCTCAGTACTAGTTACATGGGGGGCAGAAGCCGACGACTCGCCAACTCTCAAATTTTATAAACGGCCGCACAGAAGCTAATATTTTAAATCAACAAAGCGTTATATAGTGCACATGAACTCATTTTCATCTTACATGATCACATGAGTACATTCATTCAAATATTACATCCTTAGCGCATTCCTCCGCCACAAGGCGAGCGCCCTTCAGGACACTGTCATAATATTTTTCGGGGTGGCGATGCTCCTTGCCCTCTTGCGGCCCCTCCTTCACCAGCTTTTCGGCGTCCATCTTCGCCCAGGCAAAAGCCTTGCGCACACCTTCAATGTAGACGGACCGCTTTATGACTTCAAGCCATGGGCAGGCGTTCACAAGTCGCCTTACCAGGCCGAAATAGCTACCAGGCAGGAGCTCGCCAGGCCACATCCGGACTATAAGGCCCCTCACGGCCAGTTCGGCCGCCTTGTGACGCTCGATCAGTTGCTTTAACCGGTCGCTCAAGGGCATCGGATGTTCGGTCCCATTATACTGAGACTAGAACAACTTCTCCATCGAGCTCCCTTCCTCGACCCGGTAGAACTCTGCGGCATCCGACACGCTGCGGGGCAGATCTACGAACGCTCCTGGAGAGCTCCGAATTCGGGTAAGTAAAAGGAAAGTTTCCCTCACATGCTTGCTTTGCATAATGAATGCCTTACCCGCCGCTATCTTCTTGACCGCCTCAATTTCCTGAAGGGCCTTCTGGGCTTCGGCCTTGGCATTTTGTGCGTTCTCGAGGGCCTTTGCAAGCTCGGAAACCTGAGTCTTAGAGTCACGCTTCAAGGACTCGTACTTCTTGACATAGTCCTGGAGCTCTTGCTGCACCTCGCCGACCCGGGCCTCTTGCTTCTCGCGCTCGGCGCGCTCCTTGGCCGCTTTGTCTTCGGCCTCGGACACCGCCTTCTTCAGGGCCGCCACTTCGGTCGTGGCCCCTAGCAAAATTCATGACGATCCTATGGTTTAACAACCATCTTCCTTTTTTTATCGACAGACAGACGGGGTATCACTTACCTTTGTTCTCCTCGAGCTGCCTCTTGGTAAGGCCTAGCTCTTCCTTGGACCGCTCAAGGTCCCGCTTGATCTGGAGACCTCCAAAGATGCGTCTTGGCGCAATGCCAGCAATGGCTCGCGCACATAGACATATTCTGATTAGACTCCTGCGATTATCATTTGATCCTCTGTTCAGCCTTTCTTTGCGAACACCAAACAGAGCATCAGGGGCTACTGTCTATGCTGTAACATTTTCTCATAATTTGATTACTTACCTCAAAGCCTGTTAGGAGGCTGGCACAGGCTTCAGTCAGTCCGCTTTTGGCGGACTGAACCTTCTTTACCACCGCACTCATGATAGTGCGGTGCTCTTCGTCAATGGAAGCGCCGCGAAGCGCTTCCAGCAAGTTGTCTGATGCCTCTGGATGCACAGAGGCCATCTGCACGGATGGCTTGTCCCTCTTAGCGAGGGGTCACCTGACAGAATCCGGAACCACTGGAGGTTCCGGTGTAGTATTCGGTCGGGGGCTAGACTTGTTGCCCCCACTGCCAATGGGTGTCTTGCCCCTCCTGCGCCCAGCGTCCGGAATGTCGCCTTGGGGCGCCTCCGGAACTGTCTCCCCTTGGTTCAGTGCCCTTTGAGACAACACCTCGGCATCGTCCGTAGGGCGGGGAGAGGAGGCGGTAGGGAGTGAATCGCTCTTCATCTCCGACGAGCCCAAAGACTCCTCGGAAGAGGATACGTAGATATGGGCTTTGGATGGACTGCATAATCGTGTTCGGCATGATAAGAAGCAATAAAATAAAACATACCAAGAACTATTATGGTATTTGGATACTTACGACTTCGCTAGGGGCTTGTCCCTGGGCAACCACTCATTGTCGCTAAAATTGGCTGTTGCGGAGCAGTCTGGAAGGAGGGTCCTTCCCTTCTTGGACCCTTCGGCCTCCCCAGATGCGGCGGCCTTCCTTTTCTTGTCTCCCCCAACTGGGTGGGAGAAATTTCCTCTTCCTCCTACTCGTTTTCGTGGGAGGAGTGCGCCTCGATGTTTTCGGACGATGAGTCCGATATGACCTTGCGCCGGAGACCTTTCCTATTCCCTGTGGGCTTCTTCTTGGCCTTCTTCTCTGGCGCCTCATAAGGCGCTGGAACCAGCATCTCCGTTAGGAGAGCATCTGCTGGATCTTCGGGCAGGGGGGCTGGACAGTCGATCTGCTCCGCTGTCGCTACCCAGTCCTGTTAAAATGGCATGGAGTCTCAGACCCCTCACACTATTATGCTGGGCAAAGAAACATTTTGTGAGATATCAAAGACCTACCGGATTGGCAGGGCGCTTTGCGCTGAGTCCGCGATCCTCGGTGAGAGGAGGAGGTATCTCGGCGCCCTTGAACAACACCTTCCAGACGTCTTTGTGCGTCGTGTTTAAGAGCTCTCCCAGCGTCTGGTGCTTAGCCGAGTCGAACTCCCATAAATTGAATGCCCGTCTTTGACATGGGAGGATCCAGCGGAAGAGCATGACTTGGACCACGTTGACAAGCTTGATTTTCTTGCTTATCATGTTTTTGACGCAGGTCTGGAGTCCGGTCAGCTCCACTGATAAACCCCAAGATAGGCCCTTCTCTTTCTAGGAGGTGAGCCGCATGGGGATAACAGATCGGAATTCGGGGGCCGCCACCCAGTTGGTGTCGCGCGGCTCGGTGATGTAGAACCACCCCGATTGCCACCCCTTTACGGTCTCCACATAGGAGCCTTCGAGCCAAGTGACGTTGGGCATTTTTCCCACCATGGTGCCTCCGCACTCCCCTTGCTGGCCGATCACCACCTTCGGCTTAACATTGAAGGTCTTCAGCCACAGGCCGAAGTGGGGCTTGATGTGGAGGAAGGCCTCGCACACGACGATAAACACCGAGATGTTGAGGATGAAATTAGGGGCCAGATCATGGAAATCCAGCCCGTAGTAGAACATGAGCCCGCGGACAAACGGGTGGAGAGGAAATCCCAGTCCGCGGATGAAGTGGGTAAGGAATACAACCCTCTCTGGGGTCCTGGAGTAGGGACGATCTGCTCCGCATCTGGTAGCCGGTGCGCGATATCTGCGGCTAGGTATCCGGCTCCCTGGAGCTTCGTAATGTCCTCCTCCGCAACGGAGGAGACCATCCACTTGCCCCCCACTCCGGACATGCTTGGAATGGCTTTGCGGAGAGGATGCGAACTTGGGCGCTGGAGCTCGAGTACGTATGAGTGGGCAGGGGAAGAGGAAGGCATGGGTGAAAAAGATGAATCCATGTCCCTTTATAAGGGCGGAAGAAACTATGCGCCTCCCCACCTGCCTGGTAAACTCGCTTATTCCCCAAGCGCCGTAATTGATGGCGCGGTTGGGTTACCCACACCCGTATTGATGAGAATACCGCGATAAGGGGACACGATCTCTGCTTTGACAAGACGTGCCAAGAAAACCGCCTCACAATATGTGCAGTAGCTGGTTGGGAAAAACGGTTCGAATAATGACTGGGCCACGGCGTGATGTGACGCTACGAAATGTGTCAGCAGATCAGATTTGTGGGATATTATACTCTCTATGGTGGTATGTGGAATTTGTTTTGCAGAGCCAGACACGATCCTTGTGTTTGAAATCTTCTATGGAGTACTCAGAGGAAGAACCCGCCTTGCAATGCCGAAGACAATCTGTGCGCTGGACTCATTGTCATTGAAGCCTGTTTCAGGGGCTACTGAGGGAGTCCTGGATTAGGGGGTCCTCGGACAGCCAGACTATATCCTGTGGCCGGAATGTTGGACTATCAAGATACAAGATTGAAGACTTCGTCTCGTGTCCGGATGGGACTCTCCTTGGCATGGAAGGCAAGCTTGGCAATACAGATATGTAGATCTCCTCCCTTGTAACCGACTCTGTGTAACCCTAGCCCCCTCCGGTGTCTATATAAACCGGAGGGTTTAGTCCATAGGACGAAAACAATCAGAATCATAGGCTAGCTTCTAGGGTTTAGCCTCTACGATCTCGTGGTAGATCAACTCTTGTATTACTCATATCATCAAGATCAATCAAGCAGGAAGTAGGGTATTACCTCCATCGAGAGGGCCCGAACCTGGGTAAACATCGTGTCCCCCACCTCCTGTTACCATCCGCCTTAGACGCACAGTTCGGGACCCCCTACCCGAGATCCGCCGGTTTTGACACCGACATTGGTGCTTTCATTGAGAGTTCCACTATGCCATCACCATAAGGCTTGATGGCTCCTTCGATCATCGGCAATGATGCGATCCAGGGTGAGACTTCTCCGGCGCTCCGCCGGAGGGGGATTCGATCACGGAGGGCTTCTACATCAACACCATAGCCTCTCTGATGATGTGAGAGTAGTTTACCATAGACCTTCGGGTCCATAGTTATTAGCAATGACAAAGTCTAACTTGAAGGAAATATGCCCTAGAGGCAATAATAAAGTTGTTATTTATATTTCCTTATATCATGACAAATGTTTATTATTCATGCTAGAATTGTATTAACCGGAAACTTGGTACGTGTGTGAATACATAGACAAACAGAGTGTCCCTAGTATGCCTCTACTAGACTAGCTCGTTAATCAAAGATGGTTAAGTTTCCTGACCATAGACATGTGTTGTCATTTGATGAACGGGATCACATCATTAGAGAATGATGTGATGGACAAGACCCATCCGTTAGCTTGGCATAATGATCGTTTAGTTTTATTGCTATTGCTTTCTTCATGACTTATACATATTCCTCTGACTATGAGATTATGCAACTCCCGAATACCGGAGGAACACTTTGTGTGCTATAAAATGTCACAACGTAACTGGGTGATTATAAAGATGCTCTACAGGTGTCTCTGAAGGTGTTTGTTGAGTTGGCATAGATCAAGTTTAGGATTTGTCACTCCGTGTATCAGAGAGGTATCTCTAGGCCCTCTCGGTAATGCACATCACTATAAGCCTTGCAAGCAATGTGACTAATGAGTTAGATACGGTATGATGCATTATAGAACGAGTAAAGAGACTTGCCGGTAATGAGATTTAACTAGGTATGATGATACCGACGATCGTATCTCGGGCAAGTAACATACTGATGAAAAAGGGAATGACGTATGTTGTTATGCAGTTTGACCGATAAAGATCTTCGTAGAATATGTAGGAGCCAATATGAGCATCTAGGTTCCGCTATTGGTTATTGACCGGAGATGTGTCTCGGTCATGTCTACATAGTTCTCGAATCCGTAGGGTCCGCACGCTTAACGTTCGATGACGATTTGTATTATGAGTTATGTGTTTTGGTGACCGAAGGGTGTTCTGAGTCCCGGATGAGATCACGGACATCACGAGGAGTCTCGAAATTGTCGAGAGGTAAATATTGATATATTGGAATGTTATATACGGACATCGGAATGGTTCCGATAAGGTTCGGGGATTTATCGGAGTACCGGGAGGTTATCGGAACCCCCCGGAAAAGTTAATGGGCCTAATGGGACATAATGGAGGAGAGGAGGTAGGCCACGGGCGTAGGCGCGCACCCCCCTTGCCCCAATCCAAATTGGACAAGGGGAGGGGGCATGGCCCCCCTTTTTCCTTCTCCCTCTCTCTCCCTTCACCTTTCCCCCTCTCCATTGGAAGGAAAAGGGGGGGCCGAATCCTATTAGGAACAGAGTCCTAGTAGAACTCCCCACCCCCCCATGGCGCGCCCCCCTTAGGTCGGCTGCCTCCTCCCTCCCTCCTTTATATATGTCGGCCGGGGGCACCCCAAAGCACAATAGTTGTTTCTTAGCCGTGTGCGGTGCCTCCCTCCACAGTTTACCACCTCGGTCATATTGTCATAGTGCTTAGGCGAAGCCCTGCGCGGACCACATCACCAACACCGTCACCACGCCGTCGTGCTGATGGAACTCTCCCTCGACCCTCTACTGGATCAAGAGCTCGAGGGACTTCATTGTGTTGAACGTGTGCTGAACACACAGGTGCCGTACGTTCGGTACTTGGATCGGCTGGATTGTGAAGACGTTCGACTACATCAACCGCATTAACTAAACGCTTCCGCTTTCGGTCTACGAGAGCACGTGGACACACTCTCTCGTCTCATTGCTATGCTTATCCTAGATAGATCTTGCGTGATCGTAGGATTTTTTTTGAATTACTACGTTCCCCAACAGTGTCTTCCGAGCCAGGTCTATGCGTAGATGTTATATGCATGAGTAGAACACAAAGAGTTGTGGGCGATAATAGTCATCCTGCTTACCACCAACGTCTTACTTTGATTCGGCGGCATTGTTGGATGAAGCGGCCCCGACCAACATTACATGACCGCGTTCATGAGACTGGTTCTACTGACGTGCTTCGCACACTGGTGGCTGGCGGGTGTCTGTTTCTCCAACTTTAGTTGAATCGAGTTTGACTACGGCCGGTCCTTGTTGAAGGTTAAAACAGCACACTTGACGAAAAATCGTTGTGGTTTTGATGCGTAGGTAAGAACAGTTCTTCCTAGAAGCCCGTAGCAGCCACATAAAACTTGCAACAAGAAAGTAGAGGACGTCTAACTTGTTTTTGCTGGGTGATACGTCTCCAGCGTATCTATAATTTTTGATTGTTCCATGCTATTATATTATCTGTTTTGGATGTTTAATGGGCTTTAATATGCTCTTTTATATTATTTTTGGGACTAACCTATTAACCGAAGGCCCAGTGCAAATTGTTGTTTTTTGGCCTATTTCAGTGTTTCGTCGAGAAGGAATATCAAACGGAGTCCAAATGGAACGAAACCTTCGCAATGATCTTTCTTGGAACAAACGCAATCTAGGAGACTTGGAGTGGACGTCAAGGAAGCAACGAGGCGGCCACAAGGCAAGAGGGCGTGCCCCCACCCTCGTGGTCCCCTCGTAACTCCACCGACCTACTTCTTTCGCCTATATATACTCTTATACCCTGACAACATCTAGGGGAGCCACGAAACCACTTTTCCACCGCAGCAACCATCTCTACCCGTGAGATCCCATCTTAGGGCCTTTTCCAGTGCTCCGCGGGAGGGGGATTCGATCACGGAGGGCTTCTACATCAACACCATAGCCCCTCTGATGATGTGTGAGTAGTTTACCACAGACCTTCGGGTCCATAGTTATTAGCTAGATGGCTTCTTCTCTCTCTTTGGATCTCAATACAAAGTTCTCCTCGATATACTTGGAGATCTATTCGATGTATTACTTTTTGCGGTGTGTTTGCCGAGATCCGATGAATTGTGGGTTTATGATCCAGATTATCTATGAACAATATTTGATTCTTCTCTGAATTCTTATATGCATGATTTAATATCTTTGCAAGTCTCTTAGAATTATCGGTTTGGTTTGGCCTACTAGATTGATATTCTTTCAATAGGAGAAGTGCTTAGCTTTGGGTTCAATCTTGCGGTGCTCGATCCCAGTGATAGAAAGGGAAACGACATGTATTGTATTGTTGCCATCGAGGATAAAAAGATGGGGTTGATATCATATTGCTTGAATTTATCCCTCCACATCATGTCATCTTGCCTAATGCATTACTCTGTTCTTATGAACTTAATACTCTATATGCATGCTGGATAGCGGTCGATGTGTGGAGTAATAGTAGTAGATGCAGAATCGTTTTGGTCTACTTTACACAGACGTGATGCCTATGTTCATGATCATGCCCAGATATTCTCATAACTATGTGTTTTTCTATCAATTGCTCGGCAGTAATTTGTTCACCCACCGCAATTTATGCTATCTTGAGAGAAGCCACTAGTGAAAACTATGGCCCCCGAGTCTATTTTACATCATAGTAGTTTATCATCATCTTGCTATATCTATCGTTGTTTATTTTGCAATCTTTATTTTCCAATCTATACAACAAAAATACCAAAAATATTATCTTATTATCTTTATCAGATCTCACTTTTGCAAGTGGTCGTGAAGAGATTGAAAACCCCTTTATCGCGTTGGTTGCAAGGTTCTTGATTGTTTGTGCAGGTACTAGGCGACTTGCGTGTAGTCTCCTACTGGATTGATACCTTGATTCTCAAAAACTGAGGGAAATACTTACGCTACTTTGCTGCATCACCCTTTCCTCTTCAAGGGAAAACCAATGCATGCTCATGAGGTAGCACAGGGTATGTTGTGATGTGATATGGTCAAGACGTGATGAGATATAAATTGTTGTATGAGATGATCATGTTTTGTAAAAGTTATCGGCAACTGGCATGAGCCTTATGGTTGTCGCTTTATTGTATGAAATGCAATTGCCATGTAATTGCTTTGCTTTATCACTAAGAGGTAGGGATAGTCATGGAAGCAACAGTTGTCGAGACGACAACGACGCTATGATGGAGATCAAGGTGTCAAGCCGGTGACGATGGAGATCATGACGGTGCTTTGGAGATGGAGATCAAAGGCACAAGATCATGATGACCATATCATGTCACATATTTTGATTGCATTTGATGTTTATCCTTTATGCATCTTATTTTGCTTAGTACAGTGATAGCATTATAAGATGATCCCCCACTAAATTTCAAGGTACAAGTGTTCTCCCTGAGTATGCACCCTTGGTACAGTTCGTCATGCCGAGACACCACGTGAAGATCGGGTGTGATAAGCTCTATGTTCACATACAATGGGTGCAAGCCAGTTTTGCACATGCAGAATACTCGGGTTAAACTTGACGAGCCTAGCATATGCAGATATGGCCTTGGAACACTAAGACCAAAAGGTCGAACGTGAATCATATAGTAGATATTGTCGGCGTTCTGGGAACGGGGGTCCCCAGACTTGCCTGCCTGCGGCCCACGGCGTGGCTTTGCTAGCAGGCCCGTACGGCCCATCTTCATCAACAAGGCATCCAAGACCCTCGCGAGGGGCCAAGCCTCACGAGGCGGACGATGCAAGACCTCCTCAGGAGCGGCCTCGCCAGGCAGGCTCGCGAGGGGCAGAGAGATCAAGGCAAGGCAAAGCTCGCGAGGTTCTCATGACGTGAGCCATGACGATCGAGACCAGGTGGGCGCCAGCGCGCGAAGCGTCCTTGTTTCCTCTTTAGTGCAAGGGAGGCAAGCGCAGGCGCAGAGTACCGAGGCATCGAGCAAAGGTTTCCATATCAGTTCAACGAGACCAAGACCAGTAGGATGGCAAGACGGAGGTCACCATGGAGCCCAAGGCGGCGTCACCACCAGAGCCTTTTGCAGGCGAAGACTACTTTTGTCAGGATAAGCTGTACTAGTTGTCCCCTTTCAAATTGGCCATTGTTAGCTCCCTTCCCACCAATATTTGGGGAGAGGACGAGGGCCTCTATAAGTAGGACTAGTCGCCACAGTAGAAGGCAACCTAACGAGGCACTAGCTAATCGAATCCTCACCCACACAAGTTTGCCAAGAACAAGAACACCTCAACCTCAGGAGGCTGTTCTTCCCCATTTGTACTGTTCATCCTCAGCCCAAGAGGCAATCCACCACCACCACACTGGAGTAGAGCATCACACCACAATGGTGGCCGAACCAGTATAAATCTTGTGTCCCTTGTGTTGTGAGTTCGTCGAGTTCGTCCTCAAGATCTTAGCAAAATTAGGACGTGGATCTGTAGGGGGAAATCTTCGTGCACACCCCAGTGTTCGAACCTTGAGGGTTTTGCCGGAATCCGTGATCCGACATTTGGCGCACCAGGTAGGGGTGCGCTGAAGCCTCCCTCCCTTCGGTATGCGCTCCGTTGCTTCATCGTCTCCATGGCGGACACTCGCCGTGCTCGCGCTGAGCGCCGGGCTGCCATCGCCGCCCGCGTTGCTCAGACGGCTCCCTTCGGCGGGCCACCCTGTCGTTCTCCGTCGCCTGCCGCCAATGACTCCACCGGCCCGGCGGGGAACGAGCAGCAAGCATCCTCGCTGTACCCCTCGGTGCGGCGGGACGGCCGCACCGCCACTCCATCGCTGACCCCGGCCGGCTCGTCATCCCATGCTCGTCGCGCTCCCGTGGATGCGCAGGCTGCTCTGTGCATGGCGCGCAAGCTCCTGCGCTACCGCCCCGTCGACGATCTCTAAGAGGACTGGCTCGACCGCATCGCTGAGCTTGTCAGCTGCAGCAGGGGGCCCCCCTACGCCGTCCCTCTCGCTGCCTCGTCCTACGTCAGCCATGGGCGGCGTGGCCCATGGAGCGCCTCCACCACCTCTCCCTAAGACGGAGTCTTGGCGCCCAGGTGAGTGGCCCCACGGCGCGAGCTGCCGCGTCCGGTGCCCGTGCAAGAAGGAAGAAGCTGCCAAGAGGTCCCACGGCCACAAGAAAACGCCCATGCACTCCCTGCACCACCACGACAAGACCGCGCGCCACCTGCGGTGGCGGTGCGCGGACCCCATCAAGAACAAGTTCTCCTCCAGCGTCGAGTCTCTGTGACCACGGCGGGCTGTCGCGCCTTCACCCCTGAGCTGCGTAGCATCGCCTGGCCTGGCAAGTTCAAGCCGGACCCGCCTCCTCACTACGACGGCACCCCCGACCCCGCGGAGTTCCTGCAGCTCTACGAGCTGAGCATCGAGGCGGCCAACGGCGACGAGAAAGTCATCGCGAACTGGTTCCCCATGGCTCTCAAGGTTGGCGCCTGCTCCTCGCTCCTGAACCTGTCTCCAGGCTCGATCTCCTCCTGGGACGAGATGCGCAGCCGTTTCTTTGCCAACTTCTAGGGCACTCGCGACCGCCGGCCGGCCGTGGGTGACCTGCATTGCGTCAAGAAACAGCCAGGAGAGACCCTCCAGAAATACATCCAGTGCTTCAACAATGTTCGCCTCAAGGTTCCCAAGGTGACGGACGAGGCCATCATCTCCGCGTTGTCTAATGGAGTCCATGATGTCAAGATGAAAGAAGAGCTTGCCATCCACGAGGAGTTGTGCACGTCTCTGGAGCTATTCAACCTGGCGACCAAGTGCGCAAGAGCTGAGGAGGGGCGCCTCTCCCTCTTCGAGCTCCCGGTTGCGGACCCGGAGGAGAAGAAAGCCAAGGCCAAGGATGTGAAGCACAAGGGAGCAGCCATGCTCGCGGCGGAGCCGGACACGAAGCGCGGCAGAGACCAGCCCGAGTCATCCAAGAACAGCCGACCGTTATGCGCCTTCCATAACCTGCATAGCCACAACACCAGCGACTACCAGGAGCTCAGAGCCATTCGAGAAGGACACTTCGGTCGATGCCCCGAGCGCAACGACCGGGGCTACGGCCGAGGAGGAGGACGTGGTGGGGAACGCTGGGATGACCGTGGCCCGCGCCAGGAGTGGCGCGACCAGCCTCGTGAGGACCGCTGGCAGGATCAGCCTCGCGAGGGCGCCTGGAGGGATCAGCCTCGTGAGGATCATCCTCAAGGCAATGCTGGCCTTCCTCCACTACCGCCACCACCCAGAAGGAACGACGACCACCATCAAGACAAGGGGGCTGGGGGCTTTCAGCAGCCGCGTGCTATCGCCTGCATCTTGGGCGGAGATCAAGCCCCAGCCTCGCAGCGTATCTTCAAGCAGTTTGCTCGTGAAGTGAATGCAGTCCTCCCTAAGCTTGAGGCCACGTGCCCGCTCAGATGGTCCACGTGCCCCATCACATTCAGTTCGGCAGATCAGCTCAAGTGCGCAGCTATTGCAGGCGTCCTCCCAATGCTTTGTTCACTAGTCATCAGCAACGTGCAAGTCACCAAGACCCTCATTGACGGTGGCGCAGGGCTCAACGTCCTGTCCGTCGACACGTTCGACAACCTCCAAGTGCCGTATGACCAGTTTCAACCTACCAAGCCTTTCTCAGGAGTGATAGACGGTTCCACCACACCGATAGGGCAGGTCCGCCTCCCTGTCACCTTCAGAGAACGCAACAACTACCACACCGAGCTCATCGACTTTGACGTCGCCTACATCCGCTTGCCATGTAATGCGATCCTCGGGTACCCAGCCCTGGCCAAGTTCATGGCGGTGACCCATCACGGCTACAATGTCCTCAAGATGCCGGGAAGAGGCGGAATCATCACAGTCCCGTGCGAAGAAAGAGATGCGGTGTGCTCCCTCGAGTGTGCCTTCCAAGCTGCATCAATCAACGACCCCGACAGCAAGGGCGAGCGCCCTCTTGAGGCCACCCCCAAGAAGAAGAAGAAGCAGTTGCACCACGCATGACCTCAGGCTAGCGGCGCCTCGTCAGGATCGGCGCCCGCTCCTGGGGCGCCTCCCTCCATCGCAAAGAAAGCGCGCCCAGCGTCCCTCTCGGGCAGGGCTCGGGTGCTCTCTTCTGGAGGGCCTCAGACTTTGCCAACATCTCGAGGGAGGCGCTTGGGCACCACTTAGAGGTGTGCTTCATGGCACGTTTCCCTCAGGAGGACGCAGGGTGAGGAGCGCCCACCGCTCAGGAGTTCATCACCAAGACCAATCAGTAACTGCAAGACGCAAGGGCCATGCGCGGCGGCCGCCGCTCACCAGGCGCAGCTCCCCATCCAGGCGAGGATGCCGGGCTGCGCGTCGTGACGACGCCCCACGGCTCCAACAGGCCGCCTCTCGAGCTTTTCTGCCTTCAGGTGTGACGCCATGTAGGGCCCACCTCACAGCTACGTTCGCATGCCTTTTGGCCTACCGAGCGTGCCGACCGCCTATCAGTGCAACCTGTGGAGAATCCTAGCGGCTCAGGAGGCTAGGCACCACGCTGTGCTGACGGAGATGGAGACGGTCCTCAGGGAACCACCAGGACCCCCAGAGCCTTCCGAGGCTCGGGGCCTGGGTGGCTCATGAGGAGCAACCCCTTTGCCGCGTACCTTCAACTTCCCCAACTCTCCTTCATCAACAGAACCAGGTGAAATTTTCCAAGTTTATTTAGCTAGGAGTGCCCCCAGGGCTGCATCATTCCCAGGCCGTGTGGGTCCGTCCCTATGGCATGTATCCCTTTTATGTGTTTAGCTTACCTTGCTGGGAGCGCCCCTCGGGCTGCATCATCCCCAAGCCGCTCGGGCCTGACCCAGTGGCATGTATCTCCCCTGCATTTACTTAAGCTTGCTGAGGGAGTCCTGGATTAGGGGGTGTCCGGATAGCCGAACTATCACCGTTGGCCGGACTCCTGGACTATGAAGATACAAGATTGAAGACTTCGTCCCATGTCTGGATGGGACTTTCCTTGGCGTGGAAGGCAAGCTTGGCGATACGGATATGTAGATCTCCTACCATTGTAACCGACTCTGTGTAACCCTAACCCTATCCGGTGTCTATATAAACCGGAGGGTTTTAGTCCGTAGGGACTAACAACAATCATACCATAGGCTAGCTTCTAGGGTTTAGCCTCTCTCGATCTCGTGGTAGATCCACTCTTGTACTACCCATATCATCAATATTAATCAAGCAGAGTAGGGTTTTACCTCCATCGAGAGGGCCCGAACCTGGGTTAAAATATCGTGTCCTTGTCTCCGTTACCATCCGCCTAGACGCACAGTTCGGGACCCCCTACCCAAGATCCGCCGGTTTTGACACCGACATTGGTGCTTTCATTGAGAGTTCCTCCGTGTCGCCATCCTTAGGCCTGATGGCTTCTTCGATCATCAACAACGACGCGTCCAGGTGAGACTATTCTCCCGGACAGATCTTCGTATTCGGGCGGCTTTGCACGCGGGCCAATTCACTTGGCCATCCGGAGCAGATCGAAGCTACGCCCTCGCCATCGTGTCAGATTTGGGAGTTTGAACTACACGGCCGACATCCGCGGAGACTTGATCTTCGACGGATTCGAGCCACAGCCAAGCGCGCCGCACTGTCTCGATGGGCATGATCTAGCTCTGCCGCCGAACAATGCACTAGAGGCCGCACCAGCGTCCGCTCCGACCCTTAGCTCGGAGCCGACTCCGCCGATCGAGGACGAGTGGTTGGACACCGCCTCGGGGGCTACGATCTCTATGTCGATTGAGCCGAACTCCATCCCTGTCCTTTGCGAAGACCGTGAGTCCAAGGTGCCGGACTCCTCTCCGGACTCTGAACCCTCCGCGCCCCTGCCAATCAAATCCAATTGGGCGCCGGTTATGGAGTTCACTGTCATGACATCTTTTAGCACTCGCCCTTTGGCGACATCCTGAATTCACTAAAGTCTCTCTCTTTATCAGGAGAGCCCTGGCCGGACTATGGTCAGGAAGGTTGGGATGCGGACGACGAAGAAATTCAACGCCCACCCACCGCCCACTTCGTAGCCGCTGTCGAAAGCTTAAACGACGTGCTCGATTTTGACTACGAAGACATCGACGGTATGGATGACGATGTAGGAGACAACCATGAACCAGCACCTATAGGATACTGGACAGCCACCTCATCCCATGATGTATACATGGTGGATACACGTAAAGGAAGTGACGACGAGGAACAACGGGACACTATGAAGGAGAAATCCCTCGAAAAGCAGTCAAACGGCAACGTAAACGCCGCACCAAGTCCCGCCAACAAAGACGGCAGCCACACGCACTCCAGCCATAGAGCAGGGCGAACCGGTGGATCACTTAACATACTATCGAGCAACCGTCCGAACAGGACAACTTGATAAACAACCCGTCCTCAAATAAGATAACAGTCCGCACGATCTCACGGACAAATTGTTGGAGCAGAAGAACCTCCACAAAGGCTCGCTACCACTACGCGTAGCCTGAAAAAGCGAAGCGAAGCTCAAAACAGCGGAAGATGCACTCGTAATCAGATGGAGCAAAGTACTCAACACCGCAGAGAAATACGGCGATACCGCCAAACAAAGAGCTACCCAAGCGCAAATTACTGCCCGATTCGATGAGGAGGCCGAGAGCCCCGCAATCAAAGAACAAAGAGGCCGCCTGTCGGATAGACGACCACATGGCAAACATGGAGCGGCAAGCGCGCCGCACACAAGCCGCACGTGATCCACATAAGGATTCAGATCAAAAGGATGGCCCATTAGGTCCATCTATGGGCCGAAAAGCAAGCTCTTCCAAGCAATGCAACACGCCAAATATCCAACATCACGCACACCCAAATATAGGGGTGCCGCACACCCCTGTGTTTCACCGATGAGGTGCCGGATCACGAATTCCCAGCGGATTCAAACCCGTAAACATAGAGGCATACGACGGAACAATGCACCACGAGTCTGGATTGAGGATTACATCCTCCACATACACATGGCTAGAGGAGATGATCTCCACGCCATCAAATACTTACCCTCAAGCTCAAAGGGCCAGCCCGCATTGGCTCAAAAGCCTTCCTGAAAATACCATTGAAGTTGGGAAGAGCTCGAGGATGCTTTTCGCAAATTTTCAAGGGACTTATGTCCGCCCTTCGGATGCGCACGATTTAAGTCACATAACTCAACAACCCGGAGAGTCAGCCTGCAAATTCGGAACAGGTTCCTCATCAAAAGAACCAAATAGTCGATCGTCTCGACGCCAAGCCTTAGCAGCTTTCAAACACAACGTCCGAGACGAATGGCTCGCCAGACACCTCGCCAGAGAAGCCGAGAACAATGGCTGCATTAATGCCTCATGACCCGCTTTTGCGGGAGAGGATAGTTATTGGCAAGATGCGTACCAGCGACCCAAGTACATCCAAGTCGAGGATGGAATGGAAAACCACGACGCAGAAGGACCAGCGCCGACAAAGGGAAACAGCCCAAGAGCACGGCAACAACGCCGGATTCGAAGCTCCCGCAGAATCATAAAAACTGCCCTCAAGGACAACAGCGACGAGCTATCCAACCTAAACAAAATCTTGGACAAAATATGCCAAATCCACAAGATTCTCCGGAAGCCTCGCAAACCATACCCACAGAGATTGTTGGGTCTTCAAGCAGTCCGCAAACTCAATGTCGAACACAAGGGCTCGACACACCAAGCGAGGACGATGACTAACCCCACAAGCAGAGCACCGGAAAACAAAAGAATTTCCCACAAAAGTCAAAACAAGAACTCACTTCAAGTGACAAAGGAAAAAAGCAGAGCGGCGCCCATAGAAACACGCGCTTGCACGGTCTATCCCACGAGAGTCCCAACGATGGTTGTCAAAACCAATCACCTTCGATCATCAGACTATTCCGAAGTATCCTAACGCAGGATGGACTGCCTTGATATTAGATCCTATAATCGACGGACTCCAATTTACACAAGTCCTAATGGACGGAGGTAGCGATCTAAACCTGCTATATCAGGACACAATCCGCAAAATGGGGATAGACCCAACCAAAATTCGCCATAGCAACACCTCCTTCAAAGGGGTAATGCCAGGCCTATATGCCCATTGTACTGGCTCCCTACTGCTAGAAGTTGTGTTCGGCTCATCCGACAACTTCCGCCGCGAAAAGTTAACCTTCCACATCGCCCCATTCGAAAGTAGCTATCAAGCACTACTGGGACGTGAAGCTTTCGCCCGCTTTAACGCAATACCGCATTATGCATCTCTTACACTTAAAATGCCCGGTCCACGCGGCATCATCTCATTAAAAGGGAGTATCAAGTGTTACTCGAGCACGGAAGAACGTGAGACTGCCTTGACAGCCCCACACTAATCCGGCTCCGCTAATCAAAGCACCTGAATAGGTCATTCGAACCCCGGACATGGCTAGACGAGTCCGGCGTAAACATATAAACGCCTACTAGCGCATACCCCGCATAAGGGCTGCACGATGTACAACAAGAGACAATAAAGCTCAATTTTATTCACTTTTCAACTGCATCTGCTTATTTAATATAAAGTACATTTTTCGACGATCTTTTTTTCTTTTCAACTAAGTTCTTCTCTTTACAGATGAACACCGTGCTACACCCGTCCCGGATACGCACAACGGAAACACAGCGCAGACGCAGAGGGACCCGCTGCAAGGATTCTTTTCAGATTAAGACCTCAAGTAAACCTTTTTTACTGCCTCTTGTTGATACACATCCCCGGTTTCTTGCTATAACCGAGGAGGAGGCTGGCGCTTTGGCATCGGCCGCACTCAGAATTTTTATGCTGCACTAGACACTAAGGGCTTAGGCATTATTCTGCCTGCTTTCATAAAGACCAATACCTTAGGGAGTGTTCGCGCCTCGAGTTAGGCCTTATATGCATCAGCTCAATCATGTCTTTGGTCAAATGTTGGGTTTGCCTGCCCCTGTGTTTTGCTGCCTTACGCTTTGTTCTATCGCTAACGCGCACCGTGGAGAACTATCGCGATTGTGCCCCGGTTCGCCAGTGAGCACCTCAAGAGAGAAAGCCAAAACTGATCGTCATGATATAGCGTGAGACTGGTCAACCACTGATGACCCACCGAAATGTTTAGAATTTCAAGATTAACGAAGGACCGCTTTCGGTCGAGAACATACGCGCCTCAAATTGAGAGAGAGTGCGGTGCCCTAGGGGCTATATAGTAGCCCCACCATCGAACTCCTATGGCTAAGTGAAAGTGATAAAGCATTATAGTCCGGTTGCCTAGTTTTCTATGCTATCACCTCCTTTACAGGACCAAGACGTTGGATTATGTGAAAATGCGCTTTTTGCAAACACCCCGCACTATGTGCATGGGGCTAAAGTCAAGACAGCCATCTTCGTGTTATATACACATATACATCAACGGCAGACAGAGGTGTTTTAATACTTGAACGCACAAGTATAAAAAGCTCTTATATTATATTGAAACATTGTTTTCACAAATCATACATGTCATTAAAACATAATATCCTTCGAGAACTACGTCTCTATTAAACGAGCGCCCTGCATGACTTCCTCAAAATAGTGCTCGGCGGTACTGCTTCTGTCATCCAATCTTGGGATGCAACGTCGGTGGCCTTCATCTCCGCCCAAGATGTCTTGACACGGGCAACAGCCATCCGCGCACCTCTATGCATGTTGACCGCTTCATTGCATCGACATGCGGCACCGCACCAAGGAACTGTTGCACCAAGCCAAAATAACTCTTTGGCTCGGGCCTTTTCGGCCACAAATGAGTCACGACAGCCTTCATGGCAAGTCCGGACAACCTATTCAGCTCAGCCCATTCGCCAAACGATCGGTTAATGAAAGTGGACGCCCGGACTATGGAACTGCGACCAAAAAGCTCTTCCATTCCGTGATCCTTTTGACCTCGGAAGTGTTCGCCGCGTGCGTCATGCACTCGCCGCCAAGTCCAGATAAGCATCCTCCGCACCCACAGCCGGTCCAATTGAGCGCATTTAGGATCCGTGAATTTCCTCCGCAATGAAAGGGCTTTCAAGCCGCAATATCTTCGCCCCGACGAGCTCCTCCTTCATAGCTCTCATTGCAGAGCGAGTATCATTGGCCTCGGTGGCGGCCTTTTTAGGTCCTCTTGTTTCGCTCGATCTTCTTTTTCAAGAAGATCGCAACGGTCAGTAGCATTCTTCAATTTCACGGCCATCTCGGCCATTTCTTCCTTGCTTCGGCAAAGGAGCAGCATGTTCGCTTTTAGCTCTATGGCGCCTTTTAAAGCAAGTCGCATCACTTTTTCCTGCTTGTTCCTTGGCTCGGGCGAGCTCCGCCAAGGCTCTCCATAGCAGCGGCACCATCTGCATTAAGCATACATGTTGTAAGGCATGGGCGTCAAGCTCCCTTACCAGGTGTCCGTGGAGAAGTTGCATACCTTGTGACTCGCAAGCCGCTTATTAACAAGCGTGATGTCCGTGATCCGCCACGTCAAGTTGCCGCTTCGATTCGCAAATTCATCAGCCCGCTAGCCACCGGCGCTTCGCCACCTACATAGGAAGAGCGCATATTATACCTAGGGTTATGATCCTCGGCGCCGTCATTTTTGACACCGCACCAAGTCTCGTGGGCTACTATCTATACAGTATGCATTTTATATGCAAAACTGTCAAGGTACATCATTTTGCGTACCTCAAAACCCGCCAAGAACTTACGACGGCTTCATGCAATCCGCTCTCAGCGGATGAAATCCTTTCAATCACCGTACCCATTAACGCACGGTGATCTTCCGAGATAGACGCCGCCTCGAGCAGATCCTTCAGCTCCTCCGACCGCACACCCGTTGGTGCCGGACTCGTCCGGTTGCCTTTTTCGAAGGCCGGACACGGAGGGCTTTGAGGGGACATACGGCTGCCTTCTGGCCCCGCCGGATTCGGAGGAGCCCGCCGCGACGACACCTCGGGGTCGTCACCCTCGCATAACGGTACGGCAGGCGGAGGCGTTTCGCTCTCCATCATCTCCGGACCAAGATCCCCTGAAGACGAGCTCTTCTGTGAAGGGCTGAGATCCGAACTACAAGGTAAACTTTTGGTTACCTTCAGAAATAAAATGGGGATGTCTCTCTTTTAAAAAAAACGCCCCCCTTTACTTACGGCTCGCTGGAGGGCTGATCTCCTTGGGAAAATAGTGCGGCCGGGGCATCTCCCACCGCAGGACCCTCTGCTGAAGATTTCTTCCCCCGCTTCGAGTGTTTGGTCTCCGGATCTTCAGAAGCGGTCCTCTTCTCCCCTTGGAGGGAGGGATTATCGATCCCCGCTTTCTTGATAGCCTCCTTCACGGAGGTAGTAGTTCCCTTGTTCCCCCCTTCGCCTTCTTCAAAAGTCACAGCCTCTAGCATCTTGGTTAATAGAGGATCCGGCGTGGTCTCAGGGAGGAGGCCGGACACCTGATCAGTTTTGCTTTTGCTATCCACTCCTGTTTAAAGGATAGATCTTTTAAGGGCAAGTGTATGATAAATATGCGGATAGCATGTCCGGGTACAGGACTAGTTACTTGAGTATCCGGGCGATTGCAGTTCAGACCTGCGTCCTCGGTTAAGTCCGGACACATTGCTTGTGATCCGAAGAACAGTTGGTACATCTCCACGGGCGTTACGCCCATAAAATGTTGGAGAGCTCGTGGTCCCTCCGGATTAAACTCCCACGGGCGGAGGGGGCGACATTTGCAGGGCAAGGTATGACGAATCAACATGACCTGCGCTACTACGACCAGATTGATCTCTCTCTCTCTCTCTCTCTCTCGGAGGTCTCGAATACGGCCCTACAATAGAGGTACATCCTTGGACGGTCCCCAGTCGAGCCCTTTATTGACCCATGACGCCCGCCGCAGTGGAGGACCCGAGCGGAAGGCAGGTGGCGCCGCCCATTTGGTGCCCCTGGGAGCGGTGATATAAAACCACTCATGTTGCCATAAATTGAGCTCCTCTTGAAAAGAGCCCTTGGGCCATGGAGCGTCCGCATTCTTGCTTATAACAGCCCCTCCAAGACTCGCCTCGATGCCCTTGATCATCTTCGCTCCACTTTGAAGGTCTTGAGCCACAATCCAAGTGAGGGGTAATGCGGAGGAAGGCTTCACATACAACAACGAACGACGAGATATGGAGGATGGACTCGGATCCAAGTCATGGAATTCCAGCCCATAATAAAACATGAGCCCTCACAAAGGGGTCTCGTCGGAAGCCTAAACCCGAAGGAAGTAAGACACAAATACCACGCCTCACCAGGCTAAGGAGTGGGAATAACCTGCCCTTGGGCAGGCAGCCTATCTGAAATTCGCATTGTTTAGATACCGGCGCTCTCGACTTTCGCACATCTTCTTCCGTGACGGAGGAAGACATCCACCGCCGCAGTCGGAGCCGACATCGTTGAATGTCCGAAGCGCCTAAATCTGGAGCTTTGGGTGTTGGAACTCGAGGCGAGGGGCGGATTCGATTGAGATTGAAAGAAAGGAGCGGGCCTTGGTCTCGTTATAAAGAGGTTGAATGCCAAGAGCCCTCCCCGTGACCGTTCGGGACTCGCCTTCGATGGAGGAGGAGTGCCAACGGGCACGACTGGTTTACCCACGCCCGTATTGATGAGGATCCCAGAATAAAGGGGGCACCATCTCCGCTCTGATAAGACGTGCCGAAGAAACCGCCTCGCTAAACGCGCTAAGGTGGAATAGTAAAAATGATTCGTATAAAGGCCTGGCCATGGTGTGATGTCACACTACGGAATACGTCAGCAGATCTGTGCAAAGGTTATTCTCTCCACGGTGGTATGTGGAACTTGTTTTGCACAGCCGGACACGATCCTTGTGTTCAAAATCTTATATGAAGTATTTGGAGGAGGAACCCGCCTTGCAATGTCGAAGACAATATGCGCGCCGGACTCGTCGTCATTGAAGCCTGGTTCAGGGGCTACTGAGGGAGTCCTGGATTAGGGGGTGTTCGGATAGCCAAACTATCACCGTTGGCCGGACTCCTGGACTATGAAGATACAAGATTGAAAACTTCGTCCCGTGTCCGGATGGGACTTTCCTTGGCGTGGAAGGCAAGCTTGGCGATACGGATATGTAGATCTCCTACCATTGTAACCGACTCTTTGTAACCCTAACCCTATCCGGTGTCTATATAAACCGGAGGGTTTTAGTCCGTAGGACGAACAACAATCATACCATAGGCTAGCTTCTAGGGTTTAGCCTCTCTGATCTCGTGGTAGATCCACTCTTGTACTACCCATATCATCAATATTAATCAAGCAGGAGTAGGGTTTTACCTCCATCGAGAGGGCCCGAACCTGGGTAAAAACATTGTGTCCCTTGTCTCCTGTTACCATCCGCCTAGACGCACAGTTCGGGACCCCCTACCCGAGATCCGCTGGTTTGGACACCGACACCTGCTGAAAAGACTCTTGAATTGCTCCGGATGGGTGAAAAGAATTCTCTCAATCGAAAATAATTATGAGAGGATGGCATCAAGCTTGAACTATGCATCTTTGGAAGTACGGGTAAGGATTTAAGAGGAACTCCTCTTCGGTCTTCAAAATTTAAGAATGACGACGAGAAACACCACCATGAATTATTGAGGCACTCCGGAACAATGGATAATAAAAATGATGAACCAACGATGAAAATGTTTTGAAAGAGATCTTGGAGAAGGAATATGACCGATGAGAATTCATTCTTACGTCAAACTTTGAAAAAGAATTTGAGAATAACTCCGGGAAAATTAGAAGAGTCAGGTAAGATCATGGGAAAAGACCTGTGGGTTAGGGCCCACTCAAAAGAAAACACTGTTGAATGATTTAAAAGAGAGATTGCGCCGGTAGAATTAAATGGCTCAAAAGAGATAACAACCTCGAGATAGCTTGAACGGATTAGGAATGAAAACACGAATCTCCTGAGATATCTTCAGCACTCCAGAACAAATGAATGATGAGAAGTGGATGATGAAGAGGTGCACCGGCATGAGAAAGCATTTGAAATGAGGAAAGGATATGATCGAGAAATCTTGAATTGAATCCACCAGAGAAGAAAGAACAAAGAATGATAAACTTGTAGAGCATCTTCATGAGAACCACCGGGTAAGAACATTGATTGAAAAGAAAGAAGAGACTTCACATGAATAAAATGGATACTTGATTAAGAAATCTGAGTCCTTGAAGGAAGAGGGTGGGAGGGCGGAAAAACAAAGGCAACTTGGGGCAGATGGAATAAACACCGTTGAGAAAACTTATAACTGATCTTGCGGATGGGGAGAATGATGGGATCATCTTAAAGAGAAACGGACCGTTGGAAATAGAATTAAGATGGCAATCTCGATGATCAAGAAGGATTAGTATCCACATAGGAATATGAGAACACCACTTAGAAAAGGTATGGAATCCACATTTGACTTGAAAGCAACTAGAATACCACAACTTAAAACAAAACAAAGGATTTGGCTTGCGGAATAAGCCGGAAGCAAACATATGATAGAGATTTCGCCCAAAGTGTTCGTGATGAGGCCCCACGGGCACGAAGTACAGCGGACGTCACGAATGACAAACAAGACGTCCCCGAATCAGCATAGCCAAGGATTCTTTAAGACACCTCGCGACCACTGTAAATCGACCGTGAAAAGCGAACCACTAGACGTTGGACCCCAATCTCAAATCATACATCTGTCGAAAAGATATTCTAGGAGCTACTTGAATTCCCACGTATAAACTCCCGAAACTTTCTAGTTATGCAATCTGGTGTTGGGGATACAGGGGAAGAAATATATCTCACCCAAACTAACAATCCCTACATCCAGCTGTATCCATCTGTCGACACATAACCAAGAAAACTGCGAAAATCGTGTACCTCAACCTTCGAAAAGCATCCGTTATACGAGTTATGGCAATACTCCCGAACTCCCACCCCAGTACAGGGTGGCGTCGAGGTTATCTCACCAACAACTGCATAAAAAAGATTTTCGATGTAGGCGAAACTCAGGTATTCCAGAACTGCAACGATAAAATTGTGACGAGAACACCTCGAAGCTCAACTCCCCGGGACACTGCCACAACCCCTAAATGTCAGGAGGCACCAAGAACAATGTTCTCGTCACAAGAATATCTGAACGATCCCGAGATACCCGCGCGATCCTAAAAAAATCAATGAAAAATTGAGGAGAGGAAAGACAAAACATCTACGTCAGGAGGCCTCACCAGAGCGACGAAGGGACTGAGGAGTAAAAAGAATCCTACTCTCCGATATATATAATCCTAAGACTCAAAACATTTTAGTTCCGTCAGCGATTCGATCAAGCAGGGGGCTCCTAAGTCGGGGATGGCTCTGATACCAACTTGTAACACCCACGATGCGGCTATATCTCCCACGTGTCGAGGCACGACTTAGAGGCATAACCACATGGTGGTTTTGTCGCAAGAAGGGTCATCTTCACACAATCCCATGTAATGAACAAGAATGGGATAAAGAGTTGGCTTACAATCGCCACTTTACACAAAACATTAATTAAACATATATCATCCAGACTACAATCAAGGTCCGACTATGGAACCAAAATAAAAGAAAACAACCCCAAATGCTAGATGCCCGATCGTCCCAACTGGGCTCCACTACTGATCATCGAGAAATGAAACATAGTAACGACTAAGGTCCTCGTCGAACTCCCACTTGAGCTCGATTGCGTCACCCGCACTGGTTTCATCGGCACCTGCAACTGTTGCGATAGTATCTGTGAGTCACGAGGACTCAGCAATCTCAAACCCGCGAGATCAAGACTATTTTAGCTTAAGGGTAGGATGGGGTAATGAGGTGGAGCTGCAGCAAGCACTAAGCAAATATGGTGGCTAACATACGCAAATAAGAGCGAGAAGAGAAGCAACACAACGTTCGTGAAGCTAGAAGTGATCAAGAAGTGATCCTGAAAACTACTTCCGTTCAAACATAACCCAAACCGTGTTCACTTCCCGGACTCCGCCGAAAAGAGACCATCACGGTTACACACGCGGTTGATGTATTTTAATTAAGTCAAGTGTCAAGTTCTCTACAACTGAATATTAACAAATTTCCATCTTCCACATAACCGCGGGCACGGCTCTCGAAAGTTTATACCCTGCAGGGGTGTCCCAAATTAGCCCATCACAAGCTCTCACGGTCAACGAAGGATATTCCTTCTCCCGGGAAGACGCGATCAGTCTCGGAATACCGGTTACAAGACATTTCGACAATGGTAAAACAAGACCAGCAAAGCCGCCCGATGTGTCGACAATCCCGATAGGAGTCGCACGTATCTCGTTCTTAGGACACACCAGATGAGACAAGCTACGAGTAAAACCAGCCCTCAAGTTTCACCGAGGTGGCCCCGCAGGCTGCTCGGTTTGGACCAACACTTAGAGAAGCACTAGCCCGGGGGGTTAAAATAAAGATGACCCTCGGGTTGGCCGACCCAAGAGAAGGGTAATAGGTTGTTAGGAAAATGTAAAACCAAGGTTGGGCCTTGCTGGAGGAGTTTTATTCAAAGCGAACTATAAGGGGTTCCCATAACACACAACCGCGTAAGGAACGCAAAATCAAGGAACATAACACCGGTATGACGGAAACTAGGGCGGCAAGAGTGGAACAAAACACAAGGCATAAGGCCGAGCCTTCCACCCTTTACCAAGTATATAGATGCATTAATTAAATATAAGAGATATTGTGATATCCCAACATATCCATGTTCCAACATGGAACAAACTTCAACTTCACCTGCAACTAACAACGCTATAAAAGGGGCTGAGCAAAAGCGGTAACTTAGCCAAACAACGGTTTGCTAGGAAGGAGGGTTAGAGGCTTGACATGGCAACATGGGAGACATGATAACAAGTGGTAGGTAGCGCGACATAGCGATAGAGCGAACAACTAGCAAGCAAAGATAGAAGTGATTTCGAGGGTATGGTCATCTTGCCTGAGATCCCACAAGGAAGAAGAACGAGTCCATGAAGAAGACAAACGGACGTAGTCGAACGAATCCTCACAACTCCGGAACGAAACGAAGCTAACGAGAGAAGCAACACCGAAAGAAGGAAGCAACATAGTAAACAACCATCACATAAACATGGCATGATGCGCAACCAAGTATGATGCATGTCCGGTTTAAAGACGCATGGCATGTCAAAGTGCACAAACAATACTACAAGTTAAGTGGAGCACAATATGCAACGAGTTGCATATTGACGAAACACCACATTTCAAACATTTAGTTTACTCTCGTTTATGTACCCAACAATATTAAATGTTGTTAAACATGGCAACAGGTGAAGCATAATTAAACTAACTATTTAGGCAAGTTTAAATGATGCTGGAAATAAGAAACAACAATTCCGGAAAATCCTCATATGCATATTTCGAATTTGCTACTGTTCTGCCCTAAACCATATTTTAGAGTTGTTAAACATGCAAAGTAATGCCACCATGTTAAACTAGACATTTTTCCAAGCAAGTTACATATATAGTTTATTTAAATCCGAGTTACGGTTAATTTGTTATGAATTAAATCATTTTAACATGGCATTTAAGCAAATTAAATCAAACAACACATTTAAACATTTTTAACACGGATGAAAGTGGCATATTATGAAACTAGATCAAATTATAGGCATTTTACATGTTTAAATCCTTTTAATCCGATGCATGGTTGTGAAGTTATTAAATGCATGAACAAAGAGGGTTTTTCTGCAATTCTGTAAACCCTGGACAAAAGGATAAATTCGCATCAAGGGAAAAAAGACTACACGGGCCGAAACTGGCTGGGCCACAACAGAGTAGAGGGAGGAGCTGCTCACATCGGGCCTTGAGGCTGGTCGGTGGTGAGGCGGAGGCCGCGGTTGCTGGGCTGCTCCTGGCTAGATCGAACGACGAGGTGGAGGGGACGCGGTCAACGCACAGACGACATACTGCTGATCGTTGCAGAAGAACAGAGTCCGCAGCAGAACTCGGCGCATGGGCGATGCCGGAAGCAGAATAACGCCGCGACGACGAGGGTGGCGCTGGCGTTATGCAGACGAAGCAGACGCAAAGGCCGACGGCAGGGGCACACATCCGGGCGGTTGAGGCCGGGATCAGGGGACTTGACGCGGTGGCGGCTTGAAGGTGAGCGAGAGCTCTACGCAGGGGACCTCGACGACTCGTGCGATGCAGGGGAACTGGGCACGCGGCTTCGGTCGCTCGTCTCCCTCGCAGACGAGGACGAGGCAGAAGGTCGCGCAAGGTGGCCGGGGCGGCGGCTTCGATGGCCGGCCGGCGAGGTCGGACAGCAACGGAGAGACGCGAGGTGAGGCAGGGGGGCACCATGGCTTGGTTCCTGGGAGGAAGAGGAAGAGAGAGGCCGACGGGTTAGCGAGAGAAAAGAAAAGAGAGAGGGCACGACGAGCGGCTGGCGTGACCTTGAGCAAGGCGGCAACGTCTGTCTGCTGGACCGGCGAGGAACAATGGGGTCGGGGAGGTCCTCGGCTGACCTGGAAGGAGGCTCGGGCGAGGTGGCTGCCTTGATCCAGAATGGATGGAGCGCCGCGGGAGGCTGCGGGAGGTGGCTGGCTGCGGTGGAGAAGAAGGGGGTTGCGATCTGGTTGGGCGGCGCGGAAAGCAAGGTGGAGGCGCTCGGGTGGATTTGGATCGGGAGGATCCCGAGAGCGAAGGGAGTGTCGGGTGGCGGCGGGAGGAATGGGATGGATGGGACATTGATCCTAAAATTTAGGGTTAGGGTCTATATATAACAAATGGATCTTGGCCCAGGGCATTTGGTCCCTCCAATCTTAATCGGACGGTCCCGGATAAATAGGCTAGAGAGTCCAAACAAATAATCGAAGACATTTTAGGGCTGTTTGGGGACGATCCGGACCCATTGGTCGCGACTGCTCGGGTCAGGTTTGGGACAACTTTCGGACGCGTGCAAGGGCATTAGTGGGATGTGCCGAGAGACAAGACGATCATGTGCTAGTGTGTGGTTGGTCTCGAACCGGTCAACGACGACAAATGAGAGAACCCGCAACTACGAACAGATGCAAGTTTTGAAGAAAAAAAATGACGGCAACGAAGTGCCGATGCAGCGCGGATGATGCAATGATGAATGCAACAAACAAATAAAACATACGGCGGTCACGCAAAACATGTAAGGCGTCTGGAGCATCGGTCTCGGGGCGTTACAACACTCCTCCACTTACAAGAGATCTCGTTCCAAGATCTAGGGATGGCACCGGAGAGAAGCGGAAGAGGAAGAGGCAAAACAAAGTTGCTTCTTTGACAAATGAGTGAAACCCACAAACCTTGACAGGTTGAAAAAATCGAAAGAGAAAATACAATGGAGGTGAACGAGATTGCAAACACTCCGTTAGCAAAGAAGAACAAAGAACATGATGGGAACCAAGAGCTTAGGGGACAAGATAGATTTTGAAGCCACTCCGGTTAAAACAAGATAGAGAATGAATAAGAATGATATAATTTGGACAGCACTCCGACTGAAAATGGAAGGAAATAACATGAACTTGACAAGACAAGATGATGGGTCGAAGAGATCAACATCACAATGCCTCCGGAAGGAATGAAAGAATGGAATGGAATGAACGGAGGGAAACAAGATCTTGAAAGAGCACGCTTATGAGAAATGCTAGAACGGAGTTGTTGGATTATCAACAACGAAAGGATAAGCTTGTTGTGGGCTTATGGAAAACAACTGAAAATTATGAGGTGAAGACCAGCCACTAACGGAATCAATTAAGTGCTTGAGAGCAACATGGAGATGAAAACTCTTTCACCGAGAAGAGAAGGAGAAACTTGGATCATTGGTGAGCACCACAAATAGCAACATTCCCAATGGAAGGCTTTAGTTGAAATATCACCCAAGATCACTCCAACAAAGAGATTGATGGATTTGAAATATCTCACTCTTGCTAGTTTTGAATCATGAAGCACGAACGAAAATTGTCAAGAATGACATATCACCATCTCAAAAGATAAGGTAGAAAGAATTGCACTTTGGAATGCAAGATGAAGAATACTTGAACTCCTCAAAACAAAACATGTGTTGAGAACCCTGTTTATTTTAGAGTATAGCTTGGCGGATCTTAACTCCGAGAAAAATCTTGAAGAACAATTGAAGAATGAAAAGAATCCTTGACGAACCACCAAGTAGAGCCTCCATGAAGAACTCCGGTAATAAAGGGATGATAAAAAGAAAGAGAAGTTGAGAACAGAAGGTGAAGCCTTGCGATGATTTAGATGGAGCTTCGCGACGATATAACCGAGAAAACTTGGAATTCCGGAAGAAGATGAACACATATAACTGAGAAGTTGATATCACTACGAACTCCGGAAGAAGGAATTAATCACTTGGATGAAAAAAGAACAAGAATTATGTTATGCGTATCCTTCACCAATTTAAATTGATGACAATCAATGGATAGACATGCTACATATTCTCGTAAACTTGAGAAGGTCTTCAACGTTGTAGGACCTCGAAGTATGTCTAGAGGGGGGGGGGGGGGGTGATTAGACTACTTGACCAATAAAAACTTAACCTTTTCCCAATTTTATAGTTTGGCAGATTTTAGCTATTTTAGGACAAGTCAAGTAATCATCACACAACTCAAGCAAGCATGCAAAGAGTATATAGGCAGCGGAAAATAAAGCATGCAACTTGCAAGAATGTAAAGGGGAGGGTTTGGAGGATTCAAACGCAATTGGAGACACGGATGTTTTTGTCGTGGTTCCGATAGGTGGTGCTATCGTACATCCACGTTGATGGAGATTTCAACCCACGAAGGGTAACGGCTGCGCGAGTCCACGGAGGGCTCCACCCACGAAGGATCCACGAAGAAGCAACCTTGTCTATCCCACCATGGCCGTCGCCCACGAAGGACTTGCCTCACTAGCGGTAGATCTTCACGAAGTAGGCGATCTCCTTGCCCTTACAAACTCCTTGGTTCAACTCCACAATCTTGTCGGAGGCTCCCAAGTGACACCTAGCCAATCTAGGGGACACCACTCTCCAAGAAGTAACAAATGGTGTGTTGATGATGAACTCCTTGCTCTTGTGTTTCAAATGATAGTCTCCCCAACACTCAACTCTCTCTCATAGGATTTGGATCTGGTGAAAAGAGGGTTTGAGTGGAAAGTAACTTGGGGAAGGCTAGAGATCAAGATTCATAGGGTAGGAATGGAATATCTTGGCCTCAACACATGAGTAGGTGGTTCTCTCTCAGAAATGGTAAGTTGGAAGTGTAGGTTCGTTCTGATGGCTCTCTCCACGAATGAAAAGGAGGTGGAGGGGTATATATAGCCTCCACACAAAATCTAACCGTTACACACAATTTACCAAACTCGGTGGGACCGAATAGTTAAACTCGGTCGGACCGAATTAGTAAACCTAGTGACCGTTAGTGATTTTCGGTGGGACTGACATGCATCTCGGTGAGGCTGATATGGTTAGGGTTAGGGCATAACGTAATCTCGGTAACACCGATTACACAAAATTTTGGTAATAAGCTTTCCAGAGAGTTGGTCAGGTAAACTCGGTCGGACCGATTTGCTCTTTTCGATGATACCGAAATGTTACAAAAAGGAAACATAGAGTTTGCATTGCAATCTCGGTGGGACCGATTGCTCACTTCGGTTAGACCGAAACATTACGAAGGGAAACAGAGAGATTGCAACCCTATCTCGGTGAGACCGAGATCCCTATTGGTAAGACCGATTTGCTTAGGGTTTGTGGCAGTGGCTATGACTTTTGGAATCGTTGGCGCCGGATAGAAAGAGTCGGTGTGACCGATTTTGGCTTTAGATTTAGGTCAGTTGTGGATGTGGGAAAGTAGTTGAGGGTTTTGGAGCGTATCACTAAGCACATGAAGCAAAAGGCTCATTAAGCAACACCTCATCCCTTCTTGATAGTATTGGCTTTTCCTATAGACTCAATGTGATCTTGGATCACTAGAATGTAAAATGAAGAGTCTTGAGCTTTTGAGCTTGAGCCAATCCTTTGTCCTTAGTATTTTGAGGGATCCACTTTCATCATCCATGCCATGCCATTCATTGAGCTTTCCTGAAATAATAGTCTTGGAATAGCATTATCTCAATGAGCTATATGTTGTTATGAATTACCAAAACCACCTAGGGATAGTTGCACTTTCAATCTCCCCCTTTTTGGTAATTGATGACAACATATAGATCAAAGCTTCGACAAATGATAATAAAATTTAAATAACATCTTCGCTTTGAGAAGTATGTGATAAGCAAGAGCTCCCCCTAAATTTGTGCATAGTTTTAGATTTGCTTTGGACTGCAAATGCACAATGAATTAGGCTCATGGGTTACTCTTCCATGTCACATACATCTTGGTTGAGTGCTCAAAATAATAAACAATGAATACATGCACTCATCACCAAGCATAGTAAGTGATCACATAAGATAGATAGGATAATGTAACACCCCGGATGTAACTTTCCATAATTGTAACTCCAACTCTTGCCATTTTCGGCATTGTGATATGATATTCCCTCCGTGGTTGGGTTTTTCTTCATTTTTGCATTTTGTCCATGTCATGCATTTTATATCATGTCATCATGTGCATCGCATTTGCATACGTGTTAGCCTCATGATTCCAGCATTTTTCCGTTGTCCGTTTTGCAATCCAGCACTCCTATCTCCCCGGCGTCCCCTTTTACGTTTTTCCGTGAGCGGGTACTAAACCTTCTCGGAAGGGACCGAGGTTTGTCAAGTGGCCTTGGTATACCACCGGTAGACCACCGGTCAAGTTTCGGTCATTTGGAGCTCGTTTGGTACTCCAACGGTTAACCGCACTCCATAAAGGCCTCTTTTAAGTTGCAGCCCAACACCCCTTCAAAATAGTCCAATAACCCATCTAAGTCACTTCCATACTCTCCGTCGTTCGATCACGATCGTGTGGGCGAAAACTACACCTCATTTGGACTCTCCTAGCTCCCTCTATGCCTATTTAAGCAACCCCCATTCCAAATCCGGGTCTTCTTCATCCCAAACCCTAAAATTCATGCCCAGCCCGGGACGAAACCGCCGCCCGCGCCTCTCAGCCGCGCCACGTGGCCCTCCGCGTGCCCAGCTGCCCGCCCGCCGGGCCCAGCCCAGCCCGCCCCAGCCTGCCCCATGGCGTCCCCGCCGCCCGGCGAACGAACCCTGCCCCGCCGCGGATCTCGCCCGGCGGTCGCCGCCCGCCGCTCGGTCGCCACCGCCTCCAGCCTCCGTCGCCGCCGCCCGTCGACCACCGCCTCCGCCTCACCGCCACCCGCTCCCGCCGTGCCGCCCTGCCATGGCCGCCACCGGAGTTCGCCGCCTCCGTCCGCCCCTCGCCCGGCGCCCGCCCACCGGCGCCCCCTCCGCCGGCGACCTCCCCGGCCCGCCTCCTCTCCTCCCCGGCCCGTGCTCCGGCGAGCAGCCGCGCCTCCGGCCGCATTGGGTCCGATCGGATCTAGATCGGGACCCGAGGGTTGACTTCTTCCCCCCTCAAATTCATCTAAGTTTTTATTCCGTTGATTAATTTGTGGCATTTTCAACGCATCATAACTTTGCATCTGTAGCTCCGTTTCGTGTGTGTAATATGTCAAAATGTTCGCCTCGAAGAGTAGATCATTTCATCTCATTGCATAATTTTCATTTGAGCTCATCTCGGTGCCCGAAATGCTGTTAGAAGAGGGCTATGTGATGCTAGTTTCTGTTTCTTAACAGAACATGCACTTTTGTTATTTTTGCTATGATTGATGTGTGCACCCTATGAATTTGAGTCCTAGATGTGTTTTGTAATATGCCATGCCATCTTTCCAGGGGTGTATGCCATGTATTTTTGTGATCCATGTGGTGACTAGCACAAGCATGCAAAGTAGGTTTCCCGATGTTGCTGTTTTCAGCTCTGTTTTGCTGATATTTTGATGCCATGTTAACTTGATGCTACCAAGAGATCCATGCATATTTTGAGATACTTCAGTAAGGATGTTTTGAACATATGGTTATGCTCTATCCATCCATGCCTTTGTTTGCAATTATGGAGTGCCATAGCTTGAGTCAATCGAGCTCTACTTTTTCTACAAAATGTTTCCTGGCAGATTGTTTACATGTTATTCAATTTTGCCAAGGTTGTTGTTGTTGATCCGTGTATGCTATGATGTTGTTCTTGCCATGTATGTCTTCTATGCCATGTCTTCTTGATGTCTGTATGCTTAGTTTATCATGAAAGGCTTTGTATTGAGTGCTTTGAGCTCTTAAACATGCCTACTTGTTATCTGTTTTGACATGCCATGTTGCTGAATCATTATAAACTTGCGATATTGACATGGGTGTTACTATATTTTCTGATCCTTTTTGGCTTATGGTCAGTAAGGGACTTTTGTTCTGTGCTTTGAGTAGATTCATGCCATGCCTTGTTTTGCTATTATAAGTTCCTGTAGCATGTTGCTTTCTTGCTCTGAACATTGCTACCTGATGTTGTTTTTGCCATGTCCAGCCTGATATTTTTTGTACTTTTGCCATGCTTGTTTGAACCTGTTGTGATGTGATTTAGCCGTAGCTCAGTGTTCATCTTTTGTCAAGCATCTTGAGTAGATCACTGCCATGTGCTTTGTTGGTACGTTTGGGTGCAGGAGCTTAATTTCTTGTTACTTGCTAAGTGGTATCATGTTGTTAATGGCAGATTTGTGCCATTCTTGTTTTGCTTGTCATTTGCAAACCGTGCATCCGATTCCGGTGATCTTTATATCGATTTCAACTGAAATCATCTCATCTTTCCAGTGGCATACTTGCCAAGTTGATGCCTGGTTCATCATTTTCCTTCCGAAGCGCGCATACGCATTGCATATCACATCTCGCATATCATGTCATGTTTTGCATCATGTTGTTTGTGCATTGCACTGTGATTTATTGTGGTTCCTTTGTTTGTGTTCTTGCTTTGGGTAGAGCCGGGAGACGAGTACGTGAACGAGGAACCTGTTGAGAACGCTTACGAGGATCAAGCTTTCGACAACTCTGAGAACATTGCAGGCAAGATGACCATACCCTCGAAATCACTTCTATCTTTGCTATGCTAGATGCTCGCTCTTTTGCTATGCCTATGCTACGATGCCTATCACTTGATATATCATGCCACCCATATTGCCATGTCAGCTCCTAACCATCCTTTCCTAGCAAACCGTTGTTTGGCTATGTTACCGCTTTGCTCAGCCCCTCTTATAGCGTTGCTAGTTGCAGGTGAAGCTGAAGTTTGTTCCTTGTTGGAACATGGAGATGTTGTTCCTTATTGGAACATGTTTACTTGTTGGGGATATCACAATATATATCTGCTATAATTAATGCATCTATATACTTGGTAAAGGGTGGAAGGCTCGCCTTATGCAGGTGTTTTGTTCCACTCTTGCCACCCTAGTTTCCGTCATACCGGTGTTATGTTCCTTGATTTCGCGTTCCTTACGGTTGGGTGATTTATGGGACCCCTTGACAGTTCTCTTTGAATAAGACTCGTCCAAAGAAGGCCCAACTTTGGTTTTACCATTTGCCACCTAAGCCTTTTCCCCGGGTTTCGCGAGCCCGAGGGTCATCTTTATTTTAACGCCGGGCCAGTTCTCCTTCGAGTCTTTGGTACAACTTGAGCGATGTCCGGCGCCCTTGGGCAATCAGGGTCTATGCCAACCCGACGTCTGGCTCATCCGGTGTGCCACGAGAACGAGATATGTGCAGCTCCTATCGGGATTTGTCGGCACATTCGGCGGCTTTGCTGGTCTTGTTTTATTGCTGTCGAAATGTCTTGTAGTCCGGGATTCGAGATTGATCGGGTCTTCGGTAGAAGGAATATCCTTCGTTGACCGTGAGAGCTTATAATGGGCTAAGTTGGGACACCCTGCAGGTATTATCTTTCAAAGCCGTGCCCATGTTATGAGGCAGATGGGAATTTGTTAATGTCCGGTTGTAGAAAACCGAAGTTGACCTCAAATAAAATACACATCAACAAGCGTGTGTAACCGTGATGGTCTCTTCTCGGCGGAGTCCGAAAGTGAACACTGTGTTGGAGTTATGTCGGCGTAAGTAGTTCAGGATCACTTCTTGATCGCTACTAGTTTCACGACCGTGCTTTGCTTCTCTCCTCGCTCTCTTTTGCGAATGTAGCCACCATATATGCTAGTCGCTTGCTGCAGCTCCACCTTACAACTCTGTCCTTCCTATAAGCTTAAATAGCCTTGATCTCGCGGGTGTGAGATTGCTGAGTCCCGTGACTCACAGATTCTACCAAAACAGTTGCAGTGCCGACGATGCGGTCAGGTGGCGCAACCGAGCTCAAGTGGGAGTTCGATGAGGAACGTGGTCGTTACTATGTGTCTTTTCCTGATGATCGAGAGTGGAGCCCGGTTAGTACGATCGGGGATCTGTGTAGCATTTGGGGTATCTTCTTTTATTTTGGTTCCGTTAGTCGGACCTTGAGTGTAATCTGAATGATGGATGTTTATTTATGTATTGTGTGAAGTGGCGACTGTAAGCCAACTATGTATCTTTTTCCCTTATGTATTACATGGGTTGTATGAAGATTACCTCACTTGCGACATTGCGTTCAATGCAGTTATGCCTCTAAGTCGTGCTTCGACACGTGGGAGATATAGCCGCATCGGGGGCGTTACAGATAATATCATCAAACATGCATAAGTGTAGCTTATGATCAAACACACGATCATCAATGTCTCACAAGCATAATATCTCAACCAAAAGCAAACAAAGTTGAAAAACCACCAAATAAAGCAAGAGAGAACAAAAGCAACACTCTCTCTCTCTCGAAGCCTATGATCTATACATTTTTCTCCCCCTATGGCAACAAGTTACCAAAAAGTTCATAGAAAATTCATAGAGCTAGATCGACTCTCAAGCTTGATCTTCAGGTGGTGGTGGAGTCCGGATAACGCCGAGGACGAAAGCTTCAGTTGAATTGGATGGAGCTAGAGCTGATGTAGAAGCTGGAGCTGGTGGCACTAAGGCTGTAGCTGGTGCAGATGAAGTCGCTCTTTTGTCAGAAACTGGCACAGCAGATGACCTCTGGGCTCTAGGCACTCTGGCAAATGCATCAGTTGTTGTTTTGCCCTTCCTCTCATGCATGTCATCTTGTAGTTCCTCCACTGCAGACTGAATCTCAGTTACTCTCACATCTAAGTTATAGAACTTTTGTTCTATGATTCTCTCCAAGCTCTCCTGATTTTGAGTGAGGGTGGCCAATCCCTTCTCTATCCCCAGGGTTAATGCTATCAAGTAACCAAGTTGCTCCTGTTTGTTCTTCAAGAAGTACTCAGATGCCTCCGCTTGAGTTGGCATCTTGGAAGCTTTCTCCCTCTTTTCCTTCTCCTTCTTCTCCTGAGCTTGAACTGATTGTGGATCATCTTCATTCATGACAACCTCATTGTCCTCAAAGTCTGGATAAAGTGCAAAGTGTTCCTTATCCAACTGATATTTTCCTGTGCCCATTTTTGAGTTTATCAATTCTTGTATCTGAGGTGCATATCCACAGCTCCTCTTCTGATCTGCTCTGATCCTCTTGATTGTTTCAATGATCAGGCTCATGACTTTGAACTTCAGTGGCACATCAAACACATGCAACATGTTGATGGCATGCCCTCTGATCATGTTATGGTCACCAGACTTGGGCAACAAAGTGTGCCTCAGAATCCAATTATGGTTGGCAACCCTGACAGCAGAAAGTGAACTGATCCAAACTTGTGAGTTCCTAATGCCTTGTCTGGAATCTCCTTGTACATGTGAGCCATTGAATTGTGACCCATCTTCTTCTTGGCATAAATGTCTAGGTCATCCTCATTTTCCTCTGGGGCATTTATCAGCTTTTCCCATTCTTCAACAGTGGACTGGTACCTTGTACCTTCAGACATCCAAACAATTCTTCCATCTTGATAAAAATGTGATGTGGAGTAGAACTGCATGATAAGTTCATCATTCCAATTTGTGAGCTTTTGCCCAACAAAATATGCAACTCCACAACCAACAAAGCTATCTTGCACTCCAGGATAGTGCTCTTCATTCTCCTTCATGAAATTCCAGTCAACCCACCTCATGTCACAAACAATGGGCTTCTTGGCCAACAGAATGGTTTCAAAGAAGTCCTGTTGTTCCTTGGTGTGGAACCTGTAATCAACAACAGTTCTTCTCCTTGATGCATATGGATCTTCCATCCTCCATATCCTCAGCCCTGAATCCTTCCTGATTCTCATGTCCTCAGCCACAGGATGGGCATCATTGTGGTCTGGTATCTTGGGCTTCAACTTTCTCAAAACTTGTCCTTCTTCATCTTCCTCATCAGCATCCTCAGGCACTGGGGCCTTGTTCTTCTCAGCAGCTGGAATACTCCTGGTATTCCTCTTTGGGCAGACTTGGCCTTGGGGGCAGCTTTGGGTGCTTCCTTGGGCTTAGATGTGGCAGCCCCTGATCTAATAGCATCACCCATAAGCTTTGGTGCCTTTGGAGCTGGTGCAGCAGGTTCATCCTCTTCTTCCATCATGGAAGGCTTCCCAATAACTCTGGCCATGGTCATCTTGACCCTTTCCTTCCTTGTCTTCCCTTCAGCAGCTGGCTCTTTGGGTTGGGTTTCCAAAGAAGCTTGTGAAGACACTCTGGCTTTGGACATTGGTTGTCTTCCTGCAGGCCTTTTGATCTTCATGCCTGGCTTTGCATTCTTTGCTGAGCCACATTCCTTCTTGAGCACAACTTTCTTGGAGATAGCCTCATCTTCCTCAGCTCTATAATCTTCATCCTCTGAATCTGAAGTTCTTTTCTTCCTTTGCCTAGTTGCAGCCTTAGGCAAATTGCTAGGAGTACTTCTGCTCCTTCATCTGAAGTTGAGGGACTAGTGCCCTCACTCAAATCCATCTGCTCTTGACCTGTTACAGCTGTCACTTTGATCGGACATCTGCAAAAGCTGACTGCTGACCTGTGAAGAGTTATAGATGAGATAGAAAAGATGAGCACCACAAAATGCAGAGGTTTTGCAAAGAATGACTCAAAAGTTCAATCTTAGTTTTCCACGAAAGCATTTCGATCCACCGATTTTCAAACTCGGTGATACCGAAGCAGTTTTGGAACCTAAATCGATGATCTCGGTTGGACCGAGTTTCATTCGGTGGTACCGAGACTGCTAGGGTTTCACAGAATTCTCAAATCGGTTGCACCGATTAGTAATTCTCGGTCAGACCGAGAGTCACTAGTGCAATGGCATAAGCCAAATAGGTGAGACTGAGTTTTTCAACTCGGTGGGTCCGAGATGGTTTCGGCAGAAACCTAAACCTAAAAATTTGAATCACATCTAATCTATGAACTACTTTGGCTGGATAGATGAGTTTCAATCGTGGCAAGATTCAATATGAAAACAATGTGCCAGGAATCAGATGTGGATAGCACAAATTTCAAGTCCATACCCTAACTTGGCGGTGGACTTGCTACGGCGGCAACGGCGGGGACGAAATCCGTTGACGGCGGCGAAGACCAGCGACAGGAGGCTGCTGGCAATGAGGAGACAATCCGGAGACCACGATGGCAGAGCGAGCTGTTGCGCGGGCGAAGGGTTTCGGAGAAATTTCCAAAATTTTGCCCGTGGCTATATATAGCTCGACCCTGTCGGTGTGACCGAGTGGAAGAACTCGGCGGCACCGAGATGCATAACTGTATTCGATTCTGACAAATCGGTGAGACCGAAAAGTTCAAATCGGTTGCACCGAGATTGAAAACTCGATCAACTTGATGATCTCGGTAGGACCAAAATGGAAGGATCGGTCGGACCGAGAATCACTAAGAGGTTTTGGAAGTTAAGTCTATGACTGAATCGGGGACTCGAGTGCTCCTCACACGAGTGGTTCGAATCGACTTGATCAAATTTTGTGATGTAGCATGAATAGAGTTTGAGACGAGAAAAGCATAGATAGCTAAAGAAGGTTCTTAGGCATTCTTGTCCATCCACTTGGCACAAATAAAAGAATCCAAACAAACAAAACAACAAGTGGATGTCCTTGAATGAGTAAAATATGCACCAACATGCTCACACAATAAAATGGCAATTGAAATATGTGGCAAAGCATGCACAACCAATTTTAGCAACTATCAAACAATTGGCGATGACTAGGTCATCTATATATGAGTATATTGACTTAGGAGTCAAATGAGAACATTTGATCATAGGTCATACTCATCGTTTAAGGTCAAGTGGGGTTACCACTTTTACATAATGCATTAATGTGTTCACACCATTAGAGTTGCTTTGACTCAATTCTTAGAGTTAAACTCCCCCTAGATGTGAGATCCCCCTTTAGAGGGATGAACTAACCTTGGGTTTTGTCGATGATGACTTCATGTAGGTGTTGAAGATGTGGATGCTCAATGTTGATGTAGATCATTTGGAGCAATCCTTTGGAGTGAGTTGCACTTTCAACTTGCCTACATTGGTTAGTCCCACAAGGAACAAACAAGAATATCCATAGACATAGAGTGATACACACACAAGATGATGTCCATGAAAACATTAGGTTACCTTGTCCCTTGCCTTTCCAACATGAGGGTTTGTGACTCCTTGAACTAGTGCAATATGTGAAAGTTGATTGCACTTGTTCTTGCCAAAATGATATGAGTGAAGAATGTTGGCGGAGTCACCCTCAAGAACTCTCTAGTTCTTCTTCTTCGGGATCCACATCATCTTGATGGGAATCCTTGGAGTTGTAGTTGTACTTGATGAAGTAGTACTTGACGTAGTCTTGGGGACCCACTCGAACGAGGCTTTAGGTGCTTCTTCAAATGCATCAATCTCTTCTTGAAGCTTGTCCTTGCCTTTGTTCTTGTGGTCTTGTGGTGGAATATCATCTTGAGCTTGTGTCCCCTTGAAGGAAGTAGGATCATACTTCTCTTGTTGAGGAACAAACTTTGTCTTGGGGTATTGATCTTCTTCCCACTCAACTCCATTGGCGTTGAACTTTCGTTCAAAACCAACACCTTGATTCTTCCGTGCCTTCCTTGCTTGCGTACAATTTCCTCGAATTGCTTACTCCGGCAAGGCTCTTGTAAACACCTTTCTCTATAATTCCTTCAATAAACTATTTCCTTGCTCAAGTGTAACTTGGCTAAGAGAATCATTAGTGGAATCAAGAGAACTACTAGAAGCAACAACATTGGATTTGACATTATTATTGTTACTACTAGAGTAAGTATCTTTCTTGTACTTGTTACTAGACTTGACTTGAGGCATGTAAGTAGATAAGAGTAAACGCTTGGCAATGTAAGAAGAACTTTTCTTGCGGAGATCATTATTGATTGCCTTTAAGAACTCATGCTCTTGCTCAAGATTGAGCTTTTCAAAGCGTAACTTCTCATGAGCCCTTAAAAGTTCTTGATGATCTTCGAAGATAGTTTCATGAGCCAACTTAAGAGTGTTTAGTTCTTTAGTTAGAAGCTCAATTTTCTCCTTATCATTGTCATTAGTTTGATTAGCATGATTAATTGACGTTTCATCATAGTATTCATCACTAGAGTTGTCAACAAGTAAATCATCATCACCTAGCAAGTCATCTTCATCAACATCAAAATCAACATACTCGGGGTGTGTTACCTTAGGACCTTTGGCCATGAAGCATCTACCAATTCCTTCATTTGGTGATTCAAATATGTCATAGGAGTTGGTTGACACAAGTGCTAGACCGGCAACACCTTCATCTTGAGTATATTCGGAGTCGGAGTGATAGCTTCTCTCGGAGTGATGGTCGGAGTCGGAGTCGGAAACCCATTCACCAATATGAGCTTGATGTCTTCGTTTGGTGTAGCTCTTTGATGACTTGTCCTTCCTTTCCTAATCCTTGCTTCTCCGTGAGGGTCTTCGTTCATAACGATCATCTCTACTCCTCCTCTCTCTTGGTGGTGATTCTTCTCTTTTGCTCCTTCTTCTTGGAGAATCTTCTCTTCTTTTGTAGGGTGCCGTACACTCATTGGAGTAGTGTCCGGGTCTCCCACAATTGTAGCAATTGCGCTCTCGACTAGAAGATCTCTTGTCGTTGTAAGACCTTGACTTGGAGCTTCTTTCTTTGCTTCTACTTTTGTAGAATTTGTTGAAGTTCTTCACCATTAAGCTCAATTCTTCATTGAAGGTTGGTTTCTCACTTGATGATGTGGGGGCTTCACTTGAGGCTTTGTAAGCACCACTTGACTTGTTGTGAAGTTCCTCCTTATCCTTGAGTGACATCTCATCAGCAACAATCCTTCCAATGACTTCCGTTGGCTTGAGATCTTTGTAGTTTGGCATCATTTGGATCAATGTGCACACGGTATCATACTTTCCATCCAATGCTCTTAGGATTTTCTTGATGATGAATTTGTCGGTCATCTCTTCACTCCCTAAGCCGGCAATCTCATTTGTGATAAGAGCAAGCCTAGAGTACATTTCAGCGACACCTTCACCATCCTTCATTTTGAACTTTTCAAGCTGACTTTGGAGCACATCCAACTTGGATTCCTTGACGGACTCGGTACCTTCATGCATATCAATCAAAGTATCCCAAATTTCCTTTGCATTCTCAAGACGGCTGATTTTGTTGAATTCTTCGGGGCACAATCCGTTGAAGATGATGTCACATGCTTGAGCGTTGTATTGCAACATCTTCAATTCTTCCGCATTTGCTTCACGGTTCGGTTCTCTCCCATCGAAAATTCACCTTGCAAGCCAATACAAATAATTGCCCAAACGACGGGGTTATGTCCAAGAATATGCATTTTCATCTTATGCTTCCAACTAGCAAAATTAGTACCATCAAAGTAAGGACCTCTACGGTTATAATTTCCCTCGATAGACGCCATACTCTCCTAGGTTGTGAAACCAAGGCTATGACCACCAAAAGCTATGGAAATCAAAGCAAATGGAGACCAAAGCTCCGATACCACTTGTAGGACCTTGAAGTATGTCTAGAGGGGGGTGATTAGACTACTTGACCAATAAAAACTTAACCTTTTCCCAATTTTATAGTTTGGCAGATTTTAGCTATTTTAGGACAAGTCAAGTAATCATCACACAATTCAAGCAAGCATGCAAAGAGTATATAGGCAGCGGAAAATAAAGCATGCAACTTGCAAGAATGTAAAGGGGAGGGTTTGGAGGATTCAAACGCAATTGGAGACACGGATGTTTTTGTCGTGGTTCCGATAGGTGGTGCTATCGTACATCCACGTTGATGGAGACTTCAACCCACAAAGGGTAAAGGCTGCGCAAGTCCACGGAGGGCTCCACCCACGAAGGGTCCACGAAGAAGCAACCTTGTCTATCCCACCATGGCCGTCGCCCACGAAGGACTTGCCTCACTAGCGGTAGATCTTCACGAAGTAGGCGATCTCCTTGCCCTTACAAACTCCTTGGTTCAACTCCACAATCTTGTCGGAGGCTCCCAAGTGACACCTAGCCAATCTAGGAGACACCACTCTCCAAGAAGTAATAAATGGTGTGTTGATGATGAACTCCTTGCTCTTGTGCTTGAAATGATAGTCTCCCCAACACTCAACTCTCTCTCTCATAGGATTTGGATATGGTGGAAAGAGGGTTTGAGTGGAAAGCAACTTGGGGAAGGCTAGAGATCAAGATTCTTTTAGGTAGGAATGGAATATCTTGGCATCAACACATGAGTAGGTGGTTCTCTCTCAGAAATGGTAAGTTGGAAGTGTAGGTTCGTTCTGATGGCTCTTTCCACGAATGAAGAGGAGGTGGAGGGGTATATATAGCCTCTACACAAAATCTAACCGTTACACACAATTTACCAAACTCGGTGGGACCGAATAGTTAAACTCGGTCAGACCGAATTAGTAAACCTAGTGATTGTTAGTGATTTTCGGTGGGACTGACATTTTGAGGGATCCACTTTCATCATCCATGCCATGCCATTCATTGAGCTTTCCTGAAATAATAGTCTTGGAATAGCATTAGCTCAATGAGCTATATGTTGTTATAAATTACCAAAACCACCTAGGGATAGTTGCACTTTCAAACGTCCCCCGGTAGGATTGGAAAGAACGAATGAATTGAAATGATAACCAAGGAAGAGAACTCGTGAACGAACCACCGTAAGAATTGGAAATGAAAGTAGAAAAGGCACAATTCACCGGGAAGAATTAGAAAAAGGAATAAAGATACTTGACGGAATATAAATATATGAGAAGGAAGAGATCCCGAGCTGACTAGGGAATACTTGAGCGGTGCACCGCTAAGATTTGGAGAACGAGATCCGAAAGCTGAGAATGAATAATTCCGAGATGATGAGATCCGGCGAATCAAACTAAAAATACTCTTGAATTGCTCCGGATGGGTGAAAAGAATTCTCACAATCGAAAACAATTATGAGAGGATGGCAACAAGCTTGAACTACGCATCTTTGGAAGTACGAGTAAGGTTTTAAGAGGAACTCCTCTTCGGTCTTCAAAATTCGAGAATGACGACGAGAAACACCACCATGAATTATTGAGGCACTCCGGAACAATGGATAATAGAAATGATGAACCAACGATGAAAATGTTTTGAAAGCGATCTTGGAGAAGGAATATGACTGATGAGAATTCATTCTTACGTCAAACTTTGAAAAAGAATTTGTGAATAACTCCGGGAAAATTAGAAGAGTCAGTTAAGATCCTGGGAAAAGACCTGTGGGTTAGGGCCCACTCAAAAGAAAACACCGTTGAACGATTTAAAAGCGAGATTGCGCCGGTAGAATTAAATGGCTCAAAAGAGATAACAACCTCGAGATAGCTTGAACGGATTAGGAATGAAAACACGAATCTCTTGAGATATCTTCAGCACTCCAGAACAAATGAATGATGACAAGTGGATGATAAAGAGGTGCACCGGCATGAGAAAGCATTTGAAACGAGGAAAGGATATGATCGAGAAAGCTTGAATTGAATCCACTGGAGAAGAAAGAACGAAGAATGATAAACTTGTAGAGCATCTTCATGAGAACCACCGGGTAAGAACATTGATTGAAAAGAAATAAGAGACTTCACATGAATAAAATGGATACTTGATTAAGAAATCTGAGTCCTTGAAGAAAGAGGGTGGGAGGGCGGGAAAGCAAAGGCAACTTGGGCCAGATGGAATAAACACCATTGAGAAAACTTATAATTGATCTTTGCGGATGGGGAGAATGATGGGATCATCTCGAAGAGAAACGCACCGTTGGAAATAGAATTAAGATGGCAATCTCGATGATCAAGAAGGATTATTATCCACATAGGAATATGAGAACACCACTTAGAAAAGGTATGGAATCCACATTTGACTTCGAAGCAACTAGAATACTACAACTTAAAACAAAACAAAGGATTTGGCTTGCGAAATAAGCCGGAAACAAACATATGATAGAGATTTCGCCCAAAGTTTTCGTGATGTGGCCCCACGGGCACGACGTACAGTGGATGTCATGAATGACAAACAAGACATCCCCGAAAAGGCATAGCCAAGGATTCTTTAAGACGCCTTGCGACCACTGTAAATCGACCGTGAAAAGCGAACCACTAGACGTTGGACCCCAATCTCAAATCATACATCTGTCGAAAAGATATTCTAGGAGCTACTTGAATTCCCACTTATAAACTCCTGAAACTTTCTGGTTATGCAATCTGGTGTTGGGGATACAGGGGAAGCAATATATCTCACCCAAACTAACAATCCCTACATCCAGCTGTATCCATCCGTCAACACATAACCAAGAAAACTGCGGAAACCGTGTACCTCAACCTTCGAAAAGCATCCGTTATACGAGTTATGGCAATACTCCCGAACTCCCGCCCCAGTACTGGGTGGCGTCAAGGATATCTCACCAACAACTGCATAAAAGAGGTTTTAGATGTCGGCAAAACTCAGGTATTCCAGAACTGCAACTATAAAATTGTGACGACAACACCTCGGAGCTCAACTCCCCGGGACACTGCCACAACCCCTGTTGGTGATATAACTACTGAGTGTAAACCGGCCAGGAGGGCCCGGTTCACCCGCAACTATGTTGAAGCCCATGAAGACTCAGCAGATAGCGTTTTATTACTGAAGCTTAGTGGCCCGGAGCCCAAAGGCGGATTAGGGCCCATAGTGGTAAACTGCCATGGTTATGTATCTTGTAATGTAAGTTGGGAAAGGAAGAGACCGAGCTGGACACTTGTATGAGCTGGCTCGGGACTCTGTAGACCGGCCGGGCGTCACCCTTTGTATATAAAGGGACGACTTCGGCGATTCGAGGACGGAACAACAACAACTCGAGATTCGAGCAAGCGTATTAAGCTCCTGGTCATCAAAACCCCAATAATCCCATCACAAACTAGACGTAGGCTTTTACCTTCATTGAAGGGGCCGAACTAGTATAAACTCCCGTGTCCCTTGTCCGGTTTAACCCCTTTAAGCTGACCCATAGCGATGGCTCCACGACTAAGTCCTTTCATGAGGACATCTGCCGTGACAAAACCACGACAGTTGGCGCCCACCGTGGGGCTATCGCTCGATGGTTTTGAATGTTTGAAGGGCAACTTTGAAGGAATGAAGGGGTACGCGGTTGGCCGGATGACCAAGAGTCGTCGCGGCAAGCTCTACATCGACGACAAAGGATGGGGCCCCGAGGCCGGCTCGATTGAGTATGGGTATCGGGTCCCCTTTGGCGGAATTCATGTCTTCATCGGCAAGATCGGCGAACCGGGCCCTGACCCGGACACCTGCACCGACCTCGTCGAGACGGCTCAGCGTGCAAGTCCTACCCGGGTTAAGCCTGCCACGAAGCGTGCGTTCGTAGGATGTGTCCATGGGATCGGATCTGAATCGGTGTCTGAAGGCGAGATGGCTGTTTATTCCGACGGTGAATCATCCACCAGTGAAACCGAGTCCTTATACCAAGTTCATGATGGTATGTTCAGAGGCTATTCCGACGGTAACAGTATTCCGGACCTCCTTGAACCGCCGAATCGAGTTGCTATCTACATGGGCGGGACACAGCCCGCTTTGCAATCTTCATCTACAGCAGCCATGATTTCCGGATCAGCGGCCGTGGCAGGAGGCTCGGTGCGTAGGCCGGCTCAAGTTCTCTCTGATTTGATGGATGCCTGGAAAACCTTGTTAACCACAGCAGTTACCCCCGAGACACAGGATCAGCACAATGCGGAAGTCGCTAAGCTAAAGGACCAGATAGCACAGGCTAAGGAGGACCTGGCAGCTAAGGATGCCAGGATGGCTGACGAACGGGCCACTTTGGATGCCCAATCACAACAGATACAAGCACATAATTTCCAGCTCATGTTAGATCAGAATGCGGCAAACGACGTGATGCGCAGGAAGTACCGATCGCGTATGCAGTCAGGCTTCGAAGGATTAAATCTCTTTAATACACCGGGGGCTGGGACGAGTAAACCGGCAGCACAAATCGAACGATGCGCTGGGCGGCGCGGATCAACCACGGATAATGGAACCACCTCGACGGATGGACAACCCGCCGCCGTATGTACCAACACCACCAGGTCACTTTTCGAGCCCTTTGGAGAACATGATTGCTGCGGCATCTCGCCTGGCAACTATTCCGATGGAGGGCGATTCACTGGCGGCAATTGAGACACGGCGGCCAAGGGATCTTCTTCAAACCGCCGTGGTGCAGCAGCAGGCTTATTCCTATAGCCGAGATAGAATTCATTCAACCCCTCGCCCGAGCAAGAGCTATAGCAGGCACATGGATGAATCGGAGGTGTCTAGCAGAGCTCGGCGCCGTAATCCGGCGCAGGATGTGGTGGATAATGGCAGAGCATGAAGGGAGGCCGCTTTGGCAGCACCGCATGCGGGTCGCCATCAAACCGCCCCGATTCAGCCAGCGGCATCAGTGGACCGAGGCACCGGGCTTTCTTTCAGTTCCTGGGGAGTGTCGTGTTCCTGGGGAGTGCCGGCTCTCCGTAATGTGCGACTGCCTAAGGATTTCAAGGGTCCGCGTAAGGTACCAAATTACACTACTGATCAGCCGCCTGAGGCGTGGGTCGAGAATGAGATGGCAATGGAGATGCTGGATGTAGATGAAGTGGCCTGTGCAAAGTACTTCACAATGATGTTGGAAGGGACATCCCGTACTTGGTTGAAAAACCTACCAGCCAATTCCATTGAATCATGGGATCAGTTGAAGGCCCGATTTATTGCCAATTTCAAGGACACCTACAAACAGCCTATGTCCATTGTGGACCTGGATGCCTATGTTCAGGGGGAGAACGAGTCAACAACTCATTGGGTGCGCCGGGTTTCAGAAGTTTGCATTAAATCGGACCGGATTAATGCTGTGGCGATCATAACGCTGGGCGTAATTGCGGTTTAAGTCACTAAAGATGAAGTTGGGACGGCTCAAGCGCCCTTTGCAATGACATGGGAACACTTATGGCAGCCTTGGTCAAGTATGCGATTCTGATAATACCAAGGATCCAGTGCGATGAGGAGAAACCGGAGAAGGGAAAGAAGAACGGCGGTGCAAAAGGACAGCATCATAACCAAGGAGGCCATGGGAATAATGGTAAGCGCGAAGATAATTCAGATTTTGTGGCTAACACCAATATGCAGCGCTGTAAAGGTAAACCGCCCCAGCGCGGTGGAGGGATGAATCTGGAGCGGCTGTTAAACCAGCCCTGCCCAAAGCATGGGACTAAGGAGGCCCCGTCCACACATCTTTGGAAAGATTGTTATATTATTAAGGAATTCAAAAACTCTGATCTTTACCGGTATGATCAGGGTCCGCCGGCCGGTTCAGGTCCAGGTTTTCATGGTGGTGGCGGTTCAAGCTCTGGATTTCAGAATAATCAGGGCCATTAAAACAACCAAGGTGGTAATAGTCAACAGAATAATCAAGGGAATCAGCAGCAGTCAGGTTATCAAAGTCACCCCAAGCAATTGAATGGTGGGCAGTATCATGTGTTCACTACTAGCCTGTGGAAGCGCAATCAGAAGCTTGACAAGAGGGCAGTCAATTCTGTTGAACCGGCGGTGCCACACTATTTACGGTGGTCCGAACATCCCATTGTGTGGAGCAGAGAGGATCATCCGCCCCGGGTTGACAATCCGGGTCAACTGGCTTTGGTGGTAGCACCTCGGGTGGGAGGTTATAAGTTTACCAAAGTTCTGATGGATGGAGGGAGCAGTATCAACATCCTGTACTATGAGACTTTTCCATGGCGTTGACAGATAAGAATCTTAAACCGTCAAACATTGTTTTCCATGGCGTAGTACCAGGTAAATCGGCATATCCTGTTGGCAAGATCGCTTTGGAGGTCGTATTTGGAGATGAGCATGATTCCCGGTCTGAAACGCTGACCTTTGAAGTGGTGAAAATCCAGAGCCCATATCACGCATTGTTCGGACGGCCGGCTTATGCAAAATTCATGGCAAGGCCCTGTTATATCTATTTACAGCTCAAGATGCCGGGTTATAAGGGAACTATCACAGTACACGGCAGTCGGAAGATCGCTTTGGAATGCGAGGAAGGTGAAGCGGCCTATCTTGAGTCGGTTTGTGCTCTGAGAGGGCTGAAGTTTTACAAAGACAATGTTGATCCGGCGGATATGACCCCTCTGAAGAAGCCCACCACTGAGCATGATTCAACCCTGATGTTCAAACCGGCTGATGAAACTAAACTTATTGATTTTGTCCCTGGCGATTCATCCAAACAGTTTAGCATCAGCACCAATCTGGATCCTAAATAGGAAAGCGCGCTCATCGAGTTCATCCGTGAGAACCGGGACATTTTTGCATGGAAGCCTTCTGACATGCCAGGTGTACCGAGGGAACTCACTGAGCACACTCTCAATGTTGATCCCAAGTTTAAACCGGTCAAGCAATTTCTTCGCCGCTTGAACGAGGAAAGACGCAAGGCCATTGGTGAGGAGGTAGCCCGGCTGTTGGCTGCTGGTTTTATCGTGGAAGTATTTCATCCCGAGTGGTTGGCTAATCCGGTGCTCGTTCTTAAGAAAAATGGCACTTGGCGTATGTGTGTGGATTACACCGATTTGAACAAAGCTTGTCCGGCAGATCCTTTTGCTCTCCCGCGTATTGATCAAATTATTGATGCGACGGCGGGATGTGAGCGCCTGAGTTTCTTGGATGCTTATTCAGGTTATCATCAGATTAAAATGGCAGTTAAGGACCAGGAGAACACGGCCTTCATCACTTCCTTTGGAGCCTTTTGCTATATCTCTATGCCCTTTGGGCTCAAAAGTGACCAGGCAACCTATCAGCGGTGTGTGCAAAATTGTCTTCACACGCAGATTGGGCGTAATGTTCATGCCTATGTGGATGACATTGTGGTAAAATCCAGGAAGAAGGAAACCTTGATAGAGGACCTCAAGGAGACATTTGATAATCTTCGGGTTTATAAAATGATGCTCAATCCGGACAAATGTGTTTTCGGTGTTCCGGCACGCAAGCTCTTGGGTTTTCTTGTGTCCAACAGAGGCATTGAGGCCAATCCAGAAAAAATCAAGGCAATCACATCTTTGGCTAAACCAAAGTGCATCAATGATGTTCAGCGTCTGGCAGGTCAAATTGCAGCCCTCAGCCGGTTTATCAGCCGTTTGGGAGAGAAGGCGATTCCTTTATACTAGATGTTGAAGAAGATGGATGATTTTGTCTGGAGTGATGCAGCCAATGCGTCTTTTGAGGAGTTGAAGCGGCAGCTCGCTGAACTGCCCGTCCTTGCTGCTCCGATTGATAACGAGCCTCTGTTATTGTATGTGGCTGCCAATGCCCGTGCGGTCAGTGTGGCAATTGTGGTTGAGCGTGAGGAGGCTGGGAAAGAATATCCGGTTCAATGGCCAGTTTATTATGTTAGCGAAGTACTGATCGAGTCGAAGCAAAGGTATCCGCATTAGCAGAAGCTAGTGTATGGAGTTTTTATGGCAAGTAGGAAGCTCAAGCAATACTTTCAAGGCCATCCCATCACAGTGGTCAGTTCTGCTCCTTTGGGTGATATAATCCAGAACAGAGAAGCAACTGGTCGGGTTGCAAAGTGGGTTATTGAGCTTGGTCCACATGGATTAAAGTATATGCCTCGAACGGCCATCAAATCTCAGGCGCTTGTCGATTTCATCAATGATTGGACCGAGTTAAAGGCACCAAAAGACAAACCGGACAATACATACTGGAGTATTCACTTTGATGGATCCATGCAATTGGAAGGCTCGGGGGCTGGAGTTGTCCTTACTTCCCCTCGAGGTGATAAAATTTGTTACGTTCTCCGTGTAATGTTCCCTTGTACTAACAATGCTGGAGAGAACGAGGCCTTACTCCACGGTCTCCGTGTGGCTAAGGAAATGAATTTAAGCCGGGTTCGCTGTCTTGGAGATTCTGATCTGGTGGCTCGGCAAGTTTCTGGTACTTGGGATTTGAAGGATCCACTCATGGCGGCTTATCGACACGAGGTGGATATTGTGGCAGGTCACTTTAAAGGTTATCAGGTTGAGCACATTGACCGACGCAAAAACGAAGCAGCAGACGCTTTGGGCCGGCTGGGATCTCAACGTAAATCGGTACCACCCAATACCTTTTTAGATATCTTGCATAACCTGTCTGTTAAGTTGCCTACAGAAGAGGATTTGGCGGTTCTTGATCCGGAGGCCCAATTGGTAGCCGCTTTACACATCACACCGGATTGGACGGTTCCATATTTGGCGTATCTGAACCGGGGTGAGTTACCAGATGATGAGCTCCTTGCCAGGCAGATAATCCGACGGTCCAAGTCCATGGTTGTTCACAACGGCGAGTTACACCGTTGCAGTATATCAGGTGTATTCCAACGCTGTGTTTCTCCTGAAGAAGGGCAAGAGATTCTACGTGAAATCCATGAAGGGGATTTTGGTCACAATGCCGGTTCAAAATCCTTGGTGGCTAAGGCATTCCGTCATGGGTTCTATTGGTTGACAGCTCATGTTGATGCGGAGGATCTGGTAAAGCGGTGTGATGCTTGTCAGAAGTTTTCACGTCGAGCTCATGTTCCGGCCCAAGAGCTACACATGATTCCCATCACTTGGCCATTTTCCACTTGGGGGCTTGATATGGTTGGGCCTTTTAAGCGTTCCAAAGATAAGAAGACCCACCTGTTGGTGGCGGTTGACAAGTTCAGTAAATGGGTTGAAGCGGAGCCCGTCAGCAAGTGTGATGCAGCCATGGCGGTTCAGTTTCTCAAAAGGATCATTTTCCGTTTTGGTTTTCCACACAGCATCATCACAGATAATGGTACGAACCTTTCTAAAGGTGAGATGGAGGAGTTTTGTCAACGAGAGCACATCCGGCTTGATGTAGCATCCGTGGCTCATCCCCAGTCCAATGGTCAAGCAAAGAGGGCGAATCAAGAGATCCTGAAGGGTATCAAGCCCCGGCTTATGGTCCCTTTGAAGCGGGCGCTTGGGTTGTTGGGTGGAAGAATTACCATCGTGTTATGGAGCATAAACACCACCCGAAGCGATCTACGGGTTATACACCGTTCTTCATGGTCTACGGGGCTGAGGCAGTCATCCCCAGTGATATTCGTCATGACTCACCCCGGGTTGCCAATTATGTTGAAGCGGATAATGAGCAAGCACGCCAAGAGGCGCTGGACCTGTTAGATGTGAAACGGGACATGGCTTTGGCTCGTTCGGCGGTTTATCAACAAGACCTGTGGCGCTATCACAGCCGCCGAGTTAAGTCAAGGACCTTTCAAGAAGGCGACTTGGTGCTCCGGCTCATCCAGGATCAGACTGATATGCACAAGTTATCCCCACCTTGGGAAGGACCCTTTGTGGTCAGTAAAAATCTACATAACGGCTCATACTACCTCATTGATGTTCGAGAAGACTCATGCAGTTCTGAGGAGGAGACCCGGCGGCCATGGAACATAGCTCTCCTATGGCCTTATTACACTTGAAGCCACAGGCTTTTCTTATGTACATATTCCAACAATGTATATATTATGATCAATATAATAAACCGGCATCCTTGCTATAAGCAGGGTCTCCGTCGTTTTCTTCAAATCTTTGTTTACATGGGGGCTTCAGCTAACAAAGCGAAGTACTACTTGTTAAAACCGGCTATCATGCCACTACATAGCTTGGGAGCTTCACACCCACGGGGCCAAAGAGAGTTATGTTGCTCAGGGCACGGCTCAAACATCTGCACCCATTGAGCACAGCTCACAAAGTTACTTGTGGCCTCTTTGTGTCAAATACCAAAGAGTTTGAAAGGACCCTTGTAACCGGGTATCGACCCACGGCTTGGAAGCCTGGTGTATCCACCTAAAACCCCGGGTTAACCTGCCTTCATCAAGTAAGCCACTCCTATCCAGGTAATCCTGGCATGACCCATCGAACGTTTGACAGTTACTCTCATTGAGACCCTGAACTTGTCAAAGTTAAAACGATGAATGGTTAGTTGGAGGCCCATCTTAAAAGGCTTTGTCAAAACGGTTTAACTCAGCGGCCTGGCAGCCCATGAAAAGCCTCGAATTTGGGCCTGGCAGCCCTTGATAAGCCTCGACTACACGGTTTTATTTGCCTTTGTCAGTTCTTTTTCCTCTGTTGATGAATTCTATTTTGAACCGGTGTCTATTGACCCGGCATGACTATCAGTCATCAAATTAAACCGGTGTTTATTGACCCGACTTGACTTTCAACTACAAGTTGTTAGATCATATTCATGTTAATCCCGTGTTTATTAACCCGGCTAAGTTGTCAACTATAAGTTGTCAGACCTTCTTTATCAAACCGGTGTGTTACAACCCGAACTGGCTTATCAGTACAATCATCCGTTGTTCATTACAACCTGGTTCTACTTTATACATACCAGCACTGCATGGTGGAAGTCGGGTGTTCACCCTTAATACAAATATAAATTGGTAAATCAACTATGTGATTTTAAATCACATGTATGGTTTATTTCATATTTTTAAGCTTTGATTATTAGCCTAGCTTTGCATAGGGCATTGTGTTGTCCGGCGGTAAACCGCCCGGGCATATCTTTTTTATGCAGACACAAGGATTGCATAGTATTATGAAGATATATAAGCCAACTCTGAAAATGTCATGGCGGATCAAACAAAGTATATCCCAGTGCACGATGGCCGCAGATCAAAGTATTTTCACTAGCCTATTACAAAGGCGCTTTAAGGCCCAAAATATGGTGTTTCTTCCAGCGAGCAAAGTTTGTGAAGCATCAACCGATCTGCGGATCAAGCCTCATCACCATGTTGGCGTGAAGTTGATGGATCATCGGCGTCGGTTCAGCATCCTCCTCCCCATCTAGTGGTTGGAAGTCCACGGTGGTCCGATCAATCCGGGTTCTGACTGAAAGATAGCCTCTTCACTTATAAGTTCGGACGGATCAACGTCAGGGGCGTAAGTGTGCTTACGAATTGGCGGAATAAGATTTTGCACTTCCGGCATGACAGTGTTAATCCGTCTGTCGTTGGCATCATAGAAAGACCGGTGAACAGTCAAGTTAGCTTCTTCTGCCAGTTGACTCGCCAAAGGACGCATCTCCCTTGTCACATTTTTAAGGGCTTCGTCTTCAAAATCTGCCCCATTTTCTTGTGCACTAGGAAAGCCCTTGGCGATGTCCACCGGATCCAGGTCGGCTATCCATTCTTTCGCTCGGGTAAGTGCCAACAAAGCGCCGGCCCTGGCAGCGGATCGCTTCATCTCTTCTATCTGTGATGGCGTCATGGATAACTTTGCTAGCGTGTCCTTGATTAGTGTTGGGGCCGGATTGTTGTATGACGCTGCGCAGATAACCTGTTGAGCACCAGTATCTGATTGTTCAATCAGTATATGTTGCCTTGATTTCATCCATGGTCGAGCCGAGATGAGCAATGCGGCTACACCAGCAGTTTGAGACTTTCATGTTAAATCGGCAAATTACGAGGATAGTAATTCAAGAAGCCTTGGCAAGAGTACTTACCAAATACTGCAGAGGTCATGGCATTCACTTGGCGCTTCAACCCAGTAAGTTATTGCGCCACCGGTTTAAGAGCTGACTCGGCGTCTTCAGCCCGCTTCAGCAATGTAGTCTTTTCAGTGTCCCAATTGGCACGCTCAGTCTTGAACCCTTCTTTAAGTTGTTCCATGGCGGTTAAAGCGGCTTTTAGCTCATCCTTGGCCTTGGAAGTCTCTGCTTGTTGGGTTTTATACTCTCTTGAAGATCAACAATTTGAGTACCTTGGTGATTTATATCCGCCTGCCACAATCAGAGGAGCATATACATATTTTATCATCAAAGTTCCAAGCATACAAACCAGTTATACACTTGGCACTTGGGGGCTAATGCGGATTGCTTCTCTATTAATTGTTTGAAGTCCCAAGGATTAATACAAGTTTCAATCTTGGCACTTGGGGGCTAATGCGGATTGCTTCTCTATTAATTGTTTGAAGTCCCAAGTATTAATACAAGTTTCAATCTTGGCACTTGGGGGCTAATGTGTATTTGATCAGGAAAAAAACGCAAGGAAAATCAACAAAGGACAGTTTGGAAAATGAAAGTCCCGGTTTCTCTTTGTAAAGACAAACCGGCCCTTAGAACTTCTGTCTGATAAAGGTACAGGACAAGGGTGAATGTGTTTACCTCGTAGCGTTCCTTCATCAGGTTTACCAAACCGACTTCATAATCTCGGCTTGTGTAAATTCGATTCAAGAATCCGGAATGAAGATCCTGAGCAGAAAGATTAGCATAGTTTGAAAAGTCAGTTGCCCCCTTCCCCTTGCCCATAGCAACAAATTCGTCCTTGGCGGTATGTTTTGACAAAATAACTGGATTGCCCGGGGCGGTATAAGCAGTGCGAGTGACAACAACGTCATCATCATCTTTTGCTGGGCTAGATTGATTGACATTATCTTTGGCTGGGCTTGGCGGAGTGGCAGCAGGGCTTGGCGGATTAGCAGTTGAACATAGCAGATCAACAACTGGACTTGCATGCGTGGCACATGGACTTGATGTGTCCATATGTGTAGCCGGATCAGCTTTTGGCGGATCAACATCACTGGCTGGGTCTTGCGGGGCAGAGTCGTCCATGACAATATCAGCATTTTCACTGGCATTTTTGGGGGTCTTCTCCGGTTCAACATCGTCAGTGGGGTCGCTGGTCTTGGCTTTCTTGCTTAAACGGGCCTTGGTACTACAACGTCAAAATAAATATTAGTATGGTAAACCGATGCATGAAGAAACAAACCGGACAGCAAGAACACTTACCCAGAGACGATTTTAAGGGGAGGCAACTGAGTGATTGATGAACCGTCGGATGAATTGGAAGACACCTGATAATTTGAGTTAGACGAATTGAGAGGGTATCGGAAGAAACCCTTCAAGGGATAAAGTTTTTCAGGAGAACATGCAACCTCTGGACGACGTTTCCGGGTTGGTGTGTCTGGTATACCGGAAGAGGTGACTTGCTGGCCGCTATGTCGGGTTGTGCGGCGCCCTTCAGGTTGCTGCGTCTTCAAAGAAAGTTTTGGATCTAGATAACCTTTTAACTAGCACCAGATCTGAATCGGAAGAAAGAGCTATTACCTCAACATGGTCTGCATGGCTGGCCTCCGCATCATCCTGGGAATAGTCATTGTCAATAAGGTGTACGAAAAAGGAACCAAGGGAGTCAAGTTGTACCTCTTCAGCCGATTCATCAATATCTTCTGGCGGATCAGAAGACTCGGCAGCTTTCTTCTTGGCATTTTTCTTGGTGACTTTCCTTTTGGCACGAGGGGCCCTCGCCAGTTTATCTTGAGTTTTCCTTTTCCAGAAGGAGTTGTTGGTCTGCAAGATTAAAGTAAAGGGTAATTATATTGCTGTTAAAACGGAGACGGCTTAAAAATGTACAAGGTTAAAGTTGTTACCGCTGGCGGTTTGTTGGCAGCGCAAAAAGGGCGCAGGCCGGTTTGGGTGCATACGGAGATTGGTTCATCAAGTATCTTCTTAACACTTCCAGTGACTTCATCATCAGTCAATTCTATTTCGTTAAACCATTGAGGATCATTGGTCTTGCCGGTATTTGCATACATCAAACCGGGGCGGCGGCTTAAAGGAAGGATGCACCATGAAACCCAACGACGAACAAGATCAACACCAGTCAAACCATTGGCGAGGAGAGCCGGGAGTTTGGCGAGTTGAGGTGCATAAGCTTGTCGTCCTTTGGCAGTCATTCGTGGAGGTAAAGGGTGGCCATTGCTAAGCCGGTGAGCGCGATAACCCGGCAAGGGGTTTTCTCCAGCAGGGGCAGTGTTCTGACAATAAAACCAAGTTTGGTTCCAGTCTTTAGGGTGGCTGTGAAGTTTGGCATGAGGAAAGTCAACCTCTTTCCTTTTTTGAATTGATACACCACCAAGTTCAGTATTGGGGCCGTCAGAGAACTCAGTGCGGCGGTTTAAGTGGAAGAAATCCCGAAAGAGGTCAACCGTTGGTTCTTCTTGCAAATAAACCTCACAGAACACTTGAAAGTTGTAGATGTTGGACACCGAATTTGGTCCAATATCCCGAGGATGGAGTTGGAAGCTGGCAAGTACATCCCGGAAAAATCTTGATCCGGGAGGACTGAAACCCCGGGATAAATGTTGCATAAATACAATCACTTCTCTATCTTGAGGCTCGGGAGGGCACTCAGGGCCAGGAACTCGCCAATGAAGGACACTTTTTGGAGCTAAAGCGCCCGTTAAAACGAATCCGTTGATTTGTGTTTCCGTAATTCGGGATGGAGCCCAGTTGCAGGCAGCAAATTGCTTGGTCATCTTGAAGAGCAGAGCTGTAATGGAAAGATAAAGGCCGGTTTACGATCGGCGGTTCAAGTGTTAAACCAGAAATTTAATCAAAGAGTACATATGAGGTGAACCGGACATTGTAATCCACGACACGGCGGTTTAAGTGAGGGCTAATGACATGTGGCGGATTACCACTACTAATATTTAAACCGCCCTTAGGTGGAGGAGCCAGAGATGAAAATCCGCCAAGTATTGACAGAAACAGGTTTCACACAATGATGAAATTTATTTGGATCTACCATGCTATAATAAAAAAAATTCTACGACCTATAATGGCGTTAAGCAGAACAGAGAAGGTCGTGCGTTTTACTAAGGATTCTTTACAAAAAGGAAGATCTACTAGTACTGAAAATGGATGCGGAGTAACTACCGCACGAGGTCTACGCTACTGCTGAATCAAAGCAACCACGGCAGAAGGAAAAATGAAGAACTGAGATGAACGAGGAACTATACAGATGAACTCATGAACCCTAGCACAGATATAAAGATGCAAAAAAGGGAAAACTTACCAGTGCAGATTTACTACGGAGGGATACCGCGAAACTCTGGTTCGATTCGAGGTGATGCGTGACGGAGAAGATGAAGATGACAGTGCGCTTTCTGTGCGGTGGCGAGCTCGGCGATGGGGTTCGCGAGAGGAAGAAGAAGAGGCAAGGGGAAAGAATGGAAAGACCCGTCAGCTTTATTTATAAGGAGAAAGGGATAAGTAGCAGGCGCAAGAATCGAGGAGCCTGAAGCGGCAAAGAGGGTGCGCCTGTCGCCTCAATTTTCAGGATACCATTAATGAAGGGAATCTTTTTAATACAGAGATGATGTCATGATGGTCCGTTGCTATGACCAGAAGATGACGTCACGACGGTTTAACAAAGTTTACAGGAGAAGACAACATGGCGGTTTATGAGAATATACGGAGATGTTCACAAGATTTCTTTGAAGTGTTGAAGATTGACATGAACTGATTCAAATCAATCTGGGGCCTAATGTTGGGGATATACTACTGAGTGTAAACCGGCCAGGAGGGCCCGGTTCACCCTCAACTATGTTGAAGCCCATGAAGACTTCGATGAGATAGCGTTTTATTCTTTGAAGCTTAGAGGCCCGGAGCCCAAAAGGCGGATTAGGGCCCATAGTGGTAAACCGCCATGGTTATGTATCTTGTAATGTAAGTTAGGAAAGGAAGAGACCGAGCTGGACACTTGTATGAGCTGGCTCGGGACTCTGTAGACCGGCCTGGCGTCACCCTGTGTATATAAAGGGACGACCCGGCGGCGGTTCAGGGACAGACAACAACAACTCGAGATTCAGGCAAGTGTATTCGCTCCCTGGTCATCGAAACCCCAATAATCCCATCACAAACTAGATGTAGGCTTTTACCTTCATCGAAGGGGCCAAGCTAGTATAAACTCCCGTGTCCCTTGTTCGGTTTAACCCCTTTAAGCTAACCCGTAGCGATGGCCCCACGACTAAGTCCTTTCATGAGGACATCTGCCGTGACAAAACCACGACAACCCCTAAATGTCAGGAGGCACCAAGAACAATGTTCTTGTCACAAGAATATCGGAACGATCCCAAGATACCCGCGTGATCCTAAAAAATCAGTGAAAAATTGAGGAGAGGAAAGAGAAAACATCTACATCAGGAGGCCTCACCAGAGCGGCGAAGGGACTGAGGAGTAAAAAGAAATCCTACTCTTCGATATATATAATCCTAAGACTCAAAACATTTTAGTTATAGACTCAACAACGTCGGAGATTCGATCAAGCAAGGGGCTCCTAAGTCGGGGATGGCTCTGATACCAACTTGTAACACCCACGATGCGGCTATATCTCCCACGTGTCGAGGCACGACTTAGAGGCATAACCGCATGGTGGTTTTGTCACAAGAAGGGTCATCTTCACACAATCCCATGTAATGAACAAGAATGGGATAAAGAGTTGGCTTACAATCGCCACTTCGCACAAAACATTAATTAAAAATACATCATCCAGAGTACAATCAAGGTCCGATTACGGAACCAAAATAAAAGAAAACAACCCCAAATGTTAGATGCCCGATCGTCCAACTGGGCTCCACTACTGATCATCGAAAATGAAACGTAGTAACGACTAAGGTCCTCGTCAAACCCCCACTTGAGCTAGGTTGCGTCACCCGTACTGGTTTCATCGACACCTGCAACTGTTGTGATAGTATCTGTGAGTCACGAGGACTCAGCAACCTCAAACCCGCGAGATCAAGACTATTTAAGCTTATGGGTAGGATGGGGTAATGAGGTGGAGCTGCAGCAAGCACTAAGCAAATATGGTGGCTAACATACGCAAATAAGAGCGAGAAGAGAAGTGTCGGATTTCGGGTTCCGGCGGACCCTCTAGGTTCGAACTCTGGGGTGCACGTGAAGATCTCACCTCCTACCTACCTACACCTCGTCGCCTCACAAGGATCTAAACTACACAAAGAGCAACACAAGAGACACAAGGTTTATACTGGTTCGGGCCACCATGGTGGTGTAATACCCTACTACAGTGTGTGGTGTGGTGGATTGCCTCAGGGGCGGATGATGAACAGTACAAGGAAGAACAGCCTCGCGAGGGTCTGTTCTTGGCCGGTGCGATGAACTGCTAGGGGAGTTCAGTCGCTTCTCCCTCTCTCTAGATTGATCTCTCGCTCGATTCAAGATGCCTCTACCCTGTGGGTGGCTAGTCCTATTTATAGGCAAAGGCCCTGGGCCTCTTCCCAAATATTGAGCGGGAAGGCGCCAACAATTGGCCATTTGAAGGGAACATCTAGTACACTTATCTGACTAAAGTCGGTCCTCGCCGCCAAAGACTCGGCGGTGGCGCGGCTTGGGCTCCACGATGACCTCGTTCCTGCCGTTGTGTTGGTCTTGGTCTTGTTGCACGAAATGGTTGCCTTTGCTTGATGCTCTCGCCTGCTTGCCTCCTTTGCACCAAAGAGGAAATGAGGACCTTGTGCGTCTTGGCGCCCTTTGGCGCCCTTAGTGCGTCATGGCTTGCGTCATGGGTACCTCGTGAGTACCCGCCTTAATCTCTGCCTCCTCGCGAGCCAGCTGACGAGGCCGTGCTTGAGGAAGCTTCACTGTCGTCCGCCCAGAGGCTTGGCCCATCGCGAGGGTCTTGAGCTATCTTGATGAAGATGGGCGGCCCAGGCCACCCCGAAACCACGCCGCAGGCCGCACGCAGGCAAGTCTGGGTACCCCCGTTCCCAGAATGCCGACAAGAAGCAACGCAACGGTCGTGAAGCTAGAAGTGATCCTGAAAACTACTTACGTTCAAACATAACCCAAACCGTGTTCACTTCCCGGACTCCGCTGAAAAGAGACCATCACGGTTACACACGCGGTTGATGATTTTAATTAAGTCAAGTGTCAAGTTCTCTACAACCGGATATTAACAAATTCCCATCTGCCACATAACCACAGGCACGGCTCTCGAAAGTTTATACCCTACAAGGGTGTCCCAACTTAGCCCATCACAAGCTCTCACGGTCAACGAAGGATATTCCTTCTCCCGGGAAGACCCGATCAGTCTTGGAATCCCGGTTACAAGACATTTCGACAATGGTAAAACACAACCAGCAAAGCCGCCCGATGTGCCGACAATCCCGATAGGAGTCACACGTATCTCGTTCTCAGGACACACCAGATGAGACAAGCTACGAATAAAACTAGCCCTCAAGTTTCACCGAGGTGTCCCCATAGGCTGCTTGGTTCGGACCAACACTTAGAGAAGCATTGGCCCGGGGGGGTTAAAATAAAGATGACCCTCAGGTTGGCCGACCCAAGGGAAGGGTAATAGGTTGTTAGGCAAATGTAAAACCAAGGTTGGGCCTTTCTGGAGGAGTTTTATTCAAAGCGAACTGTCAAGGGGTTCAAATAACACCCAACCGCGTAAGGAACGCAAAATCAAGGAACATAACACCGGTATGAAGGAAACTAGGGCGGCAAGAGTGGAACAAAACACCAGGCATAAGGCCGAGCATTCCACCTTCACCAAGTATATAGGTGCATTAATTAAATATAAGAGATATTGTGATATTCCAACATATCCATGTTCCAACATGGAACAAACTTCAACTTCACCTGCAACTAACAACGCTATAAGAGGGGCTGAGCAAAAGCGGTAACTTAGCTAAACAACGGTTTGCTAGGAAGGAGGGTTAGAGGCTTGACATAGCAACATGGGAGACATGATAACAAGTGGTAGGTAACGTGACATAGCGATAGAGCGAACAACTAGCAAGCAAAGATAGAAGTGATTTCGAGGGTATGGTCATCTTGCACGATATCCATAAGGAAGAAGAACGAGTCCATGAAGAAGACAAGCGGGCGTGGTCGAACGAATCCTCACAGCTCGGAGCGAAACCGAAGCTAACGAGAGAAGCAACCCGGAAAGAAGCAAGCAACATAGTAAACAACCATCACATAAACATGGCATGATGCGCAACCAAGTATGATGCATGTCCGGTTTAAAGACGCATGGCATGTCAAAGTGCACAAACAATACTACAAGTTAAGTGGAGCACAATATGCAACGAGTTGCATATTGACGAAACACCACATTTCAAACATTTAATTCACACTCGTTTATGTACCCAACAATATTAAATGTTGTTAAACATGGCAAGAGGTGAAACATAATTAAACTAACTATTTAGGCAAGTTTAAATGAGGCCGGAAATAAGAAACAACAATTCTGGAAAATCCTCATATGCATATTTCGAATTTGCTACTGTTCTGCCCTAAACCATATTTTAGAGTTGTTAAACATGAAAAGTAATGCCGCCATGTTAAACTAGACATTTTTCCAAGCAAGTTACATATATAGTTTATTTAAATCCGAGTTACGGTTAATTAGTTATGAATTAAATCATTTTAACATGGCATTTAAGCAAATTAAATCAAACAACACATTTAAACATTTTTAACATGGATGAAAGTGGCATATTATGAAACTAGATCAAATTCTAGGCATTTTACATGTTTAAATCCTTTTAATCCAATGCATGGTTGTGAAGTTATTAAATGCATGAACAAAGAGGGGTTTTCTGCAATTCTGTAAACCCTGGACAAAAGGATAAATTCGCAGCAAGGGAAAAAAACTACACGAGCAGAAACTGGCTGGGCCACAACAGAGCAGAGGGAGGAGCTGCTCACATCGGGCCTTGAGGCTGGTCGGTGGTGAGGCGGAGGCCGCAGTTGCTGGGCTGCTCCTGGCTGGATCGAACGACGAGGTGGAGGGGACGCGGTCAATGCACGGACGACATACTGCTGCTCGTTGCAGAAGAACAGAGGCCGCAACAGAACTCGGCGCATGGGCAACGCCGGAAGTAGAATAACGCCGCGAAGACGAGGGCAGCGCTGGCATGATGCAGAGGAAGCAGACGCAAAGGCCGACGGCAGGGGCACACATCCGGGCGGTGGAGGTCGGGATCAGGGGACTTGACGCGGCGGCGGCTTGAAGGTGAGCGACAGCTCGACGCAGGGGACCTCGACGACTCGCGCGATGTAGGGGAACTGGGCGCGCGGCTTCGGTCGCTCGTCTCCCTCGCAGACGAGGACGAGGCAGAAGGTCGTGCAAGGTGGCCGGGGCGGCGGCTTCGATGGCCGGCCGGCGAGGTTGGACAGCAACGGGGAGACGCGAGGCGAGGCAGGGGAGGCCTCGGGCACCATGGCTTGGTTCCTGGGAGGAAGAGGAAGAGAGAGGCCGACGGGTTAGCGAGAGAAAAGAAAAGAGAGAGCGCACGGGGAGCGGCTGGCGTGACCTTGAGCAAGGCGGCAAGGTCCGTCTGCTGGACCGGTGAGGAACAACGGGGTCGGGGAGGTCCTCGGCTGACCTGGAAGGAGGCTCGGGCGACGTGGCTGCCTCGGTCCAGAATGGACGGAGTGCCGCGGGAGGCTGCAGGAGGTGGCTGGCTGCGGTGGAGGACAAGGGGGCTGCGATCTGGTTGGGCGGCGCTGAAAGCAAGGTGGAGGCTCTTGGGTGGATTTGGATCGGGTGGATCCCGAGGGCGAAGTGAGTTGGTCGGGTGGCGACGGGAGGAATGGGATGGATGGGACATTGATCCTAAAATTTAGGGTTAAGGTCTATATATAACATATGGATCTTGGGCAGAGGCATTTGGTCCGTCCGATCTTAATCGGACGGTCCTGAATAAATAGGCTAGAGAGTCCAAACAAATAATCGAAGACATTTTAGGGCTGTTTGGGGACGATCCGGACCCATCGGTCGCGACTGCTCGGGTCAGGTTCGGGACAACTTTCGGATGCGCGCAAGGGCATCAGTGGGATGTGCCGAGAGAAAAGATGATCATGTGCCAGCATGTGGTTGGTCTCGAACCGGTCAACGACGACAAATGAGAGAACCCGCAACTATGAACGGATGCAAGTTTTGAAAAAATGATGGCAACGAAGTGCCGATGCAACACGGGTGATGCAATGATGAATGCAACAAACAAATAAAACACATGGCGGTCACGAAGGTGTCTTGAGCGTCGGTCTCGGGGCGTTATACGTTAAAAGGGGGGCTCCTGAGCATCACGACTCAGGAGCTCCTACTGGCTCTCCAGCCGTCAACCCCTGGCCTTGACCACGGCACGGGACCTGGCATACTAGCGGCGGCTGAGCTCGCTCGAGGGCCGGGACCTGAGGACGCAGAGCATGAAGGAGAGCGTGGGGAAGAGGCGGAGGCTCGTATGGGCCTGACCTGGCTACTCTGCGGACGCCTACGCACGAACCTGGTGCATCGTAAAGAATCAACCCCGACTCGTCAAGATAAGTCCCGCGCCCAGACCGGCTAATTGTTGAAGTCTGGGGGTCATGCTCGCCGCAGTCCTGTTGCGGCAACGCCGCCTCCCTTTATTACCTTACCAGTGCTGCTTAAGCGCTAAAGGGGACCTCCTGAGCATCGCGCCTCAGGAGCTCTTACTAGACCTTGGGCCGCTCACCTCCTTGCCTTAACCACGGCACCCGACCTGGCATACCAGCGACGCCTCCAGCTTGCCTGGGGACCGGGACCTGTCAGCGTAGAGCAACAAGCCGTCGCGAGGTTGGAAAGGGGAGACCGAGCCTGAACAGGACATGCATTCACAAATTTCAATAATAAGGATAATATCAACAAAAGACATTACAGACCCTTTACACGCCCCCACGGGGTACTTCTTGATTCCTCGCAGGGAACAAAAGACGAGAACTTAGGAGAATCCTATCTACACGCCCCCGCGGCCGACGCCGTCATCAACAATGGACCACGGGAGGACGGCGCCAACCCCATCCAGATTAGCGATGGCGGCGGCTGGACGTTGCACCCTTGCTCTGGGCACGGCGAGAGCTCGGGGGATCGTAGCTGTCGTCGCTCGTCTTCGGAGTCTCGTAGAGCTCAGGAGAACCGCTGGACTCCCAAGGATCGCTGCTGCTGGAGGGGCCGCAGGCGGGGCGCGCATCGTCCTGGCTCTCCCCACCAGGGCAGCACTCCAGACGGTGGCCCTCCGCATCGAAGACCTTTAAGGACAGCGTGGAGGCGCCGTCGTAATCGAAGTGGATCGCGAGGGCGCCATTCGCACGACAAACCCGCGTGACCTCACCCCAGCCGCAGGTCATGAAGATCTTGCCGGGGGAGACCACCTCAACCTCTGCTCCGGTCGCCAGAGCGTTGCAGTCAGCATGCTGCAACTAGAGCTCGAGGGGTCCCCTCGGTGGCATCACGTCAGAGACGAACTGCGGGAAGTGGATCCAAGAGCTCGGGGGCATTGCCGCCCACAGCACAAGCTCGCGCGAGGAGTCCGTGGCGTGGACTCCAGGAGCGGCGACGTGCGTTACCGCGGCACGTCGACCTTGGCCACGGTGCGCATGCCGACGCTCGTCACTTCTTCTTCCTGAGCCCCCGGCTTGGGCGTACAGGGGTAACGGATACCCAGGAGGAGGCCGCTCACACCAAGGCCTCGTCACCACCTACGTCGACGCTGCGTCGCGGCGGTGAACAGACCTCTTCTTCAGTGGGAGCGGCGCTGGCCCGTCGAGGGGAGTCTTCCCTTTCTCCGCAGCAGAAAAACTCCAGATGGACGCCATCAATGTCGGCGGTGGAGCAGAGGAGGAAGAAGCAAGCAGAATGGGAAGAAATGGCAACGGGGGCTCTGCCCCCCTCCCCATTTATAGCATGAGAAGGCCAACCGGCGCTTCCCACGATCACAGGAAATTGATGGTTTTTCCTTGCATGTCGCAGGGATTTGTCAAGTCGGGCAGTTGCCGAGGCAGCGTGGGGAAGCGGAGACGCCCACGTCCAATCAACCGCCATGTGTCGACCAAGGCCGCAGGCTATTGGGTCCCGCGGCGCTCCATACTTGACCTTTGGCTTCGCCCCGAAGCCAAGCCCGAGCGTGCCTTGGGCCCAGGGGCTACTGTCAGCGTTCTGGGAATGGGGGTCCCCAGACTTGCCTGCCTGCGGCCCATGGCGTGGCTTTGCTAGCAGGCCCGTATAGCGCATCTTCATCAAAAAGGCATCCAAGACCCTCGCGAGGGGCCAAGCCTCGTGAGGCGGACGATGCAAGACCTCCTCAGGAGCGGCCTCACTAGACAGGCTCGCGGGGAGATAAAGGCAAGGCAAACCTAGTGAGGTTCTCGTGACGTGAGCCATGACGATCGAGACCAGGCAGGCGCCAGGCGGGCGCTAGCGCGCGCAGCATCCTTGTTTCCTCTTTGGTGCAAGGGAGGCAAGCGCAGGCGCGGAGTACTGAGGCATCAAGCAAAGGTTTCCATATCAGTGCAATGAGACCAAGACCAGCAGGATGGCAAGAAGGAGGTCACCATGGAGCCCAAGGCGGCGTCACCGCCAGAGCCTTTTGCAGGCGAAGACTACTTTTGTCAGCATAAGCTGTACTAGCTCTCCCCTTTAAAATTGGACGTTTTTGGCTCCCTTCCCGCTTAATATTTGGGGAGAGGACCAGGGCCTCTATAAGTAGGACTACTCGCCACAGTAGAGGGCAACCTAACAAGGCCCTAGTTGATCGAATCCTCACCCACACAAGTTCGCCAAGCACAAGAACACCTCAACCTCAGGAGGCTGTTCTTCCCCTTTGTACTGTTCATCCTCAGCCCAAGAGGCAATCCAGCACCACCACACTGGAGTAGGGTATTACACCACAACGGTGGCCCGAACCAGTATAAATCTTGTGTCCCTTGTGTTGTGAGTTCATCGAGTTCGTCCGCAAGATCTTAGCAAAACTAGGACGTGGATCGGTAGAGGGAAATCTTCATGCGCACCCCAGTGTTCGAACCTTGAGGGTTTTGCCGGAACCCGTGATCCGACAGATATGATCAACATAGTGATGTTCACCATTGAAAACTACTCCATCTCACGTGATGATCGGACATGGTTTAGTTGATATGGATCACGTGATCATTTAGATAACTAGAGGGATGTCTATCTAAGTGGGAGTTCTTATGTAGTATGATTAATTGAACTTTAGTTATCATGGACTTAGTACCTGATAGTTTTTGCATGTCTATGTTGTTGTAGATCAATGGCTCGTGCTACCATTCCCTTGAATTTTAATGCGTTCCTAGAGAAAGCTAAGTTGTAAGATGATGGTAGCAACTACAAGATTGGGTCCATAACTTGAGGATTATCATCATTGCTCCACAGAAGAATTACGTCCTGGAAGCACCGCTAGGTGCAAGACCCGCTGCAGGAGCAATTCCGGACGTTATGAACGTCTGGCAGAGCAAAGATGATGACTACTCGATAGTTCAGTGTGCCATGCTTTACGGCTTAGAATCGGGACATCAAAGATGTTTTGAACGTCATGTAGCATATGAGATGTTCCAAGAGTTGAAGTTAATATTTCAAGCAAATGTCCGAGTTGAGAGATATGAAGTCTCCAACAAGTTCTATAGCTGCAAAATGGAGGAGAATAGTTCTGTCAGTGAACATATACTCAAAATGTATGGGTACCACAACCACTTGACTCAGCTGGGAGTTAAACTTCCTGATGATAGTGTCATTGACAGAGTTCTTCAATCACTGCCACCAAGCTATAAAGGCTTCTTGATGAACTATAATATGCAAGGGATGGAAACGACAATTCCCGAGCTCTTCGTGATGCTAAAGGCTGCGGAGGTATAAATAAAGAAGGAGCATCAAGTGTTGATGGTTAACAAGATCACTAGTTTCAAGAAAAAGGGCAAAGGGAAGAAGGGGAACTTCAAGAAGAACGGAAAGCAAGTTGCTGCTCAAGTGAACAAACCCAAGTCTGGACCTAAGCTTGAGACTGAGCGCTTCTACTGCAAAGGGACTGGTCACTAGAAGCGGAACTGCCCCAAGTATTTGGCGGATAAGAAGGATGGCAAAGTGAAAGGTATATTTGATATACATGTTATTGATGTGTACCTTACTAATGCTCGTAGTGGCGCATGGGTATTTGATACTGGTTCGGTTGCTCATATTTGCAACTCGAAACAGGGGCTACGGATTAAACAAGATCGGCTAAGGACGAGGTGATGATGCACGTGGGAAATGGTTCCAAAGTCGATGTGATCTCCGTCGGCATGCTACCTCTACATCTACCGTCGAGATTAGTTTTAGACTTGAATAATTGTTATTTGGTGCCAATGTTAAGCATGAACATTATATTTGGATCTTGTTTGATGTGAGACGGTTATTCATTTAAATCAGAGAGTAATGGTTGTTCTATTTATATGAATAATATCTTTTATGGTCATGCACCCTTGATGAGTGGTCTATTTTTGTTGAATCTCGATTGTAGTGATACACATATTCATAATATTGAAGCCAAAAGATGCAAAGTTAATAATGATAGTGCAACTTATTTGTGGCACTGCCATTTAGGTCACATTAGTGTAAAGCGCATGAAAAAACTCCATGCTGATGGGCTTTTGGAATCACTTGATGCTTGCGAACCATGCCTCACGGGCAAGATGACTAAGACTCCGTTCCCCGAAACAATGGAGCGAGCAACTGACTTATTGAAAATAATAAATACCGATGTATGCGGTCCGATGAGTGTTGATGCTCGCGGTGGGTATCGTTATTTTCTGACCTTCACAGATGATTTGAGCAGATATGGGTATATCTACTTGATACATTTGAAAAGTTCAAAGAATTTTAGAGTGAAGTGGAAAATCATCGTAACAAGAAAATAAAATTTCTACGATCTGATCGTGGAGGTGAATATTTGAGTTATGAGTTTGGTATTCATTCGAAACAATGTGGAATAGTTTTGCAACTCACGCCACCTGGAACACCATAGTGTAATGGTGTGTCCAAACGTCGTAACCATACTTTATTAGATATGGTGCGATCTATGATGTCTCTTACTGATTTACCGCTATCGTTTTGGGGTTATGCTTTAGAGACGACTGCACTCACGTTAAATAGGGCACCTTCTATATCCGTTGAGACGACACCATATGAACCATGGTTTGGCAAGAAACCTAAGCTGTTGTTTCTTAAAGTTTGGGGCTGCGATGCTGATGTGAAAAAGTTTCAACCTGATAAGCTCGAACCCAAATTGGATAAATGTGTCTTCATAGGACACCCAAAGGAGACTGTTGGGTACACCTTCTATCACAGATCCGATGGCAAGATATCCGTTGCTAAGAATGGATCTTTTATAGAGAAGGAGTTTCTCTCGAAAGAAGTGAGTGGGAGGAAAGTAGAACTTGATGAGGTAATTGTACTTCTCCCGAATTGGAAAGTAGTTCATCACGGAAATCAGTTCAAGTGATTCCTACACAAATTAGTGAGGAAGCTAACGAACATGATCATGAAACTTCAGATCAAGTTACTACCGAACCTTGTAGGTCATCCAGAGTACGATCCACACCAGAGTGGTACGGTAATCCTGTTCTGGAGGTCATGTTACTTGACCATGACGAACCTACGAACTATGAGGAAATGATGATGAGCCTAGATTCTGCGAAATGGCTTGAGGCCATGAAATCTGAGATGGGATCCATGTATGAGAACAAAGTGTGGACTTTGGTTGACTTGCCCGATGATCGGCAAGCCATAGAGAATAAATGGATCTTCAAGAAGAAGACTGACGCTGACGGTAATGTTACTGTCTTCAAATCTCGATTTGTTGCGGAAGGTTTTCATCAAGTTCAAGGAGTTGACTACAATGAGAAATTCTCACCCGTAGCGATGCTTAAGTATGTCCGAATCATGTTAGCAATTGCCGCATTTTATGATTATGAAATTTGGCAAATGGATGTCAAAACTGCATTCCTTAATGGATATCTTAAAGAAGAGTTGTATATGATGCAACCAGAAAGTTTTGTCGATCCTAAAGGTGCTAACAAAGTGTGCAAGCTCCAGCGATCCATTATGGACTGGTGCAAGCCTCTCGGAGTTGGAATATACGCTTTGATAGTGTGATCAAAGCATATGGTTTTATACAGACTAAGCCTCTTCCACGAGCAAAACATGATCAGCACCAAGACTCCATGGGTGTTAGGATCATTACTATTTAATCTAGATTATTGACTCTAGTGCAAGTGGGAGACTGAAGGAAATATGCCCTAGAGGCAATAATAAATTTGTTATTTATATTTCTTATATCATAATAAATGTTTATTATTCATGCTAGAATTTTACTAACTTAGTACATGTGTGAATACATAGACAAACAGAGTGTCCCTAGTATGCCTCTACTAGACTAGCTCGTTAATCAAAGATGGTTAAGTTTCCTGACCATAGACATGTGTTGTCATTTGATGAAAGGGATCACATCATTAGAGAATGATGTGATGGACAAGACCCATCCGTTAGCTTGGCATAATGATCGTTTAGTTTTATTGCTATTGCTTTCTTCATGACTGAGGGAGTCCTGGATTAGGGGGTATCTAGACAGCCGGACTATGTAAAACGTCCGGACTATTGAAGCGTGAAGATGCAAGACTCAAGACTTCGTCCCGTGTCCGGATGGGACTTTCCTTGGCGTGGAAGGCAAGCTTGGCGATCCGGATATTATATTCCCTTCCTTGTAACCGACTCCATGTAAACCCTAGCCCTCTCCGGTGTCTGTATAAACCGGAGAGGTTGGTCCTTAGAAGGCCGATCACAATTACAATCATACCATCATAGGCTAGCTCTTAGGGTTTAGCCTCTACGATCTCTTGGTAGATCTACTCTTGTACTACCCATATCATCAATATTAATCAAGCAGGAAGTAGGGTTTTACCTCCATCGAGAGGGTCCGAACCTAGGTAAACATCTGTGTCCCTTGCTTCCTGTTACCATCAGCCTTGACGCATAGATCGGGACCCCCTACCCGAGCGCCGGTTTTGACACCGACATTGGTGCTTTTATTGAGAGTTCCTCTGTGTCGTCGCTGTCAGGCTCGATGGCTCCTTCAATCATCATCAACGACGCTGTCCAAGGCGAGACTTTCCTCCCCGGACAGATCTTCATGTTCGTGACCGCGATGCGGGCCAACTCGCTGGCCATCTGAGCAGATCGACACCACGCCCCGCCACTAGATCAGGTTCGGAAACCTGAACTACACGCCGGACATCCGCGGAGACTTGATCTTCGATGGATTGGGGCTCATGCCAGGAGCACCGGACAGTCACGACGAGCACGACTTAGACCTGCCGTCGGACGAAGCCCGGGGTATCACCCCCGTAGTATCCCCAGACCTAGATCCGAAGCAGGCTGCGCTGCCTAAGGATGGAGGGATGGACCCCGCCCCACAGGTCACACACTCATCGGCGGTGGAGCCGAACACGGGTCTTACCTCTGCGGTGGCCTGTGACTCCGAACCCCCGGATCTGTATCCAGATGTTGGTTCTGGTCCGCGAACTCCCGATCCAAATGAGCCAGGTTGGGCTCGGTGATGGAGTTCACGCTGCGGATATCTTCCAAAGACTCCTTGGCGACATGCTGGACTCATGAAAGTCTCTCTCTTTGTCAGGAGGCTCTTGGCCGAACTATGTCCGGCTTGAGTGGGGAGCAGGCGATAAAGGAATTCGTTGCCCACCCACCACCCACTTCATTGCCACGGTCGATGATTTAACCGAGGTACTAGATTTCGACTCCGAAGACATCGACGGAATAGACGACGATGCAGGAGAAGAACATGAAGCACCGCTCACTGGGCGGTGGACAACCGCCTATCCCTATGATATATGTATGGCAGACACTCCGAAGGAAACCAATGGCGATGAGGCAGCGGAGGATAATCCCTCAGGGATAAAATCAAAGCATGGCCAGCGTCGGCGCCGCCCCAAGCCCCGCCACAGGAATACCGGCCCGGAAGACGAAAACAATCGGGATGGCGCCGAAGATGAATATAACCCTAGCCGGCTTGCCTTTCAGTAGGCCGAACTGGCCACTGTGGGATACTTGGAGAGGGACAACTATCGCCCCCTCGAGGATGAGGCAAACCTCAAGAATGATGAATTGGCGTGCTCGAAGATCCAAAGGAACAAGCCGCTTGACGACAGCTCATGGCCACGGCAAAGAGCCTGCAAAGGAAGCAACATCAGCTTAAAGCTGACCAAGATTCGCTGGCGGATAGATGGACCAAGGTCCTGGCCATCGAAAGATACGGACCCGACCGCCCCGACAAAGGGAACACATGGCACAACCGGCCACCCCAACCTAAGCAGGAAAACCCAAGGCACATGCCCCGAGGTCAACACACCACTACGGTCCAAAACAATACGAAGGACACAAGAAGAAGCATCCTCAAGCCTCGGTGCAATGGTCATAAGCGTCAAGTCAGGAAAGCTGGTGCTAATTCCAGCAACTCCCAGTCTGGTCAACGGACAAAGAACAGCTCAGACCTATCCGGCCCGAGCCACACACTCGATCAACCATGCGAAATTCATGGTACCCCTAGAAGGACGACAAAGCATACCAATAGAGAATGCCGGATCCCCAAAACAAAACGGCTGGCCGTGTGCGGGAAACAATGAAGGGAGGCGTCTGGTCAAGAGCCCTCCCCCATAGCATAAAAGTACGACCGATCGCCCCCGACCGCACTAACCATAGCAACTCAGTTGCAGTACCTCCGGACATAGCAAACCAGGGGCTCCATAACACATAAAACCCCCGCAGGTGTGAAATCACAAACAACATCTCCTAAAAGATGCTAGGGGCAAAGGCCAAGTTTCTCTGGCCCATCACTCTAAACGGTTGTCTTCGGATCACCAAAAAATACTACGCCAAAGAATAAATCTTCGGCACCTTCCCACCATGCGGTAATTTACTGTATGCTAGCGGGACGAACCACGTTGACTAGATTCCACGTGGTAAATCACTCAGGCCAACACCATGTGATGCAATCACACCTATGGGCAAGGCCGAACCCCGCCCTCAGGGCGGAAATCATACAGCTGCTAGAGTAGCGAGTCGCATGCCTATCAAAATTTTGATACGACAATCAACTATCCGGACACCAACTGAGGAGTCCGCGCTACCCAACGGTATAACGGCTGGGTTTACCAGGGTCTGATCAGGAACCTTCGGACCAACCACAAGAGGACGCTCGGCTACCTCCGAGTATTTGCCTTACAAACTAACGTTGATACAGAACATGATTGGTGACGTGAAATCGGCCAGGACACACAAGGAGCCCCCCCCCCCTAAAAGAAGGCAGTCCGGATTCACTCTTGATCCACCCACAACTTCCTCCAGTCCGGCCATCACAGGTTCCGCCAAAAAACACCTCTTTTCATACTCATACATCGTACTCATATGCATAGACATATCATCTTACTACAATGCGTAGACTTAAAAAACACTTACCGGCCGTCGCTTTTCATCGACACCTCGTGTTATGCCCGATTATGCCAGGGGCTTCACAGTACGGCAATAAAGTCCGACCACCTTCTCGGTCGCTCGGCACCCTGAACTTATAGCACTATATGCATCAGCTCCGAATCATGTCTTGGGTCATTGGTTGGGTTTGCCAGGCTCCCTTTTTTTGGTACCTTAAATTCCGTTATATCGGCTAAGGTAGCGCAGGGAGAACTACTGCGATTGTGTCCCGGATCTGCCAGACGAGCACCTCAGTAGAGAAAGCCGAAAACCGACTATCATGATATAGCGAGAGCTGGTCAGCTGTTCGAGTGGTTGTAAAATCCTTAAATATTTATTCCGCACAATGCCATTATAAATGGAGAGTGCGACGGATCGTTCTTCCGATCAGGCGCCAATAGAGCCCCTAGTTCGGCCTTCCGAACACTAGGGGCTGCGCCGACCATACTTGAATTCCTATGGCTAAGTGAGAGTAATAAAGCCTTATAGTCCGATTGCCTGGTTCATGGTGAGAAACACCTCCTTAAAAGGACCCAACTATGGAATAAAGAGCGTTCAGATATATCCTGAACACCCCCGTATTCTTTTTTTACGTAAAGGTGAAGCGACGATGCCAACTCTCAGGATTTACATATAATAAACAGCCGTACAGGAAGAACATATGTTCAAACAAAACAGGCAATATATAATAAACTGCCATTATCCCATATTACAAAAAGTTGCATGAATGCCCTCAGGGAAATATAATGTCTTTGGTACATTTATCCGCCGCAAGGCGGGCTCCCTTCAGTACACCTTCATAGTACAGTTCGGGCTTGCGATGCTCTTTACCCTTTGGCGGCCCCTCAGTCATCAGCTTCTCCGCGTCAAGCTTCCCCCAATGCACTTTTGCACGGGCAAACGCCATACACGCACACTCTATGCAGACTGATCGCTTAACAGCATGAAGCCGAGGACACGCGCCCACAGTATGCTTCACGAGCCTGAAGTAACTGCTCGGAATTGGCTCCGCCGGCCACAACCGGACAACCAAGTCCTTTATGGCTAGTTCGGCCGCCTGGTGCAGTTCGACCAGCTGCTTCAGCTGATCGATAAAGGGCACCGGATAGTTCAGAGCCAAATACTGCGACCAGAAATCCCTCTCCGCAGACTTCTTCTCCTCGGTTCGGTAGAATTGGGCGGCATCTGATATGCTGCGAGGAAGATCCGCAAACGCCCCTGGAAAAATAAGAATTCAGCTTACTGCTTAGAATTCTTCCCATTATCATGAACAAATGGCTAAGATACAAAAGGCCTTACCAGCCGCAACTTTCCGGGCCTCTTGAATGTCCCGTACAGCACCTCCGGCTTCTTCCCGAGCATCTTTCGCAGCTTGGAGCGCTTGGGCGAGTTCGGATTCTTTCCTTATTAGACTCTGCTCCAAGCCCTCGCTTTTCTTCACAGCCTCCTGGAGCTCCCGCTCAGCTGTGACAACCCTGGCCTCGTGTTTTTCACGAAGTGCCTGTTCGGCGGCAGCCTTCTCGATGGCATCATCCACAGCCTTCTTCAGTGCCTCATATTCGGCACTCACTCCTAGGGCATACAACACAAATACTTTTCAATAAAACACAATTACTTATTCATGCCTAATGCAAGACAATGCTTCAACATACCTTGTTTATCTTCTAATTGCTTCCTCACGCGGCCAAGTTCTTCCTCGGTCCGTTCCAGGCTCCGCTTCAGTTCGGACACTTCCGCATTATGAGCGGTCGTCTTCTCCGCAAACGCCTGTGTTCAAATAAAGAGGTACACATCATTAACATAAGTTCCCACGACAAGAGATGATTTGATCCCCTGCCCGGCTCCCTCTCCTTCGCCGGACAGTGTCTGAGGGGCTACTACTCATATTATGATGATTCCTCAAAGGTTTCTTAGGAAACATACCTCAAAGGCCTTTATAAGGCCAAGGCAGGACTCGTTCAGCCCGCTCTCGGCAGACTGAATCTTTTCAACCACCGCACCCATAAGGGTCCGATGTTCATCGACGATAGACGCGTTCTTTAACGCTGTCGATAGACCGCCTGGCAACTCTGCCTGAACAGAGGTTGCCGGCGGAGTAGGCAGGCCTCCCACCATTGAAGGTGGCTGCTCGCCCGATCCGGGAGCCTTAGAGGTCTCCTGGACCTTGTCCGGCTGTGGGCCGAACCCAAGATCGCCCCCGCTGACGACACACTCCGGGGCCATCGCTCCCGTGTGTCTGGCTCCAGTGATATGCCCCCCCTGGTACGAGCCCCGTTGAGACGACACCTCAGTGTCGCGCCGGGACTTTGGGGAAGGGGCCTCTGGAGGCGTCTCGCTCGCCAAAGCGTCCGAGCTCAGCGAATCCTCGGATAAGGACTGGCCGGCGCGAGACCTCGCCGTACTGTGCAAAATATAGCAACAGTTAAAACTACTATACCCAAAAACAATCCCGGACGCATATGCGTGTTCGGATTTTGTACACTTATGACTTCTCCAGGGGCTGGGCCCTAGGATCCCACTCCGGGCTGCTATCGGCAGCCATGGTGGATGCCTCTGGGATGGAACCTTTTCTCCTCTTGGGCGATTCGGCCTCCAGGGACAAGGAAGCTACACGCTTCTTCCCACCTTCAGAGTGAGGGTCGTCCTCCTCTGCTTCTTCGTCTTCGTCTTCCGAAGAAGGAGCGTCGCTTGAGTCTTCGGAATTTGCATCCAAAGCCTCGCGGTGACGGAGGCCACTCCAAGTCTGCTTGAACCTTCTTGGGGGCCTCCTTCTTTGGCGCCTCGTAAGGCGCGGGGACCAGCATCTTCCTCGGAAGAGGTCCGGCCGGTTCCTCCGGCAGCGGGGCCGGACAATGAATCCGCTCCACCTTCTTTATCCATGCCTGAGGTCACGACGAAACACGGCTAAGTTGTTTCCCTCATGACATGCCAACTGAAGTGTGGATGGGCGGAGCGCGGCTGTAACTTACTGGGCTTGCAGCATGGGATAATTGATACCCACGGTCCTTGGCGGAGCCCGGCCACGATTTGACGGGCTTGAAGATCACCTTCCAGATATCCTTGTGGGGGGAGTCACAGAGCTCCTGAAGGGTTTGGTGCTCGGTTGGGTCGAACTCCCGCAGAGTGCAGGCTCAGCGCTGACAAGGGAGAACCAGGCGAACTAGCATCACCTGGACCACGTCGACGAGTTTGACGTCCCTGTCAACCAAACTCTGGACGCGAGTCTGGAGCAATGACAGCTCATCGGATGAGGACCAGTTCGGGCCCTTCTTGGGCCAGGACGTGAGCCGCAGTGGAGCTCCGGATCTGAACTCAGGAGCTGCGGCCCACTTTTTGCCGCGTGGTTCGGTGATATAAAACCACTGTTGCTGCCACTCCTTGACGGAGTCGTTGAAAGTGCCCTTCGGCCAAACGGCCTTGGGCATCTTGCTCACCATGGCGCTTCCACACTCGGCGTGTTCGCCACTCACCACCTTGGGCTTCACATTAAAAATCTTTAGCCACATGCCGAAGTGAGGTGAGATCCGAAGAAAAGCCTCGCACACGACGATGAACGTCGAGATATTGAGGAAAGAGTTGGGGAAAGATCATGAAAATCAATCCCGTAGTAATACATGACTCCGCGAACAAATGGGTGCAGGGGAAACCCAAGCCCGCGGACAAAATGGGGAAGGAACACGACTCTCTCGTGAGGTTCCGGAGTGGGGACGACCTGTCCCACCGGAGGGAGACGGTGGCCGATCTTCTGGGCCAGATACCCGGCATCCCGGAGCTTCTTAATATTCTTCTCCCGGACAGTAGAGGCCATCCATCTGCCTCCTGCTCCGGATCCGGACATGTTTGGAAAGCTTCTCTTTGGTGGAAAAGAAGAGTGCTTGGGCGTTAGGGCTCGAAAAGAAGGGAATGAGCTAGCGGAAGGAGAAAGGCGTGGGTGAAGAGAAAGAGGCCTTGTCTCTTTATTGGGGCGGTAAGTGCTTTTTGCGCCTCCCCACTTGCCTGGAGGAACCCGTTTGCCTCCCGCTCGCCGCGATTAGCGGTGTGGTTGGATTATCCATACCCGTATTGATGAGAATCCCGTGATAAGGGGACACGATCTCTGCTTTGACAAGACGTGTCAAGGAAAACGCCTCGCAATATGCGCTGTGGCTGGTTGTGGGAAAACGGTTCGAATAACGACCCGACCGTAGTGACACGTCGCATTGTCTAAAAAGTTGTCAGCAGATTGCATTTGTGAAATACCATTCTCTCTACGATGGCATGTGAAGATCATTTTGTGGATCCGGACACGGTTCAAGTGTTCGATAATTACCTTGGAGTATTCGCAGGAGGAACCCGCCCTGCAATGACGAAGACAAGACTGCGTCGGACTCATCGTCATTGAAGCCTGGTTCAGGGGCTACTGAGGGAGTCCTGGATTAGGGGGTATCCGGACAACCGGACTGTGTACAACGTCCGGACTATTGAAGCGTGAAGATGCAAGACTCAAGACTTCGTCTCGTGTCCGGATGGGACTTTACTTGGCGTGGAGGGTAAGCTTGGCGATCCGTATATTATATTCCCTTCCTTGTAACCGACTCCATGTAAACCCTAGCCCTCTCCGGTGTCTGTATAAACCGGAGAGGTTGGTCCTTAGAAGGCCGATCACAATTACAATCATACCATCATAGGCTAGCTCTTAGGGTTTAGCCTCTACGATCTCGTGGTAGATCTACTCTTGTACTACCCATATCATCAATATTAATCAAGCAGGAAGTAGGGTTTTACCTCCATCGAGAGGGCCCGAACCTAGGTAAACATCTGTGTCCCTTGCTTCCTGTTACCATCAGCCTTGACGCACAGATCGGGACCCCCTACCCGAGATCCGCCGGTTTTGACACCGACAATGACTTATACATATTCCTCTGACTATGAGATTATGCAACTCCCGAATACCGGAGGAACACTTTGTGTGCTATCAAACGTCACCACGTTACTGGGTGATTATAAAGATGCTCTACAGGTGTCTCCGAAGGTGTTTGTTGAGTTGGCATAGATCAAGATTAGGATTTGTCACTCCGTGTATCGGAGAGGTATCTCTGGGCCCTCTCGGTAATGCACATCACTATAAGCCTTGCAAGCAATGTGACTAATGAGTTAGTTATGGGATGATGCATAGCGGAACGAGTAAAGAGACTTGCCGGTAACGAAATTGAACTAGGTATGATGATACCGATGATCGAATCTCGGGCAAGTAACATACCGACGACAAAGGGAATGATGTATGTTGTTATGCGGTTTGACTGATAAAGATCTTCGTAGAATATGTAGGAGCCAATATGAGCATCTAGGTTCCGCTATTGGTTATTAACCGGAGATGTGTCTCGATCATGTCTATATAGTTCTCGAACCCGTAGAGTCCGCACACTTAACGTTTGATGACGATTTGTATTATGAGTTATGTGTTTTGGTGACCAAAGGTTGTTCGGAGTCCCGGATAAGATCACGGACATGACGAGGAGTCTCGAAATGGTCGAGAGGTAAATATTGATATATTGGAAGGTTATATACGGATATCGGAATGGTTCCGATAAGGTTTGGGGATTTATCGGAGTATCGGGAGGTTATCGGAACCCCCCGGGAAAGTTAATGGGCCTAATGGGCCATAGTGGAGGAGAGGAGGCAGGCCACGGGAGGAGGCGCGCGCCCCCCTTGCCCCTATCCGAATTGGACAAGGGGAAGGGGCGCGGCCCCCCTCTATCCTTGTCCCTCTCGCTCCCTTCCCTTTTCCCCCTCTCCGTTGGAAGGAAAAGGGGGGGATCCTACTAGGAACGGTGTCCTAGTAGACTCCCCCCCATGGAACGCCCCCCTTGGGCCGGCCTCCTCCTCCCTCCCTCCTTTATATACATGGGCAGGGGGCACCCCAAAGCACAACAGTTGTTTCTTAGCCGTGTGCGGTGCCCCCTTCCACAGTTTACCACCTCGGTCATATTGTTGTAGTGCTTAGGCGAAGCCCTGCGCGGATCACATCACCAACACCGCCGCCACGCCGTCAGGCTTGTGGAACTCTCCTCGACCCTCTCTTTGGATCAAGAGCTCGAGGGGCGTCATCGTGCTGAACGTGTGCTGAACACGGAGGTGCCGTACGTTTGGTACTTGGATCGGTTGGATCGTGAAGACGTTCGACTACATCAACCGCGTTAAGTAAACGCTTCCGCTTTTGGTCTACGAGGGTACATGGACACACTCTCTTGTCTCGTTGCTATGCTTCTCCTAGATAGATCTTGTGTGATCGTAGGAATTTTTTTGGATTACTACATTCCCCAACATAACTCACTTCCTATGCATCGGCATATCATACAAGAACAATTCATGCACATCAAGCAAAGGCCAATGCATAGTATAATCTTGCAATTTTATCATGTTGGAAATATAAAGAGGCGGAGATGTAGTTCCTCTCCCATAATGATTTCAAGTAGGAGGAGCAAGTACATGCATATTTTATTCATCAAAATCATCATGTGCAATGGTAACAGGCAACCCATCAATATAATCCTTAATAAGTGCAAACTTCCCCGATATAGTGTAGTTTGGAGAATTCAAAAAGATAACAGGACTATCATGTGTGGGTGCAATAGAAGCAATGTCATGTTTAACATAAGGAACAATAGCAAGCTCATCTCCATAAGCATAATTCGTATTGGCATATTGGCCACAAGCATAACAAGCATCAAGTTCATCAAAAACGGATATTCAAACGAGTCAACGGGATCATGGCATTCATCCTTCGATAAGAACGAAGGGGCATTCAATAATGTATGAGTTGAAAGAGTTACTCTCATTAGAAGGTGGGCACGGGTAGCTAATCCGCTCTTCCTCCGTTTGTTCTTCGCTCTCCTCACCATCTTTTTCATCCAATGAGCTCACAGTTTCATCAATTCCTTCTTCCATAGACTCCTGCAAAATATTAGTCTCTTCTTGGACAGCGGAGACTCTCTCAATAAATACACCAATATAGTAATTGCATTTATAACTATCAAAGCAATACTTAAGGATAGCAAAATTTTCAGGTCTATAAACCGAATCATCAAAATCTTCAAACTTTTCAAACAAAGATTCAATTTCATAAGCATCCCTAAAAGCAACAAATTCTTCAATTCGTTCCACATCATAGTAATCATATATACCATTAGCATAAGAAGCCAAGGTTTCATTATCATTAAATTCACATGAAAAGGGAAGATGTGGAGCGTTCATCCTAGAGCAACAAGTATAATCATATCTCAAGCATAGATTCCAAGCATACCATTTCAATATATGAATTTGATCCCATAACAATTTCCCTTTATGAGTCAAGCGATAATCCCTAAAGTATTCACGTCAATCCAACGTTACTCCCATTATATAGTTGTAATGGGTTTTCTCAGGATTATCAAAGTAGTGCATAATATGTTTTACATAACGAGCATCGAGGATTTTAGGAGGTTCCCCATCTCCATGAGTAGCAGGTACAACTAATTTTTTTGGTGTTTCGTGTTCCATATCCATAACTAAAGGTAGATAACAACTTAGAACAGCAAATAAAAACTACTTAGTGACAAAGCAAACAAGCACACATGAGAATATTCACCACGCTTGCTGTTTACATAGCGGCGCCGTAAAAAGGTCTTGATAACCCACAAGTATAGGGGATCATTTGTAGCCTTCTTCGATAAATAAGAGTGTCGAACCCAACGAGGAGCTAAAGGCAGAACAAATATTCCCTCAAGTTCTATCGACCACCGATACAACTCTACGCGCACTTGACGTTTGCTTTACCGAAAACAAGTATGAAACTATTTTGTAGGTGTGATGCTAGAACTACTTTGCAAGAATAAAACTAGAAGTACTTTGCAAGATAGTAAAAGTTAGGGGTTTAGTAAAAGGGTTTGTGTCAACAAGAAAGTTATTTGTCCCTAGGCAACCGATATCAAGTACCGGTAATCATTCTTGCAATTTTATATGAGGGAGAGGCATGAGCTAACATACTTTCTCTACTTGGATCATATGCACTTATGATTGGAACTCTAGCAAGCATCCGCAACTACTAAAGATCATTAAGGTCATGAAACCCAACCATATCATTAAGTATCAAGTCCTCTTTACTCCCATACATCATACCCCACTTACTCAGGTTTAAGCTTCTGTCACTCTTGCAAGCCACCATAAGCGAACCATGAACATATTGCAATACCCTACAGTGGGGGCCCCTCACGTTTGCGCGAGAACGGAGGGCACCGTAGGACAACACCAAAAATAAAATATACAGTCATACCAACCAAGATCACGATTAACCCATAGGACAAAACGGATCTACTCAAACATCATAGGATAACCATAGATCATTGGGAAATGATATATGGAGTTGAGCACCATGTTTAAGTAGAGATTATAGCGGGGGGAAGAGGTGTTACACCACTGCATTGGGAAATAATATACGTCTCCATCTTTCTTGCGCCAGAAGAAGGGACCCAACCGACCTTAGAGGAGGGCACAAGACACCTGGGCGCGCCAGGGGGTGCCTGGCATGCCCTGGTGGGCTGTGGGCTCTGTGGGCCCCCATTTGCGTTGATTCCACCTCCCAAAAATCACATAAATTCCAAAATAAATCTCTGTAATTTTTATCGCGTTTGGACTTTGTTTGATATGGATTGTCTGTGATACAAAAAACATGCAACAAACAGGAATTGGCATTGCGCACTGGATCAATAGGCTAGTCCAATAAATCATATAAAAAGTTGCCAAAAATATGTGAAAGATGTATAATATTGGCATGAAATAAACCAAAATTATAGATACGACGGAGACGGGGCGTTCGAGGTGAGCGTCGTTAAAGCTGCAACAGTGTCAGGCACCGTATTGCAGTTGTCCAGCTCGTGAGTAGGTTCCTCCTCCTCTGCCTCTTACTGAGCGTGCTCTGTAGAGGAGAGGCTGCCGGAAGTAGTACAAAGCCCCTCGTATTGGTATTAGTATTTAGGGGCTATTTCATTCAGTTCATCTGACTATAGATGTGGTTGAACTATACAACGTACTTAAAATTAGCTAGTATATATAGTTGAACTAGCTATTTCAGTACGTGGTTGGCAACAATTGGGGAAAAGTTTGGTCGGTTCAGTTGTCGAGTTGAACTGTTTGTATAAAGAACGAATGCTTAATCTATGAATGAAATCTATGCTTAATTACAGAATTTTAGTTGCAAAAATTAGATTGTGCTAGTGATTTTTAGCTACATATTTTCACAAATCACAGTGTTACAAGATTGACAAATGGCAATGTTATTAGATCAACAAATGTCAATCTTTACAGTTTGACGAATGGCAACATACCCAATATGACAGATGCAAATCTACCAAATTGTTTGTACGTGGTTGCACACGGGTCATCCAAAACAACCGTTTGCGTTGAAGGGATGCACAAATCCCACGCTGCGGATTTTCCCTTGACTTAAGGGGGAAGACCATAGATCTCACTTTGCATACGGGTGTTCTATCTAAAATGTTTGTGATCAACTAATGCATGGGGACTAAATGTGGTATGCAACCAAATGCATGGGGACCGCACATGATGGGTGGAGGAGCCTTGACGGGCACGGGTGTCTTTGCTGGTCCTCGGAGACCTCGGCCGACGCATGAGGGCTTCTAGCTCTGCGATAGTGCTCAGTGACCAGCCCGTCAATGCTATAGGGATGGTCGCTGGCGTGGGCGCGGGGATGGGAGCTGGGACGGGAGCGGGGCAGTAACTGCCGCAGCCAACTCATTCAGGGCCATGTCCATGAGGCCCCATTACTCCTTATTTTCTATCTCCTCCGGCTCGGAGTCGACTTCACCAAACTTGAATACTAGTGGAAGATGATCATTCTGCGCCATGGCGTCGGTGGTGATCTGGGGGAGGGAGGGGAATGAGAGACGAATAGTAAGGATGCCTGTATTAAATAGCGGCTCGGGCGCCATTAATGGAGAGGAAGGCGGGAGGCCATGGAAGTCAAAGGGCTCGCTTCCCAGTGAGCCTGCACAACGTACAACTCGCACGCTTCTCGGTGAGCCTGCGCATTGGAGGACAGCTTGCACGCCTCTCGGTCAGCATGCTCTTGCACGCCTCCTGTTCAGTCAAGAATTTGTCCGCACGACACCTCCTATAGCTATTAAAACCAAGACACATGGTGTCACGGGAATGGTTAACATAATGCACACGATTTGAATTATACAAAAGTTTGAGATATTAAAGTGGCAGCTATTTTTTCAAATGCCTATGTTGGTTGTTATTCGAGTGCGCCTTCTCTCAAAATTGACAAGAAAAATACCACAGCATGTCGGGTGCCATTCCATGATAGCATGCCAAGTTTCATGAATTTTAGACGAGTTTTGGATTTACTAGAATTTAAAAACAAAGTGTCTCAACGTTTTGCCGGCAATCAACAGTGCCATGGTGTTTGAAATTCATTCCCATTTCTTGCATGGTACCTAAGCATGCACCCAAGGAAACATATTTGATTTTTCAACCAATTTATATGCACTAGAGCATGTGCATGTAGTTCTAATTTGAATTATGCACATAAAATGTCTAGAAAACCTAGTTAATGTATAAAAATGTCCAAATGAACCCTCAAAAATTCCAAATTTTAACACAACACTCTTGTTGTTCTATGTCGACACTAGAAATTTTTTGAAAGCAATAAGAGGAAACGGATATCATTTCGTCCCCGAAGGTGACACGTTCCCTACCGAAACCATCAGGCTTGTTGTGAGAAGCTCTGGTTTATGAGAAGCTTATACCCAAACCTGCCCCAAATGGGACAAAAAAATTACCACGGCATGTTGATGCCGCTCCATGATAGCATGCCAAGTTTCATGAATTTCAGACGAGTTTTGGATTTACTAGAATTTAAATGCCAGGTATCTCAATGTTTGCGGCCGAGTGATGGTGGCAGGGTGTTTGACATTCATTCCCATTTCTTGCATGGGATCTAAGCATGCAACCAAGGACACATATTTGAAGTTTCAACCAATTTATATGCATTAGAGCATGTGCCTGTAGTTAAAATTTGAATTATGCACATAAAAGCATTGAAAACTCAATTAATGTATAAAAATGTCCAAACAAACCTCAAAAATTTCCGAAATTTAACACAACACTCTTGTTTTTCTATGTTGACATTAGAAAAAAAAATTAAATCAAGAAGAGGCCATGGGTATCATTTCGTCCCCAAAGGTGAAACGTTCCCTACCGAAACCATCAGGCTTGTTGTGAGAAGCTTATACCCAAACCTGCCCCAAATGGGACAAAAAATTTACCATGCCATGTTGATGCCGCTCCATGATAGCATGCCAAGTCTCATGAATTTCATATGAGTTTTGGCACCCCGATCCACATGGAGCAGGGGGCCTTCGCACGTCAGCCCAGGATAACACCTGACGCAAGACAGGTGCATGATACAGCATCCCAGGTACAATAATATTCATCAAATACATGTGTATGAGATTACAACATTGATGAATACAATTATCTGGCATAGCCCTACGGCTATTTAAACGGCAGCAGAAGTCTATTTAAACGGCGGCGAAAGTCTTGGTTTGGCAGCATAAAAACTCTGGCTGGGCTCCACAACTCACATGACTGGCAAGATTATGGCCTAGCACGATGGAACAAGCGAACAAGTTTGACACGACCTACAAAACTGGCATGACACGCCAGGTCAGTACATTGAATGTACTTGCAAGACAACCAAATACATAGCATCCAAACAAACAGATGACAAAGCAAGAACCAAGCGTCTGCAATAACCTATCTTATAGCAGAAGATAAACATGGCATGATATTAAGTAGAAACATGGATCAAATAATCATGAACAACATCATGGAATCTACTAGCATGACAATAGCATGACAATTCAAACTTACTTCTAACATGGCAACGGCAAAACATAGCATAGCCTATCATTTCAATAATAACATGACGTAATCTAAACATGGAATAAATTCAACCAAGACATGGCATGGCATCATGGAACTATGCTGAAAATAAACTACCAAACGATGATCATTCGCGGATCACAAACGGAGCCATACTTGGATCAACACTCACCGAGACCCCGTCTCATGATCATATCAACACACGACTGTGATTACTCACGACTATCTCATAGTCCAAGTTATCACATTCTATTATTGCACATTAATCATCAACCTAGTTGTTTCAGGTTTATCCTCCATTTCGACCAAGACCTGATAGTGTGACCGATAACGAACTTGTGCCCATGATCGAACACACACACTCTGCAGAGGTAGCGCACTTTACACACACCACGGAACCCATGGCCTCGCACTCCCATACGTGTGGACCAACGGCGTTCCGACAAAATCGGTATACCGCCATGACACTCTCTCGGCCACTCCGACCAACACCCCCATGGGGTTCAGTCCTGGGTGGCCCCGTGCCTACCAAAGACACCAACGGCCACCGTCGTGGAAAAAGAAAAACGGTCCCAAACAGGGACAAAGCGCACAAAAAATACTCGAGCTCACAAGGTTCATGTCCGCCTACCTGATCAGGGTAGCGCGCACCCATAACCTTCCCTCGTTGGAGGCACCGGTGAGAGGCATGACAATAGACCCAGCTAGGACCTCCCATAAAGGTAAATGTGGTTGCACTTGAGAAAGCTCGATTTGGTGGCACTATGACTCGATCTCATCGATGATGGAGCAGGTTTGTTATTAAGTCATATTATTAACATCTCCATCATCAATCTTCAGGCGGGCATTTTAACAAGAATGCAACCACTAACATGCAACATACAGATGTAGTAACAAACATCAAGTTTTTCAAGTGAACAATGATAGCATGCGAAACATGGCAATACCAAGTACTCGTAATACCACTAGTGCAACAAAATCATCATAACCTCGACACTACTAACATTAAACTAGACAGAGACATGATATTATCAGTAACAACATCCCGCTAGCATGGAAATTTATTTCATGAAAGCACAAGCATGCAAGGCAGATAATAAAAACATATAGCACGGTTGAAATAACAACAGACTGAACAGATAAGAAAACTACTGCAGCTAAACACACACACGAGGTGCAAGCAAAGTCAACATGCAAGTTCGGGGCTCATGATAAGAGGTTGGCTTGCCTGGGGGTCGAGAACTACTCTGGGAAAAAGTGCGGAACGATCGCGGAAAGATTTGCCGGAAATTTTTCTCTCTTGGAGGGGGCTGTTTACGTGCAATGGCAAAGAGGTCATTTTAACTGTGTGAAAACATTATGAAAATGATACCAATGGAAAGAGCTCGACGAACAGAGAACGTGACCGCTGGAATCACCTCAATCGGAGTTATAGTTGCAAAGTTGTGGCCGTTCACTTTTTAGGCAGAAAAGTGGCTTAAACAGTGAACATTCACAATTTAAGCTTTTCGGCGGACGAGGCTGAAAAAGAGAAAGCGTATTTGAGAAAATACGTCTCCAGAGAAGAGAAAGCGTAGCTCAGGCAATACATTTTCAGTAACAGTAAACGTATTACACTGAATACGTTTCCATGGAAAGAAAACGTACTCTGGCCTGGGCGTCTCCACTTACGCTGACGTGGCTGGGGCTATGTGGGTGACAGGTGGGGTCGCTGGGAAGGTGGGGCCCACCTAGCTCGTCTCCTTATTCATTCTCCTCCAGCGCCCGATGAAGACAGAGGCAAGGCGAGGCCAAGGCATGCCGGCAATGAGCCCCGGCGACTCCTGGCATCTCCGGCCAAACTGGATACACCGGCGGCCTCGGGACGGAGGGCCACACCCATCTAGAGGCTTCACGCACGCCGAGGAGTGTCATGCTGAGAAGAGCATGGCTCGCGGCGGAAACCGGCTACGGCGACGATAGGCAGGGCACCACGGCCACGGAGAGGGGACGGGGTGCAACAAGGAGTGGACTAGGATGGTGGTGGATCTCTCTGGTGGTGACAAAAGGGAGGGAGGGGCACGGCATCGCCGGAATCAGGCGAGACCCGGGGCGGTGGCCATGGTGGCGGTGTGGGTCAGAGAGGGGCTCCGGGGAGGAATGAGAGCTCGGGGAGGGGTTGTGGGCTGCGAGAGAGCTCAGGGAGGCTACTTATAGCTGCGGGGAAGGCTCAAGAAGGAGGGGGCGAGGTGGCACGCGCATGGCTCCGTGTCGACGCTCCGACGACAAGCACGCGCGACCAAGGGTCACGGGGAGGGGCGGGAAGGCAACAAGGAGGATGCGGACAACGTGCAGGGGGTCATGGAGTTGAGCAACGCTCGGAGACGAGAGGAGGAAGAGGACAAGGGCGAGGAAACGACAGCGCACACGGGAGCGTACTGTGTTTGGCGACGGCAATGGCTCAACGAGGAAGAAAACGAAGGGGGAAAGGAGTCCAGGGGAAGAAGACGTCGAGAGGAAGCTGTGTGACATGCTTGGACAAGCCAGAACCGGCCGGAGCGGAGTTGCTGTTGCCAACAGTGGCGAGACCACCATTTTGGGCCGGCATCAATCGTGATCACCACGGACAACACGCGCTCTGGCCATCTAGTTAGTGCCAAACCTTGTCAGTAGTGGAGTCCTTCCAAGGCTCATTAAGAATGAGGGGATGGCACAGGCAGAAGTGAAGGGAGCAGAGGGAACCAAGCTCGACAAGTTTGCTGTTGCAAACTTGGCCACATCTTGGTGATCAACACAGTGAGCTTAAGGACTAAACTTGATGTCTGGGAGGTTTAGGGTAGCAAGGACTACGTTCCTGGGAAGTTGGAGGTCATTTGGACAAGTATTTAGCATAGCTGCAGTGCAACTACCAAATCTGGTCCAGAAACTAAATGAGGAAGGAGCACTCAATAGGAGTGATGGATTTAGCTAAAATTTGGCAAAGCTTGATGAATTGGGCATATAATGATGCTGTAAAATCATACCAAATGGACTTGCCAAAAGGGTACTTCCTTCACAGCTATGATTTCTGCCCAAAAACCTGAGAAAAATCCTCAGGGAAAATGGCTAACTGAAATGAGCCAAAGTTTTGTGGAGATGGATCATATGGATAGAAGAAGGCCTGGGAAAAGTTTTAGCCATAATGGAGCAAGATAAAATACACTTGCTTCACAAACTGAAAAATTGGACAGAAACCAAGAATTGCTCCTGTGCTCACATAGTTCAATGCAATGAACTGAATTTACGTGGAGGCTAATGATTTAGGATATATGAGGAGATGGAAAAGTTTCATCCCATTTGGAAACTCTATGAAGGTACTTCCTTCACCACGTTGCAATCTGATCAGAAACTTCGAAAAATAGCACAAGGAGCTAGGAGGAAGGGATTGAGCTCATTTTTGGTATCAGTGGGTGATTTTATCAATGTTAATCACCCTGCCAAATTGCAGCTCAATAGGAATTAGGAATAAGGCACTTCCTTTGCAAAATTTCAGAGAAGGCAGAAACTTGCATTGGATCATGTGCCCAACTTTGAATTGGAGAATCATAAGATTAGGATGGAACTAGTGAATATATAGCAAGGACAAGCTCCACAATTTATGTGGGAATTTTCTCTGCTATAAAAATAGTAGTTCCTTTGGAAACTGGCAGGAATGCAATATTGGCTTAAAATAAGAAAAGGCAATTTTCCTTATTTAATTAGGGCCAATATGTTTGCCAGAGCTAGGATTAGGTATAAGGATAAACTCCACCAATTCCCATGAATTTAGGAGATGGCTAGCTATGCCTTTGGATTTTTATTCCTCGAAAAGGCAAGAAAGGAATAAATCATAATTCAAAAATGTTGCATGGGACTTAGCAATATTTTTGCATATCCAAGGGTTAGGAGGATAGGAGGGTCTCTTGGAACAGATGGTATGATAAACATATCAAGGAAAATGATAGCTCCTTTGTAATCACAAAGGCCATATCCAAATTCCAAAAAATTGGAATTAGTGTTTGAGAGGATTTGAGATGATGCAAATGAGGTCTTGCCCACTGACAAAGACATGAGCAAGGTTTTTAAAGGTTGGAAATGGCAAGAATTCTCAGAGTCATCCAGCAAACTCGGGAGAAATATTTTGAAAATGATTGCCAGGAAGGAATAACAGCAAAAAAATTGATAACCCAATTTTGGGGCTGTTACAGCCGGAGAGCCATGGTGCCATGGTGTTCGAAATTCGTCCCCATTTCATGCATAGGACATAGGCATAAACCCATGGACACATATATGATTTTACAACCCATGTTAGTGCACCGGAGCATGTGTATGTAGTTTAATTTTGAATTGTGCACCTGAAATGGCTAGAAAACCAATTTAATGTATAAAATGTCCAAACGAACCCTGAATAATTCCATTTTTTTTACGACACACATATAGTTGCATGTTCACTGCAGATAAAAGTTCTAGCAATTCAAACACCGTCCATTGCCGTTGTGACCCCATTATGTAATTTAAATCTAGATGAAAAATCAAGTAGATCCCACACAGTTTATTATCACCAACCGTGTGAGATGCAGTACAAAATATCTTGGAGCACCATCGGTGTATAGTACGCCTATGGCTTATGCGAGAAGGTGCATGGGCTATAGTCCACAGCTGGCGTGTCAAGCACACTAGCTCGCTCCCCAAATATCATTTCACTGTTCAATCGTCGCCGGTGAAAGATGGGGACGTGGACCCGCATCGTGAGCTGGACATGGAGGCGGCGGCAGAGATCGACCAGCACCAGCTGTAGTAGTACTCTTTGTTTTGTTTAATTAAGAGTGATAGTCATTAATTTGTTAGAGTAATGTTGGTCAGGTAGCTCTGTTTAATTGATGAACTTGCTCGATTAAGAAGTGTGGGTGTGATGTAGTCTCCTTTGTGCACCAAAATTATGCAATGACGTCGATGACCACTGATGACCCACAAATGTAGGGGATCTATCTTAACCTTTTCGATAACTAAGAGTGTCGAACCCAATGAGGAGCAGAAGGAAATGATAAGCGGTTTTCAGCAAGGTATTCTCTGCAAGCACAAAAATTATCGGAAACAGATAGTTTTGTGATAAGGTAATTTGTAACGGGTAACAAGTAATGAAAGTAAACAAGGTGCAACAAGATGGCCCAATCCTTTTTGTAGCAAAGGACAAGCCTGGACAATCACTTATATGAAGGAAAACGCCCCCGAGGACACATGGGAATTATCGTCAAGCCAGTTTTCATCATGCTCATATGATTCGCGTTCATTACTTTGATAATTTCGTATGTGGGTGGACCGTGCTTGGTTGCTGTCCTTTCTTGGACAAGCATCCCACCTATGATTAACCCCTATTGCAAGCATCCGCAACTACAAGAGACGTATTACGGTATACCTAACAATAGCATGAAACATATGGATCCAAATCAGCCCCTTACGAAGCAACTCATAAACTAGGGTTTAAGCTTCTATCACTCTAGCAACCCATCATCTACTTATTACTTCCCAATGCCTTCCTATAGGCCCAAACAATGGTGAAGTGTCATGTAGTCAACATTCACTTAACACCACTAGAGGAAAGACAACAAACATCTCATCAAAATATCGAACGAATACCAAATTCACATGACTACTTATAGCAAGACTTCTCCCATGTCCTCAGGAACAAACGTAACTACTCACAAAGCATATTCATGTTCATAATCAGAGGGATATTAATATGCATAATGGATCCGAACATATGATCTTCAACCAAATAAACCAACTAGCATCAACTACAAGGAGTAATCAACACTACTAGCAACCCACAGGCACCAATCTGAGGCTTTGGGACAAAGATTGGATACAAGAGATGAACTAGGGTTTGAGAGGAGATGGTGCTGGTGAAGATGTTGATGGAGATTGACCCCCTCCCGATGAGAGGATCGTTGGTGATGACGATGGCGATGGTTTCCCCCTCCCTGAGGGAAGTTTCCCCGGCATAACAGCTCTGCCGGAGCCCTAGATTGGTTCCTCCAAGGTTCCGCCTCGTGGCGGCGGAGTTTCTTCCCGAAATCTTGCTTATGATTTTTTCACGGACGAAATACATCATATAGCAGAAGATGGGCACTGGAGGCCTGCCAGGGGGCCCACGAGACAGGGGGCGCGCCCAGGGGGTAGGGCGCGCCCCCACCCTCGTGGCCAGGGTGTGGGCCCCCTCTGGTGGATTCTTCGCCAGTATTTTTATTAATTCCAAAATAACTTCCGTGAAGTTTCAGGACTTTTGAGCTGTGCGAATAGGTCTCTAATATTTGCTCCTTTTCCACCCGAATTCCAAATGCCGGCATTCTCCCTCTTCATGTAAACCTTGTAAAATAAGAGAGAATATGCATAAGTATTGTGACATAACGTGTAATAATAGCCCATAAAGCAATAAATATCAATTTAAAAGCATGATGCAAAATGGACGTATCAACTCCCCCAAGCTTAGATCTCACTTGTCCTCAAGCGGAAGCCGATAACGATAAAGATGTCCACATGTTTAGAGATAGAGGTGTCGATAAAATAAAATACGGACATGAGGGCATCATGATCATTCTTATAACAAAAACATATATGGATATTGTCATATGATTTCTTATGCTCAAGTAATAATATATTCACAATGTCAAGTATGAATCAGAAACTTCATTGAGAACTAACAAACTATAATCTCAGTCATTGAAGCATTTGCAATTTATCATAACATCAGAAAGAGTCAATATAAGAGCTTTTCAGCAAGTCCACATACTCAACTATCATTTAGTCTTTCACAATTGCTAACACTCACTCAATACTTATGGGTATAGAGTTTTAATCGGACACAGAGAAAGATAGGGGCTTATAGTGTTGCCTCCCAACCTTTTACCTCAAGGATAATGTCAACAATAATAATTCATGCTAACTTACATTCAATTGGATATATATATATATATATATCAGGATCTTTCCAACACAATGTGCTTGCCAAAGGATAAAATGTAAAAAGGAAAGGTGAAGATCACCATGACTCTTGCATAATGAATAAGACAAAAGTAAAAGATAGGCCCTTCGCAGAGGGAAGCAGAGGTTGGCAGAGGATCTTACTCAATCCATAGGTAGGTATGGTGGAAACTCATGGCAAAACTGGGTTTAAGGGTATTCGGAAGCACAAGTAGTATCTCTACTTCGTGCAAAGAATTTGGCTAGCATGAGAGAGAAAGGCAAGCTCAACATGTTGGATGATCCATGACAATATACTTTATTTCGGATACAAGAAAACATAACCCATTACGTTGTCTTCCTTGTCCAACATCAACTCTTTAGCATGTCATACTTTAATGAGTGCTCACAATTATAAAAGATGTCCAAGATAGTATATTTATATGTGAAAACCTCTCTTTCTTTATTACTTCCTATTAATTGCAATGATGAACAAACTATGTTTGTCAAATCTCAACAACTTTTATTCATCATACTCTTTATATGTGAAGTCATAACTCTCCAAAAGATCAATATGATCTCTTTATTTCTTTTTATTCTTTCTTTTCCTTTAATTCCCTCACGATCATAGAAAGATAATCAAGCCCTTGACTCAACACTAATCTTTATTATATATAGCTCACGGACCCGATTACATAGAAGGATCATAAGGAAAAACTCAAAACTAAATCACACTAAAACTTCATTCTACTAGATCAAGATATTACCAAAAGGATCGAATTAAGAAAAATGGTAAAGATAGGAGTGTGATGGTGATATGATACCGGGGCACCTCCCCCAAGCTTGGCAGCTGCCAAGGGAAGTGCCCATACCCATGTGATTATGTCTCTTTCTTCGGGGGTGATGATGTGATATTCTTGGCTATGATACACCTCAGGATACGATTCTCCTCCTTGAGCTTGTTGACTTGCCACTTAAGATCCATTATTTCCTTACGGAGCTTACCCGTGACGGTTAACGCTCCTTGCGCCCATGGATGTTGCATAGCTGCGGGAGAACAAGTAACACTCCTTTTCTTATTTTCATAAGAGAGAAATTTAACATTGGAGGGGATGACCAAGTTTGGGATAGCTGAGCTCTATAGTTCCCCCATCGTGAATCCTGCCCGGAAACGAGAAGTAACTTCTTGATCCTCCTCCATGGCATCTATCCTTTTCAAGTCAGCTTCCAACTCTTCCTCCGTTGAGGGCCCAAAGTGATAGGCATAGCTGTTTGCCCCTGGATCTGTTGTCGGATGAGACACCCGACTCTCCCCGACTGACTCTTGAGAAGACATCTTGCTCTAATTTGTGGCAGAAACAACTCGGAACAAAAACAGAGGATATTTGCGTGGTACAGTGGTCAAAACCTTCGGGAGATTATATAATGAGTTTTTACCAACCAAAAGAAGTATCGTGCAAGAAAGCAGAGTTCGGAGGGCACACGAGGTGCCCACGAGGCAGGGGGCACGCCCAGGGGGGTAGGTCGTGCCTCCCACCCTCGTGGAAGCCTCGTGTCCTTCCCGGACTACTTCTTATTTTCCTATTTTCTTAAATATTCCAAAATGGAGAAAAATTGCCATTAGAATGATTTTGGAGTCGGTTTACTTACCGTACCACATACCTATTCCTTTTCGGAGTCTGAAGCATGCTGGAAAGTGTCTCTTATGTATTCCTCCAGGGTTACAGTTTCAATAACATTAGTTTCAAAATTTATAGGATTACCTGAGATATAATGTTTGATTCTTTGACCGTTCACTACCTTTGGATTTGTGCCTTCGAAGTTATTGATTTTTATGGCACCGGAACGATAGACCTCCTCGATAACGTAAGGACCTTCCCATTTAGAGAGAAGTTTTCCTGCAAAAAACCTTAAACGAGAGTTGAATAGCAACACATAATCACCTACATTAAACTCACGCTTTTGTATCCTTTTGTCATGCCATCTTTTAACTTTTTTCTTTAAACAGTTTGGCATTCCCGTAGGCCTGAGTTCTCCATTCATCAAGTGAGCTAATGTCAAAAAGCCTCTTCTCACCGGCAAGTTTGAAATCATAATTGAGCTCTTTAATGGTCCAATATGCCTTATGTTCTAGTTCAAGAGGTAGGTGACATGCTTTTCCATAAACCATTTTATACGGAGATATACCCATAGGATTTTTATATGCAGTTGTATAGGCCCATAATGCATCATAAAGTTTCTTGGACCAATTCTTTCTAGATCTATTAACAGCCTTTTGCAAAATTAATTTGAGCTCTCTATTACTCAATTCTACTTGACCACTAGACTGCGGGTGATACGGGGATGCAATTCTATGATTAACATCATACTTAGCAAGCATTTTTTGAAAAGCACCATGAATAAAATGTGAACCACCATCAGTCATTAAATATCTAGAGACTCCAAACCTCGGAAAAATAACTTCTTTAAGCATCTTAATAGAGGTGTTATGATCAGCACTACTATTTGGAATAGCTTCTACCCACTTCGTAACGTAATCAACAACAACTAAGATATGTGTATACCCATTAGAGGAAGGAAACGGTCCCATGTAATCAAAGCCCCAAACATCAAATGGTTCAATAACAAGTGAATAATTCATGGGCATTTCCTGACGTCTACTAATATTACCAATTCTTTGACATTCATCACAAGACAAGACAAACTTACGGGCATCTTTGAAGAGAGTAGGCCAATAAAACCGGATTGCAATACCTTATGTGCAGTTTTATCTCCAGCGTGGTGCCCTCCATAAGCTTCGGAGTGACACTTGCGTAGGATCTGTTCCTGTTCATGCTCAAGTATACAACGTCTAATAACACCATCTACTCCTTCTTTATAAAGATATGGGTCATCCCAAAAGTAATGTCTTAAATCATAGAAAAACTTTTCTTTTGCTGGTATGTGAAACTAGGTGGTATAAATTTAGCAACAATGTAATTAGCATAATCAGCATACCATGGAGCAGTACGAGAAGCATTTATGACAGCTAATTGTTCATCAAGAAAGCCATCATCAAAAGGTAGTGGGTCATAAAGAACATTCTCTAATCTAGACAAGTTGTCTGCATCGGGGTTCTCAGCTCCCATTCTATCAATAATATGCAAATCAAATTCTTGTAGCAAGAGAACCCATCTAATAAGTCTAGGTTTAGCATATTTCTTTTCCATAAGATATTTAATAGCAGCGTGATCAGTGTGAATAGTTACTTTAGAATCGACAATATAAGGTCTAAACTTATCACAAGCAAAAACAACTGCTAAAAATTCTTTCTCAGTAGTAGCATAATTTCTCTGGGCACTGTCTAGAGTTTTACTAGCATATTGAATGACATTTAATTTCTTATCAACTCTTTGTCCTAGAACAGCACCTACAACATAATCACTAGCATCACACATAATTTCAAAGGTTATATTCCAATCAGGTGGCTAAACAATAGGTGCAGAAATCAATGCTTTCTTAAGTATTTCAAATGCTTCTACACAATCATCATCAAAGACAAAAGGTATATCTTTTTGTAATAGGTTAGTCAGAGGCCGGGAGATTTTTGAGAAGTCCTTAATGAACCTCCTATAAAAACCAGCACGACCAAGGAAACTTCTTACACCTTTAACGTCCTTGGGACACGGCATCTTTTCAATAGCATCAACTTTAGCTTTGTCAACTTCAATACCTCTTTCATAAATTTTATGCCCCAAGACAATACCTTCATTAACCATAAAGTGGCACTTCTCCCAATTCAAGACAAGGTTAGTTTCTTCACATCTCTGCAAAACTCGATCAAGGTTGCTCAAGCAATCATCAAAAGAGGATCCATAAACAGACAAATCATCCATGAAAACCTCACAAATATTTTCACAAAAGTCAGAGAATATAGCCATCATGCATCTTTGAAAGGTAGCAGGTGCATTACATAACCCAAAAGGCATACGTCTATAAGCAAAGGTACCGAAAGGGCAATTAAAAGTGGTCTTTTCTTGATCCTCAGCTGACACAGGTATTTGAGAGAAACCAGAGTAACCATCTAGAAAGCAAAAATGTGTATGTTTGGATAATCTTTCTAGCATTTGATCAATGAAAGGCAAAGGGTAATGATCTTTTTTAATAGCTTTATTTAATTTGCAGAAATCAATTACCATCCTATAACCTATAATAATTCTTTGTGGAACCAATTCATCTTTATCATTAGGAACGACAGTAATACCTCCCTTCTTAGGGACACAATGGACAGGACTTACCCACTGACTATCAGCAACGGGATAAATTATACCTGCCTCAAGGATATTTAATATTTCCTTTCTTACCACTTCTTTCATCATAGGATTTAGCCATCATTGGTGATCAATAACTAGTTTGGTGTCTTTCTCCAAATTTATTTTGTGTTGACATAGAGTGGGACTAATGCCCTTAAGATCATCAAGAGTATATCCAATAGCAGCACGGTGCTTCTTCAGGGTTTTCAATAATTTCTCTTCTTCATGCTCTGAAAGGTTAGCACTAATAATAACAGGATATATCTTCTTTTCGTCAAGATAAGCATATTTAAGAGTATCAGGTAATGGTTTAAGCTCAAACACGGGATCACCCTTGGGTGGAGGAGGATCCCCTAGGATTTCAATAGGCAAGTTGTGTTTCAGAATAGGTCCCTGTTTAAGGAATACTTCATCTATTTACCTTCTTTCATTCATGAACATATCATTTTCATAGTCTAGCAAATATTGTTCTAAAGGATCACTAGGAGGCACGGCAATAGAAGCAAGACCAATAATTTCATCTTTACTAGGCAATTCCTCATCACGAGTTTGTCTATGAAATTTAGCAAAATTAAACTCATGAGACATATCACCCAAACCAATTGTAACAACATCCTTTTCGCAGTCTATCCTAGCATTAATAGTGTTCAAGAAGGGTCTGCCAAATATAATGGGACAAAAGCTATCTTGTGGGGAACCAAGAACAAGAAAATCAGCAGGATATTTAACCTTCCCACATAAGACTTCAACATCTCTAACAATCCCAATCGGTGAAATAGTATCTCTATTGGCAAGCTTAATGGTAACATCGATATCTTCTATCTCAGCAGATGCAATATCATGCATAATTTCTTCGTATAAAGAATGAGGTATTGCACTAGCACTAGCACCCATATCACATAAGCCATGATAACAATGATCTCCTATTTTAATAGAAATAACAGGCATGCCTACCAAAGGTCTATGTTTATCTTTAGTACTAGGTTTTGCAATTCTAGCAGTCTCTTCAAAGAAGTAAATAACATGCCCGTCGATATTATCAGCCAAGAGATCTTTAAACATAGCAATATTAGGTTCAACTTTAACTTGCTCAGGAGGTTTGTGTGTCCTAATATTACTTTTGTTGACTACAGTTGAAGCTTTAGCATGATCCTTTATTCTAACAGGGAAAGGTGGTTTCTCAACTTAAGCAGTAGGAACAACAGGATCATCATAAGTGATAGTCTTTTCTTCAAATTTAATAGGTGCAACTACTTTTACTTCAATGGGAGGATTATATTTGAACCACTTCTCCTTAGGGAGATCAACATGAGTAGCAAAAGATTCACAGAAGGAAGCTAATATCTCAGAGTCAAGTCCATATTTAACGCTAAATTCATGGAAAACATCGGTATCCATAAAAGATTTAACACAATCAAACTTAGGTGTTATACCTGACTCCTTACCTTCGTCGAGTTCCCAATCTTCAGAGTTGCGTTTAATTCTTTCCAATAAATCACATTTGAATTCAATAGTCTTCATCATAAAAGAGCCAGTGCAAGAAGTATCGAGGATGAAGCGATTATTGAGAGAAAGCCGAGCATAAAATTTTTGAACAATAATTTCTCTTGAGAGCTCATGATTGGGGCATGAATATAACATTGACTTAAGCCTCCCCCAAGTTTCAGCGATGCTTTCTCCTTCGCGAGGCCACAAATTATATATATAATTACGATCACGATGAACAAGATGCATAGGATAAAACTTCTGATGAAATTCCAATTTCAATCGTTTGTAGTCCCATGATCCCATATCATCACACAGCCTATACCATGTAAATGCCTCTCCCTTCAAAGATAAAGGGAAGACCATTGTCGGTGTCAAAACCGGCGGATCTCGGGTAGGGGGTCCCGAACTGTGCGTCTAGGCGGATGGTAACAGGAGACAAGGGACACGATGTTTTACCCAGGTTCGGGCCCTCTTGATGGAGGTAAAACCCTACGTCCTGCTTGATTGATATTGATATGTCGGTGTACTAGAATAGGGGTACTCTAGTACCCCGAACCCGTGCACGGACAGTGGCAGCGCCCCGCGGCCGGGCCGGCCTGTTGGCCGCCAAGATCCTCAGCAGCTCCCTTGGAGCCATTCAAGAACAAAGTAGTCAAGACCCCAGCAAGAGAAGCTTGCCGGGAAGGCCACCAGTATAAAAAACAAGGCCCGGCAAGAGGAGCTTGCCGGGAAGGCTTGGCGGGCGCTGAGCCCCATGCGCGACAAGGTTCCCTTGCCAGGCAAGACGCTTGCAGGCGGCGACCTCTTCATCACCGCTCCAGCTCACCCGCCAACGTGTCACCACGGGGCTCCCCCAAGTACGCGTGTCGGTGGGCTGTGCGGCCAGCGGGGAGTAGCGACAAACAGCGCTGACAAGCCACCATCATGGCAAACGGAGGCGCACTTAACGGTCCCCGTTACACTGTTCGAGCGACTGAGACGGGCATTGATGACTCTTGTCCCTTGCCGTCAGAGTTAGGTATAGGTTACTGTACACTGTACAAAGCGGTGTACCTACCTAATTTTTTACCATTGTAACCTTGTCTATTTGCCACATGTGGTAACCCCTTGTGCCTATAAAAGGAGGTCCAAGGGCAACGTAGAAGGGGTTTGATTCGGCTGGGTTTCTAGTCTAGCTCCAGCTTAGTTCATCACACTCAAGTTAGGTCTTGTAGCCAGCATTGCTCCCTAGCAAGAACACAAGATAATCCACAAAGCAGCAGTAGGAGTATTATCTCTCCGGAGAGCTCCGAAGCTGGGTAAAAACCCTCTCGTGCGCATCGCCTCGACCCGCTCTTTGTGCAGTCTCCGCCCCCCTCCGAACCACAAAGGGACCCAGGTCCCGTAGGTGCTCCTGGGGCATGATCAGCTCTCACCCCCGACATCTTTGGCGCGCCAGGTAGGGGGCGTCGAGGCTGTGTGAATCCGGTTCGGCGGTCGCACTAGCAACTCCATCGACGTCTTCGTCAACATGGCGCCGAAGAAGAAGCCTTCGGCAGCAGCTGAGCCGTCCGCGTCGAACCCACCACCACCGGAGCCATCAGGTGGTGGGGGAAACGCTGGCGGAGGGACCGGCGTCGTCGAGAGAGCCCACGATGCCGCCGGGTCCAAGGACAACGCGGCGCGGGCGTCGGCATCCGAATCTGCACCGCGTCCATCGCAGGAGGCGCGGGACAGGCAGCGTCATGATACCCGCGGTACCATACGATCTTTAGATCAAGGCCAAGCTGGAGGATCTCGAGGCCCTCGAGACCCGCATGCACCTCAGCATGCCGGCACGAGTGGGGTACGGTCGCTGGGGCGGGATGCTGCTCCTCCTAACTTGGTTAGGAGTCCGAGCATATCCCGTTCTTCGCTCCGTACGCCCTTGCCGCCAACCACACCAGCGGAAGCCTTGGCGAGAGCTCAGTTACTACTAGACTACCCTCCGACGGCCGATAAGGCCGACGAGTGGAGGGCCACAATTCAGAGTCTCATCGGCTTCGCCAACGGCGACGTCCCGTGGCAACCGAGCGCTTCGCAACCGCGGCGAGGCTACAAGGCGCGAGCCGATGGCGACAAGACTTGCGGGGGTGCGCCCACCGTACACTCCCCTTCCTGAAGGCCAAGATCGCCGACTCGCCGGATCCACCTCGACAGCGATTCCACAGCATCATCGGATCCGCGAGCTCGCTGCGACCAGCGCCAAGTTCTTCGGGAACGGCAAGAAGAGGACGCTCGAACCCGTATCGAGCACCGAAGAGAAGCGCGCCGTCAATCTGACCAACGCGCCGGGCCCACTGTCGATATGCACGTGCCAGGGGAACCAGGCGACTTGCCGTACGCGGTGGGTTGCCCCGCGTTCACTCGTGAGCTGCGGCAAGTCCGGTGGCCCGACAAGAAAAACTTCAAACCAGACGTGCCGGAGAAGTACGACGGCAGGACACACCCGTCGGAGTTCCTCAGCATCTACACCATCGCGGTGCAAGCTGCGGGGGGACGAGACGACAAGATCCTCGCCAACTACTTCCCCTTGGTGCTCAAGCCAAACGTCATATCTTGGCTCATGCACTTGCCGGATGGCTCTATTTCTTCTTGGGCAGATTTGTGCCACCAATTTGTTGGCGCCTTTACAGGCGGCCACAAGCCTCATGGCCAGGAGAGTGATCTCCACCTGCTTGCCCAGAAGGAGGGGGAGTCTCTGTGCAAATTCATCCAGAGATTCAGTCGAGTGCACTATAACATCCCAGACGTCCACCCTGCTGCAGTGATTAGTGCATTCCATCAGAATGTGCGAAATCGCAGGATGAGGGAGGAGATGGCGATGTGCAAAGTGAAAGACGTCAGCGAGCTCTACGCCCTGGCCGACAAGTGTGCACGCGCTGAAGAAGGAAGAAGGCTCCCAGGAGAGAGTGTGGGAGCAGAGTCTGACAGTGAGGGGACCGCCCCGGCAAGGAATAGCCGGCGGCGGAACAATAGGAGGAAGAAAAACCAAGAAGTACTAGTTGTCGAGCAATCCGGCAAGGATGGTGCCGCCAACCAGGCCAAGGCCGGTGGCTCCGGCAAGGAGGTTACCGTTGACACCGGCCGCCAAGATGTGGCGGCCGCCGACAAGCCTGGCAGCTCCAACAAGCAGTACTGTAAAATCCACCGCACTAAGGGCCATGATCTCCAGAGCTGCAAGAAAGTCGAACAGCTTGTTGAGCTACAGAAAGCTGAATACGAGCGGCGGGACAAGGAGAAAGCCCAAGAAGGTGCAGGTGCAGCAAGTAAGAAGAGACCCGGTCGGGGAGGACGCCGCAGCAAGGCCAAGTAGCGGCAAGGAAACAGACCTCCCCGTGGCCGCGACAAAGAAGAAGATGAAGATGAAGATGACGAGGACTATGAAGATGATGAAGCTGATGAGCAGGAGTTTCAAAAGGCAACAGAGGTCCTTTGCGTCGACGGTGGTGCGTCTCTGCATACCTCACACCGCCAACTCAAGCAATGGATGCATGAGGTCAACGCAGCAGAACCATCCATAGAGTCACGCAAACCTCTGAAGTGGTCCAGCACGCCCATCATCTTTGACATTGAGGATCATCCTGATCGCATCACTGCGGTCGGGTGTTTGCCGATGTTGGTCTCACCAACCATCCGCAACCTCAAGGTCACAAAGATGCTGGTTGACGGCGGGGCCGGCCTGAATTTGATCTCCTCCACAGTGCTCCAGAAACTTCAAATCCCTGATAGCGAGCTCGAAGAAACTGGTACTTTCCAAGGAATCAACCCAGGAAGGAGCAAGCCCAAGGGAAGATCACGTTGCGGTAACCTTCGGCGGTGAGCTCAACTTCAGAACTGAGAGGTCACGTTCGACGTCGCCGATTTCCCATGCCCTACAATGGCATACTTGGCGTCCGGCACTAGCCAAGTTCATGGCCGCCTCTCACTATGCATACAACCTACTCAAGATGCCCGCCCGATAAGTGTCATTTTGTCCACGGCGACAAGAAGGATGCACTTATCTGCGCCGACAAGATTTACCGGATGCAGCAGCCGCGACGGATAGCAAACCACTTACCGCTGAAGCTCCGGGCGAAGAAGAAGACCACTGGGTTCGGCAAGAGCTCATTGCCCACTCCGCAAGCGCACCTCTTGAGTGCTGCGCTACCGTCGAGGACGCACCATCGAGCTCCACCGGCAAGTGCAACAAGACGATGACAGCTCCGCCAAAGACCAAGAAAGTGCCCGCCAAGGAGGACAGTGCTGGTGGTACCTTCACCATCAGTGCCACGCTTGATCCTAAATAGGAAGGCGAGCTCGTTGCTTTCCTGCGGGCGAATGTCGATGTGTTTGCATGGCAACCATCCGATATCCCCGGTGTTCCCAGGAAAGTAATTGAGCACCACCTAGCTGTCTGTCCTCACGCGCGGCCCGTCAAGCAAAAAGTTAGGAAACAGGCAGTGGAGTGCCAAGAGTTCATAGCAGAAGAAATCAATAAATTGGAAGCAGCAGGGCTTGTCAGAGGAGTCCTCCACCCCACGTGGTTGGCCAATCCGGTAGTGGTGCGCAAAGCTAATGGGAAATGGAGGCTTTGTATTGACTTCACAGATGTTAATAAAGCTTGTCCCAAGGACCCATTTCCCATGCCGCGTATCGACCAGATTGTTGACTCCACGGCTGGATGCGATCTGCTTTCATTTCTTGATGCATATTCAGGATATCATCAGATCTTCATGGCAGAAGAGGATGAAGAGAAAACCGCATTCATCACACCATGTGGCACGTACTGCTTTATACGGATGCCTTTCGGTTTGAAGAATGCTGGTTCAACCTTTGCAAGGGCAGCCCATGATGCTTTTGGACCACAGATACACAGAAATGTAGAAGCCTACATGGATGACATAGTGGTCAAGAGCAAGGACATTGCGACTCTGATTCAGGATTTGGATGAGACGTTTGCAAACCTGCACAAGATCAACCTCAGGCTCAACCCCGAGAAGTGCGTGTTTGGAGTCCCTTCCGGCAAGCTTCTCGGGTTCTTTGTATCTCAGCGGGGATGTCACGCCCAATATGTGACCCTATCCAAAAGGAACTCGACGGTCCCACCAAGGATAGACCCGCATATTGAAACGCTTTTGCAAGGTGGATATCATTACATCAACATTACATAATAGATGGGGATACATACATAAGGCACAAAAGCCACAAGAATACATCATCATCATATACGAGATCAACATCCGACTACGGATGAAACATAAACAAAAGCTCAAACGACATCCACCCTGCTAGCCCAGGCTGCCGGCCTAGAACCTATCCCCTGATCGAAGAAGAAGCAGAAGAAAAACTCCAAGGCAAGCGAACATCGCTCTCGCGTCATGATCATCGCAAACCTGTACCTGCAACTGGTGGTGTAGTAATCTGTGAGCCACGAGGACTCAGCAATCCCATTACCAAGGGTATCAAGACTAGCAAAGCTCAATGGGAAAGGAAGGGGTAAAGTGGTGAGGTTGCAGCAGCGACTAAGCATATATGGTGACTACCATCCGCAAATGAGAGCGAGAAGAGAAACAAAGGAACGGTCGTCAACTAGTAATGATCAAGAAGTGATCCTGAACTCCTACCTCGCCGACATAACCCGAAACCGTGTTCTCCTCTCGATCAACCCCGAAAAGAGACACTCACGGTTACGCACACGTTTGGTGTATTTTAATTAAGATCCACTTCGGGTTTTCTACAACCGGACATTAACAAATTCCCATCTGCCACATAACCGCGGGCACGGCTCTCGAAAGTTTATACCCTGCAGGGTGTCCCAACAGCCCATGATAAGCTCTCGCGATCAACGAAGGATATTCCTTCTCCCCGGGAAGACCCGATCAGTCTCGGAATCCCGGCTACAAGACATTTCACAGCAATAAAACAAGACCAGCAAAGCCGCCCGATGCACCGACAATCCCGATAGGAGCTGCACATATCTCGTTCTCGAGGCAACACCGGATGAGACATCCTCTGAGTAAAACCAAACCTCGAGTTGCCACGAGGGGCCCATGATCTACTCGGTTCGGGCCAGCACTTAGAGAAGCAACGGCCCGGGGGCTAAATAAAGATGACCCTTGGGTTAATTACTCCCAAGGAAAATATAGGTGGTGGTGAGGCAAATGGTAAAACCAATGTTGGGCCTTCTTTGAAAAGTCTTATTCAAAGCGAACTGTCAAGGGGTCCCATAAATCACCCGACCGCGTTAGGGACGCAAAATCCGGGAACATAATACCGATATGACGGAAACTAGGGCGGCAAGAGTGGAACAAAACACCAGGCATAAGGCCGAGCCTTCCACCCTTTACCAAGTATATAGATGCATTAATTAAATAAAATAATATTGTGATATCCCAACAAGTTAACATGTTCCAACAAGGAACAACATCTCCATGTTCCAACAAGGAACAAACTTCATCTTCACCTGCAACTAACAACGCTATAAGAGGGGCTGAGCAAAGCGGTAACATAGCCAGACAACGGTTTGCATAGGAAGGGTGTCAAAGGTTAGAGGTTCATGGCAATTTGGGATGGCTTGAGCAACAGGTAATAGGTAGCGCAGCATAGCGAAAGAACGAAGCAGCTAGCATAGCAATGATAGTAGTGAGATCCAGGGTAGCGGTCATCTTGCCTGAAATCCCGCAAGGAAGAAGAACGAGTCCATGAAGAAGATGAACGGATGAAGCCGAACCAAGCGTAGACGAACGAATCCTCACGATCGCAACGAAACAGGAACTAACAAGAAGAAGCACACAACATAGTAAACACCCCACACATGAACAAGACATGATGCACAAACAAGCATGATGCATGACAAATCTAGATGAGGCTACTCATGGCAAGAGATGATGCAAACAAGAACAACACATCAAGGCAAGTTTAAATGAGGCCGGGAACAACATATAACAATTCCGGTAAGTCCTCATATGCAAATTTCGAAATTGGTCCAGATCTGGATAAACCTTAAGTTCAAGTGGTTAAACAGCAAGTTAAGATGCGCCACGATGATCTACACGAAATTCTAGTCAAGTTACATATAAAGTTCATTAAATTCGGAGCTACGGCCTAGAAGATATGAGCAAAACAAGTTAAACATGACATTGATGCAAAATACATACAAACATCAAGCAAACACTTCAAAACAAGGATCCAACATGATAATATGAAACTACATGCAAAATCAAGCAAGTTTCATATAGAGCACACTCAAAACGGAGCAACGGTTCAACACATGCACACAATACAAGTCATAGCAACAATCTGTCCAAAACAGCAACTAAGCATATTGCAAGCATCAAAACAACATGCTACAGGACCTCAACACAATAACAAAAGGCATGGGCATGATGTACAGGTAAAGCATTACAAAAAATGAGAACTGAGCTACCTCCAGAAATGACTAGAACATGCTCAAAATGACATGGCAAGATTGCAACTTATAACAGTTTCAGACTTTGCAGAAATTAACATCAGGTTGCAATGTTAAGAGCTATGAAACAGCATGTTACAGGAACTTATCATGGCAAACAAAGGCATGGTATGAATCTACTCAAAGCATATAACAAAAGTCCTTTAGTGACCATAAGCCAAAAAGGATCAGAAAATATAGTGACACCCATGTCAATATTGAAAGTTTCGTTAACAGATTCAACAACATGGCATGTCAAAAACTGATAACAAGTAGGCATGTTTACAAGCTCAATGCACTCACTACAGAGCCTTATATGAAAAACTAAGCATACATACATCAAGAAGACATGGCATAGAAGATATACATGGCAAGAACAATAACATAGCATAAACGGATCAACCACAACAATCTTGGCAAAATTGAATAACATGTAAACAATCTGCCAGGAAACATTTGATAGCAAAAGTAGAGCTCGATTGACTCAAGCTAGACTACTCCATAATTGCAAACAAGGGCATGGATGGATAGAGCAAAACATGCTTTACAAAACATCCTTACTGAAGTATCTCAAAATATGTATGGATCTCTCGGTAGCATCAAGTTAACATGGCATCAAAATATCAGCAAAACAGGGCTGAAAACAGCAACATCAGGACACCTACTTTGCATGCTTGTGCTAGTCACCACATAGATCACAAAAATACATGGCATACACCCCTGGAAATATGGCATGGCATATTTCAAAACACATGTAGGACTCAAGTCCATAGGATGTACACATCAATCATGGCAAAAATAACAAAAGTGCAAGTTCTGTTAAGAAACAGAAACTAACATCACATAGCACTCTTGCAACAGCATTTCGGGCATCAAGATGAGCTCAAATGAAAATGATGCAAAGAAATGAAATGATCTACTCTTCGAGACGAACATTTTGACATATTACACGCGCAAAACGGAGCTACATGCACAGAGTTACGATGCGACAAAAATGGCACAAAATATCACATATTCAGGGACTTAGTCATTTTCAGAAAAAAAAAAACAGGCGGGCGTAGAAAGCTATATGACGCACAGGGCGCGGGATAGTGTCGGCTCACCACTGGGCTTCGGCCCAGGTCGCGGGAAGGGGCCGGCTGGGCTGGGCCTCGGCTTGTGAGGCCCACAGTGGCGCGAGGGGGAGGCGCAGCCGTCGTCCTCCCTCGATCCCGCACGGGACCGGGGAGACAGGGGCGGCGGCGGCGGTGGCGACGCCGCGAGGGCACGGGCCGGCGGGGAGGCTGCAGGCGCGGATCCGGCGGCGGCTCGCCGGATCTAAGCGCTTGGAAGACGAGGCGGCGGGGGCGCCCGGGTGAGGGACGGTCCGCTGCCGGCGCGGAGCTGAGGCGCTGGGCGCCAGCGGAGGAGCTCCGCCGGGCGGCGACCGGGCGCGAAGAGGCGGCGAGGTCAAGACGGCGGCCGGCGGCGAAAGGCAGCGGGCGCGGAAGGCGCGCTGGCTGGCCAGGCGGCGGCGGACGGGCCTAGCGGGTCCGCGATGGGCTTGGCGGGCCTCGGCGGCGCGCCCATGCGGGGGCACGTGGCGGCGCGAGAGTGGCTGCTTGGCGGCGGCGCGGAGTGTCCGCAGAAACGGACATGTCCGGCGACGGAGGTAGGAGATCTAGGGTTTCATCTGCGGGATTCATCCGCGAATTTCGGGGGGAGGGGCTTATTTATAGGTAGAGGGAGCTAGGAGAGACCAAATGAGGTGCGGTTTTCGGCCACGCGATCGTGATCGAACGACCGATAGCATGGAGGGGAGTTAGGTGGGTTTTGGGCCACTTTGGAAAGGGTGTTGGGCTGCACACAAAAGAGGGCTTTGCGGTTACCCGGTTAACCGTTGGAGTACCAAACAACCTCCAAATGATCCGAAACTTGACAGGCGGTCTACCGGTGCTATACCAAGGCCGTTTGACAAACCTCGGTCCATTCCGAGACCGTTTAACATCCGCACATGAAAAGAGGTAAAAGGGGGCGCCGGGAGACATGGGAGTGCCGGACTGCAAAACGGACAATGGGGAAAATGCTCGGATGCATGACACGAACACGTATGCAAAATGAAATGCACATGATGACATGATATGAAATGCAGATGATGACATGGCAAAGTGCAACACGCAAGCAAATGACATGGCAACGACGGCGAATAACTGGCGGACACCTGGCACATCGAATCCGGGGCGTTACAACACTCCTCCACTAACAAGAGATCTCGTCCCGAGATCTTAGGACCGAGACGGAAGGGAAAAAGGATGAGGTGAAACAAGAACTCAAAGAAGAAGCAAGGAATCGAGAGCACTCGAGAATAAGAGAGGAACGACGAGAATGACGAGAATCAAATGCTCACTAAATCAGATAGGCTATGAAACAACTCTTTCTAGCCGGAGTGGTTAGAATGAGAAAAGAAACGGATAAGACTGAAAGGATTTAGGCAGCACACTGGTTGAAAATGGAAGGATTAGAACATGAACTAGAGAGGATGGAATGATACTTGATGAAGACATGACACAAAACCTCCGGAAATAATTGAAATAGAAAGAAAAGAACTTAGAAGGAAGGATTGACTGGAGTTGTTGAGAAAATCAACAACGAAAGAATAAGCTTGATGTGGACTTATGGAAAACATCTCAAAATTAATGAGGTGATAACCGACCACAAGCGGAAAATATTGAATAGCTGAGAAGAACGAAGAAATGCAAAACTCCACTTCAAAAGAATATGGAGAATTAATTACACTTCAAGATGCGAGAAGAAAAGATACTTGAACTCCACCAACAAGAATCTTTATGAACTCTTGAAGAATGAATTAAATCATGAAGAACCACCATGAAGAACTCCGGTAACAAAAGGATGATGAGATAGAATGAAGGAGGAAAGAATAAGATGAGCATTGCGATGATTTAGATGGAGGTTCCGACGAAATGGCCGAGGAAACTGAACTCCGGATAAGAAAAGATGGAAATACTTGGAACTAGAATTTATTCATTACGAACAAACTCCGAAGGAAAGGATTAATCAGCTTGGATGAAATAAGAATAAGATTTATTGTATGCTTATCCTTCACCAAATTAAATTGATGACCAACAATGGATTTTTCTCGATGAAAAGGATTGAGAAGTGACATAACGCAAACTTGGGAAGGACTTCATGAATCACCGGTAGGTTGAAAAGAACGAATGAATTAAAATGATAGTGAAAGAAAAATAATCTTGAATGAACCACCGTAAGAAATGAAAATGAACGAAGAGAAGAGAACGAATCGCCGGAAAGAATTCGAAATAACTGATGAAAAAGAAATAATCACCGGGAAGAATTAGAAAAGCACGAAGATACTTGAGGGAATTTAGAGAAAAGAGATCGAAGAGATCGCGAACTTATTAACGAATGCTTGAACGCAGCACCCGAAGAATATTGAGACGAACGAAGGGGCACGAATATAGAATAACTGAGAGAACGAAGCTGAAAACTTGGAACGAAGAAATATTCCGAAAAGATGACCTCCGGATGATCGAGAGGGAAAGCAACACCTGAAATACTCCGGATGGATGAAAAGAATTGCACAACCGGAAACAATTAGATAGGATAACATCGAGCTAGCACCATGAATCTCCGGGAGAACGGACAAGATTTAGAGGAAAAAAAAATTCTCTTCAATCTTCAAATGACGACGATAAACACCACCAAAATAACTGAGATACTCCGGGAGAATGGAAAGCGAAGAGGTTGAGCCAACAATGAAATGATTTGAAATCGATCTTGAAAAAGGCATCTGACTGATGAAATTCATACTTACGTCACACTTGAAAAGGATTTGAGAATAACTCCGGGGGAATTAAAAGAGTCAGGTAAGATCCTGGGAAAGACCTGTGGGTTAGGGCCCAGTAAAAGAAAACACCGTTGGAAAGGGATGTTGAACAGATAGATGATGCACCGGAACAATTGAAATATTTGACTAAGGTGACAACCTCGAACTAATTGGAACACAGACGAATCTCCTGAGATGACTTGAACCTTCCGGAAGGATAAACTGGCGAGAGGCGAACGAGCAGGGAAAACACTTGAGCCGAGGAAAGAATATGATGAACCTGAATAACTTGAATTGAATCCGCCGGAAAAGAAAAGAGATGAAGAATGTCGTACAAAACGAGAATTCACCGGTCGAAATAATTGACGAAAGACTGAAGAGACTCCACACGGATGAAATAGATGGTCGAGAGTGAGGAAAACTCCGGGAAGAAAAGGGTGGGAGGGCGGGAAAACAAAGGCAACTTGGAACGGGGAACGGACGACTAACTTGAAGAGAAAACACCAATTGAAATAATTGATGAAAGAAAGCAAAGACTTCGCACGAGTAGAATGGATACTCGATTACGGACTCCGGTTCCGAGAAGAAGAACAGGGAGGAAGGGTGGGAAAAACAAAGACAACTTCGGACAGGGAAACAACATCGATCGAAAATAGCTGAGGATTGAACTTGCAAAGATGAAGGGGTTCGAGTTGACTTGACCGGAAAAGCACCGGATGAAAAGAGCTGAGGAACAACTACCGGAAAACCAACTGCGTGATCCTAAAGAAAAATTTGAAGGGGAAGAGGAGTAATTCAAAACACCTACGTCAAGATTCCTCACCAGAGCGACGAAGGGGCAGAGGAGTAAAAAGAATTCCTACTCTCCGATATAGCTAGACTCCGAAAATAGTTTTCTTCTAGACTCAACAACGGCCAAACTACACGATCAATCAAGGGGGCTCCTAGGGTCGGTCGAGGCTCTGATACCAACTTGTCACGCCCAATATGTGACCCTATCCAAAAGGAACTCGACGGTCCCACTAAGGATAGACCCGCATATTGAAACGCTTTTGCAAGGTGGATATCATTACATCAACATTACATAATAGATGGGGATACATACATAAGGCACAAAAGCCACAAGAATACATCATCATCATATACGAGATCAACATCCGACTACGGATGAAACATAAACAAAAGCTCAAACGACATCCACCCTGCTAGCCCAGGCTGCCGGCCTAGAACCTATCCCCTGATCAAAGAAGAAGCAAAAGAAAAACTCCAAGGCAAGCGAACATCGCTCTCGCGTCATGATCATCGCAAACCTGTACCTGCAACTGGTGGTGTAGTAATCTATGAGCCACGAGGACTCAGCAATCCCATTACCAAGGGTATCAAGACTAGAAAAGCTCAATGGGAAAGGAAGGGGTAAAGTGGTGAGGTTGCAGCAGCGACTAAGCATATATGGTGACTACCATCCGCAAATGAGAGCGAGAAGAGAAACAAAGGAACGGTCGTCAACTAGTAATGATCAAGAAGTGATCCTGAACTCCTACCTACGTCAGACATAACCCAGAAACCGTGTTCTCCTCTCGATCAACCCCGAAAAGAGACACTCACGGTTACGCACACGGTTGGTGTATTTTAATTAAGATCCACTTCGGTTTTCTACAACCGACATTAACAAATTCCCATCTGCCACATAACCATGGGCACGGCTCTCGAAAGTTTATACCCTGCAGGGGTGTCCCAACTTAGCCCATGATAAGCTCTCGCGATCAACGAAGGATATTCCTTCTCACCGGGAAGACCCGATCAGTCTCGGAATCCCGGCTACAAGACATTTCACAGCAATAAAACAAGACCAGCAAAGCCGCCCGATGCACCGACAATCCCGATAGGAGCTGCACATATCTCGTTCTTAGGGCAACACCGGATGAGACATCATACGAGTAAAACCAAACCTCGAGTTGCCACGAGGGGCCCCCGATCTACTGGTTCGGGCCAGCACTTAGAGAAGCACTGCCCGGGGGGCTAAATAAAGATGACCCTTGGGTTAATTACTCCCAAGGAAAATATAGGTGGTGGTGAGGCAAATGGTAAAACCAATGTTGGGCCTTCTTTGCTGAAAAGTCTTATTCAAAGCGAACTGTCAAGGGGTCCCATAAATCACCCGACCGCGTTAGGGACGCAAAATCCGGGAACATAATACCGATATGACGGAAACTAGGGCGGCAAGAGTGGAACAAAACACCAGGCATAAGGCCGAGCCTTCCACCCTTTACCAAGTATATAGATGCATTAATTAAATAAAATAATATTGTGATATCCCAACAAGTTAACATGTTCCAACAAGGAACAACATCTCCATGTTCCAACAAGGAACAAACTTCATCTTCACCTGCAACTAACAACGCTATAAGAGGGGCTGAGCAAAGCGGTAACATAGCCAGACAACGGTTTGCATAGGAAGGGTGTCAAAGGTTAGAGGTTCATGGCAATTTGGGATGGCTTGAGCAACAGGTAATAGGTAGCGCAGCATAGCGAAAGAACAAAGCAGCTAGCATAGCAATGATAGTAGTGAGATCCAGGGTAGCGGTCATCTTGCCTGAAATCCCGCAAGGAAGAAGAACGAGTCCATGAAGAAGATGAACGGATGAAGCCGAACCAAGCGTGAGCGAACGAATCCTCACGATCGCATAGCGAAACAGAACTAACAAGAAGAAGCACACAACATAGTAAACACCCACACATGAACAAGACATGATGCACAAACAAGCATGATGCATGACAAATCTAGATGAGGCTACTCATGGCAAGAGATGATGCAAACAAGAACAACACATCAAGGCAAGTTTAAATGAGGCCGGGAACAACATATAACAATTCCGGTAAGTCCTCATATGCAAATTTCGAAATTGGTCCAGATCTGGATAAACCTTAAGTTCAAGTGGTTAAACAGCAAGTTAAGATGCGCCACGATGATCTACACGAAATTCTAGTCAAGTTACATATAAAGTTCATTAAATTCGGAGCTACGGCCTAGAAGATATGAGCAAAACAAGTTAAACATGACATTGATGCAAAATACATACAAACATCAAGCAAACACCTCAAAACAAGGATCCAACATGATAATATGAAACTACATGCAAAATCAAGCAAGTTTCATATAGAGCACACTCAAAACGGAGCAACGGTTCAACACATGCACACAATACAAGTCATAGCAACAATCTGTCCAAAACAGCAACTAAGCATATTGCAAGCATCAAAACAACATGCTACAGGACCTCAACACAATAACAAAAGGCATGGGCATGATGTACAGGTAAAGCATTACAAAAAATGAGAACTGAGCTACCTCCAGAAATGACTAGAACATGCTCAAAATGACATGGCAAGATTGCAACTTATAACAGTTTCAGACTTTGCAGAAATTAACATCAGGTTGCAATGTTAAGAGCTATGAAAAAGCATGTTACAGGAACTTATCATGGAAAACAAAGGCATGGTATGAATCTACTCAAAGCATATAACAAAAGTCCTTTAGTGACCATAAGCCAAAAAGGATCAGAAAATATAGTGACACCCATGTCAATATTGAAAGTTTCGTTAACAGATTCAGCAACATGGCATGTCAAAAACTGATAACAAGTAGGCATGTTTACAAGCTCAATGCACTCACTACAGAGCCTTATATGAAAAACTAAGCATACATACATCAAGAAGACATGGCATAGAAGATATACATGGCAAGAACAATAACATAGCATAAACGGATCAACCACAACAATCTTGGCAAAATTGAATAACATGTAAACAATCTGCCAGGAAACATTTGATAGCAAAAGTAGAGCTCGATTGACTCAAGCTAGACTACTCCATAATTGCAAACAAGGGCATGGATGGATAGAGCAAAACATGCTTTACAAAACATCCTTACTGAAGTATCTCAAAATATGCATGGATCTCTCGGTAGCATCAAGTTAACATGGCATCAAAATATCAGCAAAACAGGGCTGAAAACAGCAACATCAGGACACCTACTTTGCATGCTTGTGCTAGTCACCACATAGATCACAAAAATACATGGCATACACCCCTGGAAATATGGCATGGCATATTTCAAAACACATGTAGGACTCAAGTCCATAGGATGCACACATCAATCATGGCAAAAATAACAAAAGTGCAAGTTCTGTTAAGAAACAGAAACTAACATCACATAGCACTCTTGCAACAGCATTTCGGGCATCAAGATGAGCTCAAATGAAAATGATGCAAAGAAATGAAATGATCTACTCTTCGAGGGGAACATTTTGACATATTACACGCGCAAAACGGAGCTACATGCACAGAGTTACGATGCGACAAAAATGGCACAAAATATCACATATTCGGGGACTTAGTCATTTTCAGAAAAAAAAAACAGGCGGGCGTAGAAAGCTATATGACGCACAGGGCGCGGGATAGTGTCGGCTCACCACTGGGCTTCGGCCCAGGTCGCGGGAAGGGGCCGGCTGGGCTGGGCCTCGGCTTGTGAGGCCCACAGCGGCGCGAGGGGGAGGCGCAGCCGTCGTCCTCCCTCGATCCCGCACGGGACCGGGGAGACAGGGGCGGCGGCGGCCGGTGGCGACGCCGGCGAGGGCACGGGGCCGGCGGGGAGGCTGCAGGGCGCCGGATCCGGGCGGCGGCTCGCCGGATCTAGGCGCGGGGAAGACGAGGCGGCGGAGGGCGCCCGGGTGCGGACGGTCCGCTGCGGCGGCGCCATGAGGCGCTGGGCGCCGGCGGGAGGAGCTCCGGCGGGCGGCACCGGGCGCGAAAGAGGTGGCGAGGTCAAGACGGCGGCCGGGCGGCGGCGGGCAGCGGGCGCGAAGGCGCTTGTGGCCAGCGGGCGGCGGCGGACGGGCCCCATGGTCTGATGGGCTTGGCGGGCTCGGCGGCGGGCGCCCATGGTGGGCACGTGGCGGCGCGAGAGTGGCTGCTGGCGGCGGCGCGGGAGTGTCCGGCAGGAAACGGACATGTCCGGCGACGGAGGTAGGAGATCTAGGGTTTCATCTGCGGGATTCATCCGCGAATTTCGGGGGGAGGGGCTTATTTATAGGTAGAGGGAGCTAGGAGAGACCAAATGAGGTGCGGTTTTCGGCCACGCGATCGTGATCGAACGACCGAGAGCATGGAGGGGAGTTAGGTGGGTTTTGGGCCACTTTGGAAGGGGTGTTGGGCTGCACACAAAAGAGGGCTTTGCGGTTACCCGGTTAACCGTTGGAGTACCAAACGACCTCCAAATGATCCGAAACTTGACAGGCGGTCTACCGGTGCTATACCAAGGCCGCTTGACAAACCTCGGTCCATTCCGAGACCGTTTAACATCCGCACATGAAAAGAGGTAAAAGGGGGCGCCGGGAGACATGGGAGTGCCGGATTGCAAAACGGACAACGGGGAAAATGCTCGGATGCATGACACGAACACGTATGCAAAATGAAATGCACATGATGACATGATATGAAATGCAGATGATGACATGGCAAAGTGCAACACGCAAGCAAATGACATGGCAACGACGGCGAATAACTGGCGGACACCTGGCGCATCGAATCCGGGGCCTTACAGGGGAATTGAAGCCAACCCCGACAAGATCAAGGCCATTGAGCAGATCGAAGCACCAAAGCGCGTTAAGGATGTCAGGAGGCTTGCCGGTTGCGTGGCTGCTCTCAGCAGGTTCATTTCTAAGTCTGCTGAGCGCGCCCTGCCGTTTTTCAAGATTTTGAAAAAGGCAGGTCCAATGAAATGGACTCCCGAAGCGGAGGCTGCGCTGCAGGACTTGAAGAGATACTTGTCCTCCACTCCAATACTTGTCGCACCTAAACCACAAGAGAAGTTGTTGCTGTATATAGCGGCGACCAATCAAGTGGTTAGTGCTGCGTTAGTAGCGGAGAGGGAGGCGGATGATGAGCCGCAACCGAGGCAGGTGCGTCCAGCGACAAGCGGGGTTTCGCCGTCAAGCTCCAGATCCGACAACGACGGATCAGCGCAGGTTGCGACAAGATACGGAAGAAGATGGTGCGAGTGCCCAAAGATACTTTGTCGGTTCCCTCTGCGAGGCTAGATCGAGATACTCGGTGTGCGCGGCTGCTTTTCGGCCTGCTCATGGCCTCGAGAAAGCTGCGCCATTACTTCCAAGCACATGAGATAACAGTTGTCACTCGCTTTCCGCTAAAGAGGATTTTGCAAAATCCAGAAGCAACAGGCAGGATTGTTGAGTGGGCACTGGAACTGTTGAGCTTTGGTCTCAAGTTCGAAAGCACTTCAACTATCCAGAGCAGGGCATTGGCAGAATTCATAGCAGAGTGGACGCCAACGCTGGATGAAGAGATTCCAGAGACAGGCATCCCCGTCAAGGAGGCAAATAAAGAATGGTTGATGTACTTTGACGGTGCCTTCTCGCTGCAAGGCGCCGGTGCCGGCGTGCTGCTTATCGCACCCACCGAGGAACACCTCAAATACATAGTCCAAATGCACTTCCCCAAGGAACAAGCAACAAATAATACTGCAGAGTATGAAGGCTTGCTCGCCGGTCTCAGGATTGCGATAGACCTTGGGATTAAGAAGCTCATTGTCAGGGGAGACTCACAACTTGTCGTCCGCCAAGTAAATAAAGATTACCAAAGTCCGTTGATGGAAGCATACGTCGATGAAGTGAGGAAGCTGGAAGAGCACTTTGAAGGCCTGCAAATGGAACACGTTCCAAGAGCACAGAATGATATAGCTGATGGCCTCTCCAAATGTGCCGCACTTAAGTTGCCTGTGGAACCAGGGATTTTTGTGCTCAAGCTGACTCAGCCAACCGTGACACCATCAACAGGGCAGAGCAAGAAGAGAAAATTGGTTTCCGGCGACTACTTTCCGGCAGAGCTCTCCGAAGCCGCCGCCAAGAAGGTCCCTAGAACCAATGCAAATATCACTGAGGAGCAGTCTGCTCCGACAAACCACGCAGTTTGTATCGTTGAAGCAAACGCTCCCGACAAGCTTAGCTCCGGCAAGCTTGACGGGGATCATCGAGCTCCGGCGGACCAGCGGGTCCTTGCCGTAGAAGCTGATGGTCCCGAAGTGACTGATGAGCCTTTAGTCCTTGTTGTCGAGCCACAGGCTCCAACATGGGCACAGCAGATCGTCCATTTCCTTCAGACAGGAGAACTTCCCGAAGAGCAAGAAGAAGCGGAAAAAGTAGCCCGGCAGTCAAGTATGTACCAGTTTGTTGATAACATCCATGCATGTATGAGACTCAACGGGTGAAATTGAAGTGTATTTGCTGGAAAGATGGACGAGAAGCTGTTGGCGGAGATACACGGAGGCATATGTGGTCACCACATTGGCGCAAGAGCACTTGCCGAAAAAGCTTTCCGCAAGGTTTCTTCCGGCGAAGCCCTCTAGGATGCAACTGCACAAGTAACCAAGTGTGAAGCGTGCGGCCCATTCAAGACAGATACACCAGCCAGCTCAAGCTCTCGGGACGATCCCTTTATCCTGGCCCTTCTCGATGCTGGGCTCGACATCTCGGCCCCTTCCCCGAAGCTGTCGGGGCTTTGAGTACTTATGCGTCGCAATCGACAAGTTCACAAAGTGGCGGAAGTGGAACCAGTGAGGAAGGTGACAGCACGTCGGCCGTCAAGTTCTTCAGTCAATTGTTTGCCGTTTTGGGATTCCTAATCGGATCATCACCGACAACGGCACACAGTTCACGAGTCGCACCTTCATGCAGTACGCCCAAGATCTTGGTGCCAAGATCTGCTTCGCTTCCGTTGCTCATCTGAGAAGCAACGGTCAAGCAGAGAGGGCAAACGCTGAAGTGCTACGAGGACTCAAGACCAGAACTTTCGACAGGCTGCACAAGTGCGGAAGGAACTGGATCGAGGAGCTGCGAGTGGTTCTTTGGTCGATCAGGACGACGCCAAATCGAGCCACTGGCCAGACACCCTTTGCTCTAGTCTACGGAGCAGAGGCAGTTCTCCCCACGGAACTCGTATACGGGTCACCTCGAGTGCTCGCTTATGATGAGCTTGAGCAAGAGCAGCTGCGGCAAGATGACGCGGTGCTCCTCGAGGAAGATCGTCTTCAGGCTGCTGTACGAGCTGCTCGTTACCAGCAAGCTTTGCGTCGCTACCATAGCCGCAAAGTTAATTCCAGAAGCTTCGAGGAAGGCGACCTTGTTCTTCGGCGCGTTCAATCCGCCAAGAATTCCAACAAGTTGACGCCGAAGTGGGAAGGCCCTTATCGGGTAAAATGAGTCACTAGGCCCGGCGTTGTCCACCTTGAGACCGAAGACGGCTTTCCGGTGAGCAATTCCTGGAACATAGAGCATCTTCGCAAGTTTTACCCATGAGGCGCGGTTGCCGGAACCCGTTCCGGCAACCACCCTTTTGTACAAGTCTTGCCGCTGTTGCATGTGATCCTTTGTACAAAGCCGGGCGCAGACCCCGTGCATCAGTAAAGCCTATGGTTGCGCGCATTTTTGTTAATACATGCCTTCATAATTAAATATGCATGTGTTTACTAACATCTTGTGCAGCACCCGCACCCGGTAAGCGATAGTGAGCTATTAGGCTCCATAACTTTCTTTTTCTCTTCTTTCTTCTCAAACAAGAAGAAGGTTCATCCACCCACAAGTTAACCGGGGGGAGAGAAGGAGATAGTGGTGTTGGCCGACAAGCGTCGCTCGAGGAACTGTCGCTTTGCCGGAAGACGGACAACAGAAAAGCTAAGTTGCTAAGTTTAAGCGACCAGTTTTAAATTTTTAAGTTATCTTCCTCGAACGATAGTACTTTGTATGGAAAACCTGTGCGCGGAGGAACCAAATCGTGACTGGTCGCGCCCTTATTTTGTTTCGAGTCCGCTGAACGACTTAAGTGAGCTGCGACTAGTCCGCGACGAGGTTGCTTGTCGGTAGCGACCCGCCAGACAGAGCTGCTGAAGTTCCGCGACTTTCGGCGCCATGGCAAGGGTGCCTGCACCGGCAAGTTTCCCTAAAAAGCGTAGGGTGAAAACATACAAGGGAAGAAATCGAGTAAAGGAAATAACGTTGCATTCGATTGCCTAAGATAGTATATATTGCAAAAATAACCTATCATGGCACTAGCTAAATTGTTCTCGGAACTGAAATAACAGCGAAGAGAAGAAAGGTGCGCCGGCGTCCAAGCCCCGGCAAGCTAAAGTTGCCGGAGGCCGCGGCAAGCCGGAGTTGCCGGGGGCTGCGGCAAGCTAGAATTGCTGGAGGCTGTGGTATCAGATAAGCCCTTCATCCTTCTTCAAACATCCCTCTTTCATTAAAAACATTCTTCTCGGATACAGTCCGTGGAGAGTGAAAAACATGAAAGAGAGGATTACAAGTTCTTAAATGCAGATAAGGCCCGAAGGCTTACAAATTAAAAAGATAAGATGCCCGTAATCCCTTTTCTGTCCCTATCTTCGGGAGGTAGGTTGAGGAGGTGGGAAGGGCAAAGGAGCGCCTCTGCTGAGCTACAGTGCGAAAGGCACCAAGAGAACATGCCGGGGCTCTCCAAGGCTTGACGGGATGGCGGCGACGGAAGCTCGAGCTCAGGACGGGCGGCAGGACGTCGGCCGCTGTCGAGGCACTCGCCTCGTACTCCCATTTGACGGCCTTGTCGCCATCCCTCTTCCCCTTCGCCGCCTCCCCACGCCAGCCACCCAAGGAGACAACCCGGGGAGTTCAAGGCGCCCGGCGACACGGATGATGGGGTCGCCGGTGGCGCAGGCGGCGCCCGACAACTAGTCGGGCCCGCTACCTCGTCGTCGCTGTCGCTCTCCTCCTCGCCACTCGCTGAGGAGGAATCGTCACTGCCGGAGGAGCTATCCACGCAGCACCTCACCCGAAAGTGCCAAGATCCCTAAGACCTTGACGGAGAGGAGATCACCCTCCATTAACTTAAAATGGAGGTAAACCCCTTGACAGGTTGTGGATGCGGCTAACGTCTTCCACCCACGATCAAGATACATCACATTAGGGGCTGGGAATACAACGCGACTCGCGTGCCGCTGATCCCACAGCCCTCATGTGCAACCTCAATGTCTCGGGCGGATCCGACTCCATCGCCATCGCGAACGGAGCTGGAAGCCGGAGACGACGACGAGGCGCCCGGCGCAGCTTGACGAAGAACTCGCAAGGGTCGTCCCCCGTGTGGACCGCCGCTGGGAAAGGGACCGCCGGCGGGGGCGGAGACGACACGCCGCCCCGCCCGCCTCTTCCCTGAGCGCCTCTGGCTCGTCCACGACCTCGCCCCCGGAGAGGAACCGCCGACGGAGGCGGAGACGGCGCACCGCCTCGTCCGCCTCTCCCTCGGGCTCCCCGGCCTCGTCCACGACCTCGCCCCCTCCCTCTTCCCCTTGCGGCTGGCCCTGCCTCCCCGGGCGTGGGATTGGGAGGGGTGCGCTGCCTAGCTGCAACCCTCGCCGCCACCGATGGAGAACCAAGGTTCCCTTTCTCCATGGCAAATGGGAGAGAGGGAAGCAGAAGCTGAAGAAAAGAAGGGACGGGAGAGTGCGAGCTTCTGCGCCCCCCTTCCGACCTTCTTAAAAAGAAGCAAGGCGGGGGCTCGGCCGCCCCGCTCGGCGAATCAAGGCACAGGAAGAGCAGGGAATCAGGACAGACCTGCTGCCTCTGCTCACGATGGCCCAGATTCCCGCTTCCACCGCCCGTGACCCCGAGTGCATGGGAACCACGTGGCGGAGACGCAGAACTGAGGCGATAGATGAAGCGACCTCGCACGCCGCCCACTTCACCCACGACGCAGAGAAACGCGGTAGGCGCGTGCCGTTCGTGGGAGATGTGGTGGGTCCAAGGCAAGTAACGGCGTAATCAAGACCACGCGCGCCCGTGCACTGTTTTGGGCCTGGCCCAACAGAGCTTGGCGCCGTGTGTGGCCCAGGCTCGGGGGCTCCTGTCGGTGTACTAGAATAGGGGTACCCTAGTACCCCGAACCCGTGCACGGACAGTGGCAGCGCCCCGCGGCCGGGCCGGCCTGTTGGCCGCCAAGATCCTCAGCAGCTCCCTTGGAGCCATTCAAGAACAAAGTAGTCAAGACCCCGGAAAGAGAAGCTTGCCGGGAAGGCCACCTAGGGCGCAAAGGAAACAAGGCCCCGGCAAGAGGAGCTTGCCGGGAAGGCTTGGCGGGAGCTGAACCCCCATGCGCGACAAGGTTCCCGCCGCGGCAAGACGCTTGCCGGGGCGGGCGACCTCTCTTCATCTCCGCTCCAGCTCACCCGCCAACGTGTCACCACGGGGCTCCCCCAAGTACGTGTGTCGGTGGGCTGTGCAGCCAGCGGGGAGTAGCGACAAACAGCGCTGACAAGCCACCATCATGGCGAACGGAGGCGCACTTAACGGTCCCTGTTACACTGTTCGAGCGACTGAGACGGGCATTGATGACTCTTGTCCCTTGCCGTCAGAGTTAGGTATAGGTTACTGTACAAAGCGGTGTACCTACCTAAGTTTTTACCATTGTAACCTTGTCTATTTGCCACATGTGGTAACCCCTTGTGTCTATAAAAGGAGGTCCAAGGGCAACGTAGAAGGGGTTCGATTCAGCTGGGTTTCTAGTCTAGCTCCAGCTTAGTTCATCACACTCAAGTTAGGTCTTGTAGCCAGCATTGCTCCCTAGCAAGAACACAGGATAATCCACAAAGCAGCAGTAGGAGTATTATCTCTCCGGGGAGCTCCGAAGCTGGGTAAAAACCCTCTCTTGTGCATCGCCTCGACCCGCTCTTTGTGCAGTCTCCGCCCGCCTCCGAACCACAAAGGGACCCAGGTCCCGTAGGTGCTCGTGGGGCACGATCAGCTCTCACCCCCGACATGATATTGTGGATGTTTACAAGAGTGGATCTACCACGAGATCAAGGAGGCTAAACCCTAGAAGCTAGCCTATGGTATGATTGTAAGGGTTGTTGTTCTGTCCTACGGACTAGAGCCATCCAGTTTATATAGACACCGGAGAGGGCTAGGGTTACATAGAGTCGGTTACAATGGTAGGAGATCTACATATCCGTATCGCCAAGCTTGCCTTCCACGCCAAGGAAAGTCCCATCCGGACATGGGGCGAAGTCTTCAATCTTGTATCTTCATAATCTTGGAGTCCGGTTGATGATGATAGTCCGGCCGATGATGGTAGTCCGGCTATCCGGACACCCCCTAATCTGGGACTCCCTCAGTAGCCCCTGAACCAGGCTTCAATGACGATAAGTCCGACGCGTATATTGCTTGGCATTGCAAGGCGGGTTCCTCCTCCGAATGATAGAAGATTGTGAACACCAGGATAGTGTCCGGCTCTGCAAAATAAATTCCACATTCCACCGTAGAGAGAATAACATATACACAAGTTCAATCTGCTGACGTTTTCTGCGGCATGACGTCACGTCACTACCAAGCCATTATTTAAACCGTTTTTTACTCTACCACCTCAGCGCATTTAGTGAAGCGGTTTCCTTGGCACGTCTTGTCGAAGCAGAGATCGTGTTCCCCCTTAATCCGGGATTCTCATCAATACGGACATGGTAACCCAACCGCGCCCGTCGCCACGCCCCTATCGGCGGCGAGTCCCAAACGGTCACGGAGACGGCTCTTGGTATTCTCCCTCTTTATAACGGGACCAAGGCTCGTCTATTTTCTTCAATCCTTCATCGAATCCTCTCCCGCTCCAAGTTCCAGCACCTAGAGCTCCAGATTGAGCGCTTGGACTTCAACGATGTCCGGTTCCGACCTCGTGGTCGGTGGATGCCCTCCTCCGTCACGGAGGAGGACGTGCTAAAGCTGCGGAGGCCAAGTACCGGTTTATGAGATTTCAGACAGGTTGCTGCCGAAGGGCAGGCCATCCCCACCCCCGAGCCCGGCGAGTATGTCGTTTTTGTATCCCACCTCCGTCGGGGTTTAGGCTTCCCGATGGATCTTTTGTGAGAGGGCTCATGTTTTACTATGGGTTGGAATTCCACGATTTGGCTCCGGAGTCCATCCTCCATATTTCCGCATTTATTGTCGTCTATGAAGCCTTCCTCCGCGTCACCCCTCACTTCGGCCTGTGGCTGAAGACCTTCAATGTGGCGCCGAAGATGATCGGGGGGCGTCAAGCGGAGTGTGGCGGGGCGGCCATAAGTAGGAGGGCCGATGCCCCGTGGCCCGCTGGCTCCTTCCAAGAGGAGCTCGGCCCGTGGCAGCAAGAGTGGTTCTATATTACCGTTCCGAGGGGCCGCAGACAAAAGCCGCCGCCCTTATTCCGCCCGGGACCTCCACGACGGTTGATGTCGTGGGTCAACCAAGGGCTCAACCGGGGGTCGTCAAAGGACGTGCCCCTACTGCAGGGCCGGATTCGAGATCTCCAAACGAGGGAGGTCGATATGGTGGTGGTGATGCAGGTTATGCTGATTAGGCGTCTCCCGCCCTGCAAACGCCGCCCTCTCCGGCTATGGGAGTTCAATCCGGAGGGCCCACGGATTCTTCAACACTTCATGGGTATGACACCTCTGGAGATGTACAAATTATTCTTCGGATCGCAAGAGGTGCGTCCGGAATTGACCGAGGATGCTGGCCTAAGCTGCAATCGCCCGGATACTCAAGTAAGTAGTTCCGAGTCCGGACACACCGTTTCTTGGCCTTTCGATGATTTGCCTTATAACCAACTTCCTTCTACACAGGAGTGGATAGCGGAAGCAAAATTGATATGGTGTCGGCCCCCTCCCGAGACCGCGCGGATCCGTGTTGGTCCGGATGCTTGAGGTTGCTCCTTGAGAGGAAGGCGAAGGGGAAAGCAGAAAGCTACCGCCTCGCCTAAGGAGGCTCTTGAAAGAGGGGGATCGAGAATCCCTCCTCCAAGGGGAGAAGAGGACTGCCTCCGAGGACCGGGGCAAAAGCCCCTAAGCGGGGAAGAAATCTTCGCCAGAGGGTCCTGCGTCCGGGAGGCCCGTCCGCACAATCTCCCTTAAAGAGTCAGCCTCCAACGAGCCGTAAGTAGAAAGAAAGGAGTTTTATAATAAGGGACATCCCTATTTGTGCTTCGAGGATAACTAAAGTTTTACCTTGTAGTTCGGATCTCCGTCCTTCGCAAATGAGCTCGTCTTCGGGGACCTTCGTCCGGAGATGATGGAGAGCGAGACGCCCGTCCGGGCGCTTGTCGGATAGGGCGGACGAGCCTGAAGTGTCGCCACGGAGGAGCCCCGGTTTGGTAAAGCCGGATAGTTCGGCGCCAACCGGTGTCTGGTGAAGGATCTGCTTGAGAAGGCGTCTATCTCGAAGGTCACCATGCATTGATGAGCATGGTGATTGAAAGGATTTCATCCGGCCAAGGCGGGTTACTGTCTGCCGCCGAGGAGTTTGTTGGCGGGGTTTGAGGTACGTAAAATGACACACCGTTTAACAGTTTGCATATATAATGCACCTGTATGGATAGTAGCCCACGAGACTCGGTAGGTTGTCGAAATCGACAGCGCGTCGAGGATCAAAATCGCAGGTTTAAATTTCCGTCGTGCCGATGCAGGTGGCGGGTTGTCCGGGGACAGCGGACCGACGGAGTTGCTGAACTAAAGCGGCAACTTGCTGCTGCGGATCACGGACATCACGCTGGTCAGCAGCGACTTGATGAGTCGCAAGGTAATTGTTCTGTCGCGGTCACTTGGTAAGGGAGCGAAGCTAGCTCCTTACAACATGTTCGTGAAATGCAGATAGTGCCGCTGCTGTGGAGAGCCTTCGGGCGAACTTGCTCAAGCCAAGGAGCAGGCGGAAGGAGTAATCTGGCGACCTCGAGGGCGGCCGAGGAGTTAGCGGCGAAAGGGTCGCCTGCTGCGGAGCGGGGAAGAGATGGCGAAATGGCCTTGAAGTTAAAAGATGCTACCGACCGCAATGAGGCTCTAGGGAAGGAGCGCCTAGCGGGGCAAGAAGACCTGGGGAAGGCCATCGCCGAAGCCAAGGATGCCCGCTCTGCAATGCGGGCTATAAAGGAGGAGCTGCGCCAGGCCAGAGATATTGTAGCTGGCAAGCCTTTTCTGCTGCGCCGAAGGTTTACGGATCCAAAGTATGCTCAGCTGGGCCAACTGTGGGGTCCAGAGGACCCTTATATGGACTTAGCAGCAAGTGCGGCGGATGCCGTTGTGCATTTTCGAAGCGGAAGGATCACAAGACGGAAGAGCTGTTTTGGTCTCAATTCCATAGTCCGGGCGTTCACTTCCGCTGACCGACCGTTTGGCGAGTGGGCTGAGCTAAATAGGTTGTCCGGCTTGCTATGACGGATATAGTGACCCATATCCGGCGGATAGGCCCGAGCCAAGAGTTACTTTGGCTTATTGCAGCAATTTCTTGGGGCGGTGCCGCATATCAAGGCGATGAAGCGGTCGGCCTGCATAGAGGGTGCGTGGATGGCACTCGCCCGTGTGAAGACACATTGGACAGAAATGGATGCCACCGCTGTTGCGACCCCGGGTTCGGATGATAACCGGTTACCCGCCGAGCACTATTTTGGCGAAGTGCTGCGTGGTGCTCGTGTAATAGAGTCGCAGTGCTTAAAAAATGTTACGTTTGAATGAACGTTTGTATGATGTAAAACAATATTTATGATGTAAGCGCCTTTTATACTTGTGCGTTCAAGTAATAGAATATCTCCTATGCGGCCGTTCATGTATATGTGTGTATAACCCGAAAGATGGCGTCGTCGTAAACCGCCTTTACGCACAAGGTGCGGGGTGTTCATAAAAATAGCGCGTTTTCACACTTAATCCGACGTCTCGGTCCTGTAAAGGAGGTGGTAGCGTAGCAAACGAGGCAACCGGACTATAATGCTTTATCACTTTCACTTAGCCATGGAGTTCGAGGGTGGGGCTACGACATAGCCCACGGGGCACCGCGCTCTCGAATTTGGGGCGCGTATGTGCTGGCCGTGAAACGGCCGTTCGCTCTAAGCGGAGGAATCCTAAACATTCCCATGGTCGATCGAGTGGTTGACCAGTCTCGCTGTATCATGACAGTCAGTTTCGGCTTTCTCTCTTGAGGTGCTCGCCAAATTAACTGGGGCACTGTCGCATAGTTCTCCGGTGCAGCGTTAGCCGATGATCTGAACGTAAGGCAGCAAAACACAGGAGTCGAGCAAACCCAACATTTGACCAAAGACATGATTCAAGCTGATGCATATAAGGCCTAACTCGAGACGCCAACACTCCGAAGGTGTTCGGTCTTTACAATAGCGGGCAAAACAAAGCCCTAAGCCCCTTGTGTCCGTGCACGGCAGGTTCTTCGCGCGCTGCCGATGCCAGCGCTAGTCTCCACTCTGGTTATAATGATAAACCAGGGGATTATAGCAACAAGAGACAGAAGAAAGGTTTACGTAGGGTCTTAGTCCGAAAGAGTCCTTACAGCGGGTCCCTCTTGCACGTCTGCTTTGTGTCTCCGTTGTGCCTTATCCTGGACGGGTGTGCACGCTGTTCATCTATAAAAAGAGAGGAACTTAGTTGGGAAAGAAATCGTGCAAGAAAGTGCATAAAAAATTGAAATATAGATTAATAAAGCTGAGCCTATGCTAGCTCATTATGGCTTATATGTACAAACCCTTGTGAAGGGGTGTGCGGCTAGGTAGCCCCTAGCTTATTTATTCCGGACTCGTCCAGCCGTGTCCGGGGTCTCAAACGACCTTTTAATGAAATGATGCCACGTGGACCGGGCATTTTGAGCGTAAGAGACGCGTAATGTGGTATTGCATTGAAGCGGACGAAAGCTTCCGTCGATGATGCTTGATAGCTACTTTTAAATGGGGCGACATGAAAGGTTAGCTTTTCTCGTCGGAAGTTGTCGGGTGACCCTAACAACTTCTAGTAATAATGAAACTGTGCACCTGGCGTAAGGGCCTGGCGCCACTCCTTTGAAGGAAGTGCGGCTATGCGGTTGTAGTAGGGTCTATCCCAACTTGCGGATTGTGTCCGGATATAGCAGGTTTAAGTCACTGCCGCCGTCCATCAAAACCTGCGTGAAATGCAGTCCGTCTATTATGGGATCCAATATCAGGGCAGTCTATCCTGCGTTCCGGATACTTCTGGACTAATCCAGATGGTCGAAAGTGATTGGTTTTGACATCCAATCTCGGTGTTCCACTGGGGTGGACCGTGCGACACTTGTCTTAGCGAGTGCCGTGTTGGTTTTCCGTACTATCACGTGAAGCGAGTTTACTGTTTTGACTTCTTGTGGGAAGGTCTTTTGACTTCCGGTGCTCTGCTGGTGGGGTTCGTCATCGTCCTCGCTTGGCGCATCGAGCCTTGTGTCCGGCGTTGAGTCTGCGGACTGTTTAAAACCCAACAATTTCGGTTGGTATGGTTTGCGAGCCTTAGAATCTATGTGGATTTGACATATTCGATCTAAAATTTTGTTTAAATTTGATAGCTCGTCTCTGTTGTCCTTAAGAGGCCGTGTTTTATTGTTTGGCCGCGAGCTTTTGAATCCGGTGTTGACCGCCGTGCCCTTTGGGCTTTTTTCTTTATTCCGCCGCTAATCTTTCCTGCGCCGTGACTTTCCGTTTCCATCTCTGATCTCGGATGTACTCGGTCGCTGGTGCTGCATCTTGCTAGCCAGCTGCCTTCTCCTGCGCAAAAGCGCGTCATGAGGCTTGTTAGCGTGGCCATTGTTCTTGGCTTCTCTTGGCCGAGGTGTCCGGCGAGCCATTCGTCTCGGACGTTGTGTTTAAAAGCTGCTAAGGCTTCCGTCCAGACGATCGACTATTTGGTTCTTTTGGTAAGGAACCTGTTCGAATTTCTTGGCCGACTCTCCGGGCTGTTGGGTTATATGACTCAGATCGTCTCAGATCCGGAGGGCGGACATAAGTCCCTTGAAAATTTGCTCTAACGCGTCCTCAAGCTCTTCCCAACTTCCAACAAGTGTTTTACGGGAGGCTTTTGAGCCAATGCCGAGCTGGCCCTTTGAGCTTGAGGGTAGGTATTTTATGGCGTGGAGATCATCTCCTCTAGCCATGTGTATGTGTAGTATGTAATCTTCTATCCAGACACGTGGTCTGTTGTGCCGTCGTATGCCTCTATGTTTATGGGTTTGAACCTGCTGGAAATTCTTGATCCAGCACCTCATTGGTAAAACATAAGCGGGTGTCTGGCGCCCTCATATTTGGGTGTGCCGCTGTCTTGAACACTTGTCGTGTTGTGTTACTTCTGGGGCCCTCTTTTTGGCCCGTAGATGGACCTAGTTGTGCCGTCCGTTTTCCTGTGATTATAATTGCTTGTGTGCGGCCCGCTTGTCGCTTTGGCACATCATCGGCCGTCTATCCGCTAGGAAGCCTCTTTATTTTTGACCGTGAAGGCTCTATGGCTTCCTCGTCAAATTCTGGCAGCAACTTGCGCTTGGGTAGCTCTTTGTTTGATGGCCATTGCCATATTTGTCTGCAGTCTTGAATACTTTGCTCCACTTCATTACGGCGTGTCTTCGCTGTTTTGAGCTTCGTTTTCCTTCTTCAAACTTCTTGCGATGGCGGCGAGTCTTTTGTGTATGTTCTTATGCTCCGGTGTTGTATCCGGACTGTTGATTGCTCCGTGAAGGGGTTGATTATCCGGCTCTTCCTGTTAAATGCGTCCATTGGTTTGCCCTGCTCTATCGCTGGAGTCGTTAGGAATCTGCTTTGATCGGGCGGGACTTAGGGCGGCGTCTACGTCGCCGTTTGGTTGTTTATCGGCGGATTATCCTCTGCCGCGTCCGTTGTTCCTCGTTATCGCTTCCCTTTGGGGTGTCCACCATGTATATGTCGTGGGGCGAGGTGGTCTTCGGTGTCCTGTAGGTGCTGGTTCTTGGTAGTCTCCGACGCATCGCCGTCCATACCGTCGATGTCTTGGTCGTAGTCGAGTCGTCGGTTAAATCGCCGATGGTGGCTCTGAAGTGGGTGGTGGGTGGGCTCTGAATTTCTTCGTCGTCCGCGTCCCAACCATCCTTGCCGTGGTTCGGCCAGGGCTCTCCGGATAGCGAGATGCTTGATGAATTTATGATATCGCCAAGGGCGAGTCTTGAAAAAGATGTCCGCAGCGGTGAATTCCATGATCGGCGCCCAATCGGATTCGACTGGAAGGGGCGCAAGAGGTTCGAAGTCCGGCAGAGAGTCCGGCACCTCAGAGTCATGAGCTTTATGCGGGACAAGGTAAGAGTTCGGCTCCATTGCCGTAGAAGTTGCAGCTCGAGGCGGTGTCCAGCCATCCGCCCTCGATCCGAGCGATCGGCTCCGGACTATGGGTCGGAGCGGATTAGTGTCTTGACCTCAAGGTGCTGTCCGGCGGCAGAGTTAGGTCGTGCCCATCGTGATAGCGCGGCACGCCCGGCTGTGGCTCAGATCCATCGGAGATCAAGTCCCCGCGGATGTCAGCCGTGAAGTTTAGGCTTCCAAACCTGACCTGACGGCCAGGGGCATAGCTTTCGATCTGCTCCAGATGGCCAAGTGAGTTGGCCCGCGATGCGAAGCCGCCCGAATCTGAAGATCTGTCCGGGAAAAAGTCTCACCAGGGCTGCGTCGTTGTCGATTGAAGAGGCCATCAAGCCTATCGGTGACGACATAGAGGAACTCTCAATGAAAGCACCAATGTCGGTGTCAAAACCGGCGGATCTCGGGTAGGGGTCCCAAATGCGTGCCCGGCGGATGGTAACAGGAGACAAGGGACACGATGTTTTACCTAGGTTCGGGCCCTCTTGATGGAGGTAAAACCCTACGTCCTGCTTGATTGATATTGATATTGTGGATGTTTACAAGAGTGGATCTACCACGAGATCAAGGAGGCTAAACCCTAGAAGCTAGCCTATGGTATGATTGTAAGGGTTGTTGTTCTGTCCTACGGACTAGAGCCATCCGGTTTATATAGACACCGGAGAGGGCTAGGGTTACATAGAGTCGGTTACAATGGTAGGAGATCTACATATCCGTATCACCAAGCTTGCCTTCCACGCCAAGGAAAGTCCCATCCGGACACGGGGCGAAGTCTTCAATCTTGTATCTTCATAGTCTTGGAGTCCGGTTGATGATGATAGTCCGGCCGATGATGGTAGTGCGGCTATCCGGATACCCCCTAATCCGGGACTCCCTCAACCATCTTATTGATAACATCATCGGGCATACCTGCAAGCTTAAATAATCCACAAACTTCATCCACATAGATTAAGTGTGAATCGGGATGCAATGTTCCATCTCCTGCAAAAGGATTAGCTAGCAGTTTCTCTATCATACCCGAAGGAATTTCATAGTAAACATTTTCAGTAGGTTCAGTAGGTTGAGGGGTAGCTAATTGTGGTTCCGGACGAGGTGAAGATACCCCGAACAAGCCCCTCAAAGGATTGTTTTCCATAGTAACAAGTGACAGTAAATTTCAGCACACTATATAAATTTTTCCTTACCAAATTCCACCTACCAAAGGCGCTTCACTCCCCGGCAACGGCGCCAGAAAAGAGCCTTGATGAACCACAAGTGTAGGGGATCTATCATAGCCTTTTCGGTAAGTAAGAGTGTCGAACCCAACGAGGAGCAGAAGGAAATGATAAGCGGTTTTCAGCAAGGTATTCTCTGCAAGCACTGAAATTATCGGTAACAGATAGTTTTGTGATAAGGTAATTTGTAACGGGTAACAAGTAATGAAAGTAAACAAGGTGCAGCAAGATGGCCCAATCCTTTTTGTAGCAAAGGACAAGCCTGGACAATCTCTTATATGAAGGAAAACGCTCCCGAGGACACATGGGAATTATCGTCACGCTAGTTTTCATCATGCTCATATGATTCGCGTTCGTTACTTTGATAATTTGGTATGTGGGTGGACCGGTGCTTGGGTGCTGTCCTTTCTTGGAAAAGCATCCCACTTATGATTAACCCCTATTGCAAGCATCCACAACTACAAGAGAAGTATTAAGGTAAACCTAACCATAGCATGAAACACATGGATCCAAATCAGCCCCTTACGAAGCAAGTCATAAACTAGGGTTTAAGCTTCTGTCACTCTAGCAACCCATCATCTACTTATTACTTCCAAATGCCTTCCTCTAGGCCCAAACAATGGTGAAGTATTATGTAGTCGATGTTCACATAACACCACTAGAGGAAAGACAACATACATCTCATCAAAATATCGAACGAATACCAAATTCACAAGACTACTTATAGCAAGACTTCTCCCATGTCCTCAGGAAAAAACGTAACTACTCGCAAAGCATATTCATTTTCATAATCATAGGGATATTAATATGCATAATGGATCTGAACATATGATCTTCCACCAAATAAACCAACTAGCATCAACTACAAGGAGTAATCAACACTACTAGCAACCCACAGGCACCAATCTGAGGCTTTGGGACAAAGATTGGATACAAGAGATGAACTAGGGTTTGAGAGGAGATGGTGTTGATGAAGATGTTGATGGAGATTTACCCCCTCCCGATGAGAGGATCGTTGGTGATGATAATGGCGATGATTTCCCCCTCCCGGAGGGAAGTTTCCCCGGCAGAACAGCTCTGTCGGAGCCCTAGATTGGTTTCGCCAAGGTTCCGCCTCGTGGCGGAGTTTCTTCAGCTTGCTTATGATTTTTCTCGGATGAAAGACTTCATATAGCGTAAGATAGGCACCGGAGGCTGCCGAGGGGCCCACGAGGCGAGGCGCGCCTACCCCAGGCACGCCCCCACCCTCGTGGCCAGGGTGTGGGCCCCCTCTGGTGGATAATTTCACCAGTATTTTTTATTAATTCCAAAAATTACTTCCGTGAAGTTTCAGGACTTTTGGAGCTGTGTAGAATAGGTCTTTAATATTTGCTCCTTTTCCAGCCCAGAATTCCAGCTGCCGGCATTCTCCCTCTTCATGTAAACCTTGTAAAATAAGAGAGAATAGGCATAAGTATTGTGACATAACGTGTAATAACAGCCCATAAAGCAATAAATATCGATATAAAAACATGATGCAAAATGGATATATCAACCACTGTAACCAAGGAAATTCGAACAAAAATTTTTGGCGTTCAAACTCATCACACACGAGTTTAGCTATCTGAATCGTTTGTGATGTTCACATATCGCATACGATTACGAATAAGGAACCGTGTACGATGACACTTTATGGCATGATTTTTTATTGAACCGATTCAAAATTTTCGGCTTCCATAGAAATATCTACCTCCCCGCCCCTCCCCCTTACTACATTTCCCCTGTTTCCGCCTTCCTTTCCAAGTTGAAACCTTCACTCCTTGCTTGCAGCATCGCCTCCTCGTCGGTGACCCTCCTTCATGCTGCTCGGCCTCATCTATCCAGGGAGGTAATCCACACCCGACCCCCATCCTCCTCCTCCTTCCACACCCCACATGCCCCGACCGCCGGCACGACACCTTCCACCCAAATCACCGACCCCTCCACCAAATAAGCGCCGCCCTAAGCCATGGTGCACGTAGTATTGCTAGGAGCTCAAGGAGCATTTGGCAGCGGAGAAGCAAATTGGGGCCGCACGCGTGGATGAGGTCGCGATGGCTGCCATTCGTGCCGACCCCTAGATCTTGGAGGATCACCTAGCCACTTGCTAGCTATGCTGGTATGCTCGGTTTACCCGTTGCCTGTGCTGCTCCTGCCTTTCCTTAACAAATTCTAGTGAATTGTGCTATCTTATTTTACCATGCAATCTTTTGCTCTAGATTATATGTTCTTTATGTCATGCGGTGTGGTGTTCACTTATTAACTATTTGGTTAATTAGTTGCCGTCATCAGTTAACTGTTTGTTTCAATTATGCAAATGTGATGTTCAATTTTTCAGGCTGCAATTTTGTATTGTCACTACAAAAAAAATACACCTCCGTGATGATACGTGTTTGTCACAGTAGGTCGCGTTTTTTGTCATGCATGTACATCCATGACAAACTTATGACAGAATCAAGATAGTCATACCTGTGTTGTCGTAGAAGTGTTCCATGACATTACCGAAATTATCATCATGGAAGTGTCCACTTCCATGTCGATAAATCGCGCGTCACAGAAGTGCTTTCGTCAAGGGTGACCGACACGTGGCATCCACCGTAACGGAACGCCGTTAAGCTATCGGGTCGGATTTTGGATCCGATAACCCGTTAACAGCCCTGACCAATGGGAAATTTTCACGTGTAAAATTCTGATTGGCCGAAGGGAACAACTGTCAGCATGTCAGTGGGCCAGATGTCGCCCGTCCATTGGAGGAGACATGCCTATGATACATCGACACATGGCTGGGCCCAACAGAGGCCCATATAGGTTAAAAACTCCGGCCCAGTCAAAGGCCTGTAGAACTTAATCAGGTACTAGTGGGCCAGCCCAATAACGACCTGCTTAATAAAGGCCCATTTATGGCCCGAAGCCAGATCTGGCCCGTTAATTGTTCGCCCAATATTTGGGCCCATTTATGGCCTGAAGCCAGATCTGGCCCGTTAATTGTTCGCCCAATATTTGGGCCCATTTGCGACCGCCGATCTGGCCCGTTAATTGTTCGCCAATATTTGGGCCCAACTACAGCCCAGTGACTTTCGGCTGTTAGAGGCTGATGTGAACATGGGCCCATTTCAACCCCGTGTGACTTTCGGCTGGGAATGGCCCGTGCTGACCATGGGCCATGTATGGTCCGACGGGACATCGGGCCCACTAACGGCCCGTGCTAAAGGTGGCAACAGTTAAGCCCAATGTGACTTTGGGCCTGTTAAAGGCCTGTCGCGTAATTCATCCAGTTGGTGCCTGTACTAAGCTTTCGGCCTCTTAAAGGCCCATGATATCAGTGGGCCAACTAAGGCCCGGGATATGTTTCGGCCTGGTAACGGCCCGTGAGCTAACTGGGCCCAAAACGGCCCGGTCTACATTTCGGCCTGTTGAAGGCCCGTCGACGACTAGTGAAAATTGAGGCCCAACATGCATTTTGGCCTGCTAAACGCCTGTGGTTTCATCTCGGCCGTAGCAGGCCATTACAATATTCAGCCTATTAATGGCCCAACGCTACCTGGGCCAAACTAAGTGCTAGGTCGATAAAAGGCCCAACTAAAATATAGGCCGATGTAAGTTTGGGCCTGGCGCAATGTGTGAAGGCCCGAATCATTCGGGCCCAAGAAAGACGCAGGCCGGCGCAATTGTGGCCCGCTAAAACCTGGCCCGTTAGAGTCAAATGTTTCGGTCCGGTCGACTACATCTGATTTTTTTTTCAGATAGCGAATGATGGCAGTAACTAGTAGGAATTAAGAACAAACCTACTCTATACAATAAAGAAATTACGACATAGTAACTAAGAATAAACCTACACTATACAATAAAGGATTTAAGGTATATTACATCCACTTGGGGCATCAAAGTTCCACCAGTAGATCATAAAGCATAACGTAAAGCATATTACAAAAAATGGGCACCATTGCAGCGTAACAAAATAATACTGAACCGAGACCACTTCTAAGACAGTTCAAGAAAGGTTAGCCTTGCGGGGGAACTGTTGCGCAAGCTGCTGAGCAAGGCTGTGAGACCAGCCTAGCATGTCGGTCATAGCTTCCAGGTGTAGCTGTTTAGCGATGAGGTTCTCATTGGTGTTCTCCGCAATCTTTCTTAGAGATAGGACTTCAAGTCGAAGTTGAGTTGCAGAATGCCTTTCTGCTAGAACTTGGGACTGAAGAAGTCGAATTGATTCAGACAACGAATTATGTGAGCTTGTCTGACTATTAGTCTCAAGTAACTTGAACACTGCATCAACACAAGACTTGGGGGTTGTCTCGCTATCTTCAAGATGTTTTGCCTTCTTTGCTGCAATATATATTGGGTTTGTCTCACAGCCTTCAGCAGACTTGTGCATGCCATCAGGCATATCACCCTGAAACAAAGCAGCGAGATGACAGGTTTTCACGTGTATAAACAAAGATGATAACTGTTCTGTCAATTCTATCCAATTTCAAATTAGAAAATAAATAGTAAGTTCAAAATATCAATAGCATAATTTGGCATTGTTCATAATGCGGGAGCTTCACCACACTCTTTGGATTACCATGTCAACATAACAAGCATAGATGAAGGGCAAAGAAAATCATTGTATCTATTTTGGATAATGTGCATGGCATGTTGTTCATATCATCAGCCACATCAGTAAGATAAAACAGGAGATGACAAGGTGCAAACGTGGGCTGCTTCACCACACACTAGATTATAGATCCACAAAAACAAGCATACATATAGGGAGTATTAAGTAATGTGCATGGTATGAATAAGGAATTTGGTTTTACAAGTAAAACTTAGAACTTACGGTTCTTACGAACATGCATTTTGGTAGAAACAGCAAACTAAACAACAGTAAACGATAGGGAGTATGAGAAAATTAAACAGCAGTTGAGGATAAAGGCTTTAGAAGGACTGACTTACATTAATAGTTAACACCGGCTTTATAATGCCCTTCTCCATGTCAAGGGAAGGATAACTCAAGAATTTCAGCACAAAATGTTCTTCATAAGCATTGCCTGTACTCTACATTTTGTAGAGAGTAATTATAGATATGATAATCTTTGGAAGGATAGAGGATAATGAAGATAAGATGCAGATTGATGCTACATAATCAACTACAAATCCACAGAAGTAGCTGTTAATGTAAATACAAAGATAGACCACGTTCAGTCCTTACAAGAGGACTGCAGAGCTAAACCTCTTCAAAAGCATTGGGTTGATTCTAAATTTATGTAAGAGTCCATACGGATCTTATAATGTCCACCAAGTGGACGATTACGAGGCTAACATGTGCAATGATGCTACATAATCAAACAGCTATGTAAGTAAGTATGGTCATACAGGGCAAGAGGTACTCACAAGAGCAATGCTGTGTGCAGTATAGTTGCGAGATTCTATGGTCCCTTGAGAACGGATGTTCTTATGCTAACAGTTTTCGTACAAGTGGGACATTAAGGCAAATGCAGAAATGTAGTTCAAATTGTGATGTGATATCATAGACAATACCTTATGCTCCAGCCGAGACCAATGTGTAACAAGATTATTCCAGTCACCGTCGGATAAATGTAGCACCGGAGACTTTACAGAAATTTCGTTCAGAGGCTTGCCATCGAAGTGCGCTTGCCTCAGGTAGGAACGATACTTCATCAACGAGTGCTTGAAAAGCGCAACCAACCCTTGCTCGTCATCACAATCCAGTTTGCTCCTCGCCTATTTAAAAGAATAAAATCTTGTGTCTTCTGTCAGCAGAAACATATGCAGTAATGACCATGAATAACATTAGTACATTACTTACGTGTAAGTTGCGGAGGAAGACTAGAAATTGTTCTGTGTCTACGGTATAATCTTTCCATGAAGGAAAGATGCGCACAAAGTTCCAAACAATAACATAAGCTTCGTCTTCTAAACTGGGAAGAAATGGAACATGGGTCCTATTTGCTGCAATTGGGGCTCTCTCTGGTTCGAAAAGGGATTTGGCAACTGGATTTGGTGTACTCTTTGCTGGAATGGGGTTTTGCGTCGTGCAATGGTGCTATGTCAATCGGCATAATCATACTGTTTGCTTTGCAGTTTGGGGTCTGCTGAGTTGGGGCATCGAAATGACAAGTGTAGTAGGGCTAGAGTCTGCTACAGTTGGGGTATTTTGTGGGTCAGGTGATATTGCAACTACACCTAATGGGCTATTTGATTTATCAGGTGCCACTAGCTTTTCCAAATACTTTGCTTGTGCTCCTCCATGATCAGCAATCGCCCTCTTCCGTTTGAACGTCTGATACACAAGAACATCATTTGAATGGATAAATATGGTATGATGACAGATGGATTATGTACTGAAAATGGATAGGCAGGGCGTATTCACATACACGATGTGTAAACTAAGCTAATGGCAGTTCAACAAAGTAGAAGCAATGCAAAGCATCAGTTGCAAGATATGTGCGAGCAATGTAACCTTGGAAAGTTAGAGCAAGTACCTTGATGGGTGAATAAGATAGGGCATCTTCCTCTGACTCCTCCACTAGGGAGCTACATTGACTCCTCCACTAGGGAGATACACACCCGAGCGGCGAACATGCATTTTCGAAACTAATTTAGGAACATTTAGTTGACCAATTAAACAAATCTGTTTTAATAATATCATATTCGTATTATGATATTATTATGACATGAAGCACGTATTCTGATCGTATAGTGATCATAAAAGGGGGAAACTCTAAGCATATTTTTTTTAGCAAAAGAGGGTTTCCCCTCCGATTTCTATTAAAGAAACCACCACGAAACCAACATGATCAATTAAACCCTACGCATGATCAATTAAACCGTATTATGGCTATGCCATGGCAGATTTGAAGTTGCAAACCGGAAAAACGATATTTAGCATCCATTGTTTTCTTCGAACTAAGAGCTGAAAAGAAAGTAGAGTAACCAAGTTAAGATCTACTTTCTGGTTGAGATCAAAAAGTTGAGGAGATATGAAGTACAACCTCTCTTGCGGCGCCGTGTAGGCATCGGGGGTGCGATGGCTGTCGGTTGCGTTGAAGCAGATCTGCGACGGTAGACTGGTGCATCGGGGGATAAGTCCCGTTGCTGTGGAAGATAAGGTCGTGTGAGCGGCCCCGGCAAAGAGGACGACGGCGCCGATGAAGCGAGAGGACGCGATGCAAGGCTATTGGTCCGTCACCGTGGATGAGAAATGACCATCTCTAGCAGTGGACGACGCGGTCTTGGTAGGCGCTTCGGCATGGTGGAGGACGGTGGCGATGGATGTGGTGGAGGACGACGGCGATGGATGGGGTGGCAGACGGAGGCTGGTGTGGGGATGGGGTGTTCTAGCGCGGACAGTGTATGAATGGGAAAATGGAGGGATAGGTACGGGGAACCATGTTTTTGGGACGCGCCTGTCTGAAATATGGGAAAGTTACGAACTTAGCCCCCGTTTAAAATTTGGACGTCTCGTCGGTTGGGGATAGGACGGTAATCTCGCATCTCGCCAATATTTGCCTAGAGAGATTTCGGGCGAGGAGAGGGTGGTTGGCGCCCATGGTTGGCGCCCACGGTGTATGACCGGGGCTGACTGGTAGGGCGGTTGTGTCACGTCTGAGTGAAGTTACAAACCTGCCCCTATTGAAAATATTTGCCTAGATCGATTTCGCCCGAGTCGAGTTTGCTTTGCCGCCCACCGTGTATGAATGGGGAAATAGAGGGAGAAACAGAGGTCTTTCGAACGATCTTGAATCAAATATGTTTTGCCGCCCATGTTTGGCGCCCACCGTGTCGGAATGGGCTCAGAGGCGCTCGTGTCATGTCTACTTGAAGTTACTAACCTACCCCTATTGAGAACAGTGGAAATCGGGCCGCTGGATTGTCTGTGTAAGGGGTAGACAGTAATTTCCATCTTCCAAACACTTGGCTTCGGGAAGACGATGTGGGAGTGGACATTTTGCCGCTTCTTTCGAATTTGGGGACAACAAGCATCCACGTTTACCCTGACAACTAAATTCGAATCCATTTTGTATTCCTATACGAATCTTTATAAATCATTCTATGCGTTTTTATATATCTTCAAAAGCACGACAAAGATGTATTCCAGTGTCATATATGGATATGATTTACAAATGCCGATACTCGAATTCAGAAGCTAGAATCCAGTTTAAGGTGAATTCGAATATGTGGAACACTTTATGTCCAACTCAAATGTCACACACAACATAATGTGTACTCCCATTTAGATATGTACACAAGCGATGTATCAAGATTCAAATACCGAGTCAATCAACCAATAATGTACACAACTAATGAACATATAAACACTTATATAGTAAACGGATCAATAATATCAACTAACATACATAAGCCAGGCCGCTGTACTTTTTTTGGCTACAACAACATCCTTTTTTTAGCTAGCATCTTGGCCCTTTCCGATGCGTGCCACTTATGGTCCATCTATACTACTACTATTGCTAAATGCACATTCAGCCCGATTGGCATATTTGTAGGTCTGGCACAACAATCCAAATGATATGTCTCCGAGTCTTATCAATTAATACAGACTTGTGCTCAAATAAAATTACAAACCAAAAAAAAGCAATTATTACATGATCTCTAAAACAAATGGTTTGATTGATTACATGAACAGACAACACAAAGGTTATTCAACTATGGAAAGAACATTTCACCTATGATTTACCAAGTAGGAATTTAATTTCCTTTTTCCTTGAGACCTTAACAATCTGGTCAGTCTCAGCTTGCTTCGTTTTGAAATCCACCAAATATTTAATGGTTGTCTTGAGTACTTCTTGTGATTGTGCTGTTTGCTTCCGCAACATGTCAACTTCATCTCTAAGTGAAGAAGCAGAATCTCTTTCTAGCACTAGTTTAGCCTCTAGAGCATCCGCAGTTGGCAATTCATAATGCACGATTGTGCCGGTGCCGCTGCTGTGGGATGATGCAACGTCCATGGGGACCTCGCTCTTTGATCTTGGGCTAACCTGTTTTGCCATTAAAGTTCCGATTGGATTCAGAAAAGTTGAAGTTAGCGAAACATCTCAACTGTGAGTTATAACAGCAAACCAGTTAAACAAACAAGGAATGAAAGAGTTTCAATTGGATGCTGAAAAGTAGTTATTAACATCATTGTAACCCGCTGTTGCAGCAGCAATGTAGTTAAACAAACAAGTAGATATTTAAGTTAAGGCAAATAGGTAATTCTTAACAGTAAGTATCAAACACATAGATAGGCGCAGTCTACAATATGATTAACAAGCTGTGCCATTATGTAATCAGTAGCAAACTAAACTAAGCCAAGCAACGTAATTGAACAATTTTGCAATAAGTGGCTAACTAAAATTCCGAGAAGCAGGTTGCTGAACTTACGCTAGTTCTTTGTACAGGCACACTTCAACTTATTTTTCGCTTATAAGGTTGTACGAAGGAGTCCATGGCATCAATTGCTTGGATACCCAGTCCCAATACTTCTTTCTTCCCACACTGCATGGGCAAGTCGAATGGTTAATCTGGTGAGATGGTGCGTCCTTGATATGTTATATGAGGACGTGTAGTCAGACTAGTTGTAGCCAAACACATCACACTGGCTTTTACAGTATATTTCATGTGATTACTTTTGGCATATCGAGATCTAAGCAATCTACAATAGGATGAAAAGACTGGCATCCTTCACATTATTGGCGAACTCAGTTCATAGAAACAAGCAATTCAACCATTCTGTGGATAAAACAAAAGCGCCACTGGAATATTTTTCACCATCCAATCATACACGCAAAAACGGGCGACGCCACCATAGAGGCTGGTATGGGCGGCCGCCTCAGGTGGCTGGAAAGTGTGCACTTAGTTTGAGTCACCCAGGTTGGCCCACGCTAGTTTTGTTCGTCCGCAATGCACGAGCAGCAATGTAAAAATGAAGAAAATGTTTCAATTTGGATGGGCCAATAACATAAGTGCAAGGCAGGCCCTATAGCAGGCTCATGGCCCAAGCGAGCGCCTCCCATATCGATCGACAGCAGGAAAAATCCCAATTCATTCGCTCGAGCCTCCAGTCTGGTTCGCTCCTAACCTAGCCGCCGCTGGATAGACCGACACAGCACTTCCTCGCACCCTCGTTGGAGGCCGGTCGCCGGGCTTCAAGCGAACGGAAGGACAAGAAGATGAAGATCCAACCACAGGTGTAGCTGCGTGGGAGGCAGCGGCGGCACACGGCATGGCATCGAGCTTGTGCAAGCAGACGATCGCAGCTTGCAAGATTAGCATGCGCAACGAAAGCGGTACATCACATCCCTGATTATATCTAATTCAACTCTTCAGTTTCGGCCAATAGTTAAACTGACGGTGTTGTAAAACTGCTTGTATGTAGGGAATCTATGAGAAAATGAAACCAATTTCTACTTATTTTATAACTCCCCCAATCAATACTTAACTGACTGAATCTGATGTATCTAATCAAGTTTCCGGTGCAAATATACAAGCTCATGTTGTTCTTGAGCCTGAAGTGTCTAATAAATGCATTTGCTAATGAAGGATTTGATGCAAACATTTTACATGCTCCTGGTGATGAACATATAGTGTCTAATGAGGGATCTAATGCAAGCATTTTGCAAGCTCATTGAAAGATTTATTGTCTAATGATGATCTACTATGTTGAGAGAGACATATATTTGCGAGCATTGATGACAAGCAAATTATAGTGCATTTTCATAGCTTGAGGAAGCGTCGAGGCCATCTACCGAAAGTCCCGTATCATGACAACATAGCATAAATACTTTTCTAATCTGTTGTTTGAAACTATTGGCATACTTGTGCAGGATAGATATATTGATATGCAGTTTGTGCACTGGTTATACGTGCAATTACACTTCAATATTTTCAGCCAGAGAACGAATAATTCAAGCAGGTACAGGCCATGTTTGTAGTCCTTGTACACCATGTTGCATTTTGTGTTTTTTGGTGCATGCATCATTTAGTGTTTTTAATCTGAACTACTTTGGATCATTAGCTGGTTTTCAAAGTGCATGTAGCTTCACATTTCTCAAGTTATGTTGATTTCCAGAGTGCAAATGCCTTCGTATTTTTTAAGTTAAACATTCGCCCCTGGTAACTTGAATTCGTGGATCAGCCACTGCACACAAATCATACACGAATGCCAGTACGAATTAAATGAACGCAGGTTCTTACGCTAGCTCATTGTACAGGCTCTGCAGCTCTGCTTGCGCTTGGGATGTTCCATGTACAAGTCCATGTTACCACTTGCTTGGATGTGCAGGCCTTGTGCTCCTTGCATCCCCCTCTGCATTTTTGACACGGCGAATGGTTGATCAAATAAGAGCAATCGACCTTGATGTTGTCTGAGGACGGATACTTACAAGGTTATCACGGGTGTGCGGGATGTGTACCAGATCCCGTAGCGCCGTCATGCTTCGCTAAAAATGGATTTGCTTGTTTCAGATGATATCTCCGTAAGAAATAAGAGTTAAAGTCGAGTTGCATAGGCGTGTAAGCTAAGAGAGCAGTGAAAGGATACCCAAACATCGTCGGAACAGTGCACAAGGGAGTGATGTGTGGATACCTAGTTCGGGCGGCGTTTGGGCATGCTCGCCTAGCTAGAGTCGGGTCACTTGAGCCGTTGAGGGTGATCTTGGGCATTGGCTGGCAGCGCGGATGCAGATCTTGAGTGGCAGCGGGCGCTTCTGATCGATGGGGGACGAGACCGTTGGTGAAGCCCCAACGGCCTCGAAGCGGAGGTGTGACGATGTGCTCGGTGAAGTAGCCCGTGAGCTGGGAGGCGTCGTCGGTGAAGCGCACTTGATGCGGTGGAACTTCGGTGTCTGTTAGGCACATCGGTTGCGGCGGCCGACGTTGTCGGTGGACCACCCGGTGCGCTGGATGAGGGCATAGATGAGGTAGCTCCGGTGCGGTGGTGAAGGGCGACCGTCGTCTTCGTCGTCGTCGTCCGGCATAGAGGTGGGCAACAGTGAGGAAAGAGACGAGACGAGGGGCGATTCGAGGGTTGGCGGCGAATTAGGGATTTGAGCAATCTGGGCGGGGAAGGGGACGGTGGAGAAGAGAGATTTTGCAGGGCTGGAATTGGGGCCGCGAGATATTTCAATCCAAAGCGTGGAAGCGAACTTATATTGTCGCGTCCTTTTTTGGGGGGAGGGAGGGTGGGTGGCTGGGTGCTACGCGTCCGTCCGGCACACGCGACCACCCAGACAGACTATGCTTTGGTTCCTTAAGGCACCTGCCTTTGTGTCCATGACATGTGGGCCCAACAGGTTGCTGGCCCACATGTCGATCCTAAAGGCAGTTGCCTTTAAAACACCGGCAGCGTCCACCGACCACGACCACTGGTCTGCTGGTGCGCCTACATTTGAGAATGCAAGCGAATCTTCTTTGATTTGCAAATGAATCTGTATGTACTACCATGGCCGTGTTTTCCTTGCAATAATTAGTCATTCGAAACGAGATACTCCATCCGTTCACTTTTATAAGTCATTTCAGACAACTTAAAATGAACTGTTTTGCACATTGTCTGAAATGTCTTCAAGGTCTTATAAAAGTGAACAGAGGGAGTACTATAAATTAATTAATGAGGAGTTATTTGAAAAAAATCGAACGGTACCACGCTTAACGTGGATTAGAGTGTGTGTCACATAATTAGTTATTTGAATTAGAGTGTGTGTCATGTCGTTAGATTTTTGAATTAGAGTGTGTGTCACGTAGCGATCTCAAATTCTAACGTGGATTTCGCATTTCACTGTATCCACGCTACTTTTTTAATGCAAATTCATATGTATATGATGAACACCATGGTAGTGAGAAAACTTTTGGATGGATTCAAACATATGACCTACAAAATAGCACAACAAATTGAGTCAATGTCAACTTTTCGAAACTTAGTATGGCACGAATTCAAAATAATTACCCGTATGCCTGGTCCTCGGTTCAAATCTTACAATGTACACCGAATTGAAACATCGATATTAAGTCTCGTACTATGTACATTCAAATGTTGTTTTAGCCCCCCAAGACAAACGCTACATACTTCTGTATTGGTCAATCTTCCTCTCCTAACCATCTTAGGAAGCTATCGGTTTCCAACACATGTTCATTCTTTCTCTCCATGTTTCGATCTCTAAGTCTCTCAACTACACAACCCCTTTTTCCACTCTGTTACCAAATGTATTTACCTCACACACCTGCCATTGCACCCCATGCCGAGCTCTCTCTCTCCCCCCTCTCCCTCTCACCCTCTCGCGCTAAATACATGCATTGCCTATCTAGCCCCCCAACCTCTCGTGCGCACGCAAGCACGTTGTATATCTAGGTCACTCCCTCGAGACTGTCTCACTCTTTCTTCCGCACGGCGGGCCACACTCGCTCAATCTCGCTCTCTTTATCTAAGTCTCGTTTAACCTCGTTTTCTTTCACACACAAATGATATATCTCCCTCTTCGGGCCTTGATCGACACACTCTATACTCTCTCACGCAGATTTTCTATCTAGGTCAGTCCATCCAAGCCGCAGCCACTCTTTCGACCTCATGGTGGGCCACGCTCACTCTCTCTCTCTCTCTCTCTCTCTCTCTCTCCGTATGTCTCGATTGACCTCGCTCTTTCTCGGACAAAAACGATATATCACCATGTTTGAGCCCAATTCGACCTATTCACATTGTATACTCTCTCACGCACATCGTCTATCTAGGTCACTCTCTCCAACCCATCTCACTCTTTCGATCGCACGGCGACCCTATGTGATCGGTTGACCTTGCTTCCTCTCACGCACAAAATATATCTACACGTCTATGATTGAATCATCTCTCAAGCTCTATCTTACAACCCTCACCCTTGCCAAAAGCTCAATCGGACAATATCTCTTCAGAGCATATATATCTGTTCAATGAATGTCAGACCACACTCACTTTGTCTCTCTATCTATATGTCTCTCGATTGACCTCGCTTTCTCACACCGTATTTTCCACGCATTGAAGCTACCACCTCTCCATCCCTCGCAAAGCCGGAGCTATTTACATTGCGAGGGGCACTCCAACCTTGGATTAATTTGTGTAGGCATTTATTCCGGTCGGTTTAGATTATATTTTTGTAGCATTCGGCCCACAACTACTCCAAACACCGTTGCAACCCACGCAACTCCCCTAGTTGATTTCCCCCTAGCTCGGTCATCGCTCTCTCACACGTCCTTTCTCGCCTTCAACATCGCACCATGGTATTATTGAAAAAACTATGTTGTTCTATTTAATTAATATAAATAACCTATAAAACTACACACCGATAGTCCACTTGGAATGGAACAAATTTCGACCCACAAATTGAAGTGCTACAAACTACACACCGAGGGGCCCACATGTCATGAAACAAATTTGGACCCATATACAAATTAAAAAATAAAGGACGAGGATCGAATATGCGACCGGGCCTTCAAGCCGCATGTCAATAGGCAACATACGTAGAGTAGCAATGTTTGTTGTACCCCCTTTGTTCACATAATGTTTTTATATTACCACAGCCTAATTAATGGATAACGTGTAATATTATTTTTAGTACTATTCGCTTCACTTACCGGGTGGGTTCCATGTGTGCTCTCTCTCTCTCTCCCTTCTACGTTTAGGCCTTGCGGTCAAACAGGAAGAACTCACGGGCGATGTTGCCGTTGACCATATCTGGACGCGTTCACAAGTCACGGCACCAGTTTCACGCACTAGCAGCACTAGTCAGTGTGTACGTGCAATGCACGTTAATTTGGAAGTATATGAAGTGCATGCGGATATTAACTAATAGGATATTATTTGCGTGTTGTCATGTGATTAGCACTATTTTTGGCATGAAATTAACTGCACGCTAAACATGTTGAGTGCTCTACATTGAAGCAGTCTAGGTCATTGGATGACAAGGAATACATGTGGCTTGATGACGTTTTATATTTAGTTTGATACGGCTCTAGCAGAACATTCAGTCGATCAAACCATACATTTCGTTCAGTCTGACTCCGACTTTAAATTATACGACGATCGATATAAAATAAACGGAAATGATAAACGTTCGGATTTTAAGCATGGCAATCCGAACATTTTTCATGGAAAATTTAGATTACGCGCGGCGCGGGGCGTCTCGCGGTGGGAAGCGGCTCCTCTGCCCTCTCAGGTGTCATCAGACACTTGACCGACGGGCGACGGTGGTGTCTTGCGCCGTTGTTGGCGTACTCTGGGCGTTGGCCTAGCTTCAAGGAAGGCCAAAATGTTCTGGACTTTGGAGCGAGACAACTGGCCGGAGGAGGCGACTAGCGTTGGTGCAAGGAAGCGGTCGATGGCAGCCATCCATGCCACTGAGGGGGGCAGTAGCACCCGCGCGGGGACAAAGCGCCGTCAGCGGCGGGCGGAGACATTCGTGTGCACGGGCACCGCACGGGCGCGCGCATGTCGGTCACTGCGCAGTGCATGCGCCGGCAGTGCATCGAACACCGCACGCCGTCGCGTCGCAGCACACGCAGGCGCATGCGCCGGCAGGTGTCTGGTAGCGTGAAAGTCGGCGGGACCTCGTGGAACCCCGTGGCATCAAGCTCGGCGACAATGTCGGCTCCCAGCCCATCAATGCCATGGGGATGGGCATTTGGCGCAATCAGGCGACGGGAGCGGAACAGGAGCGGGACAGCACGTCGTCTTCCCGCAAGGCCAGTTCAAGCTCGTCCCAAAGCGCTGATGTTCTTGAGACTCCGGTGGGTGTCTTCCTCGAAATCTGGAACACTAAGGGCAGACCATCGTGATGCGGCATGGCATACGTTTAGGTCGAGCTAGTTGGAGGTAGACGACAGGAGAATCGGAGAGGAAGAGAGAGGATTGTAGTGATCTTGGGTAGTGCGGGGTTGATTTTAAACTGCGGCGCCGGCGACATTAAAAGTGGGAGCAGTTGGGGCGACGGTGGGGCGAAGCCTGGTCAAAGGCTCGCCTCCGGTGAGTCTGCATAGCGGTTCGCTCGCACGCCTCCACGACAGCCCGGCGCAGCGATCGCTCTACGCCTCCGTCGACTCACACGCTTGCCGGGGCGACACTGCCGATGAAGCGGGGACTCGTGGCAGCACGTGGCGCCCACGGTTTCAATAGGAAAGCGTTCACCTTAACGTGACAGGTCTTTGTTCCAAAATACCGGGCTCTTCATTTGTGCAACTTGTCATAAGCAGCTTGTCTCGAATTGAAGAAAAAACTTACAGTAATATTTGTGCCATATCACATGACCATGCTCGGTTTCAAGAATTTATGCTCACTTTTGGATTTTCTGAAATTTAAGATCCGAGATTGAAACAATATCATAACCTACATCATGCAATAAATTTTCAAGCCGTACATCTGTCCTATTGTATTTCTTAAGAAAGGATTTGGTCAAACATTTTGCTTAGTTAGACTTGAACAAGTTATATATGCAGAGTAAAAGGATAATCCCTCCGTACCGATGCATTGCACGATATATTAACTCAAGTACTAGGCACGAACAAACGGGCTCAATTCTGTGCTCATCCTGGTGTAGTCGTAGTAGTACTAGGCAATGCAGTTGATGGATGACCTTGACGAGCGGCGACCGAGGGAATTGAAACGTGCTCGGCACGGTAGATAAAGTTGTCTAGTCACTAAAGCATCCCTCTGTTGTTCATCGATAGTCATTATGGACCGGGGACATGAGGGGAATTTCCTAGGGCTGGAATTCTGGCCGCCAGATATTTCGACTTGAAACGCCGAGGCTTGACTGGTTGGGGTAGCCTAATGTGCATACCACGCACGCCACCGAAGGACACGAGCCCGATTTTTTTAGGATCAACACGAGGCAAGGTCTGGCTGGTACGCCGTTGGGTCCTACCATTCGAGAATACAAAAGGAACCTTTTAAATTGTCGAACGAATCTATTTGTATTACAATACCCGTATTTTCCTTGCAAATACTAATCTCAACATGGTAATTGATTTACGACGAGTTGTTGAACTAGAGTGAGTTTGTGATATAGT